>JARFJA010000001.1:66200000-67400000 GCA_036326145.1 Rhagophthalmus giganteus | reverse complement strand
CGGACAAGATTGTATACGAATCACGACCTGTAGGGACCATCCTTGTTTCCAAGGAGTCGCATGCTTGGACAGGGACCACGGCTACGAATGTGGCCCTTGCCCTGTAGGTTACGAAGGAAACGGGGAACAGTGCGTCAAACGCAGCGGATGCGAATATAATCCTTGCCACCCTGGTAAGTTACAAAAAAAAGAATCTTCACAAAAAACTTAAATTATCTATATTTGATTCATGTGATAATTTTTATTTGGAGAAATAGTCTAATGTTCACTAATTTATTAGATAAAGCTTAAGGGTATCGGTATAAAATATCAACGTAAGGGATGTTACATGACAATACATATAATAAAATAGTAAGTACATGTTGGTGTTGAATGCATAAGGTGATAAAACTGTAACGCTTTAAATTATAAATAATGACACATAATTGAAAAATAACTGTTCAAAAAATGTATATTACAATAATTATTGAAATTTGGGCTTTAATTCTATTCTGTTCAGATACCGTTATCAGTGTTGGTTGATTCTAAAAACTACTATTTTTAAACCACGTAAACTGCTGCTTATATTGTTTCTTTTTCATGTCAATTCTGTGCCAACATAAAACGTTTTCAACAATTAACATCTTTATTTCTTGAAATATATTTATAATAATTATTATTATTTTTTAACTATATTTAATATTTTTATAAAATGACTTACATTTTCGCTTCATGGAACTAATTTTAATCATTTTTATGCCTATGCGTAATGTATAGGCAGTAATAGAGTGTAAAACGCGTAACTAATTATTAAATTACGTCTCGTAATAAGGAAATGCGGTAATTATCCTACAATTTTTTTAACTACATAGATATTAGCAATAGAAACTTGTATAATGTCGTATTAGTTCGGATACGATAAACGTCATCGTTAACATATTTACATTAAACAGTTCAACTAATAGATACACATTAACTACAGCTTATCCAAACCTATATGATATTCACGTCATCAATAAAAGGTTACTAGATGATGACGTTTCACACAGTGGTGTCACCTCGTACCTCGTATTTTGACAGTTCTAATAAATTGTAGTCTTTCTTTATACCATCTAATATGTGTACACGTAAATCATTTACAGAATATGTCACTTTCCAAACATTAAACCGAATTACAAATAAACAATCTAGTAACTGTTTGTTGATGACGTGAACATCATATAGGTTTGGATAAGCTGTATTTATTTAAATAAATTCATATTTTTTCGAATAACCTTCTAAACACAATTATTTTTGTATCGTTAACAGCATGCGCAAATTGTTTAAATAAGTATCTTAGCTTTTTCTATTTCAAAAGTCAAGGAATAGTACGATGAGGCATAAACATTTTTTTTTTAAATAGAGCTCGCCGCGTATTTGTTTAATATATTTGAATGTAGATATTAAACTGTAATATACATTTTTAAAATTAAGAATGTTACGCTAATAACATTTGTAACTGACCAAATTAAAACATATTTGTATTAATAAATTAACAGTATTAAATTAATTTATGCTTGCTACTAATGTTTTAAAAACCTATAGGTATTCAAAAATACGAACGAATGTGCTTTCATTCATTTTTTGCATTACAGGGTGCTATAGGCGTTGTTAAATTCGTAACAACTTGTACACGACACGTATTCGTTTATACTTTTTACATTTTAATGTAAAGCATCACATAATAATATATAACCAAATGTATGTACCCACTAATTGTAAATATAAATATTTATATATCGATTTGTTTTATTTACATGTACCCATCTAGCTAAAACAATAAAATTGTTCATTCGCAATAACATTTTTAACGTCTTAAAAATACAAAATACCAATATAATATATCCAATAAAAATTGTAGATATTATGTATTTTCGTCAAATTCTTGCACATAGAATTAATTGCTTAATTAACAAAATAAAATATAAAGCATGTGGGTTTTAATTAAAATTCATTTATCAGTCTAAAAACGTTCACACAAAACATTTTAAACACATATTTACTTAGCATTGTAATTACCTACTAGAGCGAAATTGATTAAATAAATGTTTAAATATTACCTACAGCAACTTCGATAAACTAAATATGTAACTATTTTGTATTGTTCATACGGCTTATCGAAAATGGTAAGTCTCTCTTTCATTTTTGATACCTTGAATTGTTTGCCAAAAGCGTGACCAATGTTTAATTAAATAATAGCACATTCTAGAAAGGTATTTATCATACATTTCTGCAAGAGAAATACAATTATTTCAAAATTTTCCCGAAACTCGATTGTTTGTAGGTGTACAATGTATTCCAATCGGCGAGTATCCGTTTTACCATTGCGAAGGATGTCCCTCGGGATTTGTCGGTAATGGAACAGATTGTCGTGATATTGATGAAGTAAGTGCAACCCGTATGCTTCTTTAATAAATTAACAAACTAACGACTAAGAAAAAAACAGACAAAAATACGTGTTACTTTCAGTGTGATTTAGAAGAACCGTGCTTCCCCAATGTACGATGTATAAATCTAAGCCCAGGTTATAGATGTGGTCCATGTCCTCCAGGGTACCATGAAAATGGAGGTTCTCAAGGCGTAGGTTTAGAAGAAGCGCGATACAGAAAACAGGAGTGTTACGATATTGACGAATGCGCTGAAGGTATCGGCGGCTGTGTGCCGCATTCTACATGTAGAAACGTGGAGGTACGTTGCCAAAACTACAATAGATAATCTAATGCTTTAATATATATATTTTTTTAATGTACCTAGGGATCGTTCATGTGCGGCCCTTGTGAGCCAGGTTATGTTGGTAATCAAACGGTAGGCTGTCACGTGGAGGAAGGTTTATGTCCAGATCGCACACGTTGCGATCGAAACGCAGATTGTTATCATATTGGACAAGGCAGATTCAGTTGTAAATGTAAAGTCGGTTTTGCAGGAGATGGAATGATATGCGGTCCAGATCAGGATCTCGACGGTTGGCCAGACTACGATTTAAGATGTAGCGATCTAAAATGTAGAAAGGCAAGTAATACCTATTTTAGGCTGCCTGACAAAAAATTCTATTAACATCCATCTTATACTATACTTATACTATACATCCATCTACTTATACTATTTTACGTTGTAAATTGGATAATGTTTGTACCTTATTTCTATGAACTGTTTATTAACAATCACATAAACCTTCCTTGATACGAAACCAGTTTGATATAAATATAATATATTTTAGGATAACTGTCCAGATAAACCAAATTCAGGCCAAGAAGATGCCGATAGCGATCATATAGGCGATGCGTGCGACCCCGATGCCGATAACGACGGGATCCTTAATTCGCCGGACAATTGTCCTTTAATTCCCAACCCTGATCAAGCAGATACGGATGTTGGCGGACCTGACAGACAAGGAGATGCCTGCGACAATTGCCCGACCGTTCCAAACTTCGACCAGTCCGATATAGATAAGGACGGAAAAGGAGATGCGTGTGATGAAGACATTGACGGAGATGGAATTCTTAATAGACAAGATAATTGTCCAAGAAAAGCAAATAGAGACCAAAAAGATACAGATGGCGATGGTATTGGAGATGTGTGCGATAACTGTCCGTTTCATTACAATCGCGACCAACACGATTCCGACAGCGATTTAGTGGGGGATGTTTGCGATAACAATAGGGACCAAGATTGGTATGAACATAAATTGGTATACGTTAACCACACTTCGTTTAATTATTTATTATAAAGGGACGGAATTAATGATGATGTGGATAATTGTCCTAAAATTCCAAATAGTGATCAGTTAGATACGGATAATGATGGTTTGGGTGATGTATGCGATTCAGACGTTGATGGAGATGGTATCCAAAACAAAAAAGATAATTGTCCCCTTGTTCACAATCCAGGACAAGAAGATTATAATCGTACGTTTAATTAACATTATGATAATTTTTAGTACCTATCATTATAAATAAATGAATTTTGGTACGTCGTGGTTTTAGGAAATGGAATTGGAGATATATGTGAGAAAAATAAGGACGGCGATCCGGTCGATGATCCTTACGATAATTGCCCTAACAATTCTTTGATTTACGCGACAGATTTCAGCAAATACCAAACTGTAGTATTAGATCCGGAAGGTGATGCGCAAACTGATCCAAACTGGGTAATTTATAATAAAGGGGCAGAAATTGTTCAAACTATGAACAGCGACCCAGGTTTGGCCGTTGGCCATCATAGTTTTGGAGGAGTAGATTTCGAAGGAACATTTTTTGTCGACACCGAAACAGACGATGACTACGTTGGTTTCGTATTCGGGTAAGCAATTTATTTTTAAATAAGAAGCGACATATGTACGTGAGTAACTGTAAATTGTTTGTAGCTATCAAAGTAGCAAGAAGTTCTATACAGTTATGTGGAAGAAAAATACTCAAACGTATTGGCAACCCACGCCGTTCCGAGCCGTCGCCGAACCGGGAATTCAACTAAAATTAGTGGATTCTATAACTGGCCCCGGTCAGTTGTTAAGAAATTCATTATGGCATACTGGAAATACGAAAAATCAAGTAAAACTTTTATGGAAAGATCCGCGAAATGTTGGTTGGAGAGAAAAAACTTCATATCGTTGGATACTTATCCACCGGCCACACATTGGATTGATCAGGCTGAGAATATACGAAGGAGAATATTTAGTAGCTGATTCAGGAAACGTCTTTGATAAGACTTTGCAAGGCGGAAAACTTGGAGTGTTCTGTTTCTCTCAAGAAATGATTATTTGGTCGGATTTGGTATATAGATGTAACGGTACGTGTTTATTACTTTTTTTCGGTAATTTTTACTTTTCGCCATTTATTTAATTCTAATTATCAGAAATCGACAAAATCTAAATCAAATCTAAAACATAAATAATGATTAATTAATACTTACTAATATTATTGGTAAATAAAAATCGAGGACAAAACACGCATAGGTGGATAATCTTAAATTGTTAAAAAAACATTAAAATTTAAATAGAGGTGTATATTTATAGCCCACAACACATTATGTAGGTATGCTTCATAATTATGCGTACCTATTATGATTAAATTAACACATCATATATAATTTACTAAAAACCTCAATTAGCAGGTAGGGTACTATAAAAATTAATGATAATATACTTGCTGACAGATGTCCGTACTTGATGAAATTTTTCCATTAAAAGTTTACGTTTGTGAATTTGTGTTTAAATGTCACGGAACATTCAGAATAATTATAAATATAATATATAGGTATATAAACATTAATGAAACTTATTATGTATTTAAGTATTATTTAATATGTTTTTAAAATTTTAGATAATGTGCCCGAAGCTATATATCGAGAACTGCCGCCAAATCTACAGGGTCAAGTAGAAGTAGATCCCGGAATAGTTTATCCTCACCAGTTAGTGGTGGTATTTGACAAAAAATAACTACAATTAACCATTAATAAATAATTTATTCTTCAAATAAATTAACATATCTATCGAAACTTAAGAATTAGGTTCTAATAGATGATTAATAGTCATTTAATATTTTACTTGTTGTACTTACTCGTAACTTTTCCAGAAATTGTTTTTAAGATTATTCTTTAAAGGAAAAACATTCATAACTTGTATAGGTAGTAGAACATTATAGATAATAAAAAAATATCTGTATTTTTTAATTATTAAAATATACTTATGTAATAGATACTGTAATCATGAAATTAGTCTTAATTGGGTACCTACTTATGTGATAACTATACGCACACAGAAATAAATACTTACCTACCTATATATGTAAAATAATGTATACGTTGTTATAGAAGTAAATTCAATATTTTTAATTTATTATCTGTAATATTTGTTCTAGTTATAATAAATAACGGTGTTAAAGTTAGCGCATATACAGTGTAATAAAAATGTTAAGATCGTGAAAATCGTTCCCCCTTTTTTCTTCTTGTAAATTTCTTTTTTTATCACGCGAAGTACGAAAAGACTCGACGTTGCAATGGTGTTTTGGTAAAATCGTCTGTTTTACACAGCTCAAAAAAGGCCAACAGTGTTTATTGATTTTATGAGCTAAATTATTATTGGAATTAAAATAAACGCGTTGATCATTTTCAAGCTGAAAAACAGGGTAAACCTCTCGTGTATAGGAAACCCCAGAATTCTCCACACTTCCTCAGAACTACTTATATATCGGCCACTCTCATTAAATAATTCAATGGCGTAACCCACAAAAAGTAAATTTTACAAGAACGCACATTTTGTGTTATAAGCAGATACGTTTTGCGGAAATACAAATCGATTTTTCTGGCAGTAAAAATCGAAATATCGTTATCAGATTTTAACAAATGACGCCTTTGTCCTAGATGCATAAAATAGACAGAATAACTCATTTTCACAAGAAGTGTGGATGACGTCCTTCTGTCAAAATTCCATCGATATGTTCACCCTCATCTTTTTTCAGTGCAAACTAAATTATTGATTATATCTTGGACAGATCGATATATAGATACTCTATATCTCTAAAATACGTTTACGTTCTTTCCAGTTCCAGTCCGTGAAATTGATTAATATTATTATTATATTTAAATTCAAATGGTAGATACCTAAGCAGTTACGTTTTGTATTATATTATTTCCCATACACGATTCAAAGAAAATAATTGAGCGGCTGTAGTTCCTAAATGTTTTTCTCCTTTTTTCAACGAAACAAATATGTATAATTGAAAACAAAGTTATTGTCATTATCATACTTTATTAAACTTAATTTTTTTTTTACAAAAATTAACAGTACTTTCTTATGACTTAGAAATACTCAAGATACATAAAAATTTTAGATTTTTTTTTTAAAAGTAACTTTAACAAAATACAATGTGCAATAATTTTTACGTCCATAAATAATTATACAATAATACTTTTTATTTATACATACAATTATATGATTACCCAATTATGTAGAAACGTTAAAGTCACATACATCTATGTAGACGTTTTTTGAATCACACAATTGAAATATGTATTTCCGTTTCGTATGAATTTCACATGAATTATAAATTATTTTGCAAATATTACAAATATATTTTTAGATGGAGTAAAAGTATTTCCTAGAAATAAATTTATTTCGTAATTTTACAATTTTTATCTAAACGAATACAAAATAAATAAGTATTATTTGACAATGTTTAAAAACATATTTCTAGAAAATAAGGTACATAAATACATAGTTATTAACAACAATACAGTTAACATATAGGTACTTAACAACTTTTATATTTAAATATATTATGTATATCATACTTATCTAAAGTAGGTAACATAAACGTCTATCTATATGGCACCTGAAGTAATATTGGTGGCAGTTTATTGTCCGAGATTATATAGAATATATAGCACAACAATATATCTACAGCAACTAATAGCTTTCTACCACAATGTAAAACTTACAATTAGTAAACATACTTATTAATGAATGAACTACATCAGCGGTTCTTAAACTTTTTTGCCACGGGCTCATTTAAATATTTTTGTCTGTTGCGAATCTCAGTTTGGAATTAGTTATAAGCTCTCGTGCTATCATACAAAAAAAAATAAATGCGTACGATAATAACACGAGGAAGACAAACAAAACACATATAGGTAAATTAAGTTTGCAACTTTAGAAAATAAAAGCATAAACAAAAAATTCTTTCCTTTCTATTTTAATTAGAAAAGCTCTTAATTTTTCTTTAAGCATTCGCCGACTTGTGGGGTTTCGAGGATCATAGATTAAAACCCGCTGATCTATGTAACGAAAATAATTGAACTACGCATTTCAACAGAATGTAACTGGTTTTATCTTAACTTTTTTCTAGGGCACTTTAGTATCAAAGCTTTAATCACAAAGTATTTATACTTAATAAAATATGTTTAGTATTTAATCAAAATTAAAATTGGTCCCTATTTTAAATATTATTTAATTTTAAAAAGACCTGCAGAGATTCTCTTTTATCGTCACTGAAGTAATAAGAACGTTTTATCTTTAAGATTTCTATTTATTTATTTTAGATCGTTATTTTTTATTCTTACAATAAAATGCAACATCTAAAATAATTGCAGATGCCCTTCAGTATATTGCACAACTATTTTATACCAGTTTTAATCTGTTAAATTACTTAAACGTGCATTATGTAGTGTTAAATATAAATATTATAATAAAATATTCAACTAGAACGAGAAATAAAACCTATTAACACATTTCGTCTTCCCTAGAAAATTATTTACACAAGATAAATAAAATATTTAATACAATAGTACTTACCTAATAAATTTAAAGACAATGCGATATTTACACTGACTCAATATAAAATGGAAATTATTTATAAAACGTGTTAATTCTATTATCTACTTATATTTTAAAATTCTTAAACCATTCAATAACATATTAATTTCTTCTGGCATTTCTAGATACTTACAATTTCTTAATCGGCATCAACATTAAACTACGATTTTAAAATATCAACAATTCGTAGATGTGTTTTGAGAATCTTGAAGTATATCGATAATATCTAATTGTAAGCGTGTTCCGAGATTAATTTTATTTATACTTAAACACTCATCTATAGTCTATGTATGAGTATCACCTTTGACAATTTCTATGAGTTCATTAGGATCTGCGTTAGCTTTTTCTGCATCTCCTACCGATCTCAAATCGTTCGCACTTAACATGTCCACCAGTTTGGCCCCCAGAGAATCGCACATTACATTTATAGTAGTACGGAAACGATCTCTATAAAAATAATCAATTAATAACTAAAAACTTCAAAAACAATATTTACAGAATTTTACAAATTTTAATTCGATTCGTTTTCTTCAAAAGTTCTAAAAAGTTACCATTTACGAACTAATAAGTTCTTAAAATTGCACATTTCCGATTCAAATTTCGAACTAAATGAAAGAAAGGCAATTTTGTAAAACGTAGAACACTTTTGTTTATAAAATAACAGGAACACTCGTAGAAAAGTGGAAGTACTTGAAAATTTGGCCGCAACGGATTGGTTTACTCATTGAACATTTTATCTACGCTAATGCAGTGGTTTGTACGTAACAGATCACCATCGATTTTTGAAATTAATCATACTTACAACAACCAATCCACGGCCAATATGATTGAAATTTGGTCTGCGGGAAGTCCCACCGTATCGAGTACCATCACCATAGTAATAAGTCCAGCCTGTGGAATACCGGCAGCGCCGATACTCGCTGCAGTCGCAGTGATGCTGAAATATCAATGATGAATCAATGAATAATAATAAAATATTTTACCAATTTTGATTATTCAAATTATTCGAAATTCCAGAAAAATATTCAAATGTAGTAAGTTCAGCTAAAATTTTCAAAGTAATTGTTAGAAAACCTAGCTTACCATATAGCTGCTGCTTGTCCAATACCTAATTCGAGGCCATTTCTTTGGGCGATAAAAATTGCCGCAACCGCTTCGTAAAGCGCCGTACCGTCCATATTGATTGTAGCTCCTACGGGTATGACAAACCTGGTCACTCTTGGATCTACTCCCATTTTATCTAGTGTTTGAATAGTAATAGGCATCGTCGCAGAACTGCAATAAAGTTAATTAAGTGTATTTACCGATATACATATATAGCAAACCTTGAGAAAAAGGAATATTACCTAGAAGCTGTTCCGAACGCTGTTGCCAGAACTTGACTAAGACCCGCGATTGTTTTAAACGGCAGTGTCCTAGTGCAAACAAAATAAATAACGGATAAAGTTCCAAAACCATGTAGAAATAACCCTAGAAGTACAGTGCCGAAGTATAAACCAAGCTGACCTAGTAGAGATGCGAAACTGGGAATATCCATAATTTGAGCTATTACCAAAAAGAACACTCCCAATGGTGATAACCTGCAAAAATTATTTCTTTTACTTATTTCGACTAGTTTAATATTTACAAAATTAAGTTATTGTTGTACGGTTACCTATAAATGTATATTTTTTGTGGGAGAATATATTCAAAATCCCTACACACGTCAAGCACGTTACATTTAATTATCACAGAATTACCCATTAAATTTATTTAAAATTACTTCATCTGATTTTAAATTTACCAAATGCTGTACTCACAAACAATAGCTTGTTTATTTTTTATTGTTAAATTAATAATAGGAGTCTAGATTAAAATATCTGAAGTGAAATTTTAAAAAGAAACCACTTAAATATATTTTCTTCTTATTATTAGTTAATATTTTAGTCAGATAATTATTGTATTTTTGTAATTAACGTAAGTTAATGTTCTGAACATATGTAGTGGCGAGCGTCAAAATTGTTACATAGGTCCTCGATCGCACAGGTGTATTAAATAAATAATAATAATATATCTTACCAAATAACCCAACCGGTTATAATCATCATAGCTTCGCTAAGTCTTTCAAAAAATATTAATAAAGGTTTGCCTCTTTCCCCCATTTTTCCTATTGTAATGCCTAAAACAACGCTAAAAGTGACCAATCCAAGCACATTGGTGCTTCTCAATTCCAATTTTTCTTTAAACTCCCAGAACGGATATTCTGCAAAATAAAATTGTTTTTATATTATAGGTAGATAAAATACAATATTTTTTATATATATGTGGTCGTAAATTAGATAAGTACTTAGATATAATATTTCTTATAAGGGAAGATAGTGAACATTTTCGTGCTCACGACGAAAAAACGAAATTAATAAATCATTTTCTATTTACTACACGAATTAAATAAACATCCGTTAAATTTTATATTTTCCTCTTAAAAAATTAACGTCCATTAGCACCAAGAATTTTCGATTACTTAGGTAAATGAAATATTTCCCGATTCAAAATTGATCTATAACAACGTCGAAGATAATCACAAAATAATTTTGGCTTAATTATTAGGTAATTATTAACATATTTCCTTTAAGACGAAAAAATCTTGTATTTACTTAATTAATTCTTATTTTGTTTATGATAATAATGTGTCAATCTGAATCTTTATATTTCTAATTAAGGGCTTTCGTGCCCTTTATATGGGTATATAATATTGTTTTGACTATAGTGGGATTGCAAACTACTTATTTTAACTGCAAGTTAAATACAAATGTGGCATTAGCCTCGCCAATTTAGACGCAAGAGAGGAACTTAAAAATATTGACCAGAAATCGATATTGTAATTTATAATTTTTTGAATTATTTACCTTTTCGGTGGGTACATAAATATCATCACTACTATCTATGTGCCTATATTTATACATGAAATAATTAAACTAAAACTCTTTGATGTTATTGATGCCCAACGAGGAGGTAATTGTAAAGAACTTTGTTAGTGAACAGCATCACTAAAACTGCTACTTTTAACTTCGTCGTACTAACTTAATTGCCAATATCGATTTTATTAACTTGATATACCTACCTACCTATGTTATATTTACTTCGTAATTGCTTTCAGATGTTTTTCTTTAATTATAAAAATTTAAATTATCGTCCTCGGCTTCCCCTGCATTTGCTAGGTATACAGTTCAATTAATTGTATTACCTAGTCATAATTTAGACACTTGCGCTTTATTTAAATGTGCGTTTGAAAGAACCTTGTATAGACAACCAACTGGCCGGCCGATGCCTTACAAAATGTTTTTAAAATAAATTAAAATTGTAATTTTATTGCGAAACAAAGTGCTAACGTTTGCGTTTAACCAATAAAAAAATCATATAGGTAAATATGAAATGCGAAATGAATATGAATACGAAATATAAAAATTCGTGAAAAGTACTGTTTATATACATACATAATTATATATTATTTTACTGCATGATAAGAAGATTGAGAAGATTGATCCTAGTATTGAGAAACTTATTGAGTGAGACTCCAGCTATACTTCTAATTAGCAAATTGTGACTTACAAATTACATGTGTAGGTCATGATTATGCATCCAAGACAATTTCTACATATTATTTCATTAAATTAATTGTAAGTTTATAGATCTACATTAAGCGATAATCAAAAATGATTTAAAATTTTCTCTATTGTCCCTAAATTATATAATAATAAACATTAAAGACTGCCCTATAAAATTAATAATTTAAACAATAAATAAAATTAAGCTTACTTACGGTCCTTCAAATTGTATGTTTTGTTACTAAATCTGGGATTATCTTTATATTTTTCTGGTACAATAATTTGGATTTGACCCTAAAATAAAAAAATAAAATTAGATATAGGTATAGGTATATTTTAAATAATACGGTTACTTAAAAATTAATTTCTCGGTTTTTATATTTGAATGTTTCCCATAAACAGCTCTATATTTACAGATAGGTATATAATAATTTATTTTAATAAAACTAAAAAACGTATACGTATAGAGCAATATAAGTTTTCATATGTATTAAATGGGTAAGTAAGTAGGTAGTGTTAATGTTACAAGCAATTCAATAAAATTATGGAAACTTTCATACAATTCATTTAAACATTTAATGCCATTATTTTAGCTTCGCTTAATTTAACGATACTGACCTGTCCTATCGTAGCTTCCACTAGATTCGGTGGAAACATATTTCTGAAAGAAAATTAAATTCTTAAGCGTATATTATAATTTTTTGAATTGATGAAATAAATAAAGAAAATATAAATATTAATAAATAAAATTTAAATTATTTGCATTTTTTTAAGAAACATGGATATTCAAATTATAGGTTCAAGTTTATACCACACTAAAAGGTTGTTTATTTTAATAATTTAAGGCAAAAATTAAGATAATAATTTTTGCATCACGAATCAATATAATTTTAATTATTAAGTAGGGTAAAGTCTCTTAATTCCGCGATAGTTCATACAATTGCAACGATTTCTTACATACCAAGTCACGTAGACAGAAATTGCTCTGCTCAATTTGTAAACACACTTTTTCTAGTGATAAATCTGTTAACACTGTGCAAAAATACGTAAAGAATATCTCCCAATTAGTAAAACTGTTACAAACAACATGTGCCTCCTAAATCCGCGAAAGGTACTGCTTTTAAGTCCATTATCTCTAAGAAAAATCAAAATAAAGGCAGTTTAAAACAAAAACTTACGCTACTTTTACCATTATGCATAATTATACGCCACAAATGCTACACATAAACACATCTTCCTTCATAATTTTCAGGAAGTTTTTGACATTTGTAGTGCAATCTTTCTAAGCAAAAACAGCACTGACGAACCCATTTTTCTTTAGTTTTTTGTCACTTATCATGTTCGAAATTGAAAATGTTGCCTTGTTTGGCCCGTTCGTGCTGGGTCCCGATAAACACGAAAATTTTTCTTCCAACGTGAAACGAAATACGTCAATACTCGTAGCGCGTTTACACACCGGAACAACTCTAGCTGTACCCCACACTCATCAACCATTATAGGAGTTTATAATAATTTAATCTGATTACGATTTACCTTTGAAATAAATTGAAGATTGTGGTCACGTTACTTCAGACACGAGCACATGAAATTTCACCACCTTGTGCTGTTATAAAAGCCATTTTCGGTGAAACGTCGCTGCTAGGACAACACCACTTTTATTCTTAGGCGAGGAACCCTTTTTGCCATTTCTAGAAATTACGTACTTCTTGCAAAGCCCCTACACCCGTGGTAAAACACCATTCAAAATGTCACGGAATTAGGGATATCACAATATTAGGAGACTTTACACTAATATATTAATCATTATATTTAACTTAAGCATAATAATTATAAATTTTATGAGAGTTGACGCTGTCGCGCAATATTTGCAAAATTGTAAATTGCATTTTAAGGAATTTAAATGCCTATTAATTCGCAATACAATTTAATTGCTTTACTTTTAAAATTAAAAAAAGAATTATGGCCAAAAGTAGTGTTATTTCTTCTCTCAAATTTTACATAATATTAGATAGATAGTATATTTTAGAATTGAAAATTCGTTATTTTTAAAATATTGTCCCATTTAAAAACACAAAAATTACAATTTTAATATTAAACAGATTTAAACATTTAAATTTCTTTAAAACAAAAACACGATTATTTCGAAGAAACAGTTATTTTAGTTAATTTTAGTTTTAAGTAAATTTTCGAATCTGAATGATTTAATTTAAATAGGTATTCTTAGCTTATCTTTCGATTTCCAAACAAAGGCACATCAAAATTTTAAGCAAATCGATTCGTTATTTATAGCAGATATTTTATCTTGAATAGATTTAGTTACATATATTATATTGTGTATGATTGAATAATAGCGTCTAATGAGATTGGTTTTTAGGTTGTATTCCAAAGTGGGCTAATGTTACTGTAGATGTACAAAGGTTCTAAACTAATTTTAAGTAATTTTTAGACGAAGTGTGTATTGTCTAAATACCTAATGAAAAATCGGGACAGTTACCTAATTAGTATTTAATATTTAAATAATCTGCCGATATTTAAACATATTAAAACAACTTAAGACAATGTGAATTGTTTTAGAAAATGACTTGAGTAATTCAATACGTACTTAAAGCTACAATAAATCCACTGAAACACGGCATAACAGACTCATATTTACCATGTGGACAATAACAACACGTTAGGTATGCATAAATAAATAATAACTTGTTGAAAGCTGTTGCAATTACATTAATAAATTTTGATACCATACACGATATATCTATATAGGGTGATTCATTAAAAATGGGCAATCTCAAAACTAGAGGTACTAGACTAAACTTAACATGACATATCAATGCCACATGTTTAAGAGATACATGGCATATAGCATCTCTAGTTTCGAGATTTCCATTCTAAATGTATCACCCTTTGTATCTAAACAATTTTATTATAACGCTTTATAATAAGTAGGTATGTACTCATAATTTTATAAATTAATATTTTTATTTGACGTAATGACAATGTATTTTATGACATGAGTACATTTTAAAAGTTGATAATTTAACACTTTCATGTTTAAAAAAAATTATACAATTTCTAGTTCAATACGATGTTATCAATTCCAATAAAATAATGAAATAATTTTAGCGAATGATGGAAAGTTCCTATGTATAGATGTATGAATTTTCATTTGTAAAAGTGTGTCATATAGAAAAAATTAAGCTTAAAAGATAACGTATCTATTTACTATTTATTACGCACTTATTTAGTATCTTAATGACCAATTAAGAGTCAAAATACAGTAAGCAGGTTATGGTGATGATTTTAGACGTTGTTACAATACAATAAAATTACCTGCGCGAAATAGAGTAACAATGTACTGTAATTGGGATGTATTCACCTACGTGATATTTTCTGGTTATGATGTGTTTTCATGTTAAAGGTCAATCTTGACATCGTTTAATTGAAACTGTAGCGTAGGACCGTTATTATTAAAACAATTATTAGAAAAAACTGCCTTCACATATGGTAATTTACTGATAGTTGAAGTTAATTGGATATTGAAAAGTGGCGTAAACATGTTTTTGTAGCTTTCTAAAATTTAAGTAGAAAGGGCGGTCAGTTATAAATGATGGATATTAAAAGAATAATTTATTTTAAAAATTAAGGGCGCCAATTTGAAGAAAAATAAAATCAAAAATTTAGGACCAATGTTTCGACATTGATCCTTTGATTTTATTTCCTATGAGATATTTTTATCGTTTCCAAAACGAAAAAGTACTGAAACGGTTATTATTTTTGAAGTGCACGAAGTGTTTTCTAATTGGGTCATCCATAAACGTCGCGTAAAACACGTAATTTTATGAAAACGGACATTTAAATATAGTTAAATATTTTATCTACTAAAAAATCTCAAGCTGAAAATGTGTAAAAATATTTTTTTTTTAAATACGATTTTATAGTAGGTATCAAATAAATCTATATGATATATTCATGTGTACAATGAAATTGGCCCAGGCCGGATACACCGTGACATGAGATCATTAGCATCTACATCAAAATTTCCTGCTCCAATAAGCCATGTCCTGCTACGGCACAACGGGTGCTCATTTACTACTATTGTACAGCCACCGACTAGAGAAGCACCAAATCAATTAACATTGTTTTTTGAAACATATATAGGGAAATTAGTCATTATAATAATTTGCCACATAATATAGCGATAATTGAAATGCCGTCGACATAAGCTTTTAGCTTTGTTAGAAATAAGAATAGGAATCAAACTAGATTTTATAAAAACAAAGATAAATGAAATAACCCATCGTATACTACTATACAATACAAATTATAACAATTAGTTTAGTTTTTGGCATTATTAACAAATAAATTAACACATTAATTCCAGTAAACTGAAAAAATTAAACGTAGATAAACGTACCTGGCTAAGTCCATGAGTGTATCCGTCGTTAGTACTACTTTCTGATTTTCGGGTGAACTTTTTGAAACGTCCTTACTCCCACCTACACCTGGCCTAATTGTCCACACTAAAATAATTCCGAGTATTACCGCACATACTGTTGTTGTAGCGTAAAAAATGATTGAACGCATTGCGATTTTTTTCGACAAACTAAGATCGAGGGCCCCGATAGCAGAAATGACGGACGAAGTTAATAACGGAACAATCAAAGATTTCAGCATTCGGAGAAATATATCTCCGGGGAACTTGATGTACATGACTTCCCTTTTCGTCCATTGCCTACTACTCACGTTAGTAAGTATCAAGCCAACAACGGTACCCCCTAGTACACCAACCACCGTTAATATAGTCAGAAGACTGTGTTTGTTTAAACAGTTGAATTTCGGTAGTGGCATTTCCAAAATCTGAAACAAAGAAAATACGAACGTAAGATTCGGTTCTTGTAAAATACAAAAAATTATATTCTACGCTTTTGACGCAAAGTCATAACTTTGTCATCAATCAAAAACATTTTTCATATTTGTGTATTTATAAATGAAACACTACATGAAACGTTGAATCAACCGTAGTGTTGCCCATCGATTTTCATTTATTTAGTCTATTGAAAGAGCACTAATTGTAAGAGCATAAGACATTTGTTTCAAATGAAAAGGTAAACAAAATAACAAATTGACTGTATACAGGGTGTTAGGTAGAACGATTTAGACATTTTAAGGGGCGAAAAAGAAGGTAATTTAAAACATTTTGAATCATATATGCCTTAGTACAAAGTCTGGTGGTTTCTGAGATATCGCCACTTTTGTAAATTGTACCCTAATCAGCAAGTCTGTGGTTAGAGGCTAATAAAAAAGTATCAGACACTTTATTAAGAAATTTATAACATGTTTATTGTTTGTCATTAAGACATTCCAATTAATTAAGAGTTGATAAGATTTCTAAATGTACCTAACTTGTATCTACTTTTTCAACTCCCGTGCCCTACTGTATTAAATAATTAATTGGGATGTCTTCATAACAAACAATAAACACGTTATAAATCACTGATACTCTTTTATTAGACTCTAACCACAGATTTGCTGATTAGGGTGCAATTTACAAAAGTGGCGATATCTCAGAAACCACCAGACTTTGTACTAAGGCATATATGATTCAAATGTTTTAAATGATCTTCTGTTTCGCCTCTTAAAATGATTCCATCGTTCTACCTAACACCTTGTAAAAGGTGTTTCAAATCAAATCTGAATGTCCGTTGTAAAATAAATTCATCTTAACTGTTTAATTATTATGTACGCAATGAAGGGTTGACTTAAAAATATAACACTACGCCGTTGTGATATGTGCACATAGATTACGGTCATTTAATGAAATCGCAGTAATTACCGCAGTTTAAAAGTAGGACCGTTCAAAAACGCAATATAATTTAAAAAATACAGTTTCTTATAACTAAAAGTATTCACTTAATGTAAAATTTTAAATTACATTTTTATGGTTGTTTAAAATGAAAACGTTAAACGTAGGTAATTTATTAACTATAGATATTTGAACTTGGCACAATCTTCTATTGCCTATTTTCCCGTCGATCTGTTCCTAAAAATGATAAAATGTCATTAATAAAAGTGACCGTGCGGTATTCAAACTCGAGCATTAATCAATATTTAATTTTGATCGATGCCTAAATTAGCATAAACCAATTATATTTGCTTTTCAACAGAAGTTAAAAGCAAAAATGTAAAATTGAATTAAAAATTAAAATTGAATTTTTTATTTCGTTGTTCGAACTCTATTAATTTCAGAAGGACTTACAAACTTATCGAACTTATCTTAATAAGTTCTAAGATAGATATTATACGTTATCAAATAATTTTTACTCAAACCATATATGTATGTACCTAAAAATAAAAAGAAATACTGTACAGCAAACCGAGTTCTTATAACCTTGATTTCATTTAAAACAGCTCTTAATAAATAAACTGTGTCATAGTAATTATGTAAAAATATTAATTATATTGTTTTCAAGAAACAGTAAATAAATTATCTTCGAATTTCGTACACAATTGTATAAATCTATAAACGTTTCACAATAAAAGAAAAACATTGATTTTTTATAAATTAGGTTATAATAATATTATTAACGAGATAGATTTATTGGACTTAATTCAATACCGAATTTACATTTACGTTTTCTTCGAACTAAAACCGATACAATATTATAAAGAAATGTTTTGCATAATGTATAAAATTGTGTGACCAATAAGCAAATGCGTCAATTACAGGAATAAACTGTTTATAAAATTAGATTCTTATAAATTTAAACAATTAATTTTGTAATGTTTTTATCGACAAATAAATTTAAAATTTATTATAAATTAATACGTGCATATGTAAAATGATATTAATGGAAATTGAAAGAACAATAATGTTATTAATTGTAAGACTGATGTGCAGGAAACTAATACAAAATAATAAGTAGTAAATTCGTTTTAGGCAAATCGGTTTTCATTTTGATGTGGCGGTACGTGTCCTTAACGGAACAGATTAAAATTAATGGCTATAGTCCTCCTTAATTAGATATTTTTGCAACAATACAACTGTTGTCCTTTTTTGTTTGTTATATCGTTTATTGTTCATAGGTGAAATGGTAATGTTAGGTAAATTGTTAATATTTTTTAGCTGTTTTAGGTTTTCTACACATTTTTGCTATAAAAATGTTGTCCATAAGTTGTTATTCTTTACGGTTGTTGGTATTTTTATTTTATTTGATTTTACCTACAAGTTTTCATTTTTTTTCAATATTAAAATTAATTTAATTAGGGACTTCGGTCACTGATATTTTATTTGTATCTATATACAGTACAGTGCACGACGTTTATTGGAATAACGGATAACGTCATCATTCAGATATTGTTATCACTTTCGCAAAGTATGGGCCGTACGTATACTATTATATAAGAAATTTATATTATCGGTTTATATTATCAAATTTTTTAATGATCGTTTTCATATACGAGCAATAACCTTGTTTGAGTGCACATTTTTTTTGTATTTTCAAGTTCAAGTGACAACGAACTTTTCTCTCCCGTAAGTTACCAGCCTACAGACCGAACAACAGAAACACACAATGCTAAATGACACCATCGGTATTTTCCCTTTTAAAGAAAAAAAAACAGTTATATCCCATTTTAAACTTCAGTAACAAATTATTGTAGGTAAGGAATAGTGAAATTGTTTATTTTTGTATTATTAATTTTCATATATTTTTTTAAATCTTAAATCGTCCAATTTTGGGGTTTCTGACGTTGAGTAATAATCACTCCACTTCTTTTTGTTCATAAATACAGTGGTCGTCGCTTATTGTGCTCTCTAGTTATTAGAATCAGCCGCTTAATATACTCATTATTGACTGAAGCGAATAATTAAATTATTTGTTTTATCGCCGTTTAATGGAATCGTCGGATATTGGAGTCAACGGTGTTAGTCCCAACTATGTTTATCGTATTCAGTACTGTTAAACTACTTTAATATATAGGTGAGCATCACTGAATGCTCAACCTTCATGTCTATCAACCCTATCTTTATATTTGTCAAACTATCTACTGAATGTCAACTAATGACAGATTATACAGACAATAAATAAAAAAAAATCAATCGGTTATTGTTATTAAAAACCCAGAGTTCCGATGTGGTCGCATTAAACGGCGTGAAATGAGTGAAACGTAAAAGTATTGGAAGCAAAATTTACATTTTTACAAAAACTGCGATGATAAAAAATAAACTTTTAATAAAAACAAACAAACTTGTAGAAAGTAAAATATTTACTTCTAAAATAGTAGACTCGAATTCAAATAAATTAAATCTACATTCTTTAATATAATTAATAGCAATAAATAACACTTGATTGTATTTTAGACATAGTAATATAAAGAAGATGACGTAAAATTAAAAATAATATTTTTAATTAATTAAAACTGATTAAAAATTACAGTATTTTGTAAAATAATAGAATAAATCTAGCAGTTTAACAAGTACTTACTTAGGTAATAAATTATACAATTTCCTTTTGTTAATAAGCTTAACAGTTTTATTTACAGAAGAATTATTTAAATTAGTAGATAGTACTGAATAACAAGAAATTTGCTGCTACATTTTAGATCCTTAATTATTAATCCAGTTATAACTGAACATACTGTACAGAAATTTTGCTATAATTATTATGTTGACTAATTCTGGTCTTTTATTAAATACACTCCTAAGTCATTTGATATTGTTTAAACACATTCGAGTACAAGATTAAAGCTTTTAATAAAAACTAATTATCCGATACAAAAAAATGTACGTAAATTAGCAGTGGGGTAAAATGGACGCCAACCGTGTATTTAATGGATATTATTTTAACATATTCTCTAATCAATATTTTATTATCTAAATAATTTTATAGTTATTTAGAGCAAACAACGGAACGTAAAAAATTAAAAGTGTGGAATTTATGTTTCTATACGGATCCAGACAACTGTGTGTATCGTCAACTAAGCCCAAGTTAGTACAAGTATTAGGCAATTTAAATTTATATTTATGCCAACCCATGAATTAATTAATTAATTTAAAACGACATTAGTCGTTAGAATTTAGTAGATATATTACACATTTCTTATACAGGGTGTTTATTCGCACGATTATAATGGAATAATTTATAGATCGAATAATTTTGGTTTACACAAATGTCATCAAGTAAGTTTGATGGTTTACCTTAGTTCACTGTTTACTGTTTTCCAAAATCAGTAAAAATATTACTTACAGATGGCAGATGGAATTAAAGGGCTTATTGCAGGAAGCCACACTTTGTTTTTTTTTTATTTTGTGTATTACTTATGTTTTCACAAAATCAGAAGTTGTTTTTTACGTTTTGTAATAATAACTAATTTTACTTAAAGTAAGGAGACAGTACTAACACACTTTTAGCCTATAGATTTTCAAAAATACATTTTATAAATAACTTTCAAACTTTAATGTTGATTATTCTAAACTTTTGTTATTGTGGCTTATCGTGTTTTTACCTTTAATAAGCCCTTCAATTAAATTTATTACCTACATGGAAAGTTTTTAATGTAGTACTTATAAACTTTGACGTTTCGTTTTAAATTTGTATTCATTAAAATCCCGTGGAAAATATTAATGGATAAATTAGTACTTGTGTGTACTAATCGTGCCCGGATGTCTCGCATCTAGTTGTCTTAGCATCTAATTGACGGTACTCAATTGTTCCAGACACTTTTGCATAGATATAACGCTCACGATTAATCATAAATGAAAACGACGAGCAGTGACTTAAATGCTTATCTATTTAATTTCCTACAAAATGACTGGTGGTACCTATCTACTTTCATGCAGTACTGCTTATTGTTATTTATTATACGAAATTGTAGTACAATTATGAAATAATTGTCTTAAACTCAATTAAACCCGCAGTTGTTTAAAATCAAATCAAAATATTCCTATGTTATGATTGTAATCGTGTTTTAAATGAGTACCAATATGTTTAAGTTTTAAAAAGGTAGATATATTTCACAAATAAATAAAGTATTATTTAAATTCAAGTTAAAATCAGGAAACATAATAGAATAATTAATATCCTAACGATAATAAGTTGCCATTACGCTTTTCTAATTTCGATAAAATAATATCATTCAAAACCTTAAAATGGCCAACAAAAACAAAAAAAAATTATCATAAAAATGTAACAAAATTTTCAATTCTTACCTGCTTCAAGGGGTAAACGTTATACTTTTTCGATTTAATAGCCTATTATAGAAAATTTAAAATATTTGCATTCATAAATAAATTTGAACCAAACGGTTTTATTAACCTGAAGGTTAAATAGGTTAGTAAGGCGACGTTTTGGCATACGATCAAATTTTTAAGACAAAGTTTATTACATCAAAGACATTTATTTCTTATATCGTGCGATTTTAGCACAAGTAAATATTTGTTAAATAACTTTCTTTGTTGTATATTAACTCGTATTACGTCCTTAAGCTTAGTCGAATGTCTTTAAAAAAAATGTTGATAGGTAGATACGTTAAAATAAATTAATAGGTACATACATACATGTGTATTTTTGTTGCCATGTCAGTTTAAAATACATATGTTAAAGTTTCCTTAGTTTCCGCCTTGCATATTTTTTTATAATTAATTCTAAATAAGTAAACCAAAATTTATTTTCGGTCAACTTTATTTGGAAAATTAAAAATTAGTTTCAGTTGTAAAACGGGAGCTTACCTTGTACATCAACGTTTTTTCTATGGATATTTGTTGAAATCGTTTCGCCTCTTAGTTTTGTAAATCATTGACCTTAGTTCTTCGTTTAAGGATAAACAACGTTATAACGTTAAATTGCTATTTAATTGTAGCATATTAAAATCCTATAAAATTAAGATCATTTACGATACCTACTAATAAAATAAGCAACCGTTTCGTAATTCTTATTTTATGTGGCATTTACTAGAAGTAATGCCCCATTCAAATAATATGTAAGATGTCAATGTTTCGAGTGAGTTCCTCATACGAGAACATTTCTAAAATAGTTGCCTAAAATGTGGGTGTATAAATATTTCTGGACTAGTAGATAGCTGTTTAGATTATGCGAGGACGAACGCGGTCAGCGATCTATTGGATTATTTCGAGTAGGGATCCTACAGGTTATACTAATATAAAACCCAGACATTACAAAATGTCTACTAACTATTCAAATATAATATTATAAACTATGATTTACTTATTTAATTATATTTATTTTTAAAGGTAAGAATTAAAATTATTTATCGAATTTATTTTAAGAAATCTATATGACATGTGGCGGGTTCCTCGAAAATGTGTGGCAGTTGAAAATGCCATGTTTCTAATTATAACTGTCGATGCTATAAAATTCAGTAAGCAGGTATACGTAGACGTTACTACCAAAAAAAATCCATTTCATTACTTATAACAAAGCGTGCGTATAAAAATCAAGTGATGGTTCCTGACTTTATTCAAACGAGAGTCACCAATTTTAAATTGAAGCTTCCGATACGTAGTTAAACAGCGATGAATAAAACATTTTATGGTAATTTAGTCGCCCTTACATTATGCAATTGTCAATAAAAGAGTTATACCAAAACGGTTGACATTTATGATTAAACTACTCAATTGTTTAATAAAAAAAAACTTATAATTATTTACATAAAAATATTTTAATGATCGTAGTACCTATTTACATAATAAATTTTTGAAAATCCCCATTAAATATGGATTGGTTATTTGCCTCAAAATTTTCTTTGATACATAATTTTGAAGCTAGCGTTTAATTAAAAAAAAGATAAATAATGAGAAAATAATGTTCGTAGTTTTCATACATATAGATACCGATTAGGCACAATTTTACAAACCATATATTGTAACTATTTTTTTTCAACTGTGCTAAACAAAATAATCATTTTATTCTAATCGACACAGATATTAAGTATACAATTTTTAAAATATAAAAAAAATTATTAGCATACATGCACGACTGATTTATGATTTGTTATGGATGAGGAACAAAACCAAATAAACCTACACTTAAAAATTATATAAAAGTGTTATTAAAATTAATTCGCGTTTTAAAGATAACTAAACAATTTTATTTTGAATATTTGTAAAAATGAACAACTACATTCAGATTTCGATTTGGTAATTAATGTTTAAATGTAAAATACCTATTAGATTGCGGGTATTTTTAGGTAGCTATACGATACATTACTTCATCAAACAATGTATGATAAATTATAAGTTATTAAAAAAATGGATCTTGTGATTGAAAAGCATTACAGATTATAGGCAGCTTTATTTACCTACTTACCTATGAAAATAATTTTTTACAAATTAAAATTTTCGGTAGGTGTTCATCTTTTTAACCTATTCATCTTTATTTGACCTGTAAAAACGATTGTTCTATAGGTATTTTTTACCAAAATCTATAAAAACGTAAGTCATTTTGTAAAACGAATTATTTGTTTTGTTTAAAAAAAATGTTCAATCTAATATATTTGTTTAACATACTTTTCCGTATCTACATAAAAACATACATGTTAATAATTAAAAATAAGATATATCTCCACATTCGAATGGTAATTAACAGTATAATTACTTCGATTTTTGAAAAATAAAAATAACACTAAAATAAATGTTTCTCTCTAAACGAAGTCGAATTGCTGAAAACAGTTTAAAATATTGTTTTCCCAAAATAATAGAAACAAAAATAAAACCGAATGTTTTTGAACTATTACCGAAAGCATAAAAAGTTATGTGCTATTCCGCTACAGCACACAAAGCTAAAACAGATCGAGACTGCCGAATTTACAAATCCTAGACATAATAATACTAAAGTTAAATATAGGTGGTTTCAAGTAATTCAGTATTTGGGTTAAGCTTAAATATGTTATCTGAAAACTTACGAATATCGAACCCTTTAAAATTTCCCTTTAACAATAGATATTTCTCAATGCATAGATACTTACCTATATTTTAAATTTTATTCAAATTTGTATTATAAGCTTACCTACATCTTATGATAATTTATTTGGGTAGATATCTGAATACCAAAAAAAAATTATTTGAAAAACAATTTTAATCCAATAAGTAGATAGGTAGGTACTTAATTCTAATAAACGAAAGAAGAATAAATTGAATTCTTATTCAAGATTTTCCAATATGAAATCTAAAATAATATCGCAATAAAGATAAGAGAGGCAATATTCCTTAGAACGCCCGAATGTTTTATAAATATACCGATGGGAAATATTCGAAATATAAGTAAGTAGTTAAAGTCCTTCAAAGTCAAAGTTATTTGATAAATATATGAATTTCTTCTTGAGCTGTATTATATTGAATCAAAGGTCAAAGGTATAAATCTTATATACCTACTTACAGAAAATATTTTACAAAAGCATGTACATAATTAATTTTAAACTAATAAGCGAACAAATTTGTACTTGGAAAATGAATCAATGTAGATATTAATTACTTCGTAGCAACTTCAAAGACACATTTCATGATGATAGTCTTTTATTCAAAAATATTAAAAGTAGAGTTGTTTGATCATGAGAAAATAATAGTTTATTGGTTTCGAAAATTACATGGTCACGACATAATTTTAAATATGATCGTCTTTTGTAATAATTTTTTAAGGTATGCCTGAAAAAGTTATTTTCCTGTTATGTTGATTGATGTTTTACAAGCTAGAAAAAAAAAACGAAAACTGGTACAGTTATTTATAATTCTTTGTCTGCGTTATCAAAATTATTGGTAAAAGTTGTGCGTCATTATCTCGAAACAATTTTAAACGATAATCAAGTAAGTAATACTGACGAAACAAATCAACATCAAATTCGTAAAAGTTCAATAATTAATTGTTTAAATCATTAAGAAAGTCTGCGAAAATAAATCTGCAATAATCTAGTTTTAAAAACGTCCAACGCATTTTATCAAGTTTTGATTATGTATAAACCGAGTCATATAACGTTTAGTTTACAAAGTACTGCCTATTTAAGTTCAAATGACCAAAGTCATGTAGGACTAAAACAAGAACGTGAATATCAATTAAATTAAGCCATGCTCTAAAATTAGTTCTTCTTGTTAATCCAAATTGATGTTTTATTAATTCGAACAAAGGAGGTGGGCGTTGATAAAAGATTTAACTGTCTTTTTAACTGTCCTTTAAAATGTCAATAATTATTGTATGTAGATTATCTATTTTAGAAAATATACCTATGTATTTCTCATTTGACAACACCACTTATTTCTACTCGTTGAATTTTTTTGATAAGTAGATACTACCTGGCCGTCTTGAAAGTAGTGTTGCCATCACGGATCTTTATTTAAAGTGGTAATTTATTGCCAAGAAATTATTACGATGTTAAGAATGTATTATCATAATAGCCATCAGATCTTCTTAGGTTTTAGAAGCAAATAGAATTTATTGTCGATCGTTAATATGTTTATTGTTAAATTTTATTGGGGTGTGAAGCCGACCTAGAAGTATTATATATGGCCTATCCAAGCGTATAAGCGACACGTCATCAACAAAAAGTTACTAGATTGTTTATTTGTAATTCTCGTTTAAAGTTTGGAAAGTGTCATATATTATAAATGATTTACCTGCGCACATATTAGGTGGTATAAAGAAAGACTACAATTTATTAGAACTGTAAAAATACAAGGTACGAGATGACAGCACTGTGTGAAACGTCATCATTTAGTAATATCTTTTATTGATAACGTGAATCGTTTCTACGCTTGGATAGGCAATAGGTACGATGCTATAATAACTGAAATTTTTATACCTTTACTGCCAAAGACATCGCAATATACCAAACATTAAATATAATAAAATTATACGTTTGGACACAACTAATCGCTCTTTAACAGTAGTTACAGACTCTATAAGCAACATATAAATTTATTGCAAAACCATTTAAGAAAATGTTCTATAATTCAGCAAATCGTTCGACCGGACATGACTGCAAAGGAAAAAAAACATAAACGTGGAATATTTTTAGGCCCCAGAACGTCGGCAAATTGAAGGGAACCAGGAAGCCGACGAGACAGCAAGAAATGCTCATGAACATGGAAATCTACTGCGATGGGCGAACAACCTATACAAAGAACAACACAACGTATGGATAAAAAGCACTTTTAAACATGGACCACATCTAATCGACAAAACAGAAAAAAACGAAGAACGAGAAAAAACGAGAGAATTGGACATACGAAACTGACACACAAACACATTAGGTAAGTACATATCCTAAAGCAACCCCTTTCCCTCTGACAATACAGCTCGCAATAATTAATAAACTGCAATAAATACAATGACACTCGACGAAAACCCAGCTTAAAAAACATTAAAAGATATTCTCCATGACAACAAGACGGAAATAACAAGACTTTTGACCTTTTATTTCTAAAAGAAACAGAACTACAAAACAAAATTAAAAAACTTACGCAACTATAGAATAAAATTAAATAGGAGTATGAATTAGGTATTGCCTAACTGTAATGGAACATAACAAAATGCAACGTATAAGTAATAAGTACAATTGTATTATTAAAACGAGCGCTACGATTCTAGAAATTAAAGCACTCTTTAAAAATAAAAATAATATTTTTAAATTTAAAATCAAAAGTAGAAAAAAAAATCAATTCTAAAATAAAAACAAACAGATATCTACTACTTACCTAATATAATTTTATTAGTAAGTAAATAATTACTACATAGACTATTATTGTGTTTAATAATTGTAAATATCTATTGGTCATTCAAATTTTATTCCGATGCACGTCATCACTCGTACCTCGTGTTTTTACAGTACTAATAAATTATAGTCTATCTTTGCCATGTCGTATGTGTGCAGGTAAGTCGTCGGTAAATAGAATATGCCACGTTCAAAACTTTAAACTAGATATTGCAAATATACAATCTAGTAACTTTTTATTGATGACGTGCATCGAAATAAAATTTGTATGGCATGTATATATATATTATTATAATATTTATAAATATTCAAATAAAAGTTTCAACTAAGGTCGTGGTTATTTCAATAAAACCGGTCGTAGTTCTTATTTTCATTATAATGCCTATCCCGTTTTTAATACTGCTCTTTTTTTATAAGTTGTGTTAATTACTTATACGTGTACTACGGAGGAATGCATAACTGTTAAATATTATTTAATTAATGAATGAAAGTCGCATGCGTTCGCCCAACTGTAACTAAGTATTTACATTATGATTCAAAATACTTATATTTTTATGAAAATAGAATGATTGAAGGTGTTGCGATGGCATAATATTATTTAATAATCACGATAACACAATTTACTTAAGAATAGATTCTCGAATTTAAATAGACAAAAATATGATAACGGATAGGTACGGAAGTACAGATAACTTACGATAGGTAGATAATTGAATGTAGGTGTTTGGACAATTTTATTTTAATCGTTTCTTTAGATTACGTAAATTAGAGTAATTAATTCAAGTTCAACAATTAAAATTAATCTTTAAACATTCATTAAGGAAAACCGAGGTAATAAAAACAAGCTGTGGTTGTTTTTTACAGATATTTTAAATGAATAAAATTAAGTTTGTGTTGTATCAATACTTGGGCAACATATTTTGTGTCACGACGGTTTTGTTATAATTAAATCCATTTTTAATACAATGTCAATGGCAATGGTACTCGAATGGCACTATAAATTGGTGCGTTATTTATTTGAACAAGAATTATATACGTTCTTATCATATTGTATGTAACTACAGTAGTGGTATTTACCTACAAAACATTAATATAAAGTAGCAGAAAAACAATGTAGGCCTTTATCTTTCGTCAACTAACTAAGACCGAAAGACTTTTTGAACATCCGTTAGTTTATTCCAATAATCCCAAACTGGCATATTTTACAATTGTTGATTATCGTGTTCTTATAACCTTATAGAAGCAGTAATTTAAACATGTGCACATTGATATCTTAATTTTGGGGGTAAATGATTAATATAATGATTTTCATAATAATTAGGTAACCTCCCATTTATAGGCGATAGTCTGACCTACGATTAGACCCTACATTGAGTTTTTTACGTTAACATTAAACTTTTTACAAATCCTTCAAGTCAACCATGTTTTATCTAATTCTTATAACCAAGGTTTCCCTTATTTATTTAAATTTAAATAAACTTAAATAAGGACAATTGAAGCAGTGACACTTATAATTTAGTAATACATAATTACAATTTATGTAATTTACACGAGTATTTTAATTTTAATTTAAAAAGTACAAAAGAATAGAGGTAAGAGGTTTTCATTATGAAAAACAATATACGTAAAACAATTAAAAACACAAAAAGGAAACTAAAAAAAACCAACAATATTAAATAAAACTTCCAAGATCTAGATAATTAAAAGTTTAAGTTAAAACATATTTTTCAAAAATAAGTACTTAGTTACGATTTTGTGTAGCCATCAAATTACAAACGATAGGTACTCAATTTATCGAATACTATGTTTGATCTGTATCAGAATTGATGTTTATCAAAATTATTTTCCTTTAGTTTTCAATACCGTTTATAAGAAAAATCATTTTAATAATTTATCCCAATTCAATTCTATTACCTTGCATCGTAAAGTAATTCTAAGGTAATTTAAATCAATTAATATTAATAATGAATTACAAAACAGCAAGTTCTAACGGGTATCTACACGGAATGAAAACAAACTTGAATTTTAAATTGTTACAATTAACACATCGCATTGGTTCGTTTGATCATTTAATAAAATTACATAAATATGTAATTTTAATATTTAAAACATGAAAACTAAATTTAAATCAAAGTAATGTTCTTTTTTAAAATTTTTGAAGATCAGAATAAACACGTATCCATTTATTAAGTGAAAATTGATTCTTTTTCATCGTGAAAAATAATGTTAAAAAAAAATTAAAAAAGAATATGTCGAAATAGAATAGGTACACACATAGCTTTGTTTCTATTCTTCAAAAGTATAATTGGAATAATGAATATGGCCCAATTCTTTCATTTCAATGTTATGCATTTAATTAAGAAAAGCGTGCGTGTTTTCATTTAACTATACCTATAGATATTTTAATTTACATTAAGTACATTAGTTAATAAGTAACAAACACCTAATTTTTACGATTTTATAAACCAATATTATAATGAATGTGTGAATTTAACATTTTTATTAAAATATTTTTTAGTACCTAGTTACCTAGTCAAATAAAAATAGAACTGTTATTGAAGTAATTTAATTACAAATATCGTAGTAATTTTATTCGAAATTTAACATCTTATTTTTATAAAAATGGATATAAATTAGATAGATACCTAACCAAATATTCAATAAATTTATTACGAATCATTCTGCAGCTATAAACAATTTAAATAATATTTTGATATTAAACGTTTTTAAATTAAGTACTTATTTAGTTATAATAGACAAAAATGACATCTGTTGATCAACGAGCACATAAATTATATTCTTCGTGCAGTGATTCTAAATATCTCTAATATAATGATTAATTTATTGGTAACTAGACTCATATCTTTAAACAAAATTTATTATCTACCACTATGACCTGTAATTACATAAAAAAATATATAATAAAAAACTTGTTGATATACATATTTACATTTTTTAATAAAATTAACTGACAGTTTACGTCCAAGTAATTAAACATACGAAAATTTTATAAATTTTCATTTTAAACAAAATTGCTGAATGAAATGTTAAATATTTTTGATATAAAAGAAAATATATGACATTATAATTTGCAACTGTGAAAAATTCGTAAAACAAATTCACACTTAAATTATGTAAAAACTTAATTTTATAAAAAAAGCACGAAATAAAACGAAAAAGAAGTCGAAAAATGTAATTTTAAAGGGCACGTTCCGTATTTAAACTCACCGATCAACAGATAATTAAAATTCAGTAATAAATCCAAGCCGTCCCTAAAATCGTCAACTATAAGCCCACAGCAACACACACGATAAATCCAATCTCTTCTGTAGTCACCCGCAAACTAATGCTTCTCTCTACACCGTTTACAATTGCAGTCCCACCGGATCTCGCGAATATAGACAGAGACGCACTTAGGAGGATGCTGCAAGTTAATTTATTAATTAAGGACCGTGTACGTTTGATAATTCATATCAGGAACATAATGTATTCTCAGCAAAGCAACCATTAGAGTAAACTGTTTAGAAATGATTTTGATTAGAATAACTCGCCAGAGGAAAAAATTAAAAATACGAAATTGATTATTAAATGTTTAAAATTGAAAATGTTCGAAGACACAAATTTCATTTGTGCGTTTTACGCAATTTTAACTTTTTAAATTTGGTTATACTTAACTTATTCTTTCGATAGTGTAAAAGACGAAGAATATCGAAGAAATCGATAATCCCTTAATTTACGAACTCGGTATGAAATATCCAGAATATTTTTACGCGTATTAAAAAGTATCTAATAATTTTTCGTAAGTAGATAATTATGTTACCTACATCTATATACAGGTATAAATTAGTGATAGGTACTAAAAGTAGATTGTTACTGTAGACGAATTCATTTTATTAACTTTTGAACTTAGAAGTCATTCTTGGTATACATTTTATTACCTTTAGGGCCGACCATTCTATCTACCGATAAATTTATTCGACAGTCATTTATCATAGAATCGTTTGTTCGAACAATTGTTTATATGGTAAATACCTGTCAGATAAAATCGGAAGATGGAAAAATTAGTTCTTAAATCTATTTAAAATGACTTATTAAACTTAAATCTATTTTTTTATATTACATAATTACAGAGACACTCCAACGCAGATATCATTATTTGACATTACCTTTACAGACTTCTTATATTTAACAGTTTTTATTTTATTGTTACTCATATATAAGTACCTATCTAGATTCTTACTATTTGAACTTTTACGAATAAAATAGATAAAATTGATACGTCAATTTAGTATTATTAACCACAAGTCTCTATACGTCTCTCGCAGAAATACTTATTACCTTACTTGACGACTTCATATTGTTTTTAAATTCAAAATGATAATGTCACGACGTCGAATGGTATTAGTTATGACGACACATCCGTTTTAATTTGAAGAATAGCCGGATATAAGGAAGTAGTGTACTGTTTAATTGTCGAAACAGTTTATTTAGTATCCCACGCTCTTGGACCGCATTCCATATTCATTATTGTTCAGTATTACACATTATATATGCAATTTAATATCACCACAAACTGACACTGGCTCAGTTTTAGGCAATTAAAATTTGACATGTACTTATAAATACCTACATAACTTCAGTTTCATTATGCAAACGAATTAAATTTAAAACTCCACCGTGCAATTGTAGGTAATTATACTATTACAGAGCTATATTATGTACATTTTAGTCTCTCGGAGATAATTGTTAACAGTTTTCATAACAGTTTAAATCATCATTTTTTTAGATACCATTGTGCATTAAGTAATTTATTTACATAACTTTCATTTGCAATTATGTTACGCTTACTTATATTTTTTACGATTTATTATAATAGAGTAACCTGTTAAAGTGCATTGAAACCCTTTGGTTGTAAATTTACTACTTACAAGGAAGGTTAGGCAGGTGGAAATCTCGAAAAATTTTAAACTTTGCAGTATTTTAGTACTAGACAACCCTAATCCAGAGCCGCATTCCGTTCGTGCTCTTACGTGGTTTAAAAGGCTGAAATTCACCCTTAAAAATTGGAACTTTTTTCAATTTTGCTTATCTGTGAAACAACAAGAGCTATCGCCAAAAAACTATGTATTTTTGTAAATGGTTGTTCAAGGCCTACATTATGATACAAAAATTAGGGGTAAAAATTTTAAGGGATGTTACTGTGCGTCCGATGCGGACTAGTGGACGCTTAGCTTAACAATGCTGCCAACTGCACTTGTCTGTAATAGACTAAGAAAAAAATTAGAAACTTCTAAATTTTTCTTTGCATTTCCTACCTTTTTCTTCTAATCGTTTTCCCTCTATCGTCAATTCCCAGCGTAGATTCTTCCGTTGACTGCGAACTTGTATTATTACATACCTATACCTAAGTAAAGTAAAATCTCGTTCGCGAAATTGGACCGTTGAATGTTTAAGGGGAGCCCTAACCAAGTCGCTATCCAAGAGCCTAACCAAGCTCGATTTTCAGACAATTTGTGTTAGAGCTTAAAAGCCATGTATTTACACTTTATAAATACATGGAGAGTTAGTCGACAAAGAAAGATCCTACCTTTCCTCGTTGTATTAATCCTTTTTGTTTGTAATCCTTTTAGAGTACACAACACAACACTCGCATACGCACGCACTCACACGCAAAAAGGCCTTATTAACCGAACGATCACTCTTCGAACACACGAACAATACAACGCCGTAATTTAAAATTCGAATTACTGAAACAAGCACTGCCGCTCTGTACCGCTAACGCGAATGATCTGAACGCGATTTCGTCGGAATTCTATATATAAATGTATTCGAGTTTATACGTGGAGACTAGGAAATCCCACTTTTATTTTTAAAATGTTGAGTTGTTTGTCCGCACTCCGATAAGCTATAAAAGTAGGCGGTGCACATGTTTTATTAGTTGCTTTGTATTTTATCGGCCACATAAAAATGCGATTAAATTTTTATTTGGTTTATGGTTTGTAATAGGGAAATTTTCAATACTTAAGGGCACACGAATAGTTTTTAAATTAAAAATAGAGTAAATTTATAATTCTGCGGTATAAAGGCAATAGATAGTGATTATTCAAATAATTTTACTGCATAAAAAATACATCATTTTATAATAAATTTCCGAAAAGTACATATTTTAAAAATTTTCGTTCATTATCTGCATATTTTTTTTATCAAACTCCACTACGATCCTTGTAATAAGCCCAAGCTCATATCGCACAAAAACTTTCGTCACAACACTACTAAAATTTTCTTAGTGTGTTTAAGAGATAATATGGTGGGAAATATCCAACCGGTGGTAGATAATTTAATTTTTGTTTTAATCATTTTTGATAAACTTGATACTTGATAAAATTTATTATAGACTTTAGAGAAATATTAATTATTTAGAATTATTGTGGTCTGCATCGCAAAATTATTCAAAAGCGCCAACCAACAATTTATTTCTTTATTAAGTAGTTGTTTTCATATAGAATATTAATAAAAATATATAATAAAAAATTATTAAAATTTAATGTAACTAAAGAGAAGTTCAAATTGTGCATTCACTGATATTGCTGAAAAAATTACCCTTTAAGTTAAACATCTATATTTTATTTATTTACAATAGGAAGTAGGTATACAATCACCGGTAAGTAATAAAAATTAAAAAATACCTAGGTGCTAACAAAATATGTTTTTTAATCTTATAACAAGCAGTTTTATCAGCAAGAAGAAAACAAGCTACGATTACCTACTAAGAATGATATCAATTTTACAAAACTACATTACTATCATAATAATAACATTAAACAGTAAAATGACAATTCCTTTTTAATAAATTGAATTTTGTTTAATTTACGGCAATATTTCTAACAAAATATTGAACATCGGATGTAGACGATTATTTAAGATTTTGATTTTAAACGAATGCCTTGTAAAAATTCTAGCCTATACTTAATACTGTGTAAATCGTTGTTGAAATCGTGGTTAAATTTAATGATAGCGTACGAATTATCAATAGTTCATGCCGAACTCTTAACCTACCTACTTAACGTTAATCTTGAAATTAATTTTATCCAAAAACAGAAAACGTTAACTTCTAGTAAATCCGTAACTATGCAGATTAGGATATGGATTTGTGTGAGTTTTTTGCTAAAGATCTCTTTCGTATAGTGCCAAGGTTTGTTCTATCGATTACGACTCGCCCTGTATATAAAACTACGATAAGTAGCAGCATGGCTAACTTCATACTGAAGCGTTGCTCACGTGATCACAACGGCTTCTTTTCGCAGTTCTTTACGGGTTTACGTGCTTTTTGGTGTTAAAATTAAACTTAATTATCACAATTTTCGAAAATATCAATCATTATTTTGATGAAATCGATTATAGGTATGCGTGTATCTTTGAATATGTCGTAGGGACATAAAAATTACAAATTGCGGAAGGTAAGCAAATACATGGCGTCTCTTCTATTCAATATTACCAAACACATTTGTTCCGATGTTTATTCTATAGGTAATTAATTTTTAAACAAGGAACCGAAAAAGATTACATATAAAATAACCATTTAATTAAAATTCTGTAGATGTTAACTTGATTATGTAAAACTGGTAAAATACATAATATGATCGGGACTCGGGAAGGCAGCTTCAACGATTAATAAATTCACTTACGCAAACTAAGCAGTACGTGAGTTAGAGAAAGACTTTGTCTGCTTTTTACTGTAATATCGATCTTCGATTAATTTCATATGGTAGAATGTATTTTAGCTCTAATGAACATGCCGATTATGTAACTGTCTTCCCGGAGTGTCTATACTTTCATTACAATTACTATACTTGGACACTATTTATATTTAATAAATGTAAAGAGATGGAATATTTATTTCTTTATTTTTCAGCGTTGCATGTGTAAAACTGACTAGAGCGTGCAGTGTACCTGTTGTCACGGTACGGAATCCAAAACGTTATTGTAACAGTATAAAGGTGAGTGCTGCTTTTCTTTCTTGTCAAAGCTAGAATTTATTAGTTGTTATGAGTAATCTTCAGTTTATCTATGTATAATAATGTGATTGCATAGAAATTGTAACAACTAAAGCTGAATGCATCACCAGCTTAGACAAACTTTAATTATTTTCATTTTTTCATCCATACTATGTCGCTTATTTTAAGTCTGCAACCTATATATATATGTGAACTTGAATAGTACTTAATTAATAGAACTTCACTGGTTTGCACAAACTTATTTAATCGCTCTCATGTTTAATTGGTATTACATTGTTCTTTTTAAACCTATAACCTCCATATGAACCTAAATAGAACCTAATAGGACTTCACTGGCTTGCATTATTCTCATGTTTGATTGGTATTGCATTGTCCTTTTTTAAACCTGCAACTTTCATATGAACCTAAAATCTTGTGCTTTAGGTGTGTCATTAATTCACTGCAAGTGCTTATCAGTATTTATTGCATTTTGATTGGCAACTAAAATAGATTTAGTTGTGTTTATTTAATAGTTAGTAGATCTTTCAGATCAGATCGACATATTTTGGGTTCATCGATCACAAATGGCCAAAATACATCATGACCAACGTCGCATCGATAGTTAGACAATGAAAATGGTCGTTGATAAATCTAATGACACGTTTAAAAATATATTTTTATTAACTAATTGTTAACACTAAACGTACCACTACCGCTTAAATTGACCATTTTCAAACTGGTAGGAATAGGTATACAAGAACTGTCGGTAGGTTTAGTGTTAATTTTCTTCTAAAAATATTTCATATTTACGGTGCTGGGTAAATTTTCATTTTTAACAACATTAAATCGTTATCTGTGAATATATTTTACAGATTGGTAACAGGAAAACGTTAATTTTATACTTATGTGTGTATACAGCAGATCCATACAGTTTATTTTAATAAAGGAATTGATATGGTTTATTTACAAATGTGATATCCTACACTGGTATCCTCACCGTCTTTCATTATTGATTTGTACCCTGTATGATGTTATCCTGTAATTTATTCTACGATATTGAGACATGCACTTCAATTATTTTTAATATTGAATGAAACCTCTATTTCACCAAATACTTGTTTACATTTATCAAGAAGCGTTGTTGCTTATTTAACAGTTGTCTGCCACACAAAGTGATTCAGATCATAGTGGAAATCTGTCATTGAAAAGATTAATTGCCTTATTAGCTACAACTTTGGTCATGAACCGAGTTATTGTACACCAATCAAGTTAAAATTTGATCATCAAAGCTGGTCATAAATTGAGGTTCCACTGTACAAAGTTCTACAGTGAACAAATTGCTTATGAAACCATGTCTAAAATTGGACAATTTGTGAACTACAATTGCAAAAAGTTGGTGCGTGTTTTTATTAGTGTTGCGTCGGTTCATGAATGTAACTGCAATATGAATTCTGAATCGCCTTTTATAGCAAACAAACTGTTAAACTATAATGCTCCTTGCTAATTAATTGAGTAAACATGAAAAGAACAGTATTTCTCTAAATCCGAGATAAGGTTTTTTTTTTGCTTGAGATTGTCTTGCAATTGTGTAACTCGACCTGCAAAAGATGACAATATAATTTTTTTAAAAGAAGTAGCGGTGTTCTTGGATCTGAAGAAATGTTATGTTGTGCAATCAATAAAACTTGAAATTCTTTATAAACTTATATAGTGAAATTTAGGTGGAATCTTCATTGAGGATATCTTCTCAACACAAAGGTCTTCTATTACTATATTAATATGGGAAAAGTATAGTTGTGATGTAACAAGGTTAATAGTCTATTAAAAAATTCTTGATATTGGATTTATCGAGAGTAGGTAATGGAATTTGAAATTTTTGGTATTGTTTATGGATTGTTCAAGTTCAAGTAATGATTTTTACTTAGTTTTTTCAATAAATTTTTTAGATAACTGGTTCAGTTTGGTAGATCCAAGCCATTTAAGTTTATGTGAATAATTTAATACAATTCAACCATTTTGCTACTTTATGTTGCAATAATTTAAACAAGCGGTTAATGAAGCGAGATTGATGCTTGTTTAGATTAATTGAATGTAATAACATTTATCGTTAAATTTTGAGTCTAATGATTTGTCTGCGCTGAGTAGTCTATAGATGAACGATCGAGAATACTAATGAAATAAGTAATTTATTGATCCTATACCATAAAAAGAAACAAATTATTAATGTTAACTTGCTTCTATGTATGAGTACCCATAATGTTCACGTTCAATCTGCTAAACACCTTTATTTTTAAATGTAATAAAGCTTACATTTATCTAGAAAATGTAATTTCGTTTGTGTTAAAAAAATTCGTTGTATACAAATTTTACGTCTCGAATGTGTTAACAGTACTAAAGAATCTGATAGTGCACAAAATATTTTAAAAACGTATATGCAGTTTATAAGAACATTTTGACATACACACGCAGATTTGAATGTTTTTTTTTTTTATAAATATCTCCAAATTCATAGCATTTTTTGTTGTATTACCTATTTGGTTTGATTTTTTTCACTAATAATTTGATTTAACCTGCAAATAAGTACCCAACGTCCCTTGATAAAATTTTATACATACTATCAAAAAATATACAAAATTCGAATGATGAACGAACTCATTAAATTTGATATTGATTTTTTTTTTGAAAAAGTAATGCCTATCCATTTTGTTGATTGGTTTCGTATAAGAAACGCAACATCACAGACGAATAAAAGCGACATTTATAAAACTGTAGATACATTATTATTCTTTGCTATTTAATCATCAAATCTTCATTAAAAATAATTAACTAGATAGCCTATAAAATAAGTTAGTCATCGCATTTTAGTAACCTCAATAATATATTGTAGAAAATATAACACTTACAAAAGAAAATCTATGATGATCCTGATTCAATCAAAAATAAATTTAAACTCGAGCTCTGTAAAATTATTGGAATGATTACCTAATTTCTTGGAATCGAAGTTTGAGGTTAACTTCCAGAGCACTTAAAAATGTATTTTGGTTTAATGAAGGTTGCAGGTTTACAGGTACTATATGTCCAATAAGTTGTGTTAACCATGTCGTCCGAAATACAAAACTTATCTATTAAACATCCGAATTTCAGTTGCTTATTTGATACAGGCGGATTCTTCATTGAGCATTTTCTTCGTCAATCTCAATGTTATGGTTCAAAAACACACGATTTTTGCACTACTTATTTAAAAGATTTCATATTTTATTGAAATAGGTTTGGGGGTTACCTAAGCATGCAATTTTTCTACTTGAAGATATCAATTGAAAATGCATGTAAAGTATAATCAATAAAGTAAAAATCGTAACAACTCTTGAAAGCTAAAATTGTAAAATTTTAGTTGCTTGAAACAGGTTGACTACGTTTACCAAGGACGTAATGAGGATATGAAGCGCCTGTGGCAAGTGTCTAACTTGCGTCCCCCTAACCGAAAAATATAATTTAATATATATTTAAAGAGCTTAAAATAAAAAATATCAAAATGGTTTTCATCTAGTTTATCATCAACTACAATCTATTAATAATGTAGTAAAAAAAGAATCAGTTAACAAACTTTATTCGTTTTTGCAAACCTAACCAAAGAAATTAGTAATTTTTTACGAATAGTTATACCTACGTAATTTGAATTTCGATTTCACGACCTTCAGTGCTAAAAAGAGGAGAATACGTACCTATTTAAAAGGAGTAAACTAATTAATTTTAAAACTTAGGAGTGCAAAGGCCAAATTCATAAACTAAACTCGTGCTTATTTATTTAATTTGATCATTATCGCGATACAAATATTTAACATCCGTTTTTACTAAATTCGTAAATTGATGACGCAAGCATTTTCATTGGTGATTTTTCTAATATGTACCTACTTTATATGTAAACCCTTTAAAAAATATGCTCATATATAGTTATTTTTTATACAATGTAGTATATATATATAATTCGTTCTTTATATGAATCAATTTCGGACACATTATAATTAAATGCGTTCAAGACGTCTTCTCCAGATTCCACAAATTCGTTTAAATCGGTAACTTCATTTTTTTCGATAATCCAATTTTTGCATATTGTTTCGTTTCCATTGATTTTCAAAAGCGATATATGGAAATATTTTTTCGAGGTCGGTCTCGGGTTCTTTCTTCTTCTTCTTTCTCTTTGTCCCCATTTGTACCTCACGGTGTTGGGTCTTTGATCCATCTCTTGTAGGTGCTTCTCTTGCCATTTTCCGTACTTCTATGTTGGATTTTCCTCTTTCCCTAGCCATTTCTTCTATACCCATGATCTATTGATTCTGCTTCTTTCCCAGTTAGCGTTTTAATGTTCCACGTTCCTATTCGTATCCGTCGTCTCGCCGGTCGTCTCCTATTTAGCAATCTTTTTCCGAGGCGCTTATTGTTTTTCTGAATCGATGTACCTCGTGTGGGTGTTTAGCCCAACGACAAGGGCCCCGTTACCTCGAGACAACTGGTGCCGGGTTATACCCCCCGACGCTGGGTCGCCAGAGCCCCGTTAGTTATCCAGCAGGATGTACCGGGTAATTTAGTTTTACCACTCGTGCAGGTGGGGTTGGCTTTAAGGTCCTTAGGTGTTGGTGTTAAGTCCTTGGTGTAATTCAGTTGTATTTTAATTTGAAATGGACTATGAAAATTTATGTAACATTCAGATTGTTTATCAAAAATTACTGAAAATAAATTCAAGGCTTATGTATGGTATGTATTTAAAAAATTAAAAATCGTTACTTCACGATTTAAACTTATTAGTGGATAAAGCAATCAGCGATATTCAGTAGTGACGAAAATCAGTAGATGGTGCAATAAGTATAACATTTTCAACGTATCTTAAAATATTTATTTTAATTTGTCTATAGGCAAAGATTATAATACATGCAGTCATATACGGTAGTTAAAGATAGGACACTCGAGGGCGGTTCCTGTGATATGTTAAGTATCAACATTTAACCTTGGACATTTAAATTGGAAGTGTAGATAACAACATTGTATAAGAACTATACAAGGCAGGATATCGGAGTGTTTTAAACACGTTCAACTTTGCTCAGTGACGTCAATAGCGAGCAATACACGTGAAAATACGTGTAGAAATTTAAAAGATTATTTTCGAGCAAGTTTAATAGTTCGTATTTCAAATTTCTCTAACAATCGTCATTTTTAAAATGTTTCGAACAAATTTTGAAGTGTTAACAACCGGTAACATAAATTAATCCACTTTAATCCAATCCTTTTTATCCAATTCAGGTTGTGAGAAAGCAGAAAAAAATAGTTATTTGTTAGAGTTGCAATCAAACACCGCTAATTTTTGCTAGTTAATATTATTCTCATTTAGAGATAAAACTCGTAAATGATTGTGGACCAAGTCAAATAATTTTTTAATAAAGTAATTTTAAGAAAAACAAATAGTGTTATATTATTAAAGAGCACGTGAAATTATTAAAGATAATTTAAATTAATATAAAAATTACGATTAACAGATTTTAAACATAGGCGCTTCGTAATAAACGCTCTGATTGAAGCTCTTACGGTTGTCCTACCGTTGGCACCAATGAAATACGTTCTTAAATAAAAGTTTCTTTGTGCTCAATTTATTACGGCAGTTTAAAGTGTTTTTCATTTACGTCAAACGACATGATTGTGTGTGTGTGGGGTTAGATCATTGCCATTGTTGCAAAACACCGTCCAAATTAAAACGGTATTTCATTCAAATATTCCGACAAACTCGACGATTGATTTATTCGATATAGGTAGATAATGAATGAATGAATGTGAATTAATACAACGAAACACTATAGAAATGATTAGAGGAATACACCTACTTATATTTGAAATAGGTGCGATATCAGCGAATTACCATATTAATGTGCATGCTTAAATTATTAACCTTTGCATAAAATAGCACTTCGCTATGAATTGGAGACTGTTATCAAAACAGCTTTAGGGTAGGTAAAGTATAAGAATAACATTTTACGAACAATATACAAATAAAGTAAGCTGTCGAGTTTTTTTATGACAGAACTTGGTAAATTATTCAGGTGGGAACAATTTCGTCGGTACCTATTATAAAACTGACGAATATAAAGAATCTTGTCATGTAGTAAGGTTTATAAATCGGTATCGGCATTATTTATTAATAAGTATATGAATAAATACGAAATTCCTTATAATTATTTAAAAAGGTAAAGCAAGTAAAATATCCTACCTACTCACAATCAGTGGATAGTGTTTATACGTTGAAGAATTTTTATAGCTAGGTACTCCAACGTACACAACGTTCATTACACGGGACGTTTCAGGAGGAATAGTAAATATTTTAGCATGTGGTAATATGGACTATTGCGAGTAAAAACGTTCATAATAAACGTGTCCAATTTTCGACGAGTGTGGAGATTTGTTAGAATGTTATTCATAAAAAGCCTTACAGAAAGTATGAATAAAAAGCACACGATTTACTCGTTACATTTATTACTATTTAAATGATATCGATAATTTGTCACAGTTCAAAATACTGAAGTGTTTAAAAATCTCACCACAAACTCCATTTCACTTTTCAGCTCTCTTAACAATGGATCTCTTTTGAAGTCGTCTGACATAGTTTTGTGAGGGCATCACCATTTAATAGCGAGCGAGCGAGCAATTCGTTTCTTGTATTTACTTTTTCTTTGTAGATTTCGCTTTTCATCCATCTCTATAGAAAATAATCTAATGGAGTACGATTTGAAGACCTCGATGGTGACCAATAAACGTTACCGCTGCGGACAATTAATCGTTCAGGGGAACACGTTAGATTTATAAATTAAGTAATTAAATCAGAACGCGCTAATTTGAAACAGTTGAAACATCTTCACACCCATCGAAAATTGGACACATGTTCATATTTGAACATTTTTACTGGGAATAGTCCATACCTATTACCGCCTTTTAAACTACGTATTTACTACTCCTCCTGAAACACCCTGTATAAAATGTACTCTTAAAATATCTATAGAAACCCAATGAAATCCACGCGAACAATTATCTATAAATAAATTCGTCGTTTCTACCTATAGAAACTTTTTTAATATTGTATAATGGAAAAATTGCAAACACATAAACACACGCAATTCTAGATATGAATTTTATATTTTTAGATACGAAAGGTTCCCCATGTGAAACACAATTTTGTTATAAAATCTGGATAATTTTTACGTTAGAGGTAACGCTAACTTAAAGTTCGTTGTACTCACTTGCATACAGGTATTACAGTTCGCACTTCAGAGAACATTAAAAGGATAAAAAGTTTAACGCATTCGGCTGAAAGATTTTCTTTGACGTTAAAGTTTTCAAGTAGAAATCATCGACGAATATTATATTATAAAAATTTAAATATTCAAGCTTACAACATTCAAATTCGTCAGCAACTAAAATGATCCGCTAAAGCACTATACTTACTATAGTATTTAATTTTTGCGAACAAATTGTTAAATAAAATTAAGCTCAAGTATTCAAAATACTAAATGTGTACGATTAAAACTACTCTTATAAAATTATTAGTCAATGATTAGGTATTCAGTAGATAGTATCTGTTCAAATATAGACAACATTACATCATTTCTTTGTACTTATTAAAGAAATTATAAAATAAAATACATCAATTAGTTATTTCAAATTATTATAACGAAATCAATCACATTAGTTATAATCTTTGATGACAACAACTGTGCACAAGAAATAATATAATAATCTATATTTAGTTATTTGGACTAACAATAAGAATTTTCAGTATACTACTGCATACTATTTACGTTTTGGTAACTAGATGGTCTTCGGTAGGTATACATTACATCAACAAAGTGAATTAAATGAAAACCAATAAAAACGAAAACTTTCAAATGCAAACTGTTATGTTATTGACGAATAACATTTCCTGGATTTTTCCTGATTTTCGGTTGTAAAATGAAAACAATTTCGAATATTACAGGGAAAAAATAATATTACCTACCTATATACAGGGCGTTAGAAAAATGATGTTGGAAAATTTAAGGACATGTAGTACTTACCAAAAGGAACAAAACAGTCCGAAATACAGGTCCAAAAACTCATAAGTTTTTATGCATAATAACCATACGTTTTAGTTACTTTTGATATTTCCTGAAACGCTTAGTTATTATCGATATTAGCTAAATTTGGATATTAGCGGTAACTGGCTTTGTAAACAATTTCCTTCACAAAAACAAGTAATACATACATACGTCCTAACACATCAATACACCCGAAGACTAACATAATTTATTTCAAATTGATAGCGCGTTCGGTAAAATACGTATTTCGCGCCGTAATTCTTTCGAACGATTCTTTTAAATTCATTTTCGTTTTTAAAATATCGAATTTATTCCTTACATTTCGACCGCACCGTAGATATATAAAAATAATGTACGGTCTACTTTTTAAAATTTTGCATTAATAATGTTAAATTGCCGAATTTTGCACCTTAAAACTCGTTTAGATTTTTTTTGTGTTGCGAGCTTTTATAAAACAACAAGGCTTATTTTTTTGCATTCAATGATAGTAAGATGTCGTTATTGCCAAACTATGAATTTACTAGTTTTTCCGACTAAGCTGACGATATGTACTTGAATAAATAAAATAAAAAGGAAAACAATTTTATGTTGCACCTAACAAGTACCTACTTACCTATCTGACTATCTTTTTACCATAACTTTGATAAATTAATCCTTATAAACGAATATATCTAATAAAAATTAAAACGTGCTAAAAGCTGAACGTTACATAATATACATATAAGTAATAAATTATAAATTAAGCAATCTATCTTGTAATAAATTGAAACAAACGATTTAATTCCCAAATGAGTTAACAGTCTTACAAATATTATAATTTTAACAAACGGAATTTGGATGCAAATTTAATTTACCCGTTAAAGTTTGCTAATAAATTTAGTTAAATTTAGGGAAAGTGCATGTCATTTCTATATTTAACTTAATAACTTAATTTTTACTCCTAAAATGTAAGAAGATGGTGTTTGTTTTGATATCATCTTTGTTCAGTGTGTCGCATTTTCGTTGTATTTTCAAACTATCTCTGTTATTACAAAATGATAGAGAATTTCGGATTCCACATTCTTATCTTACTTTTTTGTGCTGATTTCAATGTGAAATCAAAAATTACGTGTCACCATTTGATTTTGAGTTATAACCAAAAATCGATTTTTTGATTATTTTAAAAACGTTCTGTTTCTCACTCTGTGTTTAAAATTAAAACTATTTTATCAATGCTCTTAATCTAATTTTTTACTGTAAAATTCAGTGGCGTACATAGTTTTCTCCTATAGTATACTGATATATAATATATATAGTATACCGAATAGTGGGTGGAAAGAGGTAAGAAAATAACACACTAATCCTGTTAATAAGCAAACAAAAAATGAAATAAGTACGATTGTGGAAAACTATTCTTAAATTTTTCGCAAATCAAAATTTTGAAATAATTATAAATATACCTTAAATAGGCACCTAGAAAATCCTTTCAATTAGAAAAATGAAAAACTATAGGTACCTATACATGTAAGTAGGTATTTATAAAATTTTCATTCATCGTTGTATTACATTTAAAAGGTAACTAAAATAAATTATCATAATATTTAATTCGTCCAGTAAAAATTACAATAAATATTGCAGGTGAGCGTGTCAGTACCCGAGTCTATACTTGTTAAAAAGGTGGTAAACGATGTACTTACGCGAATCGGGGCGCCGTTATTTTTGGTCTTTTTGCCGATTTTACATTTTGATTTTTGGAATAGTGATGAATATTTTCTAATAATTTAACGATTTAAAATGCACGCTTAGTTTTAAGCAAACCGTTTGTCATTTTAAAGCAATTTTAAAAATTAATGCGTGTCAGGACAAAGTAGGCTAAATTTTGATGATTACTAAAGTAAGTGTAAATACTTTTCTAAGTATTTTTAATTTGAAAATAGAAAAATCTGTAGATATAAATTGCAAAACCCTTTGTGATACAAAATTTTTAAATTCAAAAACATACTTCTTTGTGATCATTTTGTATAGTTTCATACAGTTTTTATTTTTTACAAACTTTCAAACGTTTCAAATGATTTAAACTTTTGCATATCCGATGAAATGTGAAAAATAATTATAAATACATAGAAGATTTCTTTTTTTTTCAATTAAAACAACTATAAAATTTTCATTTGTCCTTGTATTGCATTTAAAAGTTATGCATGACATTTAATTCGACGAATAAAAATTACGGTAAAAGACGTGCAGTTGCTTTCAAAAATGTACCTTCGATTAGGTTCGTAATCTAGAGATAACGCATGACATTTTATAGCACGTGTGCGCCACGCGGCACATAGGCGTGTTACAGGCGTCTGCCTGAAATAATACGTTTTAATAAGAGTTTTAACCAAACTGTAATAATTACTCAATTTTACGTAAAGGGCCTTTCTTATTGACAGGTAATTTTTATAAATCATTGCTTTGCCAGTTCGTTGTCGACGGTCTATAATATAAATAAAGTATGCGATTTTATATTTTGATTTTTGGAATAATGACGAACATTTTCCAGTAGTTTAACGAATAACATTTTTAGTTTCGTTTTAATCAAAAGAAGTAGTAGGTATATCTTAAACGCGATTTTACTAATTTCGTGTAGAAAGTGGGTATTGAATAACCTGTGGAGACTTAATTTTCTCGCAACTATAAATTGTAAGTCTATTTTTCCACATATTCCGAATTAAAAATTAAATTATTATGTTTATTTTATGGAACTTGAATGTTAGTACTTACGGATTACGATTTAAATAATTATAATCAACATCTCAACATGACTATAGAATGTTCGTTTGGTTTAATTATAATTTAAACAACATGCATCATACATACATTAGTTTTATGCATATACTTATGGGCTATTTTATAATTTGTTTTACATTTAATGTAAGTACGTACATGAATAGGCGAACTGGCGATGTACCTAATTACTTTTTATGTTACGACCCGACTGGGCTTACTGATAAGTACTTCGTGTCATCGGCTTATCGACAGTAAGATAGATAATTTTTAAACTTAACGTTAAAACTATACACATGTAAAATTATTGTTATAAATCGAATTCATTGTGTTATCGCCATTCTTCATATTTAATTAAATCTTTTTTTGTAAAATTTGTATTTTCGGGTATTATTAAATTAATAATTTATTTGTATAGTTTGCATTTTAATGCATGGTAAAGGTTTCCTGTAATTTCTCTAGTAGAAGTAGAGGTCTATTTTGTAACAAATTGTGTTATTTTTAAAGCCTGTAAATTATTAACAGTCAATCAGTATCGAAATTATTGTACATTTTCATGGCGATAACACGTTAACAGGACGTTAAAATTTTAACAAATTTTTACAGAATAGAATATCCCGTAGACAGTTTTTTTTTTATAAAATCGATTGTTATTAGTAATTTAGTAACTTTAAGTAGGCAAATTATCGTATCTCTATCAATATTAATTAAATGAAAAGAAGACGCATCACGTCGTAGGTAGATACAATAACAAGCTAAAATGTTTTCAACTTAAAAATAATTTATTCATCTAGTAAAGCATCTCGAATGAGTTGCAAATAAGTTGCAAGTTCAACTAATTGTAAAGTTTAAAATAAGTAAATAGGTAGATACCTAAGTAATATCGTTAAAAGATGTGGGATTTTGTTTTCGAAAAATGGGTATAATGTAAAGGACTCAGGTATTTCGTAAAGTTAAGAAACAGAAAATGCCAAAGTAAAATATCTATAGTCTATCCATTAATATTAGAAGATTTTCGGATTAAAATAATGTGCTTGTAAGTTATACTTATTATTTATTATTAGAGGCGATTTCTCAATCTCTTGGTAACTTTATCTGATAGGTATTTACCATAGAAATCTTTGTTCGAGCAGTTTTCATGGTAAATACTTGTCAGATAAATTTACCAAGATATGGAAAAACCTTAATAAGCATCACTAACTAGTAGTTAGTGAGGCTAGTGTAGGCTATGAGTAGTTAGTGGTCAGTGGTACTGAACAAGTTTACACAATAAGGTTGTAAAAAATTACATGAATATTCTAGAAATTGTACTTTTTAATTAGCAATTTTAATAATAAATTATAGGTACCTACGACCTATCCAAAGCTATATGCAATTCACGTCATCAACAAAAAGTTAGTAGATTGTTTATTTGTAATTCGGTTTAAAGTTTGGAAAGTGACATATTCTATAGATGATTTACTTGCGCACATATTAGATGGTATAAAGAAAGACCACAATTTATTAGAACTGTAAAAAATACGAGGTACGAGGTGATAGCAATATGTAAAACGTCATCATCTAGTAACCTTTTATTGATGACGCGAATTGCTTATAGGTTTGAATAAAGTGTACCTATAGATAAATTGTTTAGCTATATATTTTGTTTGATTAATTTTCATTATTAAAATCTGGTTGAGTCTTTCTAAATTACAAAATGCTTTGATTAAAACGTTTTGTTACCGCTGATCTATTTTTACGTAAACAACATACAGGTAATGGAGATGATTCTGTTTAAGCCTCATTAGTAGATACATATATTTTAATCCGAAAACCTTCCAATTCGAATGTATGGACTGTATCTACACGTTGTTTTGTTTAAATATTCTGTTATCGTTTTCGCGGAAAATAAGATTAAAAAACACCCGAATAAACTTATTAAAATTTTCAGTTTTTGATTACTTACTAGTGCATTAGTATAATACGTATGTTCAACAGGTACATACCTACCTATTTACTAGCTATGTATTTACAAATAACTATAATTCTTGATTTTTAAGAAAAAAATAAATGATAAAATTTGCTTTGTTTTCGAGTCACCATTTTTTTGATCCGTAACACGGATTGCGAAAAGTTAATGTTGATCTCATTAATTCAATATTTTTTAAAAACGTTAATAAAAGAAAAGAAATTATATTGGAACGAGTTTAATATTAACTATATTATTAACTATATACTAATATTAACAATAAATTATATTGTCTTACTAATTTTTAAAATCGTTCTTTACAGATATGAAGTTACCATCACTTAAGCTTGCTTAGTGTGGAGCACAATTTCAAAACGAAACAAAAACAAAATGCAAGTGTTTTAAAAGAAGCTCATCCGCATCGTTGTAAATGCTCTCTGGTTTATCAGAAACCAACATCTTCATGACGAACTCGGAATATGTACAATAAAAGACCACATCAACAGGACATCCAAAAAAATGTTCATTGAGTTGCCGAGTAGTGGCAATCCGACCATATAACTACTAAGCCATAAGGGTATCCACACCCGCCTCAAGCGATATAAGATATTCTAAACATTAGTCCCAATAGTGACAGTGAGTTTTAAAGTGACTAACAAATTAATAGACTAGATGACGACTTGAAATGTCCAAAATAATTAAGTTTGTAACAAACCAACATTTTAAAAAATCCACGCATGGCATTTTTTAAATGTCAATCTGGCTAAAACATTAAAAAAAGTAAAGTGAAGTGCGTCTGTTTCATCAGGGTTTGCAGTCGAGAAGTCGAGGGGACGTTGGACGACAATGGCGACGACGACTTTGGAGGACATCTAAGAATTAAGGTAATAAATCAGCCAAAAAGTTTAACACAACTGAATCTAATTTTGTTTTTTGTTTGTTACAGGTAGGATCTTTATATTTTATTAAGCGGGGCCATATTTATCGGTGAGTTTTTATAAAATATTTATTTTCAAAATGTGCGCAACTTAAATCAAATAACACAAAGTTAAAATTACCAAGTTATTAAAAATTAAATTTCAAATTACTTACAAAATAAAATAATTAAATTAAATATTCAAAAATAATAAGTAATTAAGAAGATGATTGTTTTAATATCACAAGCAGCTATTATTAAAGTTTTTGAATATAAAATGACAATTATAATAGCATAATTTTGCAGCAAATAATATAACAATTAGATTGCAACAATAATTACGACAATTCGGCAAATTTAGACAATAATTCAGTTAAATTTAATTTTAAATAATTTAACATTTGGTATGTAGATAAATATTTAAAATTGATTAAAGTCAACAGTTTTCAAATACGATTAATATTGAAGTTTTACATAAATATTCAAATAAAATAAATTTAAAATTGCGGATTTTTAAAGAACAAGTTTAATTAGAAATATGATTTCAATATAGATAATAAGGAAATGTATGAATATTATAAAAATATGCCCCGCCCATTGTCGTTTTTCTACCACGACCCGTAATTGTTTATCATAGCTTTTATTAATTTAACAACGTAAGCAATGTAGTTACGTAGGTAAATGTTTATTAATGAGTTTTTAAATATCTCGAGAAAAATTTATACGTTAGTGGTTGGAGAAGCGACGGTGGTTTATGTTAAAATGTGTTATCGAATATATTTAAAGTAACAGCAAAACAATATCCCCCTCCGTCGGTACTGTGTTTACAAGTGTGATCAACTGTAGGTAACCGTAGATAACTGTAGGTAAACTGTTGGTAAACTGTAGATAAATTGTAGGTAAACTGTTGGTAACTGAAGATCTACGAGGAATTCAGGACTGTTGAGCTTGTAGCCATCAATCAAAGGTAGGACGGTTTCTTATTTCACTAACCTCGCTATTTATGAATTTGTATAATATTTACGTACATGTAATGTGTATGTCATATATCATGTAAATCATAGTAGCACTGAGCACTAAAACCAATTCTCTACGTCAAAGTTTTACACTCTCTGAAATTGAAACTTTTTTTACGCATCTTAGGCTGTCTCCAGAAAATTAGAATATTGTTTTGAAGCCGTCTCAAATTATTATTAATACATTTGCGTTAACGCATTCTTCGCGATCGCTGCCACGACAAGGAAAAATTAAAAAACAAAACAAGTAGCGTACCTACTTTGAAAGTTGTAATTTTTGAAAGTGGCAGAAATACGTGTTAGTCAGAATTCGGCCAACCCAAAAACCGCTTTCGATGTTGAACGTATGTATCGGTTCACGGTATCATCACAAGCTGATGACCGATACATATTTACCTACAGAGCGCTCATTGTGTCGTGCTTATTCTGGTTAACACGCATCGAAGCTGCTTGTAAAGAATTACAACTTACATACCTACGATCTATAATATGCACTTGCATGTTATGAGCAATTTTTCCTTGATAAGTGATAGTGATTATGAAGTGGAAAGTGCAATAATGTTGCAAGCTCACAGTCAAAGAAGACGCGGATTACAAGGTACATTTAGTATTAAGGATTAGTATTAAGTTATCGGTCCCCTCCCTACATTTGCTGTTACTTTAATGTTGAGTCAAAATGTTCGTTTTAACGGGAGTGCAAGTGCTTAAACAAAATAAAGGTATGTAGGTAATGTCGAAAAGAAAAATTTAGAATCATCTAATTTTTTCTTACTTCTCCTAAGTGTGTAAGTAGGTACCTTACCATTTAACTACATAATTATATAAGTATTCTTAAGACCTAATTAATTCTCTTATAGGCAGGGTTGAAGATTATAGTTGTTTATCAGTTTTACTTTATTCAAATTAGGAATGTTTTTGCAATTTTTCTACTCAAAATTCGAAGATGATGGTGAATTTTTCGGAACACACGATCTATTTTACGCACTTTTTAGTTAGGTACACACATTAAGTGAAATACGGGAAAGTCATTATTATCGCCTTTTACTTGTTTACAGTTACAACCTACGACCTCAAAATACAAGTATTAAATAGATAAATACATAACCAGTTAAAGTAAATGAAAATGAAATATCACTTTTATTAATCTTCAAATTTTAAACTACATTTTTTAAAACAATTTTTAATTTATTATTAAAATTACTTTTTAAAATGTATTTCATTTCTTATTACAGGAACTCAAACCAAAAGGAAGAATAAGTAGGTGCTTATAAATAATCATTTAAAAAGTTAAACACAACATTAAAAAATAATTAATATACATTTATTTTGGAAATATAAATTCCAGTAAATACATAAATAGTACCCAACTAATTTTATTTTTTAAAACATCTTTAGATAAGTAATGAAAGATGAATTGCAAAATTTTGAATGAAACTAAATTATTTCTAATTTTTGGAATAATATCATTTTCATTTATACTAAATAGATCGTTTATTAAAACAGAAAACTAAAAAATATAGAGTACATAGATACAAATAGAAACATCACGTCGGTGGTAACATCTTAATGGGCAGGTCCAAGATTGTTTAATTTGTCATTCATGAGAATTTTTAATAATAATTTATATTAATAGCTCAGGAATACCGAAGATGCATTCATCACTCAATGATCAATCATCGATCAATGTGTCAAGATGATTCGGAAAGTATAGCTGTTATATAAAAGTAAATTTTAGTATAACTAATTTATCAATAATATTCATATTAGATGTTTTTGCAGTTTTCAAACGAAACTTCTTTAATCAAGTGAAACTAAATAAGCAATTTTCAAGTACCTACCTAAATTTTATTCATTTTTGTCTAGTATGTACCTATATAAAACAATGTTTCATACAACACGTAGGAAAAGTATATTTTCCATACTGGGACTATTATTATCGTTTATAACCTCGTTTAAAATGCGCTTCTCTTACAACGAAAAATAATACTTTTCCATACCTGTTGCATTCATTGTAACATTGTTTTAAAGTATGTGTACCTATCATAAAATATATGTTTCAAGTAAAATGTCAAATTCTAACAGTTTTTAACTATTAATTTCTTTTATTTCAATTTTTCTTAATTGCAAATACTTTAAAAGACAATGTTTTGCTATTTATATATTGGAGATACAAACATCTACCTGTAACAAATTTTATATGGTAAATTTATATATATTAATTTAAATTGAATTACTTAACAAATTATATCTTAAAGTTATTTAGAATTTTTTTTAGTTTTGAATTTGTCAAGATATTTTCTACATTTCTGTAGAAGAGTAAGCTATGGAAATATTGATATAAGTAGTCATAAGATACCAGGTGGGTGACCTCTCTTGGTATTCCAAGATATGTGGGTGGTGCAAGTATAGGCCACATATCGGATTTTGGTGGTTGGACAGGTTTCAGTGTAGTATTTAAGGATTGTCCAAAGTCCGGGAAAACCAAAAGAGATGAGTTGTGTACCTGAGTTGTACCTTGAGTAGTTGTACCTATATACACCGTGTCCAAGTAAGAATGCACAGCATGGGGATCTTGAAAACGGTAGAAGATACAGGGTGGCTTAAATTAGAAAAAAGTTGCGCTATTTAGAGTATGTTCACATGCTGGTCGCAAAAGTTCATTATTGTTTATCGTTTTCAAAATTCTCAAAAAAATGTGATTTTGTGGATTTTCGTTTCTTTTCATTTTTTTATTTATTTTAAATGATATTAAAAAACTACCGGCACTTTCTCATTGCCACTTTTTAAGCTCTACAAAATGGCGTGTTCAAATTTTAATCCGACGTTTCGTATCCGAGAACCCATCATCAACTTAATTTTTTTATATGGCCACAAACAAAGAGACACCCTGTATTCGGTAGCATTATTCATTACAAATTCAACGATGTATCACACATTATGGTTTTGAAGCCAAAAAAGGGGAAAAACAATAACCAACAATGATAACCAACAATGGCATTTTCAACCGGCGTAACAAACATTATTGGGCAACAGACAATCTTCATTTAATAAAAGAAACAAGGCATCAACATCGATTTGGATTTAATCTGTGGGTAGGCATTTTGGGTGGCAGAATAATAGGACCTTTTATTTATCACAACAATTTAAATTCCGAACGATATCTCGACCTACTGCAGACTGATTTGGAGAATGCCTTGGATGAATGACCATTACTTATAGTTAACAACTGCTGGTTTCAGCAAGATGGTGCCCCAGCGCATAATTCAAGAACTGTGCGGGAATATTTGTCCCAGAGGTTTCCTGAAAATGCATTGGAACTCACAGTGAAGTAGCCTGGCCAGCCCGATCACCTGACTTAACTCCGTTGGATTTTTTCCTGTGGGGTTATTTAAAAAACCAAGTGTATGACGCCACTTTTGAAACTGAAGAACAGTTATTGGCATTGGTTTTAGCAGCAGTTAATACAATCACACCAGAAATGTTAGACCATGTTTTGAATTCTTCTGTAGACAGAGCATACTTGTGTCTAGAAAATAATGGCAACCTATTTGAGCAATTATTATAATTTTTGACATTTTGTTTCTGTTATTGTACCAGCGCCTACTAATTTAAAAATAAAAACCTTATAACTCACGTTTTTCCCCTTTTTTGGCTTCAAAACCATAATGTGTGATACATCGTTGAATTTGTAATGAATAATGCTACCGAATACAGGGTGTCTCTTTGTTTGTGGCCATATAAAAAAATAAAGTTGATGATGGGTTCTCGGATACGAAACGTCGAATTAAAAATTTGAACACGCCATTTTGTAGAGCTTAAAAAGTGGTAATGAGAAAGTGCCGGTAGTTTTTTAATATCATTTAAAATAAATAAAAAAATGAAAAGAAACGAAAATCCACAAAATCACATTTTTTGAGAATTTTGAAAACGATAAACAATAATGAACTTTTGCGACCAGCATGTGAACATACTCTAAATAGCGCAACTTTTTTCTAATTTAAGCCACCCTGTATCTTCTACCGTTTTCAAGATCCCCATGCTGTGCATTCTTATCTTGGACACGGTGTATACTTCCTTTTTATAATAAATTTATAAATACATATATAGGTACTTATTTGGAATTTTGTAATCAAAATTGTCAAAAATATTAAATTTCAAACAATAATTATTTGGTAGATATCTAACCAAAAGTAATATTTAGGTTTGTACTTACATTTTTTTTCCGTTCAGTAGGTATCACTATTTTTCTAGTGTTTTAATTAGTGAAATTTTAGAATTTTACTTTCGGAAAGTATGAATTTTTGGAAGCTATTACTTTGCTAAAATTAAACTTACATCAAAATGGACATTTGAAAGAAACATTAGCCAAATTTGAATACAAAGGCCCATTTCCAATGTATACCCGGCTATGGCCTTTGAGTAATTTTATTTATATTTGTAGTATACTATGCCGCTGTCGTTATCTTGTAATCTAATTAACAAGAAAACGAATATGTTACCATCAGAAATTTGCTAAAAAAATTTAAATTCTTTACTGGGATAGTGAAACAAATACTTAAAATATTAAACAAAATGTTTTACCAAATATCTGCTAACAGTGCTCCGAAACTAACTAATATTAAACAACTAAATTGGAATGTATTTGAATAAATAATTTTAAAATATCTAGGTATTTAGGTAATTTTAATTCTGCTAGTAAAATGTATAACTTTGATAGATCATTACAAACATTGTGTATTTATGGCATCACTACTATTTAAGTTACCTAATCATAAGATACGTGCATATATAGCTCGTATGTATATGTATACATACAACGGAGTCCTTTTTATTCTATTTCGATTTGTATTATACATATCTACTTACTATAATTAACCTTGTACCAGGAACTTGTTGGCAATTTATTATAAAATTATTAAAATATAGAGTTGTTAAAGAACGTTTCGGTACTTACAAGGAAGGTTAGGCAGGTGGAAATCTTAGAAAAATTTCAAACTTTGCAGGATTATAGTACTAGTCAACCCTAATCAAGAGCAGTATTCCGTTCGTGCTCTTACGTGGTTTAAGAGGGTGAAATCCACCCTTGAAAATTGGAACTTTTTTCGATATTGCTTATTATCTGTGAAACAATAAGAGCTATCGCCAAAAAACTATATATTGTTGTAAATGGTTGTTCAAGACTTACATTATGATACAAAAATTAGGGGTGAAAATTTTAAGGGATGTTACTGTGCATCCGATGCCGACTAGTGAACGCTTAGCTGAACAATGCTGCCGCTGCGACTGCCACTTGTCTGTAACAGCCTATAAGAAAAAAATTATAAACTTCTAAATTTTTCTTTGTATTTCCTACCTTTTTCTCGTTATCGTTTTCCCTCTATGGTCAATTTCCAGCGTAGATTCTTCCGTTGACTGCGAACTTGTATTATTACAATATATTGTATTATTACTATACCTAAGTAAAGTAAAATTTCGTTTGCGAAATTGGAGCTTTGAATGTTTGAGGGGAGCCCTAACCAAGTCCCTATACAAGAGCCTAACCGAGTTCGATTTTCAGAGAATTTGTGTTAGAGCTTAAAGGTCCATGTATTTACACTTTATAAATACATGGAGAGTTAGTCGACAAAGAAAGATCCTACTTTTCCTCGTTGTATTAATTCTTTTTGATTGTAATCCTTTTAGAGTACGCAACACACCACTCGCGCACGCACTTACACGCAAAAAGGCCTTATTAACCGAACGAACACTCTTCGAACACACGAACAATACGACGCCGTAATTTAAAATTCGAACTACTGAAACAAGCACTACCGCTCTGTACCACTAACTCGAATGATCTGAAGCGGTTTTGCCGGAATTCTATATATAAATGCATTCGAGTTTATACGTGGAGACTAGGAAATCCCACTTTTATTTTTAAAACGTTGAGTTGTTTGTCCGCACTCCGATAAGCTATAGAAGTAGGCGATGCACATGTTTTATTAGTTGCTTTGTATTTTATCGGTCACATAAAAATGCGATTAAACTTTTATCTGGTTTATGGTTTGTAATAGGGAAATTTTCAATGCTTAAGGGGATCCGAATAGTTTTTAAATTAAAAATAGAGTAAATTTATAATTCTGCGGTATAAAGGCAATAAATAGTGATTATTCAAATAATTTTACTGTATAAAAAATACATAATTTTAGAATAAATTTCATAAAAAGTATATATTTTAAACATTTTCGGTCATTATCTGCCAATATTTTTTATCAAACTCCACTACAACCTACGTCACAACACTACTAAAATTTTCTTAGTGTGTTTAATAGATAATATGGTAGGAATATCCAACCAGTAGCAGACAATTGAATTTTTGTTTTAATCATTTTTAATAAACTTGATACTTGATAAAATTTATTATAGACTTTAGAGAAATATCAATTATTTAGAATTATTGTGGTCTGCATCGCGAACCTGGCAGTCCTCCCTCCAAATGAATAAATTTTCAATATGTCATCTATTGTATAAAACTACATCGCGTTGTTTTTTTTTCAATTTATGGTATTAATTGTCCTTTACATGAATATATATGTCTGCTGTTGTAAAAATATACCTAAGTATGGCAAAATTACGTGTGAAAATTCGAAGGGATAACACTCCTTAGAATTTTCATCCCTAATTTTTGTATCATTATATAGGTCTTGAACAACCATTTACAAAAATATATAGTTTGTTGGCGATAGCTCTTGTTTTTCACAGTTAGTAAGCAAAATCGAAAAAAGCTCCAATTTTCAAGGGTGGATTTCACCCTCTTAAACCGCGTAAGACCGCGAACGGAATACGGCTCTTAATTAGGGTTGACTAGTAATCCTGACTAATCCTGCAAAGTTTCAAATTTTTCTGAGATTTCCACTTGCCTAACCTTCTTTATTAATTATGAACGTTAGTAGTGCAATGCTTATATATTTTGTCCCCGATGCATATTCTATTACAGATAAAAATATAATTAATTAACTTTGTATTTTTTATTTTGAACTACCGTCAATCGGGGCCAGAATGGCCAAAATCAAGTCTTTTTGTTTATAATTCCGAAACCGTTCTATTCAAATTCTAGAGACATGTTGCATAACTCTTGATAAACTTATCCATGAGTTTTAACATTAACGATTTTACATTTTTTTAAAGAAAAATAAATGCTTAATATTTTCATTTCAAAAATTTGGGTAGATAAATGTTTTTTAAGCAAGGCAATTTTCAAAATACGAATAGACATTGGAAAGTTTAATCAAACACACCGCCTTAACTTGAAATAAGAAAGTAAACTATACAAAATTTTTAGAACAAAATAGGCAATTATGAAATTGTGAATTTCTCCAAATTCCTCTTTTCTAAATATCAATGATCTTCATCTTCTTTATTCAATTCTTTATACAGCATCATTATCGTCAACAATTTTCCCAATTCAGTTTTTAATACTCTTCTTTCCAAGAACTTTACCTGTAATAAATGTCCCTACACCCAGATTTTTTCAATTTCGGTCTAGATTTTAGCATTAATTGTAAGAGCATGTCGCTTGGCCGTTCTCACACCAAAATGTTCTCAAATTTAACAACATTAAAGAAAATAAGTTTTAATTGAATTTGGAAAGTAATAAAACAACGAAAACACTTTTATTAGTTAGAAACAATAGGACGAGCACCACGAGGCAATCACACCTAACTTAATCACGTAGTATAGGTACTCGTAATATCAGAAGTTTCGCCAACAAATTAAAATTACTAAAGTAGGTAAATATTTAGATTTTTTTCACGTAAGTTTTTTTGAATAAAATATTTAAATTTCACTGATGTATTTTTAACATATTGAACTTATAAAAAATCACTAAACAAATTAAAACTTTATTTTTTTAACAATGATTTACCAAAATTGCATTTTCCAATAGTGTGACAATAGTCATCTCTTTAACCATTCTCGCCCTGTTTGACGGTATGTATATTCTACCAAAAATTAAAAATTTGTAATTAAGCTCTTAAGCCAGTTATAATTATAGTTTATGCAATATGCATATAGATACCTACATAAAGTATGTAGATAGTTTCAGTTTTATTCTTTTATACGTTTTTGTTAAAAATATTAAAGAAAACGCCATGCAATTATGACAAACAAATTTGATTAGTATTATAAAAATTGAGATTTGGTTAACATACAAAACATCAAACATTTATTGTGAAGAATTTGTTAAGAAATACACATGGTTCGTTTTTCTTGTAAATACTGCTACTTTTAAACTTATTACCTTCTCGCTTTTTACCACAGAATTAAAATACATATTACATTTATATGTTATCGCATTTATAGTACTAATTTTAAGAATAATTAACACATTGTTAATTCTAACACAATTTTGCCTGTTTATAGGTGGGTATGTAGTTATATACAGCATAGATTAATGCCTCGCTTAGCCCTTAATAAAACTAATAAACACATAACATGGAACATAAACAGGTACACGAAAGTTCCTTGTAGTAAGCTTTAATTAAGCTCTATAAACGTATTCATTCTGTATGGAACTGTACTTAAAAGACTGCCATCGAAAGCATCAATTCTATCTTGTAAATTGATTAAAATACATTAAAAGACGTAAGGTGTTTGAGGCGTAATAATTTCTAAGTAATTTATTATTTGTTAATTACAATATTTACTAACTCAATTCTAAAACACACTTTTCGTATTTCCACATATTCTACGTACGTCACTATTATTTTCTTTTTCTAATATTGCGACCCTATATTTTTTCTCTCATTGCAGTGTCGCTACAGCGTTAAAAATAATTTGACGATTTATAGACGACATCCCAAGATAATAATAATTTAAGATTGCGTTTAGCCGGGTTCTAATAATGTTGGAAACTATAAGGATGAGAGCAATTGTTAGCAAATGCTATGTCTAACTTAAAAAATAATAAAATGATATATAAATAAAATTTTATGAACAGAACTATTAGGTAATAATTTTATTATTATTGTATTCTTTACGTGAACGTTACTAGTATTCAAGTGATAAAAAAATATTTTTCTAAAATTTTACTTTTTAAAACGTGTTTACAAGTAGGTATAGGTAAACGTTATACATCACAAGCAGTAATAAGGGCTGTGTTTAAATATTTACAGATAAAAATTTGTATTACTATAAACGTAGACGAATAGGTACTTTTTCAATCGGGCTCGATGAGAAGAAAAGATAACAACTTTGTAAACGACAATTTTCAATGTCTAACCTTTTTCACTTATTCCATTCTAGAAGTTCTTTAGATTACTTTTGCCAGCCCCAATACTAACCCTCTCGTTGCAATTACACATAACGCTCCGAGAAATGGCTTTAAATATGATTGTTGCTCCGGATAAAATATTACTCCTATATTTTTAAATACTTTTTGAGATCTTGTCGCGTACCAAAAATAAAAGTATTAAACTAAAAATATGAAACATCGATATTTTATAAAAATGGAAAATTGGTAAAAAAGCATATCAGGTACAACGGTTGTTTTAATTAATGCTAATATAATTCTTTTTAAAATTACAGCCACTCCATTGTTTAAAAATTCTTTGTTTATTTTTAATGTAATAATTTATAATTTCAGTTCTTTCCAGGCATGGATTTATTTTAACCGGTACGTAAAACAGTTATGTTAATAATTGCTAATATAATTCTTTTTATAATTGAAGTTACTCCATTGTTTATTAATTCTTTGTTTATTTTTAATGTAATAATTTATAATTTGAAATCGTTCCAGGTATGAATTTATTTTAATCGGTACGTAAAACAATTGTTTTAACTAATCCTAATGTACTTCTTTTTATAATTTCAGTTACAACATTGTTTATTAATTCTTTGTTTATATTTAATGTAGTAATTTCTAATTAGAATTCTTTCCAGGTATGGATTTATTTTAATCGATACGTAAAACATCTGTTTTCTTAAATATTAATATACTTCTTTTTATAATTTTTCTAGAACATGCATACGTCGACGAACTCTCACGAGTCATATATCACTGGAAAGCGCGCTTCGAGATCTATACGATGTTCACGTCATCAACAAAAAGTTACTAGATTGTTTATTTGTAATTCGATTTAAAGTTTAGAAAGTGATATATTCTATAGATAATTTACTTGCGCACATATTAGCATGTATAAAGAAAGACTACAATTTATTAGAACTGTCAAAATACAAGGTACATACGCGGTGACAGTACTATGTGAAACGTCATCATCTAGTAACCTTGTATTGATGACGTGAATATCATATAGGTTTGGATAAGCTATAACTGCTGTTACAAGTACAATGCAAGGCTTAAAGCTTTAAATGGATTTTTATTTATCTGTCGTACATAAAAGCAATATATCACATGTGTCCATAACATTATTTCTGTTACTGATTATAAACGTTCTTTAATCTGCTTAAGATAAGTAATTCACTGTGGTTTCTGGTTATTGGTTTTGTTATTAGTTCTGTTGTTAGTTTTATTCTGGTTCTGGTTCTGTTCTGTATAAGTTCGTTGCGTTATCATATTAGACATTGGCAACTCTACTTATTAACAGATAAAATAAAATACATATAAAATAGAAAACTGATAAATACAGAAATCCATTTAAAACATTAAAAGTGTACTTGTATCAGCGACTTGGTCGTTGAATTTGGCACCATCGTGTAAATCTCGAAGCGCGCTTTCCAGTGGTATATAACTCAGGAGTGCGTGTTTACGAATGCTAGCGATAAATGTTCTTAGTAACAAAACCGATATAAAACATTTGAATGCTCGTAAAAATGTTGTACATCGTGACTTATGTTTGGAACAATATTGTAAAACTCGTTGAGAGCTTTTAAATGGTAATGGTCCATTACTATCTTCAGTTGGGCCCAGCTCCTTATACAAACCCGTAAGTTCCTTTTATCGTTTCGTATGTTGATATTACTCAATATATTAATTTACTTTTATTTTTTTTTCAAAGTTTTAAAGTTTGTTTTGTGCACTACTCGATAAGTTCACGCTTCAACCTCGTTTCCTAATTTCGTTACCAAAACAGATTTTCATCTTAAATATTCAATTCCACGTTTCTACCTTGTTCTATTATATATTAAGATTTTTGGAAGCTCATTTTAATTAATACGTTAACTTAAACGTATTAATTACGTTTTGATTTGTGTGTTTATTAGTGGATAATTATTATTATCGAAACGAAAGTTAATTAATCTGATACATTCCATATTTTAATCCTTATGTAATTCGAAGAAATATTATTTTTCTAATTATAAAAGATAAATATCGACATTAAGATATTAAGATAAGGTCGAATGTAAAAGCCGGAAATAACAAAACTTTTATTTTCTGAACATATAATAATCAGGCCCCAACTGTAAACAGTTCAATGTTTAATTAAATTGAAAATGACAGTTGTCGTTTAAACATTTAACTTTTGGTTATATTATGTTTGTTTGAGGAAGTTCAATTGTAACAGTGGTTCTAATTGTCATCGTGGCAATATGGTTTAGTATAATTTGTTAGAGTCTCTTCACATACCCTACCTAATGACGACTATAATAATATCTATATATACTTTGACGTATATACGTATATATATATACGTTATATATACTATATATATAATTTATCAAGTTAATTATTTACGCTATAGTGATTTTTAATATTAAGTACCTATTCTAAAATTTTAATAATAGGAAGGAAAAATAGAATGTATTGAGCATGTTTTACTAATGAAAGCAATTTACGATTAACAAAAGCATTTATTAAATTATTCCATCCTATTAAACAGGGGTATGAATAAAGCGAAAAGTTATGTTTAATATTTGGAGTATTCAATATTATGTTGTCAATTCATATAACTATACTTACAGTCAATTCCGGTTGTAACGAACTTCATGGGACTAGAAAAGTTGGCTCGTTACAGGCGGCGGCAATAAAAATACATTTTATCCAAACCTATAAGCAATTCACGTCATCAACAAAAGGTTGCTAGATGATGACGTTACACACAGTGCTGTAACTTCGTACCTCGTATTTTGACAGTTCCAATAAATTGTAGTCTTTCTTTACGCTATTTAAAATGTGCACAAGTAAATCATGTATAGAATATGTCATTTTCCAAACTTTAAACCGCATTACAAATAAATAATCTAGTAACTTTTTGTTGATGACGTGAATTGTATATAGGTTTGGACAGACCGTATGCATCAAAAATCCGTATAGGTAGAGCTTATGTCATTCTAAATGGCGTAAGAACGATCAGGAAAGGTGGTCACTCTCACAAACAACTCCGCCTTTTACTGTTGCTCTTTTTAGTGGCGTAGGCACAAGCAATACAATTTTAAATCATATTATAGAATTATTATCACAAAACGTAGTAGTAGTACGCCACTGTACTTCGGTATATTTTACACGGATTTATGGTTCTCGTAAATATCATATGGCAGCCCCCTTGTTCTACTGCGCAACCAGGGTTTTCGCCATTTAGAATGACATAAGCACGTTTATTATAAATTTGAAAATTAGATAATGTTACTAACTACTTATTTAAAAGAGTAAATTACCTACTCGAAATAATTTGCATTATTTTAGTTTGTGTTTTAATTATTATTTAGTCACTGTTAACTTCTACTTCAGTTAAATTATCTAACATTATTTGCGGTGTCCCTTGCAATATTGTACGTAGTACCTATTGATTCTATTCATATTGGGCTATTGATTATTAATTTACTATTTTACATTTTTTCTTCAAGGTAAATATCTTTTGCTTTTATATTTAAGCAATATTATTGCAATATTATTAAATATTATTGTTTTTAATTTCGGTAAAGGATATTGTTTTTCACAATATTTGTAGTTATTAAGTACTTAGCTCTCCTGATGCAAAACAACAAAATACAAATTAAATATTATGTAATTATTATACAGAAATTAGATTCAAAATTTGCGAAATACTACACGTTTATAGAGAAAACTGTAAAATACGAAACATTTTTGGCAAACTATTGTGTACCTACATAATTACGTTTTCATCTAAATAGAAATTTAAAGTTTATTGTCAAAATTAAATTATTATAATCGCTAAGCTAATTTTGTAACCTAGAAAATTTTATTTTAGTTTAGTTCATAAAATTCGTTATGTAGAAATTTTATTTTGTTATACCTACTTATTTAAAAACAATTTCTAAATAGTTACCTATTTACGACTAAAAGAGCAATGTCTTCCGCATAAAAGTTCGTTATATGGAAGTTTAACTGTATTTAAAAGTCAAATAATGTATTCCTAATAATAACAAGTTAATGTTCTTCGTAAAAGCGCAACCGGTTTTGAAATTATAGAGGTTGGGAGTTTTTTACATAGTTGAATTAGTCATTATATTGTTCTTCATTTAGTTTACGCCTAATTCATTTTTGTTTGATAATTTTATGAAAACAAACATCACTATGAAAATAATATACAATCGTTAGGTAATAATATTGAAAAACTAAGTGTAATTAAATTATAATATAAGTAGGTAATTTGATTTTATCGACCTTTAAAATTAATTGCTTTACTAAAGTCGTACGAATTTATTAGTAGGTATACTTATATCTATTTAATTTTATACATTAGCGTGCAACTTTAACCACATCAAAAACTTCTAAAGAAAATTTACCTAATAAATCTATATTAATTAAACTCCTAAACAGAAAAACCTTTTGTTGCAAACTACGTTTGCAGTTTGTGCGAAGTAATCTCGGCGAATCTATCTATTTGTGCGCTTTTAATCACAATTAAAGTTTTCTGTTACCGATCAGAAGTTAATATAAGGAATGAGAGTAGAAAATGAAATTGTTACAGAATTTGGGAACTCTAACGCGCACGTTCCGTAACACTTTCAAAGGGAACATCGCGAGTCGCCGTTATCAATGGCGAGGCTTTTAGTAGACCTCTAACCGAATAGTGTAATACGTCGCATAGTAATGTTTACAAACATAAGTTGATGTTATTGTTGTTGGAAAAAATAATTAGATACTTTTATAGAATTAAACTATAATCATTAATATTAGATATTACCTACAAGTAATTATGTTAATACGTTTGTGTAAAAAATTTAAAAAGTAACTTAAAAACTTTTTGTAAGTAGATAGGAATTAAGAACTTATGTTCTACCTATAAAGAAATGAAAAATATTAATCGGTAAGTGGTAGCATATTAATTTCTAATACGTTTTATAGTAATTTAATTCCCATTTTTTATTTTTACGAAAACTATTATTTAAATTACCTTATTTAAATAATATTTTAAAATTAGTTTAAAAAAAATTACTTCACATTTAAAATTATATGATAGAACTTAATGAATAGTCAAAAAAGTTGTTATCTAGCCGAATTTGTAAAAACTATACCTATACTTAACTAGGTATACATACGTATGCTTAATAATATTTTTAAGACAAACAGATTCTTAATAAGATAAAGTTGGTTATTTAATATAAACAAAATATTGCTTATTTTTGTTGCTAACATATTATAATTTTGAACTTTTTGCTTGTAGGTACCTACCTGCAGTAAATAGAATGGTATGCATTAATGACACCAAAATAATAAATAATGTAAATATTGATTTTATAATTATCGTTTAATTTGTCTTTTTGAACGAACAAAAATAGCTTTTTGGAAAATCATTTCTATTTACCAATTTTTTTATAGATAAGTACTGTTTTAATGTTGAAATTTTATGTTAATAATTATAGAGGCATTCCCTCCCTTAGGCTTACCCTATCTAGTATTTATTTTACAAAAAGCAGTAGACGATATAAAAATTAGGTACCCATTTATTTTATTTTTCGGTTTAGTTATTGTTACAGACCGTGAAAAAAAATGTTGACTTTTTCTTCTATATATAGATATACCTACCTAAATGCATATTTGATTATTTTTAATAGTTGGATCAATTAATAAAAGCTATTTTTTTATATACGTACTGTCATATAGGTATGAGGGGGTTAAAGCTAAAACCGCCTAAGTGCATTTTTGCACTGCAGTGACTTAAGCATCTTATTGGATAATTGAAACTTTTAATTTTGTTTAGCAATAAAACAATCCATTTATGATCGAAAAAGAAAAAATCATTGAGAACAACAGTTGAGATTATTTTAATTTTAAAATCACTCAAGCTCACTTACAAGGGAACATGGGCAACTCAAAATTCAGAAACTCGTCAGGGTTGTAGACGGTGTTCACGGTATAGCGCCCTTTAAACGAAATATCTCACACACTATCAAAGATATTTAAAATAAAAGATGAGATACGATATGAACTAAATTACGAGTTTGAAAAGATCGTGTTAATGTATATGCCAAAAAAAAATTGAAAAGTTTTTTGAAAAATGTCATACCTTATCTAGTGTTTAAGTGCTCTATTATTTGCAAAATTAAAGAAAAAAACAAAAATTTTCGATTTCTTTTCGTATTAATTTTCAATAACCCTACGAAATAAATTACATTATCAAATTTAAGTTGAAAGCACAGAATAATTTATAAATTAAAAATACTTTAACGGCTTATATCTTAACATTAACTTGTTACTTAGGTGGTTTTAGCTCTAACCCCTTCATATGTCAACTTTAGCTGAAGTCGTCTGCGGTGGTTTTTAAATATTATGTAAATATATGACATTGAATTAGTCAAATATTATGATAATGTTATAGATATTTATGTATCTACTTATACAGACTAGAAAAGATACCGAAACGTTTATACAGTTTTTCAGTGTTTTGTTTAAAAATCCTTTTATGAACATCTAAGCACAGCTAAAATACAAAGTGCCAGGTTTAAAAGATTATATTTTTCCGTTTAGGGTTTAATTAGGTTGAAGGCTGCTTAATTAAATATCTCAATACCTACAAAGCAAAAAGAAACAAATTATAAGAAATGTATCTAAATCTTTAAAAAATATCCAGCTTATCACATTATTAACCTGCTAACCTAAACGCAATTAGTAGATAATAACGTATGTATCTTAGAACATCAACCCTGTGCGACAAATTACATATTAGGTACCTACTAATAAACTAGTAATTACAAATTACATTAATTAGCACTCAAACAAAATATGTGCAATTATATTATTTAGCAAGAAAGTTGTCTTGATTTTTCTTTAATAAATATGAAAATATCTTTGAAAACAGGGATTATTTACTTCACCTCATTTAACGTGACGCATTGTAATTTTCAGTTAATCCCTATTGTTATTATGTCTAAAATCACTAGATAATACTAATTATAGTACCTATTGTTAAGAAGAATATTACCTCTAGCTAAATTATAAGAAAATAGTTTTGACTCAGATTTTCGTGAAATACAATGTAAAATACAATAAAATATTATGTCCAAGATAAATTCAGAATTGCATGCGTAATTTGTCGTTAAAGAAGTTTCACAAATTAAACGGTTCGAATTTTGAAAATATTCCACAATATCTTATAAAATAATGTAATTGGCAACTAACAGCTGTTATAAAAGCAAGGCGTCCAACAATGCCCTTAGATAAATTGTGTTAGTTGCATAAGAATGACGATTGTATGTAGGACTGTTATTTCCTAGAAGTATAGGTATATTATTTAATGAATAATATTGAACTTCTAACTTTCAGTTGTTACGTTTTTGTGTACTTATATGAAATCGATTAAAAAAAATAATCTTTAATATTTACAATGACAAGATAATTTGTATTTTATAACTACTTCGCTCTGTGTTTAAAACAATACCAACAAAAAAATTAAAAAAAAAATTAAGTCAGCTGTAGGTACGTAATAATCGAGTAAGTTTTTGATGCTGTATCCAAATCTGACGTTGAAATTGTAATGTGTCGACTTTTTTAAAATTCGATTCAAATTTTGACCGCATTTTCTCCATGTTTCTTCAGAGATATGACGTTAATTTTTTACACTTATCAACTTCTTTTTTAAATGCTTTATCTGAATCTGAAATCAAATTTTTACACACGTCGATTTTAAAAATGAACTTTTTCAGTTCAAGAAAGTACAAAAAAAGGTAGGTAGGTAATACCTATCTATTTTACTTATCTACTTATAAAATATTGGTAAATTATTTAGGTACCTACCTATTATCTGTTTTTTAGGTAGCTAATGTATAATAATACAGTAGTTTTTTGTATTTTTCATTACCTACACTTTGCAACTCGTAAGTTTAGAATAAGTGCCTACTTAGTTTGAAAATTAGTAATTGAAAATACCAAGTGCTTGCAATAATGGGAAGGTAGTTATTTTGAAATTATTTGTGCAAATCTACATCACCGTTTGGTTTAATATTAATTTTAAAATTTGAAATACAAAAATACATTAACGTAAAATAAGTAGATTGTTTTTGTCAAGATGGCTAATGGTGGTTAATGGCTGTGAATTACAACGTAGCTATGGCCTATCCAAACCTATATGCAATTTACGTCATCAGCAAAAAATTACTAGATTGTTTATTTGTAATTCGGTTTAAAGTTTGGAAAGTGACATATTCTATAGATGATTTATCTGCGCACATATTAGATGGCATAAAGAAAGACTACAATTTATTACAACTGTCAAAATGCGAGGTACGAGGTGACAGCACTGTGTGAAACGTCATCATCTAGTAACCTTGTATTGATGACGTGGATTGCATATAGGTTTGGACGAAGTGAATCTATATACATATTATGTAAATTAATAACGACACACTTATGAATTATGTATATGTCGTAGTGATAATGCAAAATTAGGCTTTTTATAAAATGCCTAGGGATTTTGTAAAAAGCCGGCAAAACGCGAACGTACAATGCAATTTTCGTTATGACTACACCAATTCAGGCAAATTGATAAAATGCCGACAAAACGTGAACAGAAGAATGTATATCTCGTTCTGCTTAATTATTTTCAGGCATTTTACAATTTGCCAACAGCGAAGTAGTCAAAACGTGAGAATAAAAATAATAAAATTACTATTTAATAAAATAACACAATGACAATAAACTAAAATAAATCTCTCTGTTAAGTAAATCTAAATAAACACTTCACAATAAAAAATATATTAACTTTCAATTAGCTAATCTTAAAGTATTCAAATTCGGTACTCAGGTACCTATATTTATTTTCACATTATATATTATATATTATTATAATATATTACACATTTATATATATATATATATATATATATATATATATATATATAATGTGAAAATAAATACAGGTACACTTCGTCCAAACCTATATGCAATCCACGTCATCAATGAAAGGTTACTAGATGATGACGTTTCACACAGTGCTGTCACCTCGTACCTCGTATTTTGACAGTTCTAGTAAATTGTAGTCTTTCTTTATGCCATCTAATACGTGCGCAAGTAAATCATTTATAGAATATGTCACTTTCCAAACTTTAAACCGAAGTATAAATAAACAATCTAGTAACTTTTTTTTGATGACGTGAATTGCATATAGGTTTGGATAGGCCATACCTTAGTACTTGAATTTGAATACTTGAAGATTAACTAATTGAAAGTTAATATATTTTTATATTGTGAAGTATTTATTTAGATTTACTTAACAGAGAGATTTATTGTCGTTTATTGTCATTGTGTTATTTTATTAAATAGTAATTTTATTATTTTTATTCTCACGTTTTGACTACTTCGCTGTTGGCAAATTGTAAAATGCCTGAAAATAATTAGTCAGAACGAGATATACATTCTTCTGTTCACGTTTTGTCGGCATTTTATCAATTTGCCTGGATTGGAGTAGTCATAACGAAAATTGCATTGTACGTTCGCGTTTTGCCGGCTTTTTATAAAATCCCTAGGCATTTTATATAAAGCCTAATTTTGCATTATGACTACGACATATATAAAATTCTTGATTAAAGTGTATTTGAAATCGATGGAAAGATAAAGGAAGTTAACCTGTTTTATCTATTTAATTATGATAATGTCTAAGATCATAGAGAAGATTTCCATAAAAATTTATTATGTAATAGGACGCTTAATAAATAGATACCAACATACGGATGTAGTAAACATTTTAAATAATGTATATAAATATATGTAGGTATGTAGTTATAGCAAAAACAAGGAAATTGTTGCTTCGTAAAAAATATTGAAGAAAATTCACAATATTCCTATGTGCATAATTTAAAAAATTCAAAACCGTTATAGGTAATATTATCGATATAAAAATAACTACTTTATAAAATATTGACGATATTTTGTTACCTTGATTTTTTAAGAACCAATTCGTAGATAAACACGCTTATTATAATGTTATCGAACTTTAAAGAAAAACTTGAATATACATATATACAGTATTAACAGTACGTTTAATTAAATATAGGTATACTTATTTAAAACACTACACATTGTCCATCCATCCATAAAACTTTTGTGTTAAAAGTTGTAATGGAAGTTTTATTTATTTATTATAAAAGACCCAAAAATAAAGGCAGGCGGTTATACCGATATATTTTCTGTAAATTAAAAAAATATATGTACATTGTCAATCACTTAAACTAAAATTATTATGGCTTACTTTAGTTTTTTAGTTTATTTTAGTATTTTACTTACGTTCGGAAAATTCTACACTTCAATTTAGCGCAAATACTAAGTTAAATAACGTACCTATTGAACTATTATATTGATGTAAAACTATGATCAAAATCTTCCAAATTTTGAGTTAGTTTGCGGAGTAATTAGTTTGTATATTTCACACGACTTTATTTATTACTACAGGACCGGTTCACCCGAATTGAATAAATAAATAGTTATTTGCATATTATAGAAGACCTTTTGCCTTACGATGTTCGTTTACTTTAGCGTAATAAATCTATACTCCAAATGTGTAGGAAAACGTGTCTATTTAATATCAAACAGTATACCTACAATAAGTATTTATTATATACGCTTTGATAATATGTAGGTATAATAAGACATTGTATTGACAGATTTGTTCAGATTCATTTGCTGCGCGTAGGTAAATGTTTAAATTTACCTAACTTTAAAAACTGCTTGTTTTCGAAATTGTAAATGAAAACATAATTGTACTTCATAAACAAGAGATGAACAAGATGACTGCCCTATCGAGTTTATTGATATTTACCTATACGAAATCTTCAACTTTGCGAAAAATTAAATGTAAAAGTTGCATAAAAATTTGAAAATTAAGTATAGGTACCTACCGACTAGTTATGTAAGTAGCTATAATGATGTAAAAAAATAAAAAATATACCTCTAATTTAAAAGTTAATGACTATGATATGATATCAGAAAAACTTCAATTAAATTAGCAATCTTACTGAAAAAAAGTGTTAAGAACATTAAGATTTTTTTACGCGGCTTTAATCGACAATTTGGTATTTAATAATAACCTTCTGATTAATGAACCTTCTAAAACTTATTACATAATAAAAAAGCTAAAAATATATACATTCCTACTACACGTTTCTAATGAGAGCATCACGAATAGAGATGACAATGAAAACGCGAGTCAAAGGTTAATCCTTGAAATCCGTTAATAATAAGTGTAGATCCATTTTCCACATTCTTTTAAATGTTTCATGTTACATAATTGTGTATTATAGGTATTAGATTATTTTCACTTAACCATTGTTAAACAAAACACACACGAAACACAAGTTACGTCTTGTGTGCCTTGCACACAAAAATGAAAATAAATGAAAAATTAAAAAATCGACCAATTTTGAATTTAACTATAACCAATAAACTTTAGACGTCTATGTACCTAACAGAATAATTTAAAAAAAATTAATAAGTTCCTAATTATAAATTTTTAGATATTAATCTGTTCGCGATTATTAAATATAACTTTTACATATTTTTTCTATTGCAAAATTATCTTAAACAAATTATGTAGTTTGTATTTTATTACTTTCTTTACATATTTTTGATTTTCGTGCATTTTGGGGTTTTTGAACGTAATACTCGCGTACTAACTAAAACTAATGAGACTAGACTGACTAATTGGTTCGATCCAAAGCCATTAAAAAAATGGTATAGTATTTATTTGGGAATAAGGACATAACGAATAGTAAACAGTGTGTGGTTAATGGGATAAGTTCCTGGGGCCAAATAAAAAATAAATATAAAAAAATATATCGAATAGTAGAAATTTAGAATATGAATAGTGACACCATAAAGAAGTTAATGCAGTTTAGGGATCATACAGCGACATAAAACATTATAAACCGTTTAGTTTTTATTTATATTTGAAAAAGGTAATTATTTAGGTACCCACATATTTATTTAAAAATAAATTGAAATATCAATTAAATTAAAAGTAAAGTTTACTTGAAAAACTCAAAGTTTTCGTTAGTATGTACAATACAAGTAGAACAAAAGTGTTCTATCAATAAACATAAAAACTAATACCTATGTAGATATATGTATAACGTTTTACTCTCTACACTTTCTAATACCGTTAAATTTGAACTGCTCTCTTAGGAATGGCTCATTTCAACCATCACACTAAATTCGAAGACCATTTAATTGAACAGAAATTGCCCAATATCCTACTTATTAGGATAAAACGTTATCGGTACAGCACGACCCAAATGAGGCACATATTCGTAAAATTGAATATAGGTACACCAAATATTTGGTCATTACTTTTTGTATGACCTAAGGTCCTTCCAGTCATTTTTGTTTTAAAATAACCCCAGATTATAGATAGGTATTTATACATATCGACGATGTTTTTGCAGAGTGACTTAGCCCAGAAAAAGTAAATTTTACAGGAGAGCGCGTTTTGTGTTGTCGCGTAGCTATAACAAGATATGTTTCACAGAAATATAAATCGACTTTTCCGGTGAAAAAAATTAGAATATTGTTACCAGGTTTTAACAGATGATGTCTTAGATGCGTAAGATAATCACAATAACTCGTTTTTGCAAAAAGTGTGGGTTAAGTCACTCTGTCAAAACGCCATCGAATCTATTATATATGTATAATTTTTAAAACGATCTTGCATGTAGCTTGTTTTGGATGAATATAATATTAAATATTAAATTATATAAATATATAATAAATTAAAGTCTATATTAAATTAAAGTTCTTTAGTTACGTACTGATTACTTATGCTGTGCTGTGTTTATCCGGTTTTTTTCTATTACAAGTTATTTACGAAACATCGGCTTTACTAAAGGTGAAGTCGGCACTTTCGTAAATTCCATCAGAATAAAAACATGCAATTTACAAAATGATTCACCTTGTATAAATATATTGATTTAAAAGTTTCTGAAATTTATTTATTATATAAAATAAATTTTTACGATAAATTGTAAATTTAACGACACGACGGGTTATAATTCATTGGTGTAGAAGTTGTACTGCTACAACTTTGGGGCGCTTACATAATTTTTCATTTTGTTATTCTAATTATAGTTCGTCTTGAAATTGTTTCTTATAGATGAACGTAGGTATTCACAATAAATTACAAAAAATATTTGTAAATAATTTTCAGAATTTGATAGATAGGTATAGGTTTTTGCTACAAATTGGCTTACGACTGTTTGCACCTCGGAACGATATAGCATTCTGCTACGAGTCTTTATATAGAGTTAAACATTTAATCTTAACTTAGAAGTCGAAGAAGAAAACAATTTTAATTAAATCCTGTTGAAAACCTTAAACGTAAATCAATAATTTACTACCTACCTATATAAAGTAAATAATATTCTTTCGAATATTCAAAGATATTCAAGATTCTAAAGACAACTATTTATTTAATATAATATTAATTTAATATCAAATTATTATTATAGTAGCAAGCAAACATTTTATGTTATTTCTAAAGAATTCAAAATTTTATTTTCGATTATAATAAAAACTGGTAGAAATCGAAATCTAAATTAATTGAATGTTAATTACTATGAGTTTTAAAAGTTTTTGGCCTTGACTATAGACATTAATTTCAAAAAATGAAAGACAACAATAACAAAAGAAGAACATATTTATTAACCTAATGTAATATATGTACCTACCATAAAAATATGTAGATATGTGTGTATCTGTATAATTCTTAATGCCTAATTCAAAAGGGCGATACCCATTTTGGCAAATTTTTCAAGTGGATCAAACCTAGTTTAAACGATAGCATAAATAAAGACGAGTCCGACGATATATAATTTTCGAATTTTGTTCATGGGTAACATGTGCAAAATCGAGTTCGAAGTTTTACGTTATCTGCATCTAATAAATGAATTGTAATCCAAACAAACCCCTCGGCGTGAAATTCACTTCTAAAACTTTTTTACTAAATCCTATTTCTTACATTAGCGTTTAGTTTACGTTAAAACTATATAACTTACGTTCATTGTTAACTAACACACATTGACTCAATTTTTTGAAAATTCGACGTCGATTTTAGACATGTTGCCCATGAACAAAATTCGAAAGATATATCGTTGAACTCGTTTTTATTTTCGCCATCGTTTAAACTAGGTTTGACAAAATTTGCCAAAATGGGCATTATCCAATATTTAGACTACCTACCTAGATTTCTTAAATATGTAACTTTTAATTTTCATTACGGATATGCCCAAATATATATACTAATAAAAGTTTTAAAAAATTAATATAGTATACTTATAAGAAGACAAGTTGTGTAATAAAATTTTTCAGAACGCTGAACTTGCTAATTTACCCAATAACGCATAGAAATATCAAATGTGAAATTGCTAGAATATTTAGGTATAAGTGAAGAACATAAATAATCTTAAAACATGTCAATTTCAGCCTTGAAACGTTTGATTTATATAAATAATATATCTACCTACCTATTTAGTATAAATGTATGCTCATATACTTCCTAAGAGCCAAAGTTACAAGATTATAAGTTTATTATACAGTCAGCTGCGACAATTATGTAAATTGTTTCACTAGCCCATTTAACCTCTGAATACATTTTTTCTATCCTAATATTTTTCTAATTACCTTGTTTTAACGTATATTTTTCGAAAATTTCAATTTAATTAAAAAATTTAATATAGATAGGTACAGTCTATCGTAATTTAAATGTCACTAGAATGGTTTTGCATTAATAGTAAATATAATTTATATAATTTTTTTACATCTTTAAATTATACAATAGTCATTGCTCTTGTAAGAAATGGAATACGCCATCTTTACAGCCTTTTAACATAGCTAATCAAGTTATTGGAAAGTGATACTAGTGTCATTTAAATTGCGATAGACTACCTACAGCCTAACCAAACCTATATGCAATTCACGTTATCAAATAAAAGTTACTAGATTGTTTATTTGTAATTCCCGTTTAAAGTTTGGAAAATGACATATTCTATAGATGATTTACCCACGCACATATTAGATGGCATAAAGAAAGTCTACAATTTATTAGAATTGTACAAATACGAGGTACGAGGTGACAGGACTGTGTGAAACGTCATCATCTAGTAACCTTTTATTGATGACGTGATTGCATATAGGTTTGGACGAAATGTACATAATATTTTAATACTAATATACCTAAATACAATTTAATTTTTAATACTTACCATTTATGAAGTGATTTCAATTTTTTTGTAAAATATGTATTTGTTTTAGCTAGCATTTGAATTTTACATTTAAATGTGTTCAAGGATAAATTATAAACAATTGTGAATAGTTTATTATAATTTTTATCTATTTTATTCATAATAATGACATAAACTACTAAAATATTGACTAAATAGTTACATATTAATTAAAACTTGATTAAATAACTATATTAATAATATTATGTACACCTATCTATATTAAAATATTGTTTTAATACCTATTTTACTTTAATTACTTATATCAACTGTAGTATAATATAATACCATAAATTAAAGAAACAATTTAATGTAAATTACATTATATGTCTAGCGGTTTGTATTTAAACCATTACTATTAATAAATTCTTTAATTAAAAGTCAAGATAAAAGGAAATAACTTTAAGAAAACACAATGGTATTCAAGAAGCAGGTTTTTTTGAAAATGTTTCGATTATTCTTCTTCTACGCCTCTGTTGATTCTTTGAAACCAGTTTGTAACGCAGTCAGAAACTTGTAAATTCAAATATGTATTATAAATACCTACTGTATCTGCACTTGGAAATGCCTCGCATTAGTTTTTTAGCAGTTGGAAAGTTACTCCCGAATCTTAATAATCGGTTGCATTGTTGTGGCAATTTAACTCATTTATCTTAATAACTGAATTTAAGATTTTTAGATAGCAACAAGATGATTTTGTAATAACAATCATAATATCTAAACAAGTGTTAGATTAACTTCAGTGTAAAATTAGCGTCTAAGTACATATTTCAATAGAATATTGAGTTGAAACTCAAGTTGAATGACATAAATGATTGGGACGAACTTTAAAACGTTAATATTATAATAATTATATCTAATATTATATTAATAAACATTACTTTTTACAATACTATATTTTATACTTAATAGTAAAATAAAGCCATTAGCTAACGTTTTTCATATTTAATTTATTTTTTATTAACTCAAATATTTTAGTTTTATTGTAACTGCCATGATTTATTTTTATCCATAACTAGTACCGACTCACATACATAATATTATATTCACTATAACAGAATATAGTTCCTTGAATTAAAAAAAGCAATAGTTTGAAACGGAATAGTTTCGAAGCTTAACGAAATGTTAGCAGTCCGTCGTTTTTAAAATCATTTATGGTAATTTGTTCCGCCATTGCTTAGAATGTAATTCTTGTATGTCACACTTTTAGGTAACGTTAGTGTAGATGGTTATTAAAAATCAAATAACTACAACAGTAATTTTTATTAAAGCCTCTTGTGTCAAGGATCACAATTATGTTTTATATTTATCTTAATATTGTAATTAGACTTGTAATTAATTGTAATAGACTTCCCAAGTTATAATTATTATCTAGCGGCAATTTATGAGGTAGATTGTTTTCACAAATAAAAAAATAATAATTTTCTTTGTGCTTAGACTTTCCCGGAATACACAAACGTTTTAACTAAATTGTTTCTTTTGCAACTTCACTGACTACACCTCAAATTACATTCAGTGCAGTGGTTAAAATAACATTAGCTTTTGTTTTTGAATAAACCTTAAAATTTAGAATCACGTGTTTAGTAACATAACATGTTCAATAGATATTGTTTCTGAATCGCATCTTCTGGTTAACCAATTCATTTTTAATTTTTTTTAAAATTTTTAGTGAATATTTTACTACTTATATTAATACAGTAACTATATTAATTTATCAATTACAGTTGTTATGGAATTGCGGTTTAATATGTTAAAATATGATAGAACCCACACTTCGTCCAAACCTATATGCAATCTACGTCATCAATAAAAGGTTACTAGATGATGACGTTTCACACAGTGCTGTCACCTCGTACCTCATATTTTGACAGTTCTAATAAATTGTAGTCTTTCTTTATACCATCTAATATGTGCGCAAGTAAATCATTTATAGAATATGTCACTTTCCAAACTTTAAACGGAATTACAAATAAACAATCTAGTAACTGTTTTTTGATGACGTGAATTGCATATAGGTTTGGCTAGGCCATAGGTGTGTACTTACTTATTGTTAGAGTAATTTGCCTACATATTACAAAAACAATCAAAATTGTAATTTTTTATTCTGATTATGAGTTCAATTTCGAACCGCTAATAAACCAAAGTTAATATAAAAACCAATTATTGTTTCTTAGAATATTCACTAACGTTATAGCTGTTGTATTTTCTTAAACAACGATCAATGTTTTATTCGAACATCCCAATTTAACTGTTTGTTTTATAAAGTTTAATAGCCTCATTATCTATAGCTTTGCGGTTGCTTCCAACGTCAAATGTTGCTATTTCTTACATCATTAAATTTATTTTATTAAGGTTAATATTTATTTACCTTTATAGCATTTTTAATTTTTGTAAATTAAATTAATGAATACGTGTTACTATACTTACGTAAAAATTAGACCTTTTTACATAAAATTGAGCCTACATAGTTTTGATAATTAATTAACTTTATTTTCGTATGGTAGAATTTATAGAACGAATACCTACATTTAAAATAAATGAAAAAGTGAAATTTGTTCTCCTTTTTTTAATGGCGTTATGACTCCGGCACTCCGTAAATTGCACCGGCATCGCTACGCAAAGATATGACGTTCCCCAGTGGAATTGCCTATCTAGGTACCAATCGTGCTCAGGCACTCGTTTTCTCAGTGCTGGTAATGTAACGTACAGAACCGTTGCTTTCATTTTAAAATGCTGTGACTGTTAAAATAGTGTGAAAAGTAATAATAAATTGATTTATGTTGTTGTTCAGCACAAATATCGTATTGTTAGCTTCGTTTCTGTTTACACTTTTACGATATCTACTTGTGATAATCTATCCAATACCGATTCGTGCATAAAGTAGTAAAGGTATGTAGGTACATAACTTTTTATTAATATATACAAATGTATTCAATAGTATATAAAATTTCGTCCTAAATACTTTTACCGACTTTTACTCTATGTTCAAATGTTATTTTTAAATAAATAACGTCGAAAAAATTAAAATAATGTTAACTGCATATTAACTAACAATAAACAATATAAGCATTTATTCAAATTATTGATTTTCATATCAGTCAATCGCAAATTCAATTTACTGAAATGAATAATAAATTGGCAATGCGAAATTTGCTAAACATTCGGGTTCGACCTTTGCAGATGTAGACAATTAATCAAGCGAAGTCTGATATGTAGGTACAGTAATAGTATGTACAATTACTGGTTTAAATCCTATTTAAATTCAACCGACTCGACTAAACGTAATTAAAAGCTTACATTTTTTTAAATAAATCTTAACTTCATAAGGTCGAATTTTTCGGGATTTTATTTATTACATAACTTCGTTTGTCACAATTTGTAAAAGTAATAAGTCAAAAATATTCTGATACAGAAAACTTGAATAATAGTTTCATGATTACTTATACTAATTTAACGGTTTCGACTACATTGTCTATACTAACTACATAGTAACTTACATAATTGTGTATTAGGTACAGGTAAATCTTAATATGACTGGTTTCAAATGTAGGAGTGCGCTCCGTATAATGAAATAATTTTGTAACGTGAGATCCAAGAGAAAAAATTTAATAAAACATAAAAACACTCATGACTTATTCTTTACTACGCTGTTCTCACTTCTCTTATGTCCGACAATATACCTAGTTCCGGATTCGTTACGACTGCCGCAGTATCGTTATCCTGACCTAAGGTGTCATTATCAGAGTACCCTTTTGGGTCATTTGCGAATTTTAAGAATTTATAATGATAATAGTCCTCTATAATTTTTATACAATAACGTTTTTTTTATTATTATTTTTAATAAGTTTTTTTTTCGACTTTATATCAAAACAGTGGGAGGCTTAATGTCGCATTGTCATATCATACCTATTAAATTATAATTATTATGATAGTAGATACCTACTAACAAATATATCAATTTTTTTAATTATTTACAATTAGTCTTTTATTTCGTAGACTAACAAGCAAATGTGTTAATTATAATACAATATTTTTGGACATTGTAGAATCGACATCCTTTAGTGTACCTCCCTATTAACATTTTCGTCGAATTTCTCGCCTTCAACCTTATCAACTCGACGCAAGTTTTTCCTTATTTTATATATAATATGATTTGATAATAATTGTTAGATAAACTACAAATAAGAACAATTTTTTTATTAAAACCCTTGTCTCAACAAACGTCTCCATGGTAGTTATTCCAAGAACAGCTTATCTGACGTTGATCTGATAATTGTAAAATCAGCCCTAATAGCACCTATATATAACACCTATATATAATATCTACTAATACTGAAAGTTGGTAGAATGTACAAAATACATTATCAATAACTAAGCTTTATCATTAGACTTTGATTTGCTTCAACGACGAAATAATAGACGATTTCGAAGATGAAAGTTACGACCTAGTTTTACGATTGTTTTGTTTTCGTATAAAGTTGTGTTCTTCTTTTACTTTCATGATGTCCAACTAAAAGCATATTGATTTCATCAAAAAACAAATTCGATTAAAATACAGTTGGCTGAAAATTCTCCAGATTTTGATATTTTATTACTCCTTTAATGTAGAAGTAGGCCTAATACAAAAAGTAAAGACGATGCAGTTTAGGCATACTGCAAGTATAGCTTATCCAAACCTATATGAAGTTCACGTCATCAATGCAAGGTTACTAGATGATGACGTTTCACGCAGTGCTGTCACCTCGTAATTCGTATTTTGACAGTTCTAATAAATTGTAGTCTTTGAATATATTGCGGGTTTGGTACCCTATTTTATTTTCTAGCGAGATGAACGTCGCTATTTACTCAACGAAGGTTCGTTCGTCATTCTGTTTTTACTTCCACCCAAAGAGATGGGGGAGGGCGCGTTCCACTACCATTTGCGGACGCATGTCCGAACAGAATATGTCATTTTCCAAACTTTAAACCGAATCACAAATAAATAATCTAGTAACTTTTTGTTGATGACGTGAACATCATATAGGTTTGGATAAGCTATACCTACCTACTACTACGTAAAAAAGTAGGTGTAAGTATAGTATTTAATACTCGCATATTAGGGTAATAATAATTTTTTCTCATTTTCTCTTTTCTTTTCATCTACTGTATTTAATTAATTTACGATTGCTTTTTCGTTTCTAAATTGTAAGTAATTCTAATCAGCAGTAATCGTCCATCATTGTCAACATCTACCTATCTTAATATCGGTGGTTTAATTTAGTATTGCCCTGATGACACTTTCTCTCTCCGTCACCATTAACGGTTTTTACGTTTGTATTAGTTTGTGTTAAACATTCTCGTTGCTTTGAATGCAAAATATTGTAGTTCTTTATTAGACATTAATAAGTGTAAGGGTGTAACGTTAATATTTTTTTAAATAAAATTGCAATAAAAATATAATTCTTGTATTGTGCCCGATGAGCCTATATAACAATAATAAGATAAAGTTAAAGTAAAATCCAAAATATAAATTCTTGGTAATTTCTTTTTCTCTTTGGAAAATATAGAATCATAAATAGAAAATAGGGATCGACCGTTATATTACAAATTATAGCGATAGTATATAATATTAGATATATGAAAGTTCTATACTAGTTCTATAGTTCTATGTACTTATACAATTATGTAACGAGTGATGATCTCGGCATTTGATGTTAAAATCTACCTTTAACAAGCTTTTCCCGATAACAATATTCTTTTTGTGTAACAAAGTAAATCGAATATGTAATATTCCTAAGGTTTTCATTAAACGTTTGCTTTTAGGCACATCATATATGTACATAGAGAAGTAACAGTTTAAAAGAGGAATTGTTGTTTGTAAATAAACTTGCAATTTCATATCCCTTCTTATTTCCCTCTTGAGCTGACTACATTAGAAACTGCCGAGCTGTAATTTTAATATAAAATCTCGAAATTATTCTTACTTTTCAAAGAATTTACAATATTATTAAACAAAATTGAATAAACCCGTGATATTTTCAATATTAATTCGTAAGTATGTAGGTATTTACGAATTTCTATAATATGCTGTAAAAATGTAAATTACAATAGAGTAGAATTGAAAAAACTTACAGTTATTTGCTATTTTTTTATTTTTAAACCAAAATAAACGTAACATTAATCAGATAGCAAAATCAGGAGATACTATATATACTTCCCTAAAATATCTCTTTTGTTATTAGCAACAAATAGAAAACAGATTAATACCTACCTAACTAGTAATGTCTATTTATATTAGAAGTGCGCGAATGAAATACGTTTAAATTACTTTTTTACCTTAACACAATTTTTTTATATAAATAGCATTTACAAAACAGAACCTTTTTTGTTAATTTGAAGTTTTAATCTTCTCGTTAGTTAAATGTAAACATAATAATAAAGTAAAATCGTTTTAACGGTTAATTAGTTAAATTAATTTTTTACCAAATCTAGTTTTAATTTACCGGTGATATTTATGAAACAGGTGTCTTTACTCAAAAAATGGTGGTTAAAATTTAATTATACTTGACAAAGGTCTTCAAGGTGCGGTTCGCTATTTTAATTATTGATTTATAAGGAGGATCATATTTTTTAATTTATAGCTTTATAAAACGTACAGAATACTAATTCGATAGAAACTGACAATAAGTGGTACTACGGTAGTACTAATACAGTATACCCATTGGAAGTTGCATTTTTAATGGTCGGTCCAACTTAACATAAATGTTTAATAAATAAAACAGAACAATAATGTGTATTTTATCTTTTTTGCTCGTTATGCAAACTAATAAGATTAATTGTTTTATCAATACTTATTGTTAGATATTTTTAATACGGATTTCAAAATGATACAATATACCTATACAATACATGTCTATTTCATGTCAAAATTTAAATATAATCTTTCGTATACGAGGGAGGAAAAAAGTAGACCGAAAAGTAAAAAAGTATTTTTGAAAAAAATAACTATGGCTTCGTATTCGTCATCTTCTTTCAATTCTAAAAAACTTTTCCAGATAATATTTTTGTGTATTTTCAAAACTAAGGAAGGGCACTTTACTCTTGAGCAGATTTCATAGCTTTGAACGTCCCTCGTATACGAAAGGTTATATTTAAATTTTGACATGTGCATTTTGAATTTGAAACTATGCAGACATTTTTACGGAGAATAAAATTTTCTGAGAAATTTCAAACAAAATGGTTTTCCAACTTTATGCCGGTTACTGCATGACCGCCTATTTTAATTATAAAACCCTCGTATTTCCGGTTCTACTGCCTGGAACCCAGTACTCCCGTTCTTTAAACAAAGAATTTATTTAAAACGCTAAATAATAGTCTGAGAGCAATTATCTTGAAATTAGATATAACGGTGATACCCTTTAAAATAATGAAATTAAAGACTAAAACGATTATAAATTAAAATGTTCAACTTACAATTAAACAAATAGATACTATTAAATATTTCTACAGTAGGTATGTTTGATGGATATTATTTAATTAGTTTGTATTTCAAGCGAGACATAGGTTAATATTAAAAACGAGTTTTGATTTATAAGTAGATATCAATTATTTCAGAGAATATGGAATAGGTGTATACATATATGTATATAAAACCACCACCATATTCAATTTACATAATAATTTAACTTTGTAATGTAGGTAATCGAATTTAGAACAGTAAAATTAATTTACAAACATTTTCCAAAAGTCGTAGTATCGATTATTTATTACATAAAGATCAAATTATTTATTAAATGATTTTTACTGCGCACTTATGCAACAGTATTTAAATGATTAACGGTCGGTTTTTTCATCTCCCAATAAATTTACTTGACAAATTTTTACCACGGAAACAATTGTTTGAACAAACGTTTCTATGGTTAATATGTGTCAATTAAATTAAATGGAAGATGAAAAGATCGGCCCTAAGAAACGCATTTTATTATAATTCGAGTAGCCATAAGCTCGTTTCGCGAAAGTACTAGTTAGTGTTGTTAGTGACAATTGTAAAAATAAAACGGAAAGGGCTTTATATTATCTTGGAGAAAGCCAATTTATCTTATAAAAATCTACCTACACATATTTCACAGAAATCAAATTTCGAATCAATAAATGCTTTATGAACAGAAAACTAATTTTATTTGAAATAATTTGAAATAATACTCATACATCCGAGATTAGTTTGTTAATTCTTAATTTCTTTTAATGCTTAATTATAATTACATAAATCTATGTATACGTAGGTACGTACCTACAACTAATAAAATTGATAGGTACTTACAAAATTATATTCTAGTAATTATTAATTTCATTAAAATATATGATTTAGAGTATGATTAAATTTTCTAGTAGTTACTGTACTTAGTTACGCCTTACTGTAGTTCAAGGAAAAATTGAAATTATATCTATTTAGCATTTTGAACATTTCGTTGAATTGATGAGATCCGGATATACGGTATAAATATTATGAAACCGTCAAGCATAAATTTATTTAATATTTCACAAATTACTACTTTTGTATTAATTTTAGTTTATGTGTACATACATAGGTAATTACCTATAGGAAGGTATGAAGTATACACGAGGATTAAAGAAGTAGATCAAACTTCATTTGTTTATTTAAATTTCGAATGACCTATAACTAATTTGTAAGTATAATTTCTATTCATTCTTCAATAATAATTTTTGCATTTTATTGTAAACTTAAATTCGAATAATTGGAAGTACCGCTATTAAAGTTGTTTTGTTAATTATTAATATTAATTAATAGAAATAATTAATTATTATTTACACAGCAAAAATATAGTATACATATACATATTGCAATATTGTGAATACTTATTAAATTAATAATTATGGTAATTTTCACAATTATGTAACTTTGGATTTTATTAATTCGGATATTAGGTATATTTGATGTTATGTTTATTAAAATGCAGCTCACTTTATTTTACAATTTATTGTACAGCTGTATTTGTAAGAAATAATTAAAATAAAAAATCTAAAAAAAATACGGTTTAAACAATTTTCTAACAAGTAACGATAGTGTTATTATAATGCAGGTACCTATCTATATTACGTTCACGGTGACAATTCAGCCGCAGGAGTCTTATGAAAAAGCGGAGTTGCTAAATTTCTCCACAAAAAACTTCTGAAGCAAATATTCACTAGTCAACGTTTATTATTAATAATACGTAAGGTTTCATAGTTGAAAATTTTATTGATGCATAATTTAAGTATTTAAGCAAACTTATGCTGGGTCGCTCAACAGCCGAAAGTTAACTCCCTCAAGATTTACATTACCCTATTTTCGCCATACTGACTATTTACCGCGAGATGCAGTATAGAAAATACTTATAAAAAATTGTTTTTGTGTAAGTTTTAGTATAGTTATTTACTTTTGAAACTTACGTAATGATAAGAACCTTCGCGTTTTAAATACTGATAGAATTATTGCATTTTATTTTGTTTTGGGTTTTGTATTTGTTTGTTGAAATATACATTAAATTGACTACAAAATTGGAATACAAAAAAAGCTGCGTTTTTCCGGAAATAATAACTAGGTAGGTACTACCTATAATATGTCGAATATTTATATAATTATATTTCAAGGTATCGTGACTTTTCGAATGTAAAATAAATAATTTACGATCGTCGATTATCAAACTAAACATGTTTTTTTTTTAACTTTTAGCTTAGGTATACTTTTAATACGACACAGAAGTTGTTTACACTAGATGAAATTCATATTTGAATTTTGGATATTATTTTTTAATAATTTACTATTTATAGCTACGGTTCTCGGCTTTTTGAGTTCGCGTACCACCCAAAGAATATCAAAATTTCTCTGTACCACTACCAAAAACACTGAAACTTGTCTTAACGGACACCTCCAAATAATCTACAAATATCCGACACCTTTAAAAGTCCCGGCATTATTTTATAGTGTGTAATGTATTTCCCATTAAAGGACTCGTTTTAATTACGGACATTTTTTTTGGTGCCGCGAGTGTCCGGTATTGAGAAGTTTCACGGTACTTAACGTTATTTGAATAAATTATTTAAAAATAGTTTAGGTATCTTTCGAGTACCCTACGTTCGATTGTGATCTTATATATTTAATTATTGTAATGTTATTGCGATTAGTATCTTGTTTTTTAAGTATACCTAATTACGTTTCTGCAATTGTGATATTTAACTTTCTTAAGGCATGTCTCAAGTTGCCCGTAAAAAGATAAGGTAAGATATCTAGTAATTTTGCAATACCTGGTATAACCGTGTCATAAAATTTAATATTTCAGGGAAGTCTTAAAAAAATAATGTATTTAATCGAGAAAAAATTAACTTCATTTCGAAAACGGTTTATGTTCGGATCCATGTATGTATATTACGAAACATGAAACGTGTAACACGAAAAACATTGCTGGTCATTTGTCCAAATCTTCGAGGGGGAAACTTACTTATTAATTTACCATGTCATTCAAAAGTAATAAAGTTTGTTTCAAAGAGGCCCAATTTTCTCTATAATTATTAATAATATTTAAAAATGCGCGAACTTATCCATACATTCATACTAAAATGCAAAACATTTGCTTCCTCTGTATATCAAAATATGTGCTAGTCTCAAGCATAAAAGTACCTGCTTAATTATTTGTAAAATTAGTTTTATTGATTTTTAAATAATTGACTTATAGGTAAACACGATTAGGTAGATATTATTTCGAAATAGCCGAACCCATTACTATACGTCACACGACCTATATTAAATAAACAACATAAAAAAGTAGGTAATTCGTTTCTGTGGAATAATATTTATTAATAATTCTATACTTCCATACAACAATAATAGAAACATAAAGTTAAAGTACAAGGTTTATATTTAAATTATCATAATTTGTTAATTTCTATATTATACCTACGCATGCCTAGATTATAATAAATAACAGTAATGATAACGTTTATAAAAATACATTACTTTTATCTTGTAAAACAATTCAAGGTAATAATGGACAAATGAATTAATAATATTTAGATTACTTATTTTATAGACCCGTTTTCGCTTATAAAATAGTGTTATTTGAGAACAAGTTTCATAAAACGTGGTTTTATCGCACGAGTCTATAGCTTACATTAGATTTTTTAATTGAAAATAAATTTTTTAAAAATATTCGTTTTAAAATAACCCAGTTTCGCCAACAGAATGAAATTATTAAGTAACAAAACCACGATAAATCATGATATTTAAATATACCTAAATACGTGTTCGTTACAGATAATATTATGATGGTCTCTTGAGAGTTACAGTAAACTTTATATTTTCAATTAATTTTGTAAAATACCAACATAACTTGTTCATTAATCTGTATTAATGTATAATGTGGTTTTATTTTAACAGGATTTTGTTAAAATATTTCTCTGAATCGTACACATACATATAATCAATTTTTCATTTAAACTAAATCATAATGTATGGCGACTGTTTTTTTTATCTACATTCTATATATCTAAATGATAATGTTAAAATTTAATATCAAGATATTTAAAATAAAATATACATATATTTAAAAATGTTTAATAATATTATAATTATAAACAACACTTAAGAGTTAGTGCTCCCTTATATGTTACTCGAAAACCGATTTGCTATTAGTAACACAACATACAACATACTTGAAGAATACTTAAGCAAACCTTAAGCGTCATGACATCACAGATTATTGATATTAATGAACTACACTTGAACGAAAGGGAGCTTCAAGGTTAGGTTTTAATGGCTACTATTTATGTAATACAGCAACATAAATAATAGGTGTAATAATTATGCTGCCTAATCACACCACGATACAGTTAGGTAAGGTTAGGTAAATCATATATCTATACCTAAGTATTATTCAGTTGATTCTATGTTTATTAATCTGAACCGTTTTCAAGATAATCGAAAACGGTGCATTCTATCGAAAATTATAAAGAGTCATGATCGGTAGGAAATTCTATGCCGATTCTCGTTTATTTATCTCGTTACTTAAAAATAAATCAAATATTTAAAAATATATATATTTAATAATCATATTACTACTACAATCATTTTATTTTTTTAATAATGGCAACTAATCCAGATACTACCGCGGATGCTATTAGAAAGCTGACAAATTGTTTAAAATATATATTCATTATTGAATACGATGATTAATATGCAGCGTTTTCAAATGGTGTACTATTCGTCTTCTCTATTTTTACGACCCAACGCACCATAAATTAATAACGACATACGACATACGATGTAACTCTTTCCTTTTTATTTAATTTATTTCTTAACACTTCAAAATTTAGTATCGACATTTACTAATATTTTTGTTGTTCTTTATGCATACATAATTGATGTAAGGTTACTAAGATTAATAATAAATTAAAATTAAAATGGAAATTTTAACTAAACGAGCAATGAGGTAATTGTAACCTTAAAAATCTTCAAACGTCAAATATCACATTAATACGGGGGTCTACAGTTTACTTCTTATCCAAAGAGAATTAATATGTACTTTCAGATTTGTATTTTCTGAAAAATTCCATTAACCCTAATTCTATTTAAACATAAAGTTGATATTTTTATTAGAAAACTAATACAAAAAATACTTAACTTATTTTCCTAGTAAACATAATAAATTGGTTGACTTGTTTGAAATGTAAACAACAATGGCCTTACTATCGCCAATGTAAAAAAAAATTGTAGAGGTAGTTGAGATTCTAGTGTAGAGGTTTTATTTACTAAGTCTAATACCTATTTGTTATTTCTCTAAACATGGAATGCACAGGTATTATCAAGAGAAATTTGAATAATTTTTAAAGAAACTAGTTACTGTCTGCTATTAAAATAATTGATATTAGAACGTGTACCTAACATTGTTATTCATCTTTAACTAAACGTGAAATCTCGAATTTTCTTAACTTAAATAATAGAGTTGGTACGGCCACTTTTACGAACATGGGTAATTTTAAGTACGGCATTATAATTTCAGTTGTAAATATTTAATAAATTGTACCTTTTTAGATGTACATTTTTACAAAAAATTGCAACAAAATATAGAAAAAAACTGCAGGATCGTGTTTAAAAAGAAAGTTGGACTTTAATGCAGTTTTTTGGTATTACCTATCTCAATATTATAAACTCGGTTCAGGGAAAAAACAAAAAAGATCTCTAATTTTATGTTTTTTTTGATTTAATTATGTAAGTACATACCTACCTACTTACCTATTTAAAACTTTTAGCAAATATTTACAAGTTTAAAACGTCAATTTTTATTTTGAAAAATTACTGGAAATAAAGAATTCAACAACTTTTATATACATAGATATAACATTTTTATGAAATTATTGTAATAACCGAAATATCTGCTATTACACATTAAATCAATCAGACTATAATTGGGACTCTGCATTAATGTTTCTCTTTAAGCGGTTATAGGTTATTTCTAAAACCTCAGTTTTCCAATTGTTAGATATAGTTCACACTCATGAAAGTAGGTATATGAAAGTTTAGCAACTAATCAAAGCGAACAAGGAAACTTACAATTTCCCAATACCCTTAAATGAAAATGTTGGAAATGGTTATAGATTATATGCGTTTCTTGTAGATATGTAATAATAACTTTTAGGAATTAATTCCATCAAAATTCGCTACATGCTAAATACATTTTTATTTAAAAACATGTAATTTTAAAAAAACTCTAATCGTTATAAGAAACAATTCATATTTAAATACCTACGTAGCTAAATTCTTTTATATAATTTTTCATAATGAAATTGGATAAAACGCAACGAAATCATTTGAAATTGTTACTATTAGACCCTATTAATTTTATTTAATTTCAGTTTAAACATAATATATTCGACCGTAAGCGTAGCGTAGTGTAGTTTGATATTCTTTATCGTTCTGAAAATGTTGAATCCCATTTATTTGTTCTGTAGAAGCATTTTCAACACCGATAGCTCCGATAATGTCCCTAGAGAGAACCTTATATGAAAAAAACATTGCGAATCTTTGAACATTATTATTATCAGTTTTTGGATGTACTTCTGTTTAAGCTTTTATAACGTCAAAGAAAATAAACACCTTAATTAAATTGTTATATAACGACGAACATTTATTCATGATGAATTTTTAGATAGGTATTTAAAATTTTTAGGAATTTTTATATTAGCAGTAACACAAAATTCTAATGAAACAATTTCATATATTCGTTTTGTTTGTATAAAATGTGTATTATTAATTAAGTTGGTAAATAGGAGTAATTTATATAAGACACGCAGTTAGTCTTTTTAGCAGATTTAATATACTGCGCCATTTTTTTATAAAGTCCATTAATTCTTTATATGTGCTATTTCGATTAATATTGCAGTTACTTAATAGAAAAATTATATTATGATTATTTTATTAAAGTTAAAACAAATTAAGTAGGTAGTTAAGTAGTTATCTTTCCTATTTCTAATTTAGGCATCAAAATATGGACTTTTTGATGTATAAAAGTTTTACCTATAAAGAAATAGAAATTATTTTTCCGACGACCACTATAAAAAGTGCGTAAATTCACAGCAATAAACGTTACGGAAAGTTGACAATTACAAACAAATAGGCCGATCGTGCACAAAGAAACTCGATAGTCGATCGAAAAAGATCTACAGCTTAGTGCACGGTACTCAGTCAATCAAAAGCCTTCTAGTTACAATGAGAATGTTGAAAAGTTTGCAATTTTTATTTTAAAACAAAATAAAAGTTATTTGCTACAAGTTTACATTTAATGAAATCTGTGGGTAATTCTCATTGCGATTTACGAAATAAATAAACACATATAATGTAACATTTTATATTTCCATCCATGAAAGAATAATTGCTTAATTTACGTTGCTTGTTATTTTTAAATATAAAACCACAGATATAAAACAATTTTTTCAATATTATTTTATGACTAAAAGATATTTTCTTAAGTAATTTGGTTTTTAAACATACGCCCAGTTCTACATTCAGTAGATATAACTTTCTGTTGGAATACCTTATTTACATCGTAAAGTTTACGCGGTTAAGTATTATTTTATGCTGAACAAATGCGCGAGTGAAGCAGTTTAAATATTGGACCGAACGATGTTGGTAAATCTGTAAAAATTTTTGTTTTGGTAGAAATTACATAAAAAATACTGAATGGTCGTAGTAAAGTTTATTAATTTCACAGTCAGTAATTTATCGTTAAAAGATGACACCAACATCGTGCAACAGTTATTTTTATTAAATACTTCTATTAAATATTGTGAAAAGAAACGAAATATTTAGTTAAGAAATTAAAAGTCGTTCGTTTACCTAACTATTATTAAATTCGATTATTACGTAGATGATTTTATATCGGTACCAGTGGTGAATATACAGTGCATTCTAATATGAGCGCAATAGTGATTGTTGAAATAGTCCAGGAAATATATAGTTTAGAATCTAAAAAATTGCAATAGAAATGATTTTTTCACCATCGTGTTCAAAATAATGTGCCGAATAACATCCAAAGTTTACACCAATGAGCGCTGGGAAAACCTTCGAATCCTTTCGAAAATGGTAATGAAAATAGATTTTCTACATCAATCTCGTTTAACAATTTGCCCCATTTAACAAACATCTATTTATTAATTTATTATAAGAACAACATGAAAACTAATATAATTTTATACAAATTCAAGCTTTATCATTTACAATTTTTTTCTTATTGTTAGTTCTAATTTCATAATAAAACTAACGCCCGTTTAAATTTAAAGTACCTATAACTTTAGTTCTGATTATAAAACTGGCCCTTACTTACTATTGTTGTTAGATAGACTGTGGATAAAAAATAATTTAACACTTCTCTATCAAGCTGTTTAGTTTTCTAAAAATTGCCGCATTTTACACACTTTTCTGAACACGATGACGAAAAAATCACTTCTATCGCAATTTTTTGAGGTTCGGGCTATTTTTTCTTTATCTTGCTTTGACTAAAAATCTAAATTCAAGCCACGTATTAAGTTAAAACGAATTCTTTCATTCATTCATCATCAAACGGTATAGAAAAAAGTCTTTCGAAAGTGTATAAAAACGACTGTCGGCGCTTTATCTATTTATTCACTTAGAAAGTACCTACCTTAGAATACTACCTACCTACAAATTATTAATCTCCACGAGGAAGATAAAATACGAAAAAAGTTTTTACGAGGCCGATTCTAGAGCCAAGTAATAAAACAAGCGAAAAGCTACAAGTGGATTTTTATTTAAGTATTCTAGGATAAATGATTCCTCGGGATTCTCAGCAGTCACGACGAAATTTATTTCTGCTGGCCAGTCAGTTATGTAAATGATATTGAATTATTACATTATACATATAATTAAAATACATAGACATTTTTAAAACTCAAAAAGCATTTTTTATACATAGTATAACAACAATTAAAATTTGTTTTCAAATTTTAAAATCAACTTTTAGAAACTGTCGCCGCATGCTATTTTTTCCAACACTTTATGTAACAAGTCATTTTACAATACTGTGATATTAATTTAATCGTAATTTATGGGAACTGTTCTGAAAATTTTTGTTGCTGAGAGGAGGGCAGAAACATAATAGACCTTCGATCAATGTTGTGATGCATTGCATCAACAATTGATTTAATATTATGCTAATTCTACGTTCAAAGGTTCAAGTGTGGCTCTATACTCTGTTTATCGATTTCCCTAGAATATCAATTTAGGAACAATTTATCTACCTACATAAAATTTACTAAACTTTCAATTTTATTTGCTGACTGCACAGATAAAAACCATACATATTTAAGTAAATAATATTATGTACGATTGGTTTTAGACATCGACCTTCAATTCGTTTCTATAAGATACAAACCACGTATGATTCCTAAATAACTTTGATACACACGGTGTTCCTAAAATAAGTAATCAAAACTTGAGGGCACGTAGACCAAGTCAAACCAAGACGAAAACCTCAATATGATTTTTTTCTAAAATGCTCCCTAAGGAAAATAGAGCCCCTTCAAATGTGGGTTTTAAAATGGTTTTTATTTAATATCTCTTAAACCTTTTAAGATAAAATGGCGAAAATTGGTACATTTACTATTGTTTTTATATTTATTAAATTAAAATTGTCAAATGCTCAAAATTAAATTCGGGGGCGTGTTAAACTGCATAGGAAGTGGGTAAATATTACCCAAATTTTTTTGTATGTCAATTTTTTCAACATTTGACACAAACTGAAACTTACGAAATTCCCAAGTTTTCTACTAAAAAAATGTACTCAAATATCAAATTTCGATAGGATGCGCCGTTTTAGAGTAAAATAATTTTGAATATATCGTTACATGAATGTATTCATGCGCGAAAACAATTTTTATTAATTTTAAAAATTACTCAAACAGTAGTAAATGTACCAATTTTTGTCATTTTATCTTAAAAAGTTCAGGAGATATTAAATAAAAACTATTCTAAAACCCACATTTGAAGGGACTCTATCTCCCTTAGGAAGCATTTTAGAAAAAAATTATATGGAGGTTTTCGTCATGTCTCACTTGCTCTACGTGCCCTCAAGTTTTGAGCACCTATTTTAGGAACACTTTGAATGATGCTCGATGCGAAATACCAATCCATACTCAAAATAGGGTATATCTACAAAATACTTACTGTTTTATAATATTGTGTTAAATATCGGTCCAGCACAGTTCATAATATAAAATTAATAAAATTAAGTAAGTAATCAATCCCGCTAATAGTTAGGTGTCTACAAATAAACAAAATTTCGGATGTAATTTTTATTATAAATTTTTTATAAATTATTGCTGTACGTGAATAAAATATGCGTGTAAGCGGTAGTTTCTTTTCTACAATTCTTCGATTACCAACGCCTTTTTCACAATATTTCTTGACACATTGTAAATGTACAAAGCGATATTTTTAAAAAATCAAAGTATAGATACTTATATGTATAAAGTTCGAAATACACCTATCACCTAGTACAAACATATACATGCTCAAAAAACTTTTTACACACTCAATTTAGTTACTTTTCCGTGATGGTATTGATAGAAAGATTTTGAATTAATCGTCTGTTTAAACTCACAATATAAAATTGCTTTTGCAATTTTGTGAATTTTAAGCAACTGCCAGACTAAATTTGTGCTTAACATGATATATTCATTAAAACTTGTTTAGTTTAAAATTTACTTTGAATTTTATAAAGACTACAATTTAAGTTGAATGTGGTTTAAGTGTGTAATGATGATGATTAAAGGATAAAGCAGTTGGCGAGAAAAACGGTAGAAAATTATTTAGTTCGGAAGCAAACTGGAAAATTAGACTAGAACACGGAAGGAAAATAAATGTTTCTATCATTATGTAGCAGGTATGTACATATTATTATAATTGTTCCAAACATAATCATATTGGGAAAATGTTTGCCTTCACAAAAACTCTAATTCCTTTTTTCAGATTGCATAAAACTGACACAAAAGTAATAATTAATATATTTAGGTTATCATTAGGTACAACAGTACGAGAATAGCATTGTTTTAAATTTTAATTATCTAGTTTGCAATAACTTGGCATCGGTAAAATTAAAAGTTAAATAATAAATGTGGGTAGGTACCTACTGTATGAAAGTAAGTACATTCCTATGTTGAATTCGTATATTGTAGTAAATTATATAAATCACGTTTTATTTTCAAAGTTATTTTTCTGAAAGGTTTTCAATAATAAATATATGTGAAAACCAACTTAATGGTTTTACGTTTTTAATGATCGTTTTATAAAATACATATTTCTTATCTTGACTTTCTGATGGAAAATCAGATACCGCTCTTAAATGTTTCTCTAGAACGATGCTTATCCACGTTTATCACTTACAGCGTATTCAAATATACATAAAGAGCATCTCTTGTGTTGTCTCGGTGCACCTTAAATCGGCGGAAGGTCCCGCATTTACTATAATAAATAGTTAAATTATGTTTGCTCGTGGTGGGCATAACTAAAGTTGATGTCCACCTTGATGGAGCACATTTTAAAGATGTTTTTACGTACACGGGGTGTCTAACAAGCTATGATGACTCAGGTATATTTTTTTAAATGGTACATTTCGTAGATATACATATTATGTATATCAATTACATAGAATTTAGATTTTTTTTGGAATGACGATTTTTATTGATATGAGATTTTATGGGTCAGTGCCATAAATAGTATTTTAAACTAACAGCTAAATTAAATAGGTAGGAACTAGGTAGGTACCACTTATAACAAAATTGAATAAATCAATAACTAACTATACTGGAACAAATGAGAAAATAATAACGGTGTAAAATATTTAACTATGGAATCACATTATTTCCAGTGACGTTACATATTATTCATTACTCGTATTTGCATTTTGTCTTAAAAATTACTTGTAAGTAATTATTATCAGATTCGTTCAAATTCGTTTAATTATTCGTTTAATTCAAATTAGGTAAATATTATTTAACATTAATAACAAAAATCATCTTAATCGAATTTCGGTTTTAATTTTATAGACGTATAATGCTTATATAAAGGGAAACTGATTTTCATTTATTCATAGGTACAACGTATTAAATATTATCTTACTTTTGTTTTTATATCAGACAGAGGGTAAGTTATATGAGTAAATAGGGCTTAATTATCTGAAATAAATCATTTATGACAGGGGACTATTTTCAGAAACTCGAGACAAAGTTGAGCTTGTGTTTTTAGTAATTAATATGAAATGAAAGAAACATTTTTACAAAATTTAGCAACATCCATTATCGCTCTTTTGAATAGGTACTTACAAAACATTCAAGTTTCTAAATAGAATATCTTTAAAAATATGTTCATGGACAAGGGACTGTGATTTTGTTTGTTTAAATATATATAACACATTGAATTTTAACTTCATATAATAGGTGTAAGCAAAATAAGCTATAAACTTTCATTTTTATTGGAAATTTAAGTGAACAAAATGCATTTTATATGCTATATTTGCGAGAGACGCCGATTTTCCTATTAGTGAAGAAATACCCATATGCATCATAAATAGTTTAACAAAAATATATAATGATGGTATATAACTGTATATGCAATTTCATATTACAATTTAAGTTATTTAATAACTTGAATCTATTAATTAATTAATGTTTTCATTAATATTTAATATTTTTTGTATTCGCGAGTTTACAACTAATATATATAGCAGTTTGTAAAACTTTCTACGCCTATAATAACTCACATTGCGGTTATATGGAGTCGTTAGAGTTGAAATGTTTTTCCATTTACTGAAATCCCTTCGGTTTCTACGTATATATTATATAACCAACATCTGTTCCGCGCAAGTGACGCGTAACTTGAAGAATATCACAATCAAGTTTTATAAAAGTGCTACATTCCAAATTTGAAAGATCTGGGATGTTTACAAAACTTTGTATAACATTTTTGTCGTCCAAATCTTACCATTAAATTGGGCAATTATAAAATAATTACATTTCAATTGTATTTCTTAACTTATTGATAACAAATTCCTACGAACACTTGTTAGCTCGTTTATAAAATGAAACGCGATAATTGTATAACGTGGTTTAACATTAAATATACATAAACTTCAAAAATCGATAGAGCAATTTAAAGATAAGTAGCCTGTATGATTCGTATCTACGTGTTTTTGGAAAATGCCCAGTTTTCGAGCTCTTCGAACGCTCTTCTGGAAAAACTGCGTCGATATGGTCTCTAACAAAATACTTCACAAAAATACCTACATATCTACTTATTCTAACATTTTTGAAAAAAAAAAGAAAATCTAGAGCTCAGTCACATTTGAAACATTTACGAAACCAACATCTTGTATCGAATCTTACCAAATCACTTAATATATTATTATAGTATTTCACAAACGAACGGCGCCAACGATGCGACGTATTATTCGAAAAAATATATATAAAATGCATTCATAATCCCTTACTATTAAAAAAAAAGAAAATTACTAATACACATATTAAAAGGAAAGTTTATGTAGAAATCACATTTTCGATATTCCATCTATTACGTTAGTAGGTAAATAGAATTTAATGAAATAAAATCGCTACAAATAGATACTCAATTGCGTCGTCGCGTCGATTGCAGGTTGTTTTATAGCATCACTTCTTCTAAGTTTGCTTGAATTATATTTTTAACATAATAGGGTTGCTGATTATATTTTTATAATCAATTAAATTGACCAATTTAGGCAAAGAAACACTTACCAAATATGGGACCCCACCAAATATCGGCCAAATATAAATTAATAAAGTAAATGGTTGATATATCCGTATAAAAATAATCATGTAATTTTTTATATCTACGACAGGTATAGGGTATTTAAATTAACAGTAATCTGTATATAATTGTTTACGAATTTTTAGTCAAAATATGATCAAATCACGTAACGCCTCAAATGTTTCTATTAATATCTAACTAAAAATATATCGAAATATTTTCATAAAGAAGTCTGAAACATAGCCGCAATTTGCAACTAATTGTAAGCAAGTTTGACCATTTTGATCACATTGGTACCCTAACTATGATTTATGTTAATTTAAGTCTATGTCTGAGACGTTCGAGCGGCTTGAACTTTAATCTTCATTCATTCGCGTTTATCGCGTACCCATACAATAAAATAAAAAAATAATATAAAATAACTCACCGCTTAAATATATTATATTAAACATAAACTAACAATAAGTCTATTGAAGTTTGGAAATTAATTTTCTTTTTAATTTAATAAATTGAAATAACTATTTATTTATTAAATAATTATTAGGAGATTTAATTAAAAGTTTATGTCACTTACGTTTTATTTAACGTAGGTACTTAAAACACTAATTTACAGCTACTTTAAAACAGTATAAGATGGAGATCATCTTATAATAGTATTAATTAATAAATCAGTAGTAAAACATGAGCTAAATATTCGGTTGCCTAGTCTCAAATATCTGTTTTCAGTTTTCGTTTAAACATATTTGACACATTTAAGCTCGTCGTATTACTGCTACTGACATAAATTTTCTGAACATATGCCCATCTAAAAATTTTTAAGTAGTTTTCAAATTACATTGAAATTTACTTGTTATTTTCTGAAACACCTTTTGGTGTGATTCTGACGCGAAATTATTATATTGATATTTTTCTTACAAAAACAATCTAATTATGTCAAAAATCCGAAATATTGGAATTAAAACAATAAGATTGGTTCTGCATCTACACTAATGTTACTGTTATAATATCTTACAAACAGCATAAATAAACACATAGGTACATAACTACTATATCGACTAAATCCTTTGTAGTGTATACTCTTGTTTTAAAATAATGTTTTTATCAATAATAAAACTTTAAATTTATTCGTTTTTTTGTTTTCTATATGCAATTTAAAATTTGTGCGTTTAGTCTTAATTCTAATTCGCATTGTTGAAAATTAACACGTATTTTTAGCTGCATAGATGTCAGGCGTTAACTAGATTAAATGCTATTCGGAAGTTAAGGAATCGTTAAAATTAAAGCTAAAATGATCAAGTTAAGGGGAATTTTTAACGATAACAAGTCATTATCTTTTAAAATTTAGCGCTTCGCGTAGCGAAATAATTAACGTTCGTAAATTATTGACAGCGAAACGAAACAAATGTTTTAAATCAAAACATAATACAAAGTAAAATCATATTTTTTTTCCTTCTGTTTATGGTTTTGGATTCACCAATGAGCCAGTTTATTTTTGGAATTGATTTCTAAATCTTGTTAGTAAATCTGGTTAGTTATTACGTTCATAAACATCCATGGCTGCAGCGGGATTCGAACCCGCAGCCGTGAATGTGCTAGAAGACCAGACGATAGGCTGACCCTCTAAACCAGCCACACGGCTACTCAAAATACATATAAACTTGCTGAATATCTGACATAATTTTTTCTGTTTTCTTATTTGTAGATATCAATTCAATTTTGTTCTAATATAAATAATAGACAGTTTGTCATATCTTGCTTTTTGACTTTTTAAAACCTGTAAACTGTAACTTTTGTAACATTAAATCTTTGTTTAAAACTCTTCGCAAAAATAAATAGGAACCTAGCCTGAGATTTCAAAAGAAAATTATACTATAGGTACGTATATACTTACCCATATTATTTAAAAACAATTGTCATTATTCGGAAACTATTTAAAAAAGCCCCAAACATTTATTACAAAAATACAATATTTTATGTAAATATTCAATAAAAATTATAGGTTTTATTCAAGTATTACAAGTATTATGGTGTTAAATTACGTTATGATTAGATGTGTTTTATCTAGACATACATACCTATATTATACTACATACTTACGTACATATAATTATTATATATTTAAAATATTTCAGACAGATGTTAAATACATCAAAGGCATCTTACTAATCCTCACTGGAAAAGGAAGATTTGTGAAGAGACACCCAAGGTATCTCTTCTCGGTTTTGTGTATTAAATTCTCAAGTAGAAGGTTAGTCCTTAAAAGGAAAGGGTTACTATAAGAGTAATAAACTCATACCCAAGAAGCAAATTCATACGATTTCTGAATATCTCGTTGTCAGTTGTATAAAAATTTAAACGTAATATCTATGTCTAGAATACCTAAAAGCAACAATATAACTAATAATTAAAAATTGAAATTAAAAAACGATTATATACCTACTGTTAGTAGGTACATAGAATTGGTAGGTACAGCTTTTTCAATATCTTCTTTAATTTACACTTTACAAGTTAAACTAAATTTAGAAGTTAATATAATATGTACAGTAGAGCGTCGATTATCTGAACTAATTGGGAGACATGGATGTTCGGAAAACCGATTTATTCGGATAATCGAACGGTATACTTTTATTTATCAATTTACCAATAAATATGATATTTATAATAAGATGAATCTCTTTTATTACAATGTCAAGTAGGAATCAAAGCTACACAGGCAGCCTAGTAAACAAAAGCAGCTAGATCACGCAATTTTTTCAGGGCCGATATCTGATACTGGCGGAATCGTGAGTTAACTGAAGTAAAGAAAAAGGAACGATTTTAGTAGTTCGGCAAACATCGATAAACGTCGGAAACTCGACACGGGTGCGGGGGGGGGGGATCGGAGCGGGAGGGGAAAGCAGCACGTGCGAGCGAGGACTAGCAGATCGTTTAAGAGGTCGTTCGATTGACCGACGTTCGGATAATCGACGCTCTACTGAATATTAAAATCGTGTCACGATACATGACAAAGGATAACATTACTAGCATAGGCATTTCCATTAAGATTAAGGGAAACCTACTTTAAATAAAAAACTTTATTACTCACAAAATGTATTAAATAGTCATTTAATGTGATTATTTAACAGGAAACCTTTGATAATATATTTAAAAAATATTAGCTTTTTATATAAAGAAAAAAAAATTGGTAGATACCTAGGTAGTAATTATTTAAAAGGCAATTAAAAACTATTGTATGTTTAATATTCTCGAAAAAATCTACTAAATTAAATATTTTTAATTTCTAATAATAAACAAAATTAGAAGGAAATTTATGTTCAGTTACCGAGAAAATTGCTAAAAACATATAGATACGTAGGTATTTTTTGAAATGATTGTCTAAACAATTATTTACATCAGCTGTGATCGGCTATTATACAACTAACCCTTATAAATGTTTCTTTTTGTAAATTACGCAAAAACTTAACATACGATTTTTTCGAAAAATTATCATCCATAGATAACGACCCGGGATTTTATATCGCGTAATTCTAGGATCTCGTAAATTATTGCGAATATCTTACTTTTTAAAAGATGTGCAGGTACTTCAAAGATAATTTATACGAAAAAGAAAAGTAGATAAATAAATTTAATATTTATGGATGAGTTAATCTATTACCTATATTGTATTATCTGGACGAGCTTTAGTAGTAGTATTGTTGTCGTTTACAACCTTAATTGCTTGTTTCTTATATTTAAATAATTATTCTCTTAAAATATCGACACATATTTTAACAAAAGAACGCATTTTTCTTACGCCATGTTAACAAATATTATGCCGCATCATTAAAGCCGCCACTTCCGTGAAGCAAGTGGTAAAAATTGAGACTCGGGCTAACATTAAATTTATGAAGTGTATTTTTCTTCACACAGTTTTTTTTTTCACGCAACATCTTCGATGTTGGGAGGAAAACGTTGAAAGTATTAGTAAGAAATATCAATCATACATTTTGATAAGATTAATAAACTTGAAAACTAAAAATTATTTAGGTATATACCTAATCGAGTTGAAAAACTCTATTTAGATACCTACCAATTTCAAAAGTATAGATAATGAATAAACCTTTATATTGAAAATTCTACTTACAAACCATTTTAAGCATGCAATGATTTTTATGCTCGCTTTTTACACTCGTTTCGGTAAAAGTATATAGGTTTTCGATTACTTTGATCGACTTTTATGGTTTACTTAATAATATAATACAAAAACAGTTTTCAGTTTAAAAAAGTATAGTACAAAAATTTAAATATATAGATACTTAGGTATTTTTTGAAATGATTGTCTAAACAATTATTTATATACTATCCTGAAAAATGTTTCTATTCTTACATTATTATTAATTTTAACGAATGAATTTTAATCGCATTAATGAAACAGAACGAATAGCTATAATTCTGAATTTTACCAAAATTCTTATGTTTTATTTATTTCTCCGAATATGGTTATAGTTACCTATATAAAATTTTAGATTTTTACTGGATTTGTATGCAAATTTATTAACAATTTTTAAAATATCTAGGTATAGGTATACCTATAAAGAATTAAAGAAATATTTAAATTAATATTGTGAATACCTAGTGTTTTATAAATAGATAAATAAAATTAATGAACTAAAACGCAATGTAAAATTTAAGAGGATGATTACGCTCGCACAGAAAAGCTAAATACAATTTTACAAGTATGTCATCTACACGTTATTTCAGTATCCCAGTATACGAGTTGCCCACGCCACACTTCATTTCAGTACAGAAAATATTTATGCTTATCTACTAAACATTCTGATAAACATCTAGCTTTTAAATTCCAAGACATTATATTAAATAGGTAAAATTATTTGGTAACTTGTTCGAAATTTATATTCTACAGTATCTGGTTTGTCAATTGTTCAATTATTACAACAAATCAGCCGAATAATTCTAAAATTAGTGGCAAATGTTATAACTACTGTTATAACAGTACCCTCGTAACCGCTCGTGTTATTGTGTTATACCTTGTCATGTTAACAATTTGTGGTTGTTGACAAAATGGAATTTATGGAATAAAAACCCAGAGTAACTTATACATATCGATGTGATTAATTATAATAAGGGCCGATCTTTCCATCTTCTGATTATATCTGACAGATATTTCCTTTACAAACATATCTGTCAGATAAATTTATCAGAAGATGGAAAGATTTGCCCTAAACCTGCATTCTGTTAAATTTTAAATAAATTAAAAATCGTTCTGTAGTATGTTTAGATCGTATTCAGACAGTTGTATATTGAATCATTCGCTAAAACATAAATACGTTTTGGAGAAGTAATTGTTGCAGTTACTTCTAACAATAAATCTAATAAATAAGATACGAATGTTTCACTTGACTAACTACAATAAAACCCCGTGTAGTTGTGGCAGATTATCGTAAACGACAAAAAGTAGATTTTACAGAAGCGCACATTTTGTATTGTAGCGTAGCTACATATAAGAAGATACGTTTTACCGAAATCCAAATCGATTTTTCTGGTGAAAAAAATCGGAATATTGATACCAGATTCTTGTTCTTGACATATGATGTCTTTGCCCTAGATCCATTGATGCATAAGATAGTCAGAATAACTCATTTTCGCAAAAAATGACGTTTACAATAATCTGCGTCGATATGTATTTAAAATACATACAAGTGTACACAATTAAAAGTATTGTTAGAACAATCACTTTTACCATACATAAAATTTCCACGAACGCATTCTTTACTAATTATATGAGGTAATATGAAAGCCGATATCTTGAAATAAACATTTCTCGAGTTTAGTTTACGCAGCGAGGAGATAGCGTGAGCAAGACGGCGATACAAGGATAGAGCATACGCGCGAGCACGAAGACCGCGATTCGTCGATTATTAAACGAAATATGTTTTGAGCCCTTATTTTATTTATAAGTATCTATTAAGAAATATTTTTTAGGTAATTAAAAGATGGCAGAAGGTGTGCACGTTTTTATTTTTTTAATATACAGCTTCTAATTCAAGAAAGTGACATCGAAAAGTTAGTCTAATTATTTCCGACTTCAAATAGTTATTATATAAGAAGTATATATATTCTTAAGAAAATAAGAACGTCTTCACATACTTGATGATGCATATTTTCAGATTCTTTAATAAAAAGTTGAAAATTTCTATCAATATAGGTGTAATACCTGACCGAATTTACATTGAAATCCCTATATTAGTGCTTGGCGTAATCATCCTCTTAAGAACACTTACTGACCATTAGTAAAAAGAAAAATAAGTATATAAAAAGTATTTTTTCCGTGAAGAACGAGATATTCTCGCTTGTCTCAATCTCGATAAAAATTACATCCAAAACAATAAAGTACGTAAATGTGGTGAAAATGAAAAACCCTAATCCGGTCATATTTACCATACATATTATAATTACATACCTGTATTATAAATAAAAAGAGGAAAAACAACAACACTATTGATTTGTTTTTTTAATTTGCGAGTTATTGTGTTACCTAACAGTTGTTCGTTGTGCTTCGATAATTAATTTACTTTTATGTTAACAAAAAAAGCACTTCGCCGAAAACTTATCTCGGTTCTTAGAATACACTGAGAATCTCGACAAATGTCTGTTGTAATTTTCATCGCCCTCGACCGTGCCATTTAAGGAATCCAACTTGGATCGTCAGACTCCCAGTGTTTCCTGAAAATTAATTTTTTTAGTTATTACGTTTTTTGTTTTTCATTTATTTATGTTATTTATTTTAAATTAATTATTAAATATTAATTCAGTAAATAAAACGTTGCTGTAGGTATGTAACTCTTAATTTTCTTAGTGAACTTGATAACTTATATAGGCATGATGTATGTTACCCTATTCATCATACAACAGGTAGATAAAAAAATTAATAAATTGAACTCATTGTCAGACAACTCTGTACCTCTACAGGATTTGAAATCAAACTACGCTTTCCATTTTTTTTAGATTTCTTTTCATGGAATACAGATGCCCAAAATTATAAATAATTAATGGTAGTTATTTTTATGGGAATTTTAAAATCGATTTCAAATATTTATTAGAATAAGGTACCTACGTATGAAATTGACAGCCTATTCGTAATACAATTATCTACATTTGAGTTCATTGGAAACATATTTTTGAGTCAATAAATATTTCATTTAAAATTTAATTTAAAATACAATACATCCTTATATTAATTTAAACGCCGGAAAATTTGAAACCGATACACATTTTAACGATAACGATTTAACGACGTAGTTAGGTACAATTTTTTGTATTCAACTGTATGCAATTAAAGACTATATTCGTGCCTTCAGTTTTTTTCTTTATATGGGATATTTTATAGGCAAGATCATTTTAACTAATGCCGTAGGTATTTGTTCTGAATATTTTTGAATATAAATATTGAGTATTCTTATTGTCACGTATGAAAATAAAATTACATATCTACTAAACTTTTAATGGAAATTTGCAATTATAGGTGTAATAACGCAAATGAAGCGTTGCAATTGGTCTGTTGGTATGCATAGGTAGTATATAAATTACTTTTAAACGAAATATCCAAACGTCTAACTATAAAACGAAGTTTTTGAATTTTGTTATTCAGAAATTCGTTAGTTAAAAGGCAGGCAAATAAAACAGGGTTAGGACAATTAACGAACGCGACGTTTTACGCATTGATACTACAAATTAAATTAATTTGAAAAATCAATTTGATATGTAAATCGAAAATATTTAATATAGGTATCGGTACCTAATGGAAAATTACTCCACAACGCAGCGTTCCAATTAATCAAAAGCGGCAACTTTGTTTGTTTAGCGTCAGTTATTTATTACCTAGTTGTATAATGAATTTTAAACGATTCGAAAATAACCATCGATACGGTGCGATAGGTTAAAAAATAGTCACCTTATACCAAAAACAGTAGGCTTAACGGTGTGTTTAAGCAGGGAATCGTATTTATACATTTATAATGTCGTATTTAATAATAATAATTAGTACTTGCAATTTCTCGACTTTTATTTTGTTACTATACATATAAGTAAAGGACTGAATGATTCATTTCCTCAATTTAATTTAATTTGCAGATAAAACGAATTTTACAATGAGGAAAATAATAAATGTTCGCCCGCTAACGTGTATACTGATTAGAATTCTCGTGCTTTGAAAGAAAAACCCATTTTGAAAGATCCCAAAAGTTCGTAGGATCGACAGCAACCAGTTTACCTTCTTAATGTGAATTTCTTTCAAATTAGAATAGGTGTACCTATATAATCAATTATTAAAAAGGGTGCTTAAATTTAATTTCATCTGTCCCGGTACCGGAGCAAAATCGGTTTTCATTTATTTTTCACTTTTCAAATCACTTCACTTAAAAAGTGAGTTTTTTAACAAGTGTTTTATAAACTATATTTACTTAAATATAATATATATATATATATATATATATATATATATATATATATAAGTGTGTATAATTTTATTTGTATTTAAAAAAATTTGACTAAAACGTAGGTACGCACAAAAAGGAAATTGGAGAAAACTGCAGTAATCAAATACAGTTTACTAATTTTCAAAATCATTCAATTCCGTAAATCACAAAACGACATTACGTTGTCTAACTGCTTTTCGTGTTTCTTTATTATGCACTTCTTTTATTGTTTAATTCTATTTTTACTGTTAAAGCAGCTGCTACCACGAGTAATCAGCAAATTGAAATCGAAATCGAGTATCGAGTTTATTGTTTAAAAAATGTCGAGCGATTGCCATGTTATTAAATCAGATCGGTTTAACTTTGAGATAAAATGGTCGTACTTACCCGAAGTACGTGATCAATAAAAAGTTACTAAATTCTATATTTGTAATTAAGTTATATGTTTGAAAAGGATCATATTATATGGATGATTTACCTGCACACATATTAGATGATATAAAAAAGACTACCATTTATCAGAACTGTAAAAATACGAAGTTTTATTTATGACGTGTATAATCTATCTTGAATAAAGTAGTAAATACATAGGTATTATGTTTAATGTTTTACACTGTTTATTTGGAATTTTATGGTCTTTATAGTACCGAATACGTCTTCTTATAAATTTATCTTTTTATGAAGTTACATCGACATTTAAATATTTTTAGATTACCTACATTTAAATAAATAGTATTGCGTTCTTTAAAATAAACTAGATAAATAGATTAGGTATAATATATTTTCCGACGACCACTGTGCATAATTTCACATCATTAAATGTTACCGAAAGTTGACCATTACAAACAAATCGGCCGACCGTGCGTAAAGAAACTCGTTAGCCAATCGAAAACGTTGTAGTCCGTGTGCAATTATTGTACACGCTACTCGGCCAATCAAGACTGTCGAGCAATTGCCTTTACGCACACACTGTTTTATTACTAATTGTAGATAGGGGACCTTTTAAAGTGTCAAAGTACCTACGTTAAACGACAAAAATCAAAATTTTTAATAAAAATACTTGTGATATTTCAGCACTAGTTATACAATGTACTATTTTAATTATAATTTTCACGAAATAACCATTTGTTCTCTTTAAAATTACATACTTGTATTACTTTATTTAATATACATACATTTTTTTTTTAAAGATACAACGAAGTTAAACGTATTTATCATTTGAAGATAGATATTTCAGTATTAAGATCAATAATATCGTATATTTTTAAATTCCATTTAATATTTTGTCAGTTTTCTACAGCTTTTAGAATAACCTCTTTTAACTTATAACAAAGCGCTGACTACAATAGAGTTTGGGTTTAATAAGTCTGATTTGTTCCATTTTCGGCGTCTTAATAACAGTCATTATCGCCAATCCTTTTTTTAAGTCCAAGGATGATGATGTTAACGAGCGCATATTAAAATAAATATAACGGGACTAATTAATCGAAGTTATGTATATTGAATACAATAAACGCATTAGTCCACAATTTTATATTACCACTAACAATACAACCTAAGAATTAGTGAAGTTTGATGATTTATATCGTGCCTCATTAAACATTGTCACCCTGAAAATTAATTACAATCACTTTATCTACTAATAAAGAAGCTTTGTTGAGGAAACAGCAGAAGTTAAAAATTAATGTATATCATATTTTAAACCACCGCTATCATTTTCTATATATTTTATAAAACAAAGGGATATACTTAGTATTGTTTCAATATTTGACGTAAGATAAGTAGAATCTAACAAAATTTATTTTTGTAAATTTAGAAAATGTTATTAAAATAAAAACCGTATGTCAATTGCGGCTATTTTGAATTAGATATTGGGGTCTTTTCGCTCAAACGGCAATTATAATCTAAATTCGAAAATTTCAACATTTTGCTTTTTACCTAAATATATTTTCGTCATATGGTTACCGTACTTATAGATGTCTTATGTGAAGCGACAATTTAAATAAAAAATTAGGTAAAAAGTTTGTAACGAGTGTATCGACAATTATCATAAAAAACATTCACGTTACGTAAACCGTACTTAAAAAATATTAAGCCTTAACTTTTAAACAATAGATCAGAATGGGTACTTTGTAAGGTCTTTAATTTTATATTAAATTATTCGGCATTATTACTAATAAGTTTTAATTGCACGCTGGTAGGAAATTAAATGGACTGTATTAAAAAAAAATGTTATACTTACCCTTGGTGAATTGCAAAAAACTTCGACCACTTAAAGGATAGGGTAGGAAAGGATATGGCCGAGATTCGCTTCCACGAGTCTTTAGAATTTACTAGAATTTAAAGACTTTAGAATTAGGGGTACTTTATCACACCTATACGGTTTTGAATTCTTACTCGTACTGGCACATAAATCGGTCTCAACAAGTAGTATTATATTAATACGTATACCAATCGTACTGACTCAAATAACAAATCTGCATATTTGAAAAATTGAACCGATTACTACATTCAATTTATTTTCTAAAATTAAATAGGTACTTAGGTAGATTTTATGTTACTGACAAAACGTGCACTAATTGAAATTTGAAGTTTGTCGAAACCGTCGCTTCGTAATATATTACTTGAGTAAAATATTAGTTGAAATTATTTTCGAATATAATTTAGTAGATACGTAATGTGACAGTAAAATATATCCAAGTATATGTGCTACGCATAGCTACTTTACGTCTTTAGAAGAATTTTCATAAAATAAATGAGGACAACTACACCACCGATATGGCATAATAAATTATCGTATATTTTTACAATTTGTTTTAGCAGATTAAAATCGTATTAAATAATATTTATTAGGAGTATTAATTTTCCAATGTATATATGTATAAGGTGTACCAAACTAATCATGGTGTAAGTTTTAACTTTAATTTATATAATGACTGTACTTAACAATAACAAAACCAATATCTACCTACAAAAATTGAAAAATTTAAATAAAGAATAATCCAATAGTCGATTCAGAATTCGCTGCTGCGCGCGTAAAAAGGAACATGTCAACAGTTTGTGAAAATGGGGTTATATCATCAATTGATATATGTGTAATTTATCGTGCTGCAGTTTTGTGTAAAGAGAGCTATGTATGTCATCGAAGTATAGGTGGGTTGTATAACTTACATTGATAAAAGGTTAAGTCAGCGAAAGCATAAATGCATGTGAAAAACTTCAGATCGTTTCCTCTCAGTTTGCTCAATTTTTTACTCGTTCCCTTTTACGCGCGCAGCAGCGAATTGATCTTTTAGTAATGTATTACTTATTCAATGTTTAAAGAAGGTTGTCTGATTTAGCGTTGTTTCCAAACTAAAATCAAACCTAGATATAATATATCTAGGTACCTACCTATCTAACATTTTGAATTTATCAACTTCGAGCGGCATGTCGAGTTCTAAGTTCGCTCACGTATCCACTTTTAAAAATTTTTACTTTAAAAACTTCTAACCTTGCATTACGAGCTCAATGCACTTTTCGATGATGTGCTGAAGTACTCTTGATATTTTTCTTTATACAATTTAATAACAAAGAAGTAGGTACTTACTAAGATAGTGTGATACGTTTTTTTTTCTAAATTCAAATTCAATTTCGGCATAAGAGGAGTTGGCTGGCGTAGATTTTCGATTAATAAGGGCGGTTGTTTGGAAACGAGTTAGGGAGAAAATAACAAGAAAAAGAAAAGTCACATCTTTAATTTCCGATATAGTTATTCCGTTAATCTTCGTTAATTTTTTTATATAGTTTGAGTTATATTTATCGCTTTAGAGCGGACAATAAAAAGAATAACGGCCAGGGTATTTAAGACCCACCGACGTAGTCGGATCAGATAAAATAGACATATATCGTAACATCGTGGAAATAATAGGACCTCCGTACCCACAGTCCTAGATTGAGATCATATTTTTCTATTTTGGATTTTCTCTTGTTGGATTTATTTTTGATTACTGTTTTTTTTTTGGATTTACTTGTTATTGGTTGGACTTGGATTGTGTTACCGGAGATCGACTTGCAAGATCGATTCGAGTTGCCACGCGGAGACACCTAAGTTTGATCAATTACTGTTCGGAATCATTTATATATATATTTTTTTGTTATTGTTTATATTAATTATTGTTAACGAAGTGGTTCTCGAGAAGCATTTGCGTATTTACATATTTATATAAAATTGTTTGTATTAAATTTCGACTACATTTAGGCCCGTTATCCAAATTACCTCTTGTATATATTTACCATCGTATACTTTTAGTAATTTTCCATTTTTATAATAATTAATACTGTAAGGAAAAATTACTTGGCGCCCCTTTGTTTTTGTTGAACCCGGCCAAACTCCACTGTCCCAAAAGCTAGCCGACAGGCCTTTAAATTTTGTTACTATTAAATAATTTTTTTTTTCGATCAAAGTTTATTTTATTTTTTTATCATTTGTTTTTTTTTGCATGTAACAAGTGATATGGAGAACGACTATGTTTTTTTTTATATTTCTTCTACGCACTCAAAGGGCGTCGTAGTATTTTTACCGACAGACTTTAATAATAAATTCAGTATTGGTTACACGAAAACTCTTTCGTGACATTCCATTCGTAGAGATGAATGGATCCACGTAAATACAGCAAATTACTTTGCTGTACTTTGTCCATAAACTGCCAACAAAGGATCATTTTTTACCATTTTTTTAATTAAATCGATCAAAAAAGTTACTTTTAATAGATCGCATAAAAGCCTAATGATTTTACTGAAGTGGCTATTTATGTATTACGAAATTGATAAAGAAAGTCATCATGTGCTTAAACTTTATTAAAACTTTGGCTGGTTTCAGACGGACGATACAAGTATGCGATTCTCGTATGATGGATACAGAATTAACATTACAACATATGTAGCCTTTCGGACGCTTGATACGCAACCGACAAAGAATCACATACCGGAATCGCATACGCGTATCCTCGCGTGTCTAAAACAGGCCTTTGTGTTCATTTTAAAATTATTTTCAAGTTAAAAAAAATGTTTCTTGTTAAAGAATATAATATAATATGTATTGTATACGTAGGTATATGTGTTTTTATTTTGTTCGTATTTTAACACAATTTAAAAAAGTTAAGAGAGCTTCAAAATTTAATGTAATTTTGCTCTGAATAACTTGTCAAGTTAAAACGAACGAATTCGAAAATTATTCGAAGCATTTATTATAGTTTTCTAACTAGTGTTTATAAACCTTTCGAATTTTCGTAACCGATATAAATAATTAAAATAAATAATAAATAACTTTGTAATTATTAATATATAAATAATAGAGGTAAATGCAATTTTAAGTCATTATAGTTATTCACAATTAATGCTTTTTTAATTAACGACACGTGTTTACTCTCTTAAAAGTGGTAATTTATACTGATTTTGCAGGAATTCTCATTTTATGCCTGTGATATTATCTAGATGTCAATATAGGAAATGAATTACATCCGTTTATAGATAATAACTTGGAAATAACCTGAAAGTCAATATCTTTTACATATTTATAAAACCGCAGGTCGGTTCGTGATATCATTTTAATACTAGGTAAACAATTTGAATACATAATGATGTTTGTAGATTTTGTATACAGTCAAAATATAGATAAAAAAGTATGATTAGGTACTTTTTATCAAATCTTTATCTTACTCACAATTAAATAGTCATACTTTTCAATTGTCATTTTAGTTTGAGAAACGTCACTTTAAACTAGATGCGGAAAGTCTTTTCACACGCAACTATTAATTTTTCCGCATTAAAATATCAATTTTTCATATTCGTTTTTTTGACTTATTTATATTATTTATATTATATTATTATTTATATTTTTATTATATTATCTGCTCCATCTTTTGCTTATAATATTTTTTTAAGTGCTGTAATGCCGGTACCTATAGGTCATATTGTAGAATAGTGTTTTTTTTTATAAATTTCATTGTAACTGTTCAAGTATTTTCTAAAAACATTTTATCAGTCGTATTTTAATGAAGGGGGAATTTTAAAAGCTTTCGATTTAAATGTATTTATAAATAAATCGTATACCTACTTGAAAATGGAACTACATTGCTATACATATATACCAATTTCATTTAAAATTCCAACGAAAGGTCTTTAACAACGTAACACCTGATCTTGAACTTCGATAATCTAGAAAAACGATTTAATAAAATCGTTCGCACATGCTAATTCTTACTTTATATACATGTAGGTATATAGAAAAATCAGCATCGTTTCTAAAGAACGTTATACATATATTTTAGTTTATTACTTAAGAATTCGTGTTTTCTCTTTTACTCCATCGATTTAATATTTAATATTAACGAGATGTAAGTAATCAAATTAATTAACGATAAATTATTTTTTATTCTAATTTAAAAGTCGTTTTATTTAATAAAATCGATACTACTTATACCAGATATTTTTTAATGAGCTTTAAAACGTAATCTAGCAAGTTATAACTTGATTATAATTTTAAAACACTAAAAAATAAGCACAATACATATTTTGTTTAAGGTATGAATTTCAAATAAATAATTTAACGGAGTCAGGAAAATTACAGTTAGTATACATACCTTCACGATAGCATCTAGATTGGCGTTTCTCAAATTATGCTCCGCAAAGCTCTCTAGAGATTTGTAGTTGAAAGGAAATTGATAAAATAAGTAACCATAATTAAGCAGATACATAATTCTTAACTAACAATAAGACAATTAAACGAGAGATAATCCATCGAAAAAACGTTAAAAATATTATTTAACTAACTATTCAAATTCAATCAGAGGTAAATGTAATGACCCTAAATGTTAATTTCGAATCAATAAATTGGACTTTGTGGCTGAAAAAAGACCACCAATCTAAGAATAAGTGTTTAAACTATTTCATAGGAAAGTATCTCATTTTGTAGAAAGCTTGTTAGCTTCAGCTATATCGTTTCTAACAATAAGCCAAAGCGAAAAAACGTGATAAACGTAACTGAATGACACTTAAGGGAAGTAAGTATATGAAATATGTCAAAAACATAGAAAAATAAAAATGAAAATTATACACATTTCATTTATAGGTCCTATCCCCGACTATTCTATAAAAAGCTTCAGTTGACAGAATAGCGATAATAGTTATCGTCGTAATAAAAATATATGTGACTTCATTTTTTTTATTTCCAAGACAAAATGATCCGAGTTTAAGTTATTACCACTATATGTTACAAAAACGTATATGCACATATTTCTTTTTGCAGATTGTCACAAAAACTATTATACATAAATATTTAAAAAGGAACCGGTCGATATTACCAAAATATTAGGCACCTACTATTACCAAATATATTAAACATAGTTTTATATTAATAAAAGTAATTTTTAAATAATTAATTTGTATAAGAATTGTTATAACTAATAATTTTATGACTTTTTTATTTTTTTTGATGAATCATATCATCATCGCGTATAAAACGTATATATTTTCCAGTAAGTGCTATCTACCTATAAAATTATTTTTTATAATACTTATATAAATAATAATATAACTATTAACTTTTATTAGCTTAACTATTTGCACTAGAAGGCTACATTTTTACATGCTACATTCACTGGTCTAGAATTATTGTAAATTACGATATGAAAAAGTTACAAGTGTTTAAAGTTTTGAATTTAATTTTCTACCATAGCTTTAAGTAAAATCAGTATGTTTAAGCTTTTTTATGATCAAACGTAATTATTTTAGTACAGTAGCTTACTAGTACCTAACCTAATATCCAACCATAATTTCAACCCGGGTTCTTTATCCATTCAAGATATAATTTAAGCTAAATTGTAACCAAAATTCACAAACTAATAATAAATTATAAATTATAAATCAGCTTTAGACTTTACTTCCTAACTATATTTTTAGTAATTATAAGGACTTATAACGAAAACTTTGAACAAGCAATTTTAATGATATCTATCTAACAATATAAGTTCATAAGCAAACATGCTGGGCTTGCTGTATGAAAGTTAAGGTTATGTAATTTATGAAGGAAACCTGATTATTTACGATAAAAAAAATGATTTAAACTTGCTTTATTGAAAATACGTATACGGTTAAAATTTTCTTTATGTATTATTTGCAAAAGTATATAAGTGCATAGATAAAATAATAATATGTATGTAGGTATTTATACCTATCTAATAAATTACTTCCCAAAAATAATTTCTCTTTAAAAATTAATTACTTAACCTATACCTAAATAAGATTATATTTAAAATAATCTGACAATCAGAAATACTTTTCGTTACAAATATTATACATAGGTATGTACAAAGGCAGATATGTAACAGAAAGGACGATAAAATATTATGTAAATCAAAAATGTGTCGAGAGTGAACTATTTCTATTTTTGACTTTAAAGTAATATGTCATACGAGAAATTTGGTTTCGATTAAGTAACTATAGTAGTTTTTAAATGCGGTTTTTAAAGTTTTATTTAAATTTTACCTAAACGACTTTAAAAACATTTTCTCAAAAATGTTTACTTCGGAAGTAGTATAATTAGTAGTATAATTATAGATACCTATGCACTTACCTAACCAAGCACAATTGATTAAAAAATAAAACATTTTTATGTATAAGTATTTGAACAATTAAGAAAAAAGGCTAAATCGAATAATTAAAAATAATGCGCGTGGATCGATACAGCGTCACTCCAAAACGAACGACAGAGCGATCACCAATAATTCCACGGCTGCTTCCCCTTTTCGCCCCAGGCGCGCATCGACGGCTTAGCCCGTGGCGTCGGCGCTTCTTGTTGTCGCGAGGGAAAAGGGACGGCCAGCGATGTCTGGAGGGCAAACCCCGTTGACAAGTATGTATATAAACACACTTACCCACTTAAAATGTAAGCATTACTTACGATACTATATAGAGAACATAGGTTATTTAGAAATTAAAAGAAAAGAATAAGGGCAAAACAGTAGAAAAAAAGATGAGAAAAGTATATATGACATTACCATCAAGAATGAAACTTACAAAGAAATCACTGTAATTACTCAGTTTTTCCACAATTCTTGCATATCTTTATAATTCAAATTACCTAATTTTTTTTTAAATTTTTGTTAAATATGGTTTATAATAATTTGTAAACTATGAATATACTTATTTCACAAAATTGACGATTAACGCCGAATAATAATGTATCGAAATAATGATTAAAAATAATAGTTAATTCACAACAATTGATTACAAATGCTTACAGTTGCCTTTTTAATCTCTTAACATTAGACTACACGTTTCCATGTTCGGCTTAGCATTACAAGAAGTCAGAATTAATTCTGATCAAAGCAAGTTAATGGTGCAGCATTCGCTGCTTTTATAATAAGCCAATTTTAAAATCTTTTACAGACTAACGTAAACCACGTTTCAATGACAAAATTACATAAAGTTTTAATTGCGTGCATAATAAGAATCAATTCACGCAGTATTCTAAAGTTATTAATTAAAAGTCCTTTTCTGATTTTACGTGTGGTCACTCAACAGTTAAAATAACTGTTCAATTTCGATAATGTAACTATTTTAGCCTTTACGCGGTCTATTTATTTCTTCATTTGCAATGCCAAATTTTTCAACTACGTAAGTAAGTACCTAAACATTTACATTATATTATCTACACTATGTAGAATAATTAAAAAATTGCAGTACCTACCTAAGTAGTATTTATAGTATAATGTTTTAAACTTACCTAAATATCTAATATTACCTATATTATCTATATAAGTCCAGTATTTTCTTAGGCATGCCCAACTAATTATACGCCACCTTTAAGATAATTTTAGTCATTAACACAGTCGCTCTTGGTCGTTCTCGACTTAGACATTGTCTAAAGTTTCCATAATTACTCAAATATATACCTACCCATTTGAACAGTAATAAATCTAATTAGATAGGTACTTAAAAATGTTTTGTACAGCAGACTTTAGCAACGCGGAACACAATTATCTTTGACTGCTACCAAAAAATCGGAAACTACGATATCGTTTTTAAAACGAAATCTCCGTTTGTATTATATACAATGTGTCCACGGATGAACCTAACTATACTTGTAAACTTTTTTATTTCTAATTTTTAGAGAAAAAGTCATGATTCGTGAAGAGTTGTGCTTCGTTTGAAAAATACTTAACCATAGCAAGTCAGAATGTCGATATAGCGTACAGGGTTGTTTAAAAATAATGAAACATAAATAAAGTATCAATTATTTAAGTAAAAACGCACCTTAAATGCATGTTAAAATTAATGCACCTCTGTACTAAATTAAAGAAAGCGCATAAGTGACTGAATAATAGAAACAAAAACATGAATACCTATTAGTTTACATGATGCCCTCCCACCTCTACACATTTTTCGATTCTTTTTATAAATTTTTGTAAACTAAATCGATTGCATGTTCATTTATAAATAACTATTGCTTCTGTTATTTTTTGTTTTAAAAGCTATACAATATTATTAAAATTATTCACATAAACTTTTTGCTTTAAGTATCCTCATAAATAAAAATCAAATGTGATAATATCAGGTTAGCGTGCAGGCTATGATATAAGACCGAGCATCTAATCCATTTATTAGAAAAATTTCTATCTAGCCAGTCTCTCACTCAAACGTTCCCTTCAAAGCAAAAGTGTGAATTTTAAGACAAAATTTTGAAATTTCATATTTTGACTTCTATTAACATTAGAAGTAATTCTTTTTCTAACATTTTTCATTTTTACTAAAAGAATTAGTACTTTGCTCTTGAACAATTTATTGGTTCATTATTTTTAAACTACCCTGTATATTATATCGACATTCTGACTATGGCTAAGGACTTTTTAAACGCAGCAAAACTCTTTATAAAGAATAACTTTTTCTCTAAAAACGAGAAATAAAAAAGTTTATAAGTATACCACCTACCTATAGTTAAGTCCATCAGTTGACACACTGTACTACATGAGCTTCCTATAAAATGTAATTATTAAAATAATAATAAAAAACAACGTATTCCAAAATATAAGTGAATGGTTTATACATGGCTTTATTTATCTATGAGAACTAAGAACTGAGCTTCAGATAATAATATTTATCTATAATTGCTGGTGAATTGCAGCTTGTGTATAAGAAAATTATAGATAGATGTATTTACGTAATTAACCTAATTGCGAGAACCGTTTTTCGTTAGTTGAAAGAACTATAAACAGAAAATAACACACTCTAGATATCACAATCTTATAACTTCATCGACAAATTTTCTTTTATTGAGTTCTAAATCAAAGGGTTTCACTTATTGTTGATGTAGTACAAGTGGCTCGCTCGAGTGACATTAATTAAAAGTAACAAAGATTAAATACCTGAAAATAAAAATCGATCTAGAGAAAATTGTGAGGTTGCGGAGATAGATTATTTCTATTATCTTCTAATAACATAAAAATAGTGTTTTATTAAAGGAAAAAAATTGACACCTAAATGTTTTGAATGGTTTAGTTTAATCAGATGCTATTTGTCTGCGATATAGGTTTAACTTTTACCATTTTGTATGGAATTCAAAAACAAATTATATTATTCATAAACTGAACATAAATATATTTGGTGGTTTTGTGAGAATTAGGTTTTCAGTTATTTGTGTTAGCTATGTAAATTTCAACATGCAATTTTCGATGCAATTTTATGACAAACTTAATGTGTTTGACTACCTACTCGCTTAGGAATAATAATGGTTAATTTACAGGTTGTCTGACAATAAGTTTAATATTCAGGAGAAGCAAGACAATTAAATATTGTAAACCGTTTTACATAAAATAATTTATTTTAAAAAAGATTTGAAATTATTTAAGGAAAACTTTTTAAAGAAAACTTTCTTGATAGACCTACAAGATTTTATATTGGAGATTCAAATTCAAATGCTTAGGTGTCACGATTCCGAAAACGTCAATTTTAGCAAAACCAACGAGGTCGTTGAATTCTTTTTCGCGTTGTCGTCTAAATTATATTTATAATAAAGATAAAATTCTTTGACCGAATTTTCAGTATTCTTTTAAAATTGTGGTAATAAGCTGATATAAACACTTAAAACGAATATATATATAAATATATATATATATATATATATATATATATATATATATATTATAGAAAGTTCACTATTTTTTGTAGCAGGACTTTCACAACTTATGTGTAAAATTCATTTTGAAAAAAAAGTTCATATAAACATATATGTATGAGGCCATCGTTATTCGATATACAGAGAGACGTCGAAATATAAAAAATTGGATGTTTTATTTGTAAAATCAAAATTCCACTTTTGATTTTGTTGAAACTTGTGCAGTCTTTGTTTGTAAGTAATAATACACATTTTTTACATCAATTAATTTGCCTATTCTTCAGTGCCGCCACAACAGGGGACCAGCTTGATAAAATAGAAAAATATGGTACGCCCCTGCCTTTTTGTAAGTTTGAAATTTTTTCAGATTCAGCAATCAAAAATAAAACTTTTTCTATTACGCAACTTTTTTCCTATCGCGCTTCGTTTAGAGAGAAATAAAACTTATTTTTTTACAGAATTTATTGTTTGATAATAATTTATGTCAAAAATCAACCACACGGTATGAAAGGAAACTTATTCAATAAACAGAGACATAAAATCAAAGGAGCTGTTCAAAATGCCTGCCATTTTGTTCAACACATAAATTACAACGACGTATTAAAGACTGCCGAACGTTTTCCAAATGATCTGGAGTTATTCTAAGAGCAGCATTTCGGATTCGTCGTTCAAGTTCCTCTTGTGAATTGACAGGCGTAGAGTAAACTGCTTCCTTAATAAATCCCCAAACAAAAAAATCCAAGGGTGTTAGATCAGGCGATCGAGGAGGCCACCCTACTGGTCCTCCACGACCCACCCATCTTTGCGGATATGCTGCATTCAGCCAGTTCCGCACCACCAATGCATAATGGGCAGGGCATCCATCTAACTGAAAAAACGAGTCTATTCTTTGTTGGATTGGAACAACCTCCATCATGTTATGATACTCTGCATTTAAAAATTCCAAAAATAATTGACCGTTTAATCTATTGGACAGGATTCATACCGTATGGTTGATTTTTGACATACAAATTATTATCAAACAATAAATTCTGTAGAAAAATAAGTTTTATTTCTCTCTAAACGAAGCGAGATAGGAAAAAAGTTGCGTAATAGAAAAAGTTTTATTTTTGATTGCTGAATCTGAAAAAAATTTCAAACTTACAAAAAATCAGGGGCGTACCATATTTTTTTCTATTTTTATCAAGCTGGTCCCCTGTTGTGGCGGCACTGGAAGAAGTAGGGCAAATTCAATGATGTAAAAAAATGTGTATTATTATTACAAACAAAACTGCCAAGTTTCAACAAAATCAAAAGTGGGAATTTTGTTTTACAAATAAAACATCCAATTTTTTTTTAAATTTCAACGCCCTGTAAATCGAAAACGAGGCCTCCATACATATATGTTTATATGAACTTTTGTTTTCAAAATGAATTTTACTACCAGTTGTGAAAGTCCTGCTACAAAAAACGGGGATATCCTGTATAATATATATAACATAATATATATAATATATAACATATATTTCGGCTCTGTTTGGAGCTATCTTCAGTGTTAACAATTATATAAACAATGGAAAACAATTAACAATTATTAAAACGAAAATACATTTAATACATCAGGTTAATAAAATATTAAAACTTCAAAATATGGCAATAAAAAACAAAATTTCAAGTGTTTATATTGGCTTATTACCACAATTTTAAAAGACAACTTAAATTATCTTTAAACATTCTCTACCAGGATATTTAAAATACTGCATTCAATATCATTATTTTTTTCGGGAATTCTCCTTTGAGTTCATAAATTCAACGTCAGTTCATCTCAAATTAATTTTGCTTCACAAAATACTTTTCGCAATGCCATAAAAATCAGCAATATCGAGTCTGTATCGTCGAATGATAAAGATGTTGCGATCTTTCGACACCGTCTCCCTGAATTGGTTTCGTTATATATTTTTTTCATTTTACATCACGATGGGGCCGAAATAGTCAATCATAAGATTTTATCTTCATAGATTTTTTTCATGTTACTAACATATATGATTGTATATTATAAGTCCGTGTCGTCGGAGGCAAAGTTTCACCGAATAATCTTCGTTTAAGCAACTTCTATGATTTCTATTTTCTTGTAAATTAAGTAGGTATATAGACTGTGGAATTTTTTTGCTTATTTGGATTTTTTTATTATTCGGTTCATCCAAGTTGCTTTTTGTATTCGACTATTAATAAATTTAGCTATTATTGAAGTAATTTCACAATAATTACAAATTCTCAGTAGCAATTTTATTATAAATTAACCGATTTTTATCAAAATATATAAGTAGGTAACAAAAATAATGTACCTATATTTAATAGGTATTGATGTATGTACATACCTATTTCAGGCCACTTAAGTTAATGAAACATTTGAAGGGCTGTTGCAAAGAAAGAATGGCTTACTGTAACTAAAATGCACACTGTAATTGTAACCCTGTACTATGACTGTAATGTACTAATCTTGTAGATTACCTACTTGTACGCACTGAGACATAATGGAAGGACGTTATAGAGAATAACTCACAGACGATAGTCTACTTATTAGCTTGATCTACACATTCCAATGTTTGCTGAACAGTTTTGTACCTTAATTCAGTAATAGGTATATGTACATTGAAGTACTGTGTTTGAAATAAAGAAACTGATATATTCTACTTTCGGTATAACATGACATAGCGCAAATTTAAGTTATCGAAAACGAAAATAAAAATCGAAAAAAATGTAATACGAAAACATTATGTTCAAAATTCAAATCGAAACGCTTATTAGTTTCTCACATTCTAAACAAATTTCGTCGTGACACTCTGTATATGTAGGTATGAACAGTCAAGTTCATATGTTTTGTCTCGCGAGATATATCGCAGACCGACTAGAGAGAATCAAGAGGAATGAAGGGTAGCAGTTGCTTTTGAATTGTAAAAAGGGACACGTTAGATAATAAATAAAAACGGACAGTAATCTTTTTGAGCCTTTTACGATAAAAACTAACGCAGATGACAGAGCAAAACATATGAACTTGATTGTACATATTAATCTATCTTGAAATTGAAATTGATTGCAATGAATCCAATAAAACAAAATAATCTCCGTAGGTGTCATTTAGTTTGGCATGTTATAAATTAAGTTTTCAAAGTAAACAACTATCTACCACCATAAAATAAGAGAGAAAACATTTTATAATAAATAACTAATTTTAAAAATAATATGAAGTGAGTAATATATCTTAAATTACTTACCTACTACAAAATTAAAATATATAATATTATACATATTATTATTTTATTTATTTAAAGTTGCTTACAATATAATTTTATTATAACCGATTATTGTTGCAAATTATCTATTCAATGTATAACAAAAATAAAAATTCTAAAAAATGTATTCTTTATATTTTCTTACGTATACGTCAGTGTAGGTACCTAAATATTACGCATAAGAAATTCACAATCAATATTGATATGTCGACGAAAATATTTTTTTTAAATGTCTTTAAATCCGTGGAAGATAATATTGTCGTTTTAATGACTTAGAAATGGCCGATAAACTGCGGCACATGTGGTTTTAGGGTTAAGTTCGCTAAAATCAATACCATCTTAATACACTGGCACACCAAGGGTGAAGGGGGGGATATAACCCCTTCCAGAGCCATGACGTGTTGACAACAGATTGAGTTAATATTAATTACCTAACTGACAAAAATATAAACGTTTGTTTTTTTATAAAACTTTCCTCCCCAAAACTCTTCTTGAACCCCCGAAAGCTAACTTTTGAGTGCGCCACTGTTTAATACATATACTATTTTATAATATCAGTATTATTAATAGTGCTAAACCCTCGAATGCCGTTATAAACAGACTCTACTGTAGTTAGTATAATTCAAACGGTTAGAGAGATATCGAAGTCAACGGTTGATCATTTCTCCTAAATTAATGATATAGCTAATTCTAAGAAGTATGGGAGAGATTTAAATCGTCGATGAGTGTTTTTTTTGTTACAACAGTCTTTAAAATGTCCATTCTATCATTCTTTTATAAAAAAAAAACTAAATGTGTGATGTAAAATACCTTAATATTGGTAAAATAATCGATAAGTATCAGTATATAAACAAATAGAAATATTTAAATTTTAATAAACTGTGTTTCTTATCTAACAAAGTATTGAAATGAGATGTAGATTTATGCTATTTGTATATTTATAATTTTTGTCTACTTAATATTAATTTAATTTACATAATAAATTAATTATTGCTCTAAAAGTAAATAACCGATTAAGAAAAATATTACAGAAAATAGGACCGTAAACATAAAACGATATTTTAAATAGGGAACTGTGCCAATTCAGTAAGTAATTTAACTTCCTACTTAATTATAAATTCTTTATCACAACTTTGATAATTAAGGTTTAATAAATTATACTTTTTATATAATTTTGCATTCCATTTTATACCACTATTATTTACGCCATTGAATATTTTGTAAATAAGGATAAAAGGTTAAGTATATACTATGTAGGTATGTAGATCAAAATTAAACTGTTCACGCGTAAATTGAACGTTGAATTTATGTTTTTCAAATTCGCAGGACCCAATTTTTATGTACCATTAATTTTATTTAGAATACGCATTAAGACTAACGCTCGTACATTTCCTACCTCGTGAAACAGCTATAAATTATAAAAGTTTTGTATTAAGATTTAAAGAAAGCTGAATTTTACTCTCGAGAAAAATACTTTTAAGCTAATAAATTATTCATATTTTGAAAATTTATAAGATTTCGATAAATTAAAAAGGTATGTCAATAGAAACGTAACACATATCTTTCGTACTATAAAAAGTACTTTTCAGTTCAATACATATTATGTAGGTAGTTAGTTCTAAAGGTCACAAACCACATTATAATTATTACAGCCTGTATCTACAACATGTAGCCAAACTGTACAAGCGTCTTATAGACGTCAAAATAAGACTTTTTTTTTAAATAAACATACGTCCGAAAATGCATCCCCTCCGAACTAGAGGACTTCGAAATGTCATGAAACAGTGAATGCGGCGAAAAATGGAAGCATGCATTACCTCAAATGCTTCACATTTTGAACATCTTTTGAATTTAAAGCTAAAAATAAAAAGTAGTAAAAAATTGTGCGATTTTTCTTGAACTATTCGAAGTCCTCTAGCTCGGAAGGGATGCATTTTCGGACACATGTTTATTTTAAAAAAAAGTCTTATTTTAATGTCTATAAGACGCCTGTAAAGTTTGACTACATGTTTTAGATACGCAAAATACGCATAAAGTAACGCATCAGAAATAACGTGAAATCTCTACTTCCGCCGACTAACTATCTTGTTGTATTTATCGAGCGTAATACGATATTCGCAAACTCGATAAGTACATATCTACTCAAAAAACGTAATATGAACACTTTTTAAATATTTTATCCTAATAGTCTAAGAGCTGGTGAACATTTTAACATCCGAGTTTATACCTCTTGAAATTTTGTAGGAAGGTAGTTTTTTTAAGTCTGGCTAGGGAATGGACCATCCTTTTAAGCAACTCCGGTTTCGAACTACCCCACAATCGTTTAAAATTGCAAAAAAAAGGGGCGAGACATTGTCGTTTATACCTCTTGAAATTTTGTAGGAAGGTAGCTTCTGTAAGTCTGGCTAAGGAATGCACAGTCTGGTTAAGCAACTCCGGTCGCGAACTACCCCTTAGTCGTTTAAAGCTGCAAAAAAGGGGTGTGAAATTTTAATTTCTATCTCTTGAAATTTTGTAGAAAGTTAGGTTTTTTTAAGTTTGGAAGAGAAATAAACCACCTGATTAGGTAACTACGTCCGCGAACTACCCCTAATCATGTAATAATTAAAATATATTCGAAATTATAAATTTAAAATTAAATAATTTAAAATTAAAATATATTCCAAATTTTCATTCGTACTTCTTGGAATTTATATCATCTCATACCTATTGAAGTATGAAAAAATAATTGCCAAACGGCCAGGGCGGTTTTAACCTAGTTACAGACAGTGTTAAAGTTGCATTTTGAAGTAATGCATTAATTATATTCTACCTTTTATCGTTTTTACAGTAGCTTGTTAATAATATTTAAAAGAAAAAAGTGTCGTAAGCCACACAAATCTGGCGACCTTAGTGTACAAAATGAAATTCGGAAAAAAAGTATTTTTACATTAGTGCGGCGGATAGAGCATTACGTAGACGCGCGAATGCGAGAGAGGCCTTATAACGGAAGCCATATCGGTCCGTCATAGACATCGCCATGCTTCCTGTAAAAATTTTCATAATAGGTGTAAAATAGGATGATTTAAATTTCAAGAACTTCAAAATAACTATTTCAAATATATTTTAATTTTAAATGATTAGGGGTCGTTCGTGAACGGAGTTACCTAATCAGGTGGTTTATTTCTCTTCCAGACTTAAAAAAACCTTCCTTTTTACAAAATTTCAAGAGATAGAAATTAGAAATTCACATCCATTTTTTACAACTTTAAACGACTAAGGGGTAGTTCGCGACCTGAGTTGCTTAACCAGACTGTGCATTCCTTAGCCAGACTTACAAAAGCTACCTTTCTACAGAATTTCAAGAGGTACAAATGAAAATTTCGAATATATTTTAATTATTACATGATTAGGGATAGTTCGCGGACGTAGCTACTTAATCAGGTGGTTTATTTCTCTTCCAGACTTGAACAAAAACCTACTTTTCTACAAAATTTCAAGAGATAGAAATTAGAATTTCACACCCCTTTTTACAACTTTAAACGACTAAGGGGTAGTTCGCGACCGGAGTTACTTAACCAGACTGTGCATTCCTTAGCCAGACTTACAAAAGCTACCTTCCTACAAAATTTCAAGAGGTACAAATGAAAATTTCGAATATATTTTAATTTTAAACGATTAGAGGTAGTTCGCGGACGTATTTACCTAATCAGGTGGTTCATTCCTCAAGCAAACTTAAAAAAAGACTACTTTTCTATAAAATTTCATGAGATAGAAATCCTACTACAATTCTCCTTACAATTTCACATCCCTTTTTTGTAATTTTAAACGATTGTGGGGTAGTTCGAAACCGGGGTTGCTTAGCCAAACTGTCAATTTCTTAGCCAGACTTAAAAAAACTACCTTCCTTCAAAATTTCAAGAGGTATAAACGACAATGTCTCGCCCCTTTTTTGCAATTTTAAACGATTGTGGGGTAGTTTCGAAATCGGAGTTGCTTAAAAGGGTGGTCCATTCCCTAGCCAGACTTAAAAAAACTACCTTCCTACAAAATTTCAAGAGGTATAAACTCGGATGTGAAAATGTTCACCAGCTCTTAGACTATAAGCTTAATAATCTTTATTCGTAACCTACATATGATACAATAATTACATATCAATTACGTAGCATGTATTTCTTTACATTCCATGATGAAGATTACATATTTTTAAATATCTATCTACAAAACAAAAATATTCTATTTTTGAATGCTTATAAAATATTGTATTAATATATTGTACTTGTATTAGCATATATACCTACTACTTATTTTTAATTTTAACTAGGGATTTTTAATATTTATGATTGAATTTTTTCTATAAAATCGAACCTACCTTAATTTTCACCTGGAGGTATATTGACATAATGACAAACTTTGACTTTAATTTTCTTAAAATACCGTTCCTTATATTTGAAACTCTCGAAATAATTAAATTCGTTAGTTTTCGATCTTTACGAATCGTTTTTAATTGTTCAAAATTTAAACGAATACAACATGTTTCTTTAAATTTACATCGAGATCTTTTCATAAATATAGCTAGCGATAAATTGTTCCGACCGCACATGCAACAGGTATTTACATGTTTTATGGAAATTCGTAACATTGCTGCTATATACTTACCTACATAGGTAGTTCATATAGGTAAGTATTGACTGAATTCAATTGAACGAAGATTTAGAAAAATTTCTGCAATTATAGTAATAATTAAATTGTAGATAATGACCAAGTATAACAATTAAAAAGCTCTAAAAATAAAACTTCCAACAATGCAGTTACCTACATATTTCAAAATCATTATGATAGTAAAGATATAAGGTAGTAGATTCTTTTTATTGCAACTTTCCAAAGCTCTTGCGTATTAACTAATGCCCAAACAGATAAGAAAATTTTTGCTGTCATTTTATATGTTTTGCTCTAAATTATGTACCTTTGCTGTCCAGTTTTTTTGACACAGGTGATATAAGAATTTATAGTCATATGTATACATATAACGCGATAATAATTCGTTACTAATTGATAACCCATTATTTTCTATAATTCGTCACCTTAGAAAATATATTGCTTCGTCCTTCAAAAAGATGTTACTATATTACCTACATCCGCAATTGTCGCAATTATCGTAATGCGAAAAATGCTTTTGGACTAATTTTCCGGGCTAAAATGGCGGCCAATCAAAAATTTTAAACCTAGTTCTCTCTGTTATTAATTATCGAATTGGTAATATAAAAATGGTTTAAAACTTCCATAGAATTTTCTATAAAATATTTCTCTTCGAAATTTTTGATAAAATGCACCGTTTTCGAAATAAACGGGGAAAAACGATTCAAATGTTGTTTTTATTAAACTCTTATAAAATAGTAAATTTTCAAAAGATACATTTCTTTCTAGAAAATTGAAAAAAGAAGGTTTTGGACATATAACATATGGAAATTTGCTACCACGGTCTGCGTGCGAATCGATTTTTGGTAATCTGAGCCTGTTTGCTGTACCTACAATACAACTGATACAATATAGGAGTATTTATTATTGTATATCAGGCCAGCAACAATATTAAACACATTTAATACAGGTTTAGTATTATTTTGAATTTTTATTTTCTAGAAATGGCATTTTACCCACTGTGCAATATCTCTTTTGTTCAGTTTAAAATAATTATTACAATAATTATATGCAGGGTATTTCATTGAGGACGAACCAGCCGTCGCAGGGTGACAGAAGGCCTCAATACGCATCTATTTGACACCCACACATGTTAAGCGAAATTTGTTACAAGTTGGTTACAAGTTTATTAGAAGTTACATATTTAGGTTTTGTGTATTTTTAATGAACTCCGGTTTTGCCCACAAATTTCGTCATTCTGACTAAACCACTATAAAATTTATAGGATTGATTGTTAGTAAAATAGAGAAGTTTTGAAGATGAATACCTATTAATTTTTTCTATCTCTTTATTTTTCGCTAGAATGTTGTAAAGTTAAAGAATAATCTGCTTTAATATAAATTTTAAAAGGTTATTTTTTGTCGCAATAGTTTTGATTCGAATAAAAAAAATATATTCATGATAATAGGCCCATTATTGGGCGATTAATACCAATAGTTTATCCAGAATGATGAAATTTGTGCGCAAAAATACATAAAATCTAAATAACTTCTAAACTAACAAATTTCGCCTTACATGTATTGAGGTCTTCTATTACCTTGCGACGGCTGGTCCGTCCTCAATAAAGCACCCTGTATATCATGTCTGTTTTAATACGGCAATAAACGAAACACCGTTTTTTAATTTCGTCGTTAACAATATTTTAAATTTAAATTTCTATGTTTTCCATTATTGTACCTAGATTTAATTAATTTTAATTAGGACATAACCTTTATTTTTTAATGTCGCTTGAGTTCGTTAGATAATGATCATCAACCCAATTAGGTATAAGCATTTGATTATTTTATTTACTTATGTAGGTGGTACGTTTAAAATTTTAACTAAACATTTAATTACTTTAACTGCAAGAGACACATTTGCTGATAATAAAAACTAAATAACATGCGATTTTTAATAGATACTTAATATTTAAAACGTATATTTTAATTAGGTCATAACCTTTATTTTTTTAATTAATGTCACTTGAGCTTATTCGATAATGATCATCTACCAAATTATGGGTAATACCAAAGCGCTAAAAAATAAAAGATTCATATTTCCAACGATTTCCTGAATAAAGTTCCTCAATACTAAAATGTCCAAATAGGTGTAGATATTTACATTTGGGAAAATTTTCTTGAAAGTTATCTAAGATAACCGTTTAAAATTAGCAAAAGACACATTACAAATTACCTTTTTAGTATAGTTAAGGGATACGATGGTGACTTTTGAGCAGCTGTTAAGAGATTACTTTTAATTCTTTTTTAGAGCCTGATTGCACTCTTTTATTCTCCAAAATAATAGATTATAATTTTGACAGCGAATATTCATAATGATTTCGTATGTTGATTTTTCATTAAATTACCTACATTAAATTTGCCGTCGATGTTATTTTTATTTAAGTTTGGGACTGAATTTGTTAAAGACCATATCACAAATTTACATATAATAATAAAATATTTATATTTACTAGCACACATGTATGTATATTGAAAATTGAGTGACTATATACATGCATTATGTGCTTATGTACAAAAATAACAACGAAACTTGTATACCAAAAAAGACAATTTAATTGCTTTTTAAAACTAAATATTCAAAAGTCAACAAGAATAATCGGCCAAGAATTTTTTATAAGTACTCAAAATTCAACTTCTTAAATTAACCTTACCCAACTTTTAAATCAAATATTCATAAAGGTCGATTTATAAAATATGAATGCAACAACGTACATTTTCAACTTGAATGAATAGGTACCAAATGAAGCATCTAAAATTTTACAATAATTAAATTTCTTTTAAATTTCTTTATAGAAAACCAATACAAAAAGTATACATCTAAATACAAATAAGTTTTTTATAATATAAATATTTTATAAAAAGGACAAATAAATGGATTCTCGATTATATTTAAGTATATTTTTATTTACCTACTAATTTGCAACTTATAAACGCAATAATTAATCCCACTTACGTTAGTTTTTCATTTAAAGTTCCAATTTCGTGTTTGGGAAATAATAGATAGATAGAAGGACTAATGATATTACGGTTTCGGTTAGTAGAAAATCAAACTGAATTGAAAACTCGTGCCATAAGCCAGGATCGTATATTTCTGGAAAAGTAAATTGTAGGATCCGATAAACTGGATAACCTATACTTACCGATAAGCCGAAATAATTCAATATAATATTATGTTGTAAGATATTATTACTTAAACGTTAAACATTCAAACAACTCAAACATTATTAAATACATTTACTAACTTTTCACTCCAGTCTTCATTCGACTTTTACAACAGTATTAACACAATTACGCACCATTAAAACATATTAAGCACACAGTTATAAATTTGCCAACGGACGAGACAATAAAAATCTCAAAAAACTGAAGGAAATTAAAATTAATATGTAGTTATGAATATCAATGAGAAAACTGGAAATATAAGTGACACACTTAAAATATCAGCCAAACAGTATTCAAAGGTTGCATTCACATCAGAATTGTATATATGGATCTTTATTAAAAAAGATCATATTTTTCCGGAATTTACCTACTAATTTTTCAAAATGTAACATTGTACAGCTTGATAATTTAATTTTTGCATATTATAATGCAACTACTGAACATTTTAATAAAAAATATCGCAATATAATTATAATTTCATGTTAATATAAATCAATTCTACAGTTTTTGGAATTTTTTAAATAAATTGTCAAAATTATCAAATTTAAAATACAAGAGTAGTAATTAAAATTCATAATTTAATGAAACACTTCCGTTTATGTAAGACTTGCAGTCCTCATTGTATAATAGTCCGAAGCGTTAGTTATAAGCTATAAACTCCCATTATATTGTATTTGCACTAATACAACATTGTTATTGTGGGTATAGCTTATCCAAACCTATATGATAACACGTCATCGATACAAAGTTACTAGATGATGAAGTTTCACGCAGAGCTGTCACCTCGTATTTTGACAGTTCTAATAAATTGTAGTCTTTCTTTATACCATCTAATATGTGCACAGGTAAATCATCTATCGAATATGTCACTTTCCAAACTTTAAACCGAATTACAAATAAACAATCTAGTGACTTTTTTGATGACGTAAATTGCATATAGGTTTGGATAAATTATAGTTATAAAAACTGTAGGATATGCCCCGTTGTAAAATATTGAAATAGTGCGATTTATACTAGTTGTTACTATAGCTATTAATAGTAAATATTAAACTAAATTAATTTTTTTAAGGAACTAATTATAGTTGGTTAGATAACAATTTTATTTACGAAATTATTATATAAATATTTAAGTTTTATTAGTTACCTACATAATTACTTAAATATATTAATCGTAAGATACAGAACAATTGTAAAACTAATTTTAAAATTTGCGTTTGTATATTATAGATTTTCAAATTTACATGTGAAATGTCTATGTTAATTTCACTAATTAAAAATATTGTCGAATAAAACATTTATTTTCTAAGCCGAAACTATCATGGATACGTAAACATGTCAAGCATACCACTCTATTTTTTCTGAAAAAATATATGAGTAGGTATATCGTAAATAAAAAGAAAATGTTGTTTCTGTAATAATAGATAGGTTACCAACCATAAAACAGCGTGAAAACTATTATCACATCCTGTATTAACATGTTGTAAACAAACATGTGTTCTATCTCTATTTATTTCATTACAAACATTTATAGTAAACCTAGATAATTTTCCCTGATTTCCTTTAGTTTTCTTCTCTAGATTGTTTGTTAATCGTCCTCAACTACTTATTAGTCTTTTTTTATCATAAATAGTTATCTACTAATTAAACTCAATTTATTTTTTCAGAAGAAAAGTTTTATTTAAAATCGTAGGTAGGTACTTATTTCTAGAATTGTAACGATAAATTAGGTAGTACGGCATTAATAGAAAAATATAATCACAGCTATGTTTGCTGTTCCTTGTTCACGGTTCCTTGCTTAAATTATAAAAGAGTATTATTCGAGTTTGATTTGTTTATCTGTAGTTTAAGTTTCTTTATAATATTATTATGTTGCAACCTACACCATTTATACATTTTTATTAATGTATGATCTTGATCTGATTTACTCTATTTTTAATGAATACCAAAAGAAGTTTCTGAACAGAAAGTTTATTTTTTCAGCAATATTTTCATATTCAGATCATAATATAAGGGCTGACGTGCACTCACAAGAAAAAATACTTTAATTCCACACCACTCTAGTTTATTACGCTGTGACGTACTGTCGTAAAAAGTAACGATTTCTAAATGCTTTCAATTTTTCACTCGATTTTAAATATTCGAAAGGATAATATAATCGTGCCTACAATTTTCAACGAACTTTTCAAAGTGAACACGAATACCTAATTTATTAATTCGAATGACTTCGACTAGTTCGACTATTGAATCTGTCGCATAATAATAAATAATCGTAAACTTTTTATATGACATCGTTAATGTTACCAAATAATTATGTAGCGTATTGCCAAGTAGGTACTGCCATCCTTGACCCAAAGATTTTCTAAATTTTATTTCCAACGAAAGCGCTCGGTTTTTAATCGTAACAGCTGCGATACCGACAGTCTATTATTTTGCTTAACGATCGAGAGGTATTTACATATTTTTGACATTATCTTCAGTAAATGTTTTCTTACCTAGTACCCACGGAAAAATTAGGATATGTTTTTTATTATCTTTTCGACGTTTTCTTGTTTATCATACCTACTATATCAGTTGTTGTTTTTCTACTTTCCGTTCCTACTCTTTATTTTCTCTAATTTCCATTAAAGTACTATTCCGTATCCGAACCATTCAATTCTATTTGTAAAATTAATCATGTTTGCATATATTTTTAAAATTTTAAATGGTTACTTGCTAAGCTAATGAACGGCATACGATAACGATTTTTTCGATTAGTCGATTAGTCGGAGGTAGTGAAACGTACTTAAATAAGTATATAGGTATATAATTCCTTACCGACCACCAATATTAATATGTATATCTATAATTATTATAATTAGCGTGTTTTTAGGTGTTAAGAAAACCCTTCTCAAATGCTAACTATTAGAGAAGCTGGCATGAACAATACTGTGGAAAATTATTCGAAGATAGAAATAAAAATTGATATCGACAACACGTTAGTAGATCGTGATGAAAACTTGGCAAAAATTGAAATCGCTACCCTAGCGATTATTTTTTTAGTTACAATTTTAGGAAACGGAACTGTACTGTTAGCGTTATGGACAAGAAGAAGATACGCCGGCAGAAAAAAACTATCACGAATGTATTTCTTCATTCTTCATTTAAGTATTGCCGATTTAATAACTGCATTTCTAAGTGTTCTGCCTCAGTTAGGCTGGGAAGTTACATATAGATTCAACGGCGGTTTCGTTTTATGTAAAATGGTTAAATATGGCCAAACCTTAGGACCATACTTAAGTTCTTACATTCTAATGGCAACTGCAATCGATAGACATCAAGCAATTTGCTATCCATTAACGTATTGTTCGTGGACTTCTAGGAAATCTAAAGTTATGGTATGGCTTGCTTGGGCAGCAAGTCTAACTTTTTGTATACCGCAGGTAAGATTTATCTATTAGGTGTACAACTTTGCTTCCGCCGTTTTGCAATAAATGGCTGTAGCGGTAAGTGGTAGTCGAAATAAATAGATCGTAGCTGTCATACAATAAGATTAGGTATTTGTAAATATAACGCCATCGAAATATTAGTCGATTTGTGTCTGCATCATAAAGTTATTCTCGATTAAACATGTCAGCTTACGAGCCAAATTCTCGTCATTTGCGGGAGGTTTTAATTTTCTGTTTTAATATGAAGAAATCTGCGGCTGAGGCTCATCGAATGCTCTCAAATACCTACGGTGAGGCCGCTATTAGTGAAAGAACGTGCCGAGAGTGGTTTCAACGCTTCAAGAACGGTGATTTTGACGTCGAAGACCGGCATGGCGGTGGAAGAGAAGGTTTTCGAAGATGCAGAATTGAGGCATTACTTGAGCAAGACTCAATACAACGAGAGACATGATAAAGTAATCTTACAGCATGACAATGCTCGACCCCATGTTGCGAAAGTGGTCAAGACATACTTGGAAACGTTGAAATGGGAAGTCCTACCCCACCCGCCGTATTCTCCAGACGTTGCTCCCTCGGACTATCACTTGTTTCGATCAATGGCACACGGCCTGGATGACCAGCACTTCCGGTCTTATGAAGAAGTAAAAAATTGGATCGATTCGTGGATCGCTTCAAAAGATGACCAGTTTTTTCAACGCGGGATTCGTACGCTGCCCGAAAGATGGGAGAAAGTAGTGGCCAGCGATGGACAATATTTTGAATCATAAATGTATAACCAGTTTATTACAATAAAGCCTCGAATTTCGGAAAAAAACGGCGGAAGCAAAGTTGTACACCTAATATTTACAATTTAATATTAAACATTTTTGTTGTTGTTTGCTTAATTTCAACGATCCCGAACTATTAACGAACAAATTACTTATTATAATATTTTACGTATAACATAATCACCTTTACGTTAAATAATTACGTAGGTACATACTTTATATTATTTTATTTTTATTTAATAATAAATTAGAGAGTTAAGAAGTTTGTATTTAATATAATTAACAGGAAGTACTTACATTATAATTTAAATATTAAGTTGATTAATTGTCAAAAGGGCATACTAAATGAGTCCTTATTAGGATACACGAATTAATTTAATTGTAAATTTAATAAAAATTATAAGTAGTCAATTTCCTGACTTTGCGATGCTTTTTTATCATTACCCCAGTAGCGCAAAATATATAACCAATTACTAGTTCATATTATTTAATATGTAATAATATATTAAATAGTATGGATCAATATTGGTTATATGTTGTGTGCTGCTTGGCTATTATCAGAATTCTGAAAAACTACATATACTTAAATTAAGAGTAAAATTAAGGTTATTCATGTTAAAGATTCGAGGTTTAGTAAATTATTAGATTTAAGTATGGGCGAATTACAAACAACTACCAATTGAATAACATTTAATAGGCAATTCAAGTACCTACATGACAACCGATTATTCGAAGGGCTAAGAACGGAATGCCTCTTCTGGACGCTTGCGTCTCCACTATATATGACGAAACCGAACCCCTGCCATAGCCCAAATATTCGTAATATTCGTTATTTTGTTTATTAGCAAATTAGAAGTTTGGTTAAAGTGTTAAAAAATTATCGTAGGTGAGAAATTGGAAGTTTCTATAAAATATACCAAGGAATGAAAAATCATATTCATCATATTGCGGAATGAAATTCAGCTATTACACCAGAAAAGCCAATTAACCAACTTATTAACCAACTAATCGTAAGCTTAATTTTTGAGTAACTATTTGACTTTATTATGAACGTTAGCGGCGCATTAGTAGGCATTATCATTCTATTTTTAAATAAAATATTTACCGATGTTATATTAATTAATTATTAATAATTAATTTTTTTATTCTGCAAAACGAATTGAAACATCGCATCGCATAGGTAGTTCAAAGTACGGACACTATAAAGGAAAGTTCTGCGATAATAGAAAATATTAGGAAATCGTGAGATTGTCACGTCACGTCGCGTCATGCCGCATAGTATATAGTATAACAAAACTTAAATCACTTCAACAATCCGTTGTTAAACAGTATTATTAATTGCATCTTCGACATCTTTATTATTTCTTGTTTTGCTCCAAAATAACTATGAGACATGGAACTTTAACGACACCACAGTTTTCTAAATCATTTTACTTCTTCTTTCACGTCTGCTAACTTTCAAAAAGAACATAATTTACTCTAAAATATTATTTTTCAATCGATTTACTGTTTGGTGAACTCCTGCTCGTTAAATATTACCTAGCAATATAAAATTAAATATTGATTGTAAGTATTAATTACCTATACGCATATCTATCGTACAGTTGAAATATTAAATAATTTTAATGAAGACGCATTATATTGCTACTTTCAACTTCTAGCCAGAATTTCACAATCATATCAACGCAAACATATCTGGCCGTATTACAAATCAAACAGCGAGGTGGGTCAAATTTTGTTAATTTAATTTCCTTGTCGATAGAATACTAATGGAAATTATGTGCTACAGTGAACGCGACAGAACAGAGACCGCTACTCTGCTTTAGATCTAATATTGTACCGAGAATTGCACACTATGAATATCTGATACAAATGTGTACCCGGCTTAAAACAATCAATCATAACAAACACCTAACAAAAACTATTTTTAAATCTGCCTTGTATGTTTTTGACATGCAATCTATTTATTGGAGAACAAAAATAAAAAACGAAGGGAATGAAAATTACGTTTTCTATCATTTCAAATGACAACAAACATTAGCTAAAAAATTGACGATTAAATAAAGAGAAAAACACAAATTAATAGTAATATTATGTATATTAGAATGTCCAACAGTGATGGCAGGTCGTTATATAGTATACGTATTGCCATTTGTTTTATATTGATAACAAACAGTTGTTACATGTTAATACGATGTGGGTGTACAATTCCTTGGGGCAATTTAGGCGAGACAACTGTAACTCTTTAGATTTTTATGCTAAAATTAATAAAAAAAGATTATATAAATGGTCACACATTTGTCACTTAAATGATAATAAGTTAATCATGTCTACTATTCCGTCTGGAAAAAATCGTACCATCTTGGTACGATTGTGCGGTTGAATAATGTATCATCTTGATTTAAGTGATGTATAATCCATGTCTATTACAAGCTGTATAATAAGATTATTATTTTATTCGAGTACAATAATATTAAGTTGAAAAATAAATAATTTTTATTATTTTTTAACTATCCCGAAATATTCGTTTTTATCATTATTACGCAATTTTTTTTATTAGCATATAATTTTCACTTTAAGACGAGAAAAACACGAGACTATAACATTAATTTATAATAGATTACGCTTTTGTAAAAGTAGTTTGAAATTTCAGTTAATTATATTTACCTATCAAGAAGTATCACCAGGAGTTTACGATTGTTGGGCCACATTTCCTGAGCCTTGGGGGGAAAAGGCTTATGTTACTTGGTAAGCACATTTCATTTTATTAGTTTAGATTTTCGAATATACGGGAAACTGTAAAAGAAAAGAACTCCTGCTTATGTTAGACTTTCAAACCGTCGTTTCAGAAGTTTTCAAGTACCTACCTATAAGTTTATCACAAACTTCTGCTGATATGTGATACGAATTCTTACATAAACATTTCTATAGATTTGTACGATAATTTAAAGTGTCAGTGCATTACTAAAAATGTCGCAATTACTCTGTTTTATAAATATGGTAATTAAAACGATTAACATCAATTAATTTCTTTAAAGGATAAAAGGTGAACTAAAATGCTTTTATAAAATTATTATCTACACCATTAACTATGAGATTACTAGAAGTAGGTACACATTTTATATTAATTTATAGTAGGCTTTAAGTAAGGGATAAAAGGCTAAGGGATAAATACGATAAATATACGACGAGGATAAAGTTGATTGAAACGTAGGAACACATTATGTAGGTATGTACTTAAATTCCACTAAGAACAAATGAATGTTTACTTAATATGTATACTTGTATGTATATGCATACTTTCTACACAAATTACTCAAAATGTTAACATTATTTCTTGATAAAACAATTTCAGCGTTTTCTTTATCCACTAACAAAACAAGTATTCCTAACACGGTAATTAGATATACTTACCTATGTATGTATGTAATAATTTATGCTTCCTTGAACATAATTGAAACGACCTATTTTTATTTAAATTTACACTTGCATAATATAGCGATAACCAAACACACCGCATTTTTTTACTTACGCAGTGAGGTATGAGACAGTGTAATATCTCCGAAATGGATGAAGATATTTTGGTTTTAAAAAAATAAGTCCGGGCTCACATTTACCCATATAAAAATTTAAGCTGGAATTCACCATCGCCAGGTGGCGCTATCCATCGCTGATTTTTTAAATAGTTAATACAGTTTTGTTTACATTTTTGATTTCTATAACATTTTGATAAGTGATTCATAAGTGATAAGTTTATTAACCTATCTCTTAGCCTCTTAACCATCGATCAAATATCAATAACGAGGTTGTTTCGAAATGAGATGAAGGCTTAATATCACTGCCCACAAACTTGTGATTTTCTATTCAAGTTTCTCGACGAAGCACAATACTAACTTTTTTTAAGTTACTTAATTTGGAATTCTCTCAAATGAAGATCACGAAATGTTCACGTGTATTCATAAAAAAATGATATCGAGGCGTTAAACCGCTTTAGGTTTCTCCTCGTTGACAGCAGCAATCGCCTCATAACCCAACGAAGAGCCCGAAATAAACCATAAAAATATTTATATAATGAAATCACAGAATCTTACGCTTTAAAGGATTAACTCGTAAATTAATTTCAATAGAATTGATGGCTTTCAAAAATTTCAGGAACTAAAGAATTATTTTATTGCACTGCTTCATTATCATGCCTATAAACTTATATTGATACATAAAATTATTTCAATCATAAGTAATTGTGTACAATCAAGATTCAAGTAGCGTAACTTCTAATCGATTTGAATTAATTAAATATATTATATAGTAATATTTAAATTATCAACGTAATCTGCCTAATAGTTGCATTTATACGAAAAATAAATCAGTTTTCGAAAATGAAAATTAAGTAAATGTAGTACATCCAGTTACCTTACGTTTAAATTAAGTAAATAAAATGGAATTGTACTCGTTTAGTCGTTCTTTTACAACCGAAACGACTAAAAGCGTAATTCTCAATAAGGATTTAGCTGTATCTGGCCATATATACACTGCGATTTGTTACACAATTACCACATTTTAGTGCACACAGACTTTACAAGAGATAAAAGGGATTAAATTGACGATCTGTAAACTTATAGTGCCTGTATACTAACATTTTGCAAAGCTCGAATTCGAATTAGTAGGTTTACTTACTGTTAATAATAATACAATAAATACAATTCTAAAACAAAGTGTCTACATAGGTACTAGGTATATTTTTAGAACAGAAATAAATATAATATACCTAATTAAATAGGTATAATTGAAAAAAATTGTGACTTACACGTTGATTTTCTTTTATTGTTTATTTTACACGCACGCTTTGTAAATTGTTTAGGTTTTGCATATGCTAACGTTAAATTTTCCACTCGATAAAATTGTTTATTTGTAGGTATGGTATATCTGTATTCATCATTCCTTTAGTGGTGCTTATCGTAACGTACACATGTATATGTCGAGAAATTTGGAAAAGTTCTACGGGTGAATTGGGAATGCGCCATCGGCAAAATCAGTACCCCAAGTGTCTACAAGGACGACGTGCCCCTTTAATTTCACGTGCCAAAATTAATACCGTTAAGCAAACCGTTGCCGTCATAGTTATGTATATAGTGTGTTCCTTGCCGTTTATTTCCGCTCAGTTGTGGGCTACGTGGGATCCTAACGCATACGAAAATCCATTTTTAGATGGTAAATATTACTTATTTTAAATTATACAATCATTTTTCATTTTAATACAAGTATTAAACAAGTAATACAAATATTCTTATGTCGATAACTAAATGGAGGAAAGCTAATCCAGCTTACTCACTCCTCACAATAACAAATTATTATTATACTCTTTTAACGCAAGAAAAAAAACTATAACATCCAGACAAAACGATGAAAATCTCAAAACTATTTACACCTAAAATGCGGAAACTCGCAACATTTACCTCGATTTATCTCCGTGCACCTGTTTGAGCTACTGAACGAGTAGGGATCGATTGTTGAATATTTGCCGAACTTGTTTCGTATGTAATGAAAAATCTGCCTTTTTAATATATGCGGTATCAAATCGGTATCTGACTATTGCTGTAAATACTTCGAAATGCGAAGGGCTTGTGTAAAAAATAATACGTAAAGCACGACAAAAGCAAGACATGGACAATTTAAAAACGGATTCTACATTTTTGCAGTGACAACCGAAGTTGAAAAATTAATACGATTTTAACGCGTTCCATACCAAGCTGTTTGTCATTTTCAGGCTCTATTTACTGAAAACTGTACACATTATAGAATTGATAAATATGTAAAAACAAACTATTTTTTCGTTTTTTTGAAAATTGGAAATTTATTTTTTTGCAGAGTGAATATTGCAATTAGAAAATGCGTAATATAACAACTTTTTCAAAAACGAAATTATTTAATAGATGTTCTTATAGATAATGTTTATGTTTTAATCTCACTTACCGTGCGTTTAAATGCGTTTTAAAGGTAAAAAGCGAGGGGTCGGTAACTATAGTATATTTTACTATAAATATTTTTAAATTCTAATTCAAAGTAATACATGTAATACAAAGTAATTCAACGTAATTCTGTATTACATTCTAGAAACAAATGCACACTAACACATAAGTTACCGACCCCTCGGTAAAAAGAATAATAATCAAGATAAGTACAACGGCAGAAGGGAAGGCAAAAATAAAATGTAAATAAACATATGGACGTATTTTTGCCAAACTATCTTAAGCCGCAAAATGCAAATTTTGCTCACTTGAGTGAGCATTTTGTGCCGTAGCGACGAAACCTACATGTTACGCTAAATAAAAATCGATTTTTGTAATCGAAAGACTTGAAATAATTATAAATAAATAAAATATACATTTACTTTGAAAATAAACATTAGATTCGGCAAAATTTTAAACACTGTAAAAAAGACAGGGATGTTAATGAGTTCAAAGATAAACTGTGATTGTTTGTGAGCATTCGTATGACAAAACGATTATAGCCCACAATTGCATAAGTAAAGTTTGTATTGAAGTTTTTTACTTTACAAACTCGAATTATAATATTATTTTTTATTCATTTATAAACATAATGCACTATTTTAACGTTATAAATTGTTTTTAAGAATGAACAGTGCAAATAGATACCTACTAAAATAGAATTTAAAATTAAAAATCTTACTATAAATTAAATATAATGTCTATTTGCGAAACAAGTAAAAAAGTGATTTTTCCATACTAGACGCGTGATATTTTTGATCGAAGCGCAAGTCGAGATTAAAAACACTAGATAGGAAAAGTGAATTTTTTCCATTCCAGACGTGAGGCTGAGACGTAGAACACGTCGTGAATGAAAAAAAAACACTTTTCTTGAAGAATTGTACATATACCTTATACAAGATTTTGTAAAATTCAATAAGGGACTCCTTATCATTTTAACTAAATATTTTATTTGTTTTCATCATCGTGTCAAATACTATAATCGAGTTCCCTTTAATTTAAAAAAATCTTACGGTTAATATTCATAATAAATAATATTTCGAATGCTTAAAAATTTATTTTTCCATGCAAGTGCGAACTTTTTACTTTTCGTAATCGATTATGATATTGGAATCAGGTTGTCTCCAAACAGTAGTAGTAAAAATATAGAGTGATAAAAATTCAACTTGGTCGAAATTATTTCATATAGCAATTTTGCCTAATCTAACTACACTATACCTATGTGTAATTTGTTTTTATAAAGTTTACTATTAGCTCAGCTGAAACGAACACGTTATCTGCTGGTGTGTTGTAAAACGAGCAATGGAATTTCAGCAAACGCAGGACACATTAGGACACATTATATTCACTTACGGTATTTATAGTGCAGCTGAAACAAAATTACAGCATTACGTTTCTTTACTTCATAAATTTTAATAACAATAATACCTACTATTAAAAACGACTTTTATATGTAATTAACTTAAATATGTGTTGTTTAATAAATTTCCATTTTAGGTCCAGCATTTACGATTCTTACTCTTCTGTATAGTCTAAACAGTTGCGTTAATCCGTGGATATACCTATCTTTCAATCGTGAACTGCCCGGCTTACTTTTAAAACATTACACGACTACAACCAAACAATATAGAACTACGGGTAAGCCAAGATATTTTTGTGCGTTTTTAAGTTATCCACTATGGTGTTATAGAACATTTTGATAATGTAAAACCTCACTATTAATTTAAATAGTTAAGAGCTTTTACAAACAACGCACTGTAAGTGGAATAGCGTAGTAAGCTAAAAGTAAAAAATACAATCTACACTTCGACCAAATCTATATTCAATCCACATCATCAATAAAAGGTTATTAGATGATGACGTTTCACACAGTGTCGTCGCCTCATACCTCGTATTTTAACAGTTATAATAAATTGTAGTATTTCTTTATGCCATCTAATATGTGCGCAGGTAAATCATCTATAGAATACGTCACTTTCCAAACTTTAAACCGAATTACAAATAAACAATCTAGTGACTTTTTTGATGACGTAAACTGCATATAGGTTTGGATAGGCTATAGGCATTATTACGTATAACTTTATTCATTTTTCCTATAGGGTAAACCGGGCAAATACGCCCCACATTTTGAAAAAAATCTGTAATTAGCAAAAATGAAATTTATTATTAAAAGTTATTTTAAAATTTGAATAAGGTGATATTAATTTTTTATAAAACATATAAATGAACTATTAATTTAAACTATAATTTAAAAAAAAAACAAATTTTGAAATACTTGCATTGGGGCGTTTTTGCCAGTACATTGGTAAAAACGCCCCACCATATAATTATTTATTAATTATGATTTTTTTGGCACACTTGTTACAAATGTCGTGGTTGTTGGTGTATGTTTCATGAAGCCATGAAGCACTTAGCGCATTGTATCCAGTCAACTTTTGATTTCGTGGAATAATAACACTCGCGACATTCGACACAAAAATCTTCACTTTCATCCGACATTTCATTCAATAAGCTTAAAACGAGATTCGAGGAATTACCAGTCGAACTTGAAAGTTGTATCTTTCTCTTTTTAACAACTTCTTTCTTCTTCTTTAAACCAGTTTTGGCGTTTTCCTGATTTCTCTTTGAACAACGTTTTTTTTTCTCATTCATTCTACTGGCATTAGCTTCCTTGTTTTCAGAAAATACTCTGCGTTTTATACGATTTACTGGAGACGTTAGTTCGAGAGCCGTTTGTTTTCGTTTAGAAACGCCAGTATTAGGGATTAGTGGAAGCGGTTGAATTTCTTTTAAATATTTTGAAGGTGTTTCCTTCTTATTGCAGGATTCTATAGTTGGTGCCGGTAAAGTGTGCTCCTGATTCGAGGGTCCAGGTTCTCCAAAAAAAGTTTGCTGTTGTGTCGTACGTTCCAGCTTTCGTTTTACCGTTGTAGGGCCTGCTGAAGAAGTTGATGCTACAGGTAGATTTATGTCTTGGTTAGATATCTCGCGAGAAATGTGGGCTGTATTTTCTAATGATGCATCCGATATTGAAAAGAAGTGATCTTCAATTGTTTGGGGATTAGACTGATGTATTCCACATGCTCTAAATCCTGAGGCTGCATTTGCAACAGTTGCAGCTTTACCCCATGCGTTACCTATTAATCTAGCGATTGTCATTCTTGATAGCTTCCTATCCTTATTTTGAATCATCCAACTTTTTGCTTCTTGAAAAAAATAAGTTTTCAGAGGCTTAAAGAATGCCCTATCTAGTGGCTGAAGTGTCTGTGTGGTGTGACTTGATAAACATAACAACACAACATTATTTTCCGCTGCCAAATTCAATTGCATTGCAATGTGAGGCGTGACCGTCTACAATAAGTAAAGCTTTACCGGCTCTCTTTTTGGGCAGAAAACATTCCCTAAACCATTTGAAGAACAAGTCGGAGGTTATGTATGACGACTTCTGATTCATAAATACACTCGAACCTGGCGGAAGTCCATCAGCAAACTCATCTTTCTTATATTTCCCTTTGAATATCAAAACGGGAGGTATATAATTACCCTCAACATTGCAACATGCAACTAAGGATACATTCTCTCCCCTTTCAGAGCTGGTTAACGAATAAACATCTTTCGCACCTTTGGTAGCGACTACTTTACCTGGTTTGTTGTTTATTTGTATCCCTGTCTCGTCGACATTATATATTTGTCCGGGCTTATCAAACAAATCATTATTTGTAAGAATTTCTTGAAGTAAAGTAAAGAAATCGTCTACCTCCTTCCTATTCATTCCCTTTAAAACCTTCGGATAAACCTAAAGATAAACCTTCGGATTTTCGAATGCTTAATTCTTTATTTCTTTCTAAAAATCTCCTAAACCATTCATCTCCAGCTCTTTCATGAACTTTTGAAAATTTGTGTTTGATTTGTAGTTTTTCTGCAAACTTATATCGGGAGCAAAACCAATTTTTTCTAGGGATTTAATATGTGTAACAAGTCTTTTCTCGTGCTCCTGCCCTAATTCCGGCCCTCGGCCTAATCTTACAATCGAGCTTCCACTTTTTAGATGTCTTCTTAGGGTTCTGAAGGAAATTCCATATTCACGGCTATCTTCATTTACTCCCATCTCATGTGAATTAACTTTATTCATGGCTTCTACTAAAGCATTTTGACTAAAACTAGCTCTAGTTGTTTTTCGTACATAAATTTTACCCATTTTCTGCAAATAAAATTGCATAATTTAGTGAGGCCTATTACCCCAAAAATTGCGAGGCGATTTTTCCAATCACATGTGTAAAACGCCCCACCATCGTTACACATTTCATGGACCCGGTACAGAGTTGAAAACATGATGAATTTTAGATTAAGGAACTTAATATAATTCACCGTTTTCAAATTTACAATATCTAGCTACGTTTGCGAGAAATTCTTTTTAAAAGATACTTACCAATAAATTTTATAGGTTTCAATTTACAGCCGACTGCAGTATTTATTTATTTTCACCAAACCAAACGACAACAAGTTTGTTAGATACATATGCACGATGCGTAATACATAAAACATACTGGCTTTTGGTGCTCGTAACACTATCTCGTCAAAGATGGCTGTACTATTACAGGTAGGGCGTTTTCCCTACTGAGGCGTATTTACCCGGTTTACCCTATACAGTAGACATAAATAAGCGTTACTTCATCTAATATGTAATACATTTACATTTTATATTTTTACATGGTGGTTTCAAATTCTTAAGGAGATCCAACTCTGTGTGACATGTTATCGTAAAGATGACACTTCAATCACGCATTCTCCGCATGCATTTGTTTATATCTACTGCATGGGTTCTGTGAATAGAGCATATGTACATACTTATATCAATGCCCCGCCAGTATTCTTCCATTATTTCTGTTATCATTCCAGTCCTTAACAAATTGCATGTATAATATGTATACAAATATATGTATAATAATAATAATACATTTCAGTGGTTTTTAATTAAATAAGAGCATTCTACAACACAAAAACAGAAATTCACAAATATGAACATTTATTAACATATAAAAGTTGATAATTCTCGACGGATTTCGTTAAAAACGTTTGGCATTAATGAGAGAAACGTTTCTCAAAAGTTAGAAAATATAATTTTATTAGATTTTATTAGTTAAGGTTATTAAATTCGTTAATGCCAAATGTTTGTAACGAAACAGATTGAGAAATTTCAATTTTTATGTAGTATGTACTACGTGTTAAACGTTTACTCGTTTAAATTCGTGATTTATAGTGTTTTGGAGTTTTTTATTTGATTGAAAAGTATTTGTGATTTTGTAATTTTATTAAGTAGCGTTTATTACCTAGACGTCCTAATAGATTATTAGGTACATTGATAGTAATAATATATTTATTGGTTCAAATTCATTATTTTATAAATATGTAAATATAAATATTAACTCTGATACAGGTAACAGTACAAGTAACTCTTCAGGTGCCGTAGAAAGTACATCCTTACGTCCATTTACAAGATGGTCATTCTGTAATAGTACAAGAACTTCAAAATGCTCAACTAGACCTTTTCAACGTCACTATGCTGCACAATATAATGCACGGCGTTGGATTGTAACGACGGCCACCTGAAATCTAGTTTTAAGTGAGTTCGGGGAATATTGCGAAGAACCTTCTGGTTCTTCTCATGCCGATACAGTCACTGAACTCACTGAAATGGAAATTGTGTTTGACGTAGAATTACAACAAAACGAAATGCAAGAATCTGTGATGTAATATTATCAAAATATATTTCTTAAATATTTTTTAAACTGAAATTTGTTTTTGAAATTATTTAGGGCGAGTTTCTTAATGCAGATTTAATTTTGATGGTAGTTTAAACCATAAATTTTCCTTAGTTACTTACCATGGTTGTTACTATGGTTGGAAACGAACAGTTTCACTTTAATCACAGTTTAAACTTGAATTGAATTGAGAATTGAGAAACTGGTCCTATGTTAGAAATAGTCACACAAGATCAAATATAGTCTAATATATTTTTGGTACTTTAGAAATTAAAACTGAACTAAATTTTTATTAATATTGTTAACGAAAGTATGTGTTACTCAATGTTGAATATAAATAAAGTATGACAGAAGATATGACGACGATGTACTTATAGATAAGTATATAGTTAGAGAATAAATTCTATATAGAAATTAAACTTAAATTTAATAAAAGAACAAATTTTTAGAAAATAGGTGTACCTACCTATGTACTACGTAAAATGAAAAATCCTCCATAATTACAAATTATTCTTATATATTGTTACGCCGGTACATATATATACACATTATATATATATATATATATATATATATATATATTTATTTATATATATTTATATATATATATATATATACTACTATTATTATTTATTTATGTAGTTATTAATTATATATACTCATAAAACCCCAATTATTTCGACATACAAAACCAAAGACAAGAAATGAAGTTTATCTTAAAAATGTTTCAGTATCTTCCAATCAAATCGTCAATATTACGATAAGTGATAAATTTGAATAAAAATATTTAAAAATCTCAAAAATCATAGTCACATGATCTCAAACATAAACACGATGTTTAGTAAAGGTGTTTCGTAAATTTGAAAACGGACCCAGAGATGAAAACCAAGCACTAAAGCTTATATTAAACATTTTATGTTTTGCGTGTATAGAATTTGATCATGTCTCTTTATAATTTTCGATAGCATGCACCGTTTTCGAAATAATTAAAAAAGTGATATTTTTTTAAATTCTTATTTCTCTCGTAAATATTAGTTTTCAAAAAATGTATTTCTTTTGAGAAAAATTTAAAAAAATGAATTTTTTGACATGCGACATGAAAATTCGATACCGAGGCTTACGCGCGGTAGGATTTTCGAATTTACGGAACATCTTTACCAAACACCCTGTATATATAAAATTTTACCGGAATATCCGCAAATTTTTAACTCTTTGGACCTTCGAACAGAACGTTTTTTTTCCGGCGGTAATCGATAAAACTCCAAAAAGACATCCCTCTAGTGTATATATATATATATTGTAATTCACATCACACGTGATCAAATCACAGTTCAATTACTATTATTGCAGCCGCCATTTAATAAGATATTGTTTATTGAACATTTGATTATTTTTATTTTATAAGACACATAAATAAATAATAATTATTTATTTTATCCAATACAAATCCAAGTATACATACAATAACTTTTATTAGTAAGTATTAGTTAGTATTTGATCGTAAATTAAATATTTAAACATTTTTACATTTTTTATATTATAATACCTATATATCTATCATATTTAATAAAGACTAAAATAATGAATACCTACTTAAATCAGTAAACTATCGAATTAATATTTGTTTATAAAATTAAATTTAAATTATTTTGGTAGATGAACTATTGACTTAAATTTTAATATAAATTTCATAGTAAAAGTACAAAATTTATTCATTAATTGGTAATTAAATATACTTTTCCATTGAACATCTGTCGAGTTAATCTTTTGCAATGTCTCAATATAGTCAGGAAATTAATGGTTTTTTTATCCAACATCTTTTTCTGGCATTCCCGTGCAATATCTTCTTCAGTTATAAAATGCTTTCCTAGGGCAGAAAATTTATTAAGAATAATATTATATTGAAAAAGTGTGTAGAAAATGTTATATCAAAAACAGTTTTCAAATTTAAAACTTTTGTTCAATTGATGAATAAAAAAATCAAAGTAAAGAAATGCAATTTTACCTACTATAGATACATTAAATTGGAAATGAAAATATAGGTACATCAAATTTTGTTTACATACTTATGTAAAAAATTATGTGTAAAACCTTTAAAATGTGATATTAATTAAATTGAAAACTTTGCTATTAGATACCTAACTGAATGTAATGTTGGGAGTCTTGAACTCACTTAAACAATATTATTTTTCTTGTATAAACATCTACTCATTTCATATCAAACAGAAGAGAAGAAACAAAATAAACATTACACAAAGCAAGTCCAAACTTTGTGTAATAATTGTATTAATAAATATTTAAAGCAACTATATACCTTTTAACTGTGGAATTTCTTGAAATTTGAACGAGTTATAGAGAAATAAATTACTTGTTTTCAGTGATGATTTAGACTGTGATAGTATATTGTACTTTTTAAAAACCACATGATTAATAATATCCACAAACTCGTTAATACATTTTATTGTTAATCTTCCACACATGTATCTAAAAGTAAATGGAAAAGTGAATGTAAGTAATTAATAATAATTGGATTTTTGTTACTTTGGTAGTAATTTAAATTCTTCTTCTGTCAGGTATGAAATTCCAAATTCTATACATTTTGGTTTAAGTCTCGTAGCAGAATCAACACTTATGGGTGAACAATCCACACAATGAGAATTTAAACTCGGAAAGTTACACTCTAATAAAGTTAAACTCGACGCTTGATCTACTAACAAATTCATTCCATTATTTTCTAAGTTACTACTATCATTTTCTTTATTTTCTAAGTCAATATTATTCTCTTTGTTTTCCGAGTTACTATTATTCTCTTCATTTTCTTGTACTAATTCTTCTAAACGATTAAGTTTGTACAATTCAATTCCAACTTCAATTTTTGTTTTCTGAAAATAATTTATTGTAAATCGAATTGATCCACTGTTTTATATATTCATGAAAACAAACCTTGAGTTCTTCACATAATTCACGTTGAACTGTTAACATATCACTCAATTCTTGCAAATGTTTTTTCACTGAAGATATCTTATATTCTAGCTCCTTAAGTAGATAAAGACATTCAGTATCATTATTGGCGCATTTTATAATTTCTATACATGATTTTAATATAGTTACTTTATCGCATAATCGTTTAAAAACTTGAATAAAATTTGATGCATCCATTTTTCGTAAAGAAATAAAAAGTTGTTATATTTAAATTTTATAGGTTACAAATTGGCATATGTGGCAACGTCGCACTATGCGTTCGCACGGACGGATTATAACACATTCAATAATATTAACTTGTAATTATCTTACAAAATCAATAAATTCTTACAATAACCACGAAATTAATCCCTTGACATTCAAATAAATCAGAATTTGATACGTCCGAAAAATACTATTTAATTTGGCTCAACTGAACAGTTCTGTGCAAGCTAGAAACAGGGGGTCTATTCTAATTCAGATTTCGACTCGAAATAATTTCGACTTGTTGAAATTATTCACGTAGCCATTTATCGGTAGTGGCGGAAACAGTGATCGACGTCATTACATTGCGATTTATTGAAATTAATTTCAAATTTCGACTCGAAATAATTGCGACTTGTTAAAATTAACTACGGCCTGTCCAAAGCTATTTGAGGTTCACGCCATCAATCGTCTACCAAAACCGTAATATGAAATTTCCTAACAGTTCCGTGTAAAAATGATGCGATAATTTAAAAAGTAATTGGTAATACAAGGACCTCTATCCGACCGCTACCGATATCTGCGTAATCTGCATTCTTCGACATATCTGTATGTTGTTATCTTTATCTAACACGTTGATAACATGCTTCGCGTCCGTATGTCTATTTTGCGGCATATGCGTGCGAGAAATATATCAGAAATGCGACGCTGCCAAATGTTTTGCTCCCATCCTAAAGCACGTGTTGCGCCTTAGTATGTGCAGGGAATCCACCGCGAAATATGCCAAAAAGATATTTAATTTAGTAGCCCATTTTGAAGGAACGGCAAGAAGATGGTCAATTACTACCATTAAATGCAGTTCAAAAGGTACGTAGTGCGTCCACAGTTACTACACGCGAGCCGCGTGCTACAAGTGTAGTTACCATTGACTCTGTTACCAAATGTAGACTACGAAGTGTTATCATTTTATGAGATGTATTCCGCACGTAAGTTGATGTAATGATTTGTAACAGTGATGTTATCGTACCTTATTGTGTATAGGGATGAGTGTAACGTTGGACTCGTTATTGGCAAAGTTGAGGGACAAAGCTTTTTACAATGTAGGTCGAAACAACTTAGCAAAAATCCTACAAAACTGTACCGTATTGTAATAGGAAGGAAACTATAATACCAACTAGGAGCAGATCAAGGTTATCCTTTGTGTGTGTAGAACTGAAAAATATAATAACCAATATAATTTTAGCAAGATATTTGTATTATTAATATAAATACATAACAATAACTTGGCATTTAAGTGGAAGAAAGACTGTAATCGTAGAACATTATTTCAATTGCATCATATCGCTGATACGAGTGAGATTTTTACAAGAATATGAGGCAAATCCAACTAGTGACATTCCATTACAATATGTGTATATTTAAACGAAACATGGATCATTAAAATGGGTTTAACGATTAAGTCGTGGCAACATAATACTGTAAAGAGGTGGAAAGGATGAAAAAGGTAGTTTAGAAACATACTGTAGTGATTATTCTGTGTCAGTTATGTTGTATGTATATTATCGTAGTACATGCACGAACAGTAAATGGGTTTGTACCTGAGGCAAAATTACTATTTCATTCCAAAACAACTAGCAATTACCACGGGGAAATGAATACTAGTAATTTTCTACAGTGGTTTGAAGAACAGCTATTAAAGCCCTTAGAGGAACCATCCTTGATCGTCATGGATAATGCGTCTTATCACAACGGTTTGCTCGACATGCAACCTACAACGGTTCTAGTTATGTACATTGTTTTGTGTGTGTAGTTTAAGTTTACAAGCTGCTGTCTATGTATATTTTCAAATTGGTTGTGTTTGTAGTATTTGTTGCTTTTCATTTATGACATTGGTTTGATTTTGATATATTTTGGTACTGTACTTGTAATAAAACACATAAAAAATGGAAAAATAACACTTCATTCTGCTATTCCTAATCGTCATTAGTTTAGTTCTGTTTACAAATAATCTGTATGCATATGTTTGCACTAATACACATGTAAACAAGTTACACGGAGTTTTAGTATTACATGAATTATTATAAAAGACCATGCATGCATATTCAAAGATGTAATGCTTTATATTAGTTATACAACGTTCAGTGGTACACGCTTTTTCTTGCTTTTATACTATAAATGTGAGCTTCCTGTGTACATATGTTGGACAAATTGATCCTGGAAATGCATGGTACCACTTCGTCAGAAAAACATGCATATAATAAACGGTTAGTTCTCAAATCAAGTAATTAGTAACAACTAGTTAATTACTACCGAATGAGGTGTCTTAATTTTGTGGTAACATTGATTTACTATACGTTCACGAACTTTCTATGTGTTGCAAGATTTCAATTTTAACAGGTGAAGACCCAGTGGCTTTAACCTCTACATATGTTCGCCCTAAAACAAAATGCATTGCAGTGTATGTCGGTAGGAGAAGCAGACATTAGAGTTAGTCATAAAAGTGTCAATTATTATCAATAATATTGATATTTACATGTTCTGCTTTATCAAAGGTGACGATTGAGGTTCCACTATAATTGCATGAATATAAGACGACCCCAGAAAGTAACTCGTCTATCTAAACATCAATTCGATTATTATATAACGTTTTACAATGATTAGGACCTACGTACCTTGTTCTAATGAATTGTATTAATCTTTTTTTGGCATGTAAGCAACGTGTGCAAGTAACATATCGGGAAATCCACACTATGAACTTAATTAAAATCAAACTACAGTTAACCCAGCAACAGCTACAATTTGTAGTAACGCATTGCCTAATAATTTGTATCGAAACTTTAACATTGTTTACGAATGTGAAAATTCGAGGTTATATCTTTTGTTTACTAAGATAGCGTTGAAATAATCTGACACCACTGTGCCTGACGTCAGCATCTAGTAACTTTTGATTGATGACGTGAACCTCAAATAGCTTTGGACAGAACATATGTGCTGTCCAAATCTATATGCAATTCACGTCATCAATAAAAAGTTACTAGATGCTGACGACACAGGCAGTGATGTCGGATTGTTCTAACGCTTGTAAACAAAAGATCTAACCTTAAATTTTCACATTCGTAAACAATGCTGAAGTTTCGATACAAATTATTAGTCGATATACAGACAATCCGTTACTGCAAATTGTAGCTGTTGCTGTGTTAACTGTAATTTGATTTTAATAAGTGCGTAGTGTGGATTTCCCGATGTGTTATTTACACTTGTTGTTTACATGCCAAAGAAAGATTAACAAGGTACGTAGGTCCTAATCATTGTAAACATAATACAATAATTGAATTGATGTTTAGGTAGACGAGTTACTTTCGGGGTGATGGGCTGTCTTGTATTCATGCAATTATAGTAGAACCTCAATCGTCACCTTTGATAAACCAGAACATGTAAGTACAAATCAATATTATTGATAATAATTGACACTTTTATCACTAACTCGAGCGACTGCTTCTCCTACCGACAAACATTGCAATGCATTTTGTTTCAGGGTGATCGTATGTAGAGGTTAAAGCCATCGGATCTTCACTTGTTACAAACTGAAGTCTTGCAACATGCAGAAAGTTCATGAATGCATAGTGAATTAATGTAACACGAAAGCAAGACACCTCAGCGAGTAATAATTACACACGTTAATTAACCAGAGCATGGAAAAGAAATGAATTACATAATGGCCGACGACAATCGAGAATCATCGATAATCGCTGTTAGATTACATATTGCGTTCCTGAATAAGTGTACTGTGCTTTTACAGCGACAATGTTAGACATGCACATGTTAGACGTATGTACACAGGAAGCTCACATTTACAGTACAAAAGCAAGATAACATGTACCACTGAACGTTATATAACTAATATAAAGCAATAAATCTTTGAATGGTCATGCATGGTCTTTTATAATAATTCATGTAATACTAAAACTCCATGTAACTTGTTTACATGTGTATTATTCCAAACATATGCATGCAGGTTATTTGTAAACAGAACCAGACTAATGACAATTAGGAATAGCATAATAAAGTGTTATTGTACAATTTGTATCAGTTTTATTACAAGTACAGTACCAAAATATATCAAAATCAAACCAATGTCATAAATGAAAAGCAACAAATACTACAAACACAACCAATTTGAAAATATACATAGATAACAGCTTGTAAACTTAAACTACACACACAAAACAATGTACATAACTAGAACCGTTGTGATAAGATGCATTATCCATGACGATCAAGGATGGTTCCTCTAATGGCTTTAATAGCTGTTCTTCAAACCACTGTAGAAAATTACTAGTATTCATTTCCCCGTGGTAATTGCTAGTTGTTTTGGAATAAAATAGTAATTTTGCCTCAGGTACAAACCCATTTACTGTTCGTGCATGTACTACGATAATATACATACAACATAATAATCACTACAGTATGTTTCTAAACTACCTTTTTCATCCTTTCCACCTCTTTACAGTATTATGTTGCCACGACTTAATCGTTGAACCCATTTTAACGATCCGTGTTTCGTTTAAATATACACATATTGTAATGGAATGTCACTAGTTGGATTTGCCTCATATTCTTGTAAAAATCTCACTCGTGTCAGCGATATGATGCAATTGAAATAATGTTCTACGATTACAGTCTTTCTTCCACTTAAATGCCAAGTTATTGTTATGTATTTATATTAATAATACAAATATCTTGCTAAAATTATATTGGTTATTATATTTTTCAGTTCTACACACACAAAGGATAACCTTGATCTGCTCCTAGTTGGTATTATAGTTTCCTTCCTATTACAATACGGTACAGTTTTGTAGGATTTTGCTAAGTTGTTTCGACCTACATTGTAAAAGCTTTGTCCTCAACTTTGCCAATAACGAGTCCAACGTTACACTCATCCCTATACACAATAAGGTACGATAACATCACTGTTACAAATCATTACATCAACTTACGTGCGTAATACATCTCATAAAATGATAACACTGTAGTCTGCATTTGGTAACAGAGTCAATGGTAACTACACTTGTTGCACGTGGCTTGCGTGTAGTAGCTGTGGACGCGCTACATACCTTTTGAACTGCATTTAATGGTAGTAATTGACCACCTTCTTGCCGTTCCTTTCTTAAAATAGCCTACTAAATTAAATATCTTTGTCATATTTCGCGGTGGATTCCCTGCACATACTAAGGCGCAACACGTGCTTTAGAATGGGCGTAAAATATTTGGCAGCGTCGCATTTCTGATATATTTCTCGTACGCATATGCCGCAAAATAGACATACGGACGCAAAGCATGTTATCAACGTGTTAGATAAAGATAACAACATACAGATATGTCGAAGCATGCAGATTACGCAGATATCGGTAGCGGTCGGATAGAGGTCCTTGTATTACCAATTACTTTTTAAATTATCGCATCATTTTTACACGGAACTGTTAGGAAATTTCATATTACGGTTTTGGTAGACAATTGATGACGTGAATTGCATATAGATTTGGACAGGCCGTAGTAACCAAGTCAGTGTTCGACGTCATTAAATTGCGACTTGTTGAAATTAATTTCGATTTTGAAATCGTATTGAAATCTTAATTTCGACTCGAATTGTGACAGTTTGTTGGTGAAATAGAGGTTATGTTACATCAGATTATTTGAGAGATACGTTAACCGCTGTGTCTAACGTAGAATAGTTATTATTATAGCCTTATTATTAGTCTTCTTTAGTATATTATTAATCTCCTTTATTTTATTTAGTCTTCTTGATTTTAGGTATGAGGTCTTGAGATTCTGTTTAAGTTTCTAATTTAAGATTAAGATTCTAAAGTTTCTAGTTTAAGTTACTAATTGTAGGTATATAGTAAGTATCAATAATAAACACAGACATATTTACACGAGGAAGAACTTACTAACAATAAACGAATAAAGAGTAATAAATAATACAATGAAGTACTAACAATATAAAGTAATAATAAATTGAAACCAAAGTGGAAAAATCAAGAACTAAACTACAACACAAAACAAGATTAAGCGAAGCACGGTAACACCTACGGGAATAACATAGGTTTTATAACTTACACGTATGCGATACTTTACAAATGATAGAGTGAGTGCCGTCATTAAATGTCGTTCATATTCCGATTTTATCTATCTAAATTATCCGCAAATATTTTAAGGACTTATATTAAACTTGTCGCTCCCGTTTAGTTATGAAAACCATATAAAACATTATCGCCAACGTCAGTTCTTTTATAATACCAACCTAACGTTCCGACATGTTGCTGTTTCCGCTATTAGTCGAAATCTTTAGAATCGCTCGCCTGCTGTCGAGTCGCTTTGACGTCATCAAATTTCGACCAAAATCAGTCGAAATGAATTAGAATAGACCCCCTGAACATTTTATTTTGAAATTTGCATTGCTATAGCTTATCCAAACCTATATGATGTTTACGTCATCAATACAAGGTTACTAGATGATGACGTTTCACACACTGCTGTCACCTCGTACATCGTATTTTGACAGTTCTAATAAATTGTAGTCTTTCTTTATACCATCTAATATGTGCGCAAGTAAATCATCTATAGAATATGTCACTTCCCAAACTTTAAATCGAATTACAAATAAACAATCTAATAACTTTTTGTTGATGACGTGTGTCATATAGGTTTGGATAAGCTATATATAACATTTAATCAAGTTGTTATAAATGTTAATGGACAATAATTAAGTAACATTATAAAATAATAAATTAGTAGTTCTGTTCTGTTCAAATATATAATATGGCATCTGCCTTGCAAGATCACTGCTATACTGAATACTGCTTTCAATGTGCTTCTTTCTAATTTATTGGTTTGTCGATGCGATTTTTTTATCGGTACTGTCGAGAAGAAAGAAAGGGGGAGCATCTTAAACAGAATCGACGAACGAGTGAAATAGTTGAATAATCTAATAATATACTCCACAGCATCCGTCGGAGACAGACGTCTTGACGTCTCGGAGACGTCAAAGTCTACAATGACATATGAAATGAATGACGTCTTCCAAACGTCATTGTATGTCAAGGAGTTAAACAATATTAAATCACAAATTGTACTATATTTGCAAAATATTACTTATTATTATAAAGATAGAGAAAATTAATCTATGTAAATAAACAACTATTAAATCTAGTTTATAAATAAAAAAAGAGTTCCCTAATCGAGGTCCCCACATGAGACTCGACATAAATGTGCGGTGATGTGTTGTAAACAATATACCAAAATTTAAACAAAATCGTATTTGCGGAAGGCCCTCAAATTCACTAGCAGCCCAAAATTTCGTAACCCCAAGTGTTATAATCCGTCGATCGGAACGAATAGTGCGACGTTGCCACATATGTCTTAGGTTGCTAGCTTTACTCCTGTAAAATTTTTATCGTAGAGTACAATTCTAAAGCTGGGATCACACTGCCGACACGTCACGTGCAAGCATAGAATTTTACATTAGTACACATAGGACTACACGTGACGCATCTATTCAGATGCTCACGCAGCACGTTTTAAGTAAAGTATATTATTTGCCCGCCGCTGTTTATTGGCTTGTAATTGGTATATCAAATAAACTTAGATATAGCTTATCCAAACCTATATGATGTTGACGTCATCAAAAAAAAGTTACTAGATTGTTTATTTGTAATTCGGTTTAAAGTTTGGAAAGTGACATATTCTATAGATGATTTACTTGTGCACATATTAGATAAGGCATAAAGAAAGACTACAATTTATTAGAATTGTCAAAATACGAGGTGCGAGGTGACCACTGTGTGAAACGTCACGTTACATCTAGTAACTTGTATTGATGACGTGAATATCATATAAGTTTGAATAAGCTATAGTAAATTGCTATATATTTACTTATTATTATACTTTTTTTGCACGTCGGCGAGTAGAAATCAGTGCCATAATGTTGGTGCCGTAACGTGACGTGTCGGCAGTGTGTTCCCAGCTTAACTGTATATCTTAGGAAATTATTATCAGTCACCTTGTGAGTTAGCTATAACCGTAGTCTGCGTTGATTGTTTCGTTCTTATAAGGTCTGTGCAATCGATTTTAACTTATAACTAGAGGCGCTTGCGTCAGGGACTAATAAAATTTATTATGTATGGTTTAGAATTTGACTATTTGCTGTAACTTTTTTAAAATTGAAAAATAAAATTGTGTTTTCGTTTTACATGTATTAAAACTGCAATTAATGTATTTTTCGTAAAGTAAACAAGAAATTATTCCGAAAATATTTAATAAAATGGTCTATTATATATGGTTTAGAACTTTACTATTTGCTTGAACTTTTTTAAAATTGAAAAATAAAGTTGTGTTTTCGTTTTACATCTGTTAAAACTGCAATTAATGTATTTTTCGTAAAGTAAACAAGAAATTATTCTGAAAATATTTAATAAAATGGTAGCAAATATACATTACAGTTACCATTAGTTCCTGAAGCGAGCGACATCTGTTATTTCTTGAAAGTTGTCAGGCCAGCTGTTTTATGCGAATGCACAGACCTTATAAGCACGAAACAATCAACGTAGTGACGGCTATAACAAAAGATAATTTTATTGACATTTTATCAACACGTTAAATTTTCAGTTAAAGTGACTATATACAATTTAAAACCGTGGAAAGATGAATATTAAAGTAAGTTTCGTATTATATTTTCTTAAAACTGTTTAGATACTTTTAACCGAGTATAACATTTATTTTTTATTTTTTTATAAAGAAAAATAAGTTTTTGAAATCATAAAATTTTAGATAGGCATTATTGGTGGTTCTGGTTTAGACGATCCAGATATTTTAAAAAATCAAAAGGAGAAGCAAGTAAATACTATTTTTGGTAAACCATCCGATTGTCTTATAGAAGGGGAAATCGAAGGAGTGCCCTGCGTTTTGTTAGCGAGACATGGTCGCAAACATGATATTATGCCAGGAAATGTTAATTTTCGTGCTAACATATGGGCTCTTAAAGAAGAAGGCTGTACCCACATAGTTGCAACTACTGCCACTGGTTCTTTACAAGAAAACATTAAACCAGGCGACATTGTTATTTTAGATAGTTTTATAGATAGGTAGGTTTTGAAATAATGATTAGCCCTTTTGCTGTGGCAACAATGTTCAGATACTTACCATGATACCAAATATATCTACCACATACTTAGGCTCTAAATAATTAAGTTGTTGAAATAACATTACTATGGAACTGTTTCTGGAATGAATGATTTCCATAGAAGTTATTTGGCAGATAGCATATTATCCGATAGTTATCTGAACTATAGAACTAGCACTAAATAAAAAAAAATTGTCTGCTTACTATATGATATTTGGATTTGCCTCATTTATAAAGAAATTTTATGATAATGGCAGTTATGTCTGTAACAAAACTATTATTTTTTTTAACTATGACTTAATATATAACTAATATTAACTTAGTAAAAGGGCTAAAAAAAATTAAATATTAAAATTAAAGGACTCTTAAATAATTCATATTTTATTATAGAACCAAAAATAGACCTCAAACATTTTATGATGGTGCACCTAATTCTCCAAAAGGTGTATGCCATCTACCGATGGAGCCTTCATATTGCTCACGTACAAGGCAAATTATAATTGATACAGTCAAAGAAGCTGAATTAGAATGTCACGAGAAAGGCACAGTTGTTGCAATTGAAGGACCGAGGTTTTCTAGTAAATCGGAGAGTTTAATGTTTCGACAATGGGGAGGTCATGTAATAAATATGACCTCAGCTCCTGAAGTATTAATTTATTATTCAAATACAATTATAGGTAATAAACCAATTTCAGGTTGTTTTAGCTAAAGAAGCAGGACTTTGCTATGCTGCTATTGCTTTAGCCACTGATTATGATTGTTGGAGAACAACGGGTGAAAAAGTGTGTGTTTCTGAGGTTGTGAATACATTCAAAAAGAATGTCGGAAAAATCATTAAATTAATTAAACTGGTTGTGCCAAAGATAGCTGGACAAAATTGGGATAAAACTATTAAAGATTTAAAAGTACGTTATTTCTAAATATTTTTATTTGTTTATCTATATAATATAATGAATTTTTAGGATGAGGTCAGTAACAGTTTCCAAAACCATTAAAGATTTAAAAGTACGTTATTTCTAAATATTTTTATTTGTTTATCTATATAATATAATGAATTTTTAGGATGAGGTCAACAACAGTTTCCAACAACAGCTTTCTTCCTAATATTTTGTACTAATTATTGATAATCGAAAAATATATTATAGATGTTATAAAAAGTAAAACTAGGTATAATTTTATTTACTTATGTTTTATTATGTAACTTACAAATATAAATCTGTTTTCAAACAACTATGAAACATTCATAAATTCACACCTTTAAATATTACTAAAAGTAGGGCGTTACATTACAAATAGATTGGCCATGTGCAATGAGCAATGTGAAAATGGTCTGATTGTGAGATCTTTGACAAAAAGAATGTAGATAGGTATCTATAATTTCTAAAAGCATATTACCTTACCTATTAATTTTGAGGATAATTAAATAATATAATATGTTGAAGTTTGGGCAAATTTAGTTCTTTCTTTGATTTAGTATAAATTTGTAGAGTTTATTTTCGACTGAGTTTTAATATCAACTAATTTTCTAGAACACACGAACTACAAATTTTCTCTAAACAAATAAATTGTGTAAATGAATTCATATAAATAACTTTTACAGTAATTGTAAGTAATTTTGCATTGTTTTAACAAGTATTTTTTTTAAAAGATCTTAGTAATTCTTTAAAGTATAAAACTTCATCAAATAATAGCACTGGAGAAAATAAAACTAGTTATAAAAAAATTCTTGATATGCATATTAGGTTACATAGTAATAAAATTAAAATAAATAAAATATTATAATAGTAATTAAAAATAAGCAGGTTACGATAATTAATTGCCTTTATAATTATTCGTAAATTTAATCAATCAATTAATTAAAAATTAATTTTAAAAAATATCCTAACAATAGACTAGAAAAGCGACAACGTCGCGATAGCGGTGGTGGCAATGGCGGGAACGATATGATTCCAATCAAATGAAGAGTGCCTGTAAATTTCCATAAGCGATTTTTCAAATTAAATTTACATAGATATAAAAAACTTTTTAAGTATTTCAAGACAATTTATGTGAAATATAGTAGTTTAAACATGATTAAAGACTGATGGCGTTTAACGCGATCAACATGTATGGATTTTGTTGGTGCATACGGCCATTAGTATACTTATAATTATATATACTTTATTCAAGATAGGTTCCAATATACATCATCAGTAATACATCCTATTTTTATAATATGAACCTACTATAATAGATTGCATAGTCTTTCCTTGTTATGTCATATGTGTGCAGGTAAATCATTGGTACAGAATATGCCACGTTCAAAACTTTAAACTAAATATTACAAATATACAATTTAGTAACTTTTATTGATGACGTGTTAGAATCTATCTTGGATAACGTATAGATACCTATTAGTAAATAAGTAGATATACAAGGTGTTACAAACGCAACACCCGTCCTTTCAAGAATCGAATCGGTAAGCCAAAATAAATCGAAAGTCAAGAGTGATATTCCGATTAGTTTTCCTTATCTGTACGTCATCCGACCTCAATCCGGTAGATTTTTTATGGGGGATACCTTAAAAGAAAATGTTTACCTTGAACCGGTCGTAGAACCAGCAGTTCTTACTGGCCGTCTTCATACAGCTATCGCTCCAATAAATGAACACATCTTGGTGAGGATCAATACTTCCGTGTTAAACTGCGCAAGAGCTTGCATTGATCTCGAAAGAAACATATTTGAACATCTTTTGCAATTTGTTTTTTGTTATTTTTATTTTCATAAACTTTAGCGTTGCGTTATTTTCTGTCAATAAAATTGTAAGGAAGACCAAAGGGAAATTTTGTCACTCTTAACTTTACATCTTTTTTTAGTATTTACCACTTACGACTTTTGGACTTACGATTAGAATATGATGAATAAATTTTTTATAGATTTTTGATAGATACATTTCATTAAAATGTTTGATAGATACACTTTAAGGTACCTATTTACAACCGATAAATAAATATGTAGGTAATCTTCCTGGCATTATAGAAATAGAAAATATTACTATATGGATAGATGGATGCTAAAATCCCGAAATCGCAACTTTTACACTTACGACCTTTTGTTTCTAACAGAGCAGTGTAGAGGAAGTGGCAGCACAATCGCCCCCATAACGAGAATGTACTTAAAATATGCAAACGTATTCGTAGACAGTAGTAGGTAATGCAACACAAACGCGGTTCAAGTAGTATATAGGTATAGGTATTTGAGCATAAAAAAAACAGTCTAACAAGCAATAATACTGAAAATAAAATAAATAGCGAAAAGAGCGATTGTGCCCCCATAATGTTTATGAAACACAATTACTGTGAGAATGACAATGATCGATTATTATTTCCATAACTTTTGTATTACTTAATTTACTAACAAACAGAGTAATCAATGCTTGAATAAATACTTATTTCTTCTTATAAACTGCTCAAATACGACATTAGCACCGTTATGTGTACGCGAGAGCATAATATATAAACTTGTTAACTACTTTTAATATTTTCACTGAAATTGTGAAAAATCTAAATATTTTTCTAATTCTACGGTACAGTGTTACTAACATGACAAACACAGGATGGCCATTAAGTTTAAGTCGAATGTTTGTGATGCAAATGTTCTTATATTTATGAAATAATTTTATTGTTTTGGTAGAAAATATGTTTTGCCCCCATATGCGGATATATGTTCCCACTTCCCCTATAGCATAAGTGATAAACCCATTTTACAACGTAATCAAATTTTATTATGATTTAATAATTAAACATTTACAATATTCCTACGGCAAATTAAACAGTACATAAATTCTATTTAGGTATAAGTATATGCGGGAATAATTACTTTTTAAGACGTTTAATCGAAAATCTTCGAAAGGGCTTCACTAAGCTTGTTTAAATCAACTGCCCAGTTTTTGATACGTATGTAAAGCAGTGGACTTTTTAAACAGGAAAGCCGAGCTGTCGTGCGACTAGCGTGGCTATCCGAAACCCAGAATACCATCAATTGTATATTATGTTGCCTATCACCTTTCAACAGTATAGAATAGATGGAAGTTTCCTTGGTTGTTATACGATGAAGTCTTGTAGCTCAGTTAGATGCACGGCGTTTTTACATTTTGCCTAAATGAGGTGAATGAAGTTCGAATCTCCCTTCAAGTTTGTTTTTTTTTTAAATACCTATTGAAAATTTTAATCAAAACTATATTCGGCATGAGAGATGAATATCAATGAATATGTTTACGGTATAAAAATAATTATGTGAAATTATTAGTTGTGCTTAAACATAAATTGAATTTTGAATTAGTTAATCTAAACTACCAGATCAGTAAGTAATCCTTTAACGACGCCGAGGATAGCATTATTATGTTTATTATCATGCATTCAAATTGACTGTCCAGAAATTCAAGTGCTGGTTTACTCTAATATTATTATAGCAAATTATAACTGTTATTTTCTGTGAAAGAAATACGCAATTTTTTACAATTACATAGGTATGTCATTTAGTTACAGAATAAGGAAACAACAAATACGAAACAGTTTTGTACAAAAGGGCGGAGGTATACCTTCAGAATTTCATAACAAATTTCTGAGACAAACAACGACACATATTTTCAAAAAGAATTTTTCTATGTGTTATTACCTACGTAGTTAAAATAGAATGTGAAAGATAACCGACAAGGGGCTAGGGAAGGTTTCGGTATTCTATTCAAATTTTGAATGGATAAATACTAACTCCCTGCTTTACTTATTTTTACAAGTTTACGACAAAATCTTAGGCGGTCTGCATCATAAAAATGTGCAATTTTCAAAATACATACATATATCTAATACTAAACTGTATACTTACCTATACTTACCTGTATACTACCTATACTTAAAAAAATATTTGTATACTTAATTATAAATAAATAATATTTAGGAATCTATATTTTTAAATGTTAATTATGAATTTATTAAATTAATAACTTTTAAATGCTTAGGGTGATATTATTTTTCACATTGGGATTGCAGTTAAGTAAATGTAAATGACCCTTTTGCTAATAACATTGACATGTTCAAGTATTGTTCAAAACAATTTATTTGTATACAATAACAATAGAGAAGGCTAGAGAAGGCTTTATAATCCAATTATTTTTGAACAGAAATTGTGATCAAATGGTTAATCCAAAAAATTGTTTTTTTTTTAAATTCAGTTATATCTTATCGAGATCTTAGGGCACTGTTCCATTTTAATTAAATCGACAGTTTTAAAAGATTTACATACATTTCAAAAAGCATATTTTTAATTAAATTTTTGAAAGTTTGGTAATAGTATTCCTATAAAAGTCTCAGGTGATTGTAACCAAAAAAAAATCATCTCGATAAACCCAATGCTTTTTGAGATATTCCTGTTCGAAAAATACATGCAATTTCCCTATCTCGATAAAACGGGAGTAATGTCCTTAAATCAAAACCTATTAAAAAATGGATCTTCCAATATATTTATAATAAATAGATATTTATAATTATAATTAATAATAATGTATAGGTAGCCTAGATACTATGTTACGTTCGCTAACCGTTTGAATGAAAGATAAAACAATATATACAGGGTGATCCGGGACTCCACCGACAAACTTCTAGGGTGGTTGAACACGTCAAGACAAAAACTTTTGCAATGGAACCTCGAGTCGAAATACATTTATTCAATCGGAAAACGAAGTAAGGACTGAAACAGCCGCAGGTCGCGGAGATCAGAGAAAATAAAACACACCAATGTAACAGGCTATGCGAGCACTCACGGGGGCCCCGCCATGTTATTTGTTTCACATATGTTTCCTCTTCTGCATGGGCTGTAACATACTGCTGCTTGCTTGCCGATTCTCCCATTGCCAACGTAGTTTCATCCCTAGAAGTTTGTCGGTGAAGTTCCGGACCACCCTGTATATATATTTGGCATTACGTTAAGTTGCCGTCTTCAAATAAGTAGAGGTTCTATAATAAACGACTACATTTTACAAAATACCAAAATAAACTCGTTTTCTTTTAACCGCGTGGTGATTCCTGTTAGATGGGGATTAAAATTCTCCAACACTAACAACGAGTAAGGGTCAGGTAAACCGAAACAAATTGTGGAAAAAGGTATCCTGTAATGCAACTTTCGTAGAATTATCGATTTTAAAACTCCCAGTATCTATTCTTTAACTTTTGTTTTACTATCGGTAGATGTAATTTATTAGATATGTCGTACACATTACGACTATTGTAAACATATTCATTGATGTTCATCTCTCATGCCGAATATGGTTTCGATTAAAATTTTCAATAGGTATTTAAAAAAAAACAAACTTGAAGGGAGATTCGAACTTCGGTCACCTCGTTTAGGCAAAATGTAAAATCGCCGTGCACCTAACTGAGCTAAAAGACTGAATCGTATAACAAACGAGGAAACTTCCATCTATTCTATACTGTTGAAAGGTGATAGGCAACATAATATACAATCGATGGTATTCTGGGTTTCGGATAGCCACGCTAGTCGCGCGACAGCTCGACTTTCCGGCTTAAAAGTCCACTGCTTTACATACGTTCATAATAATATTATTATCTAAATGCAAAGGTACCTCTATTAACGCTAATATCCTCGTTACGATGTTGCTAATATGTATAATAAAAGCTGCAAAATGGAAATTACATCTAACAATAAATAATATAGTATTAATTTGCAAAACATGAAAAATCACCACGTTATCCATAGGTAAGTTTATAAAATAATAAATAAGATCACATTCTAAAACCACGAAAGCGAAGAAAATGTTTATTTTCGAAAATATTGTAAACATCAGATAACCTTCCTTATCTATTACGAAAGTCACATTTGATATGTCAAAATATTATTTCTGAAAATAAAATAATCCTTGTTTATAAAAAAATATTAAGTGCTTATCTATGGAAAATAATCTGTATTAACTTTTTAATATTATGATATTTGTGTAAAACTTTAGTTAAACATTATAAGATAATCCTATTTAGTAACTACATTGTAGATACACAGCTCTTTATTTATGTACCAATAACTTTAATGCGACTTGGATTAAAATTAAAATTTTATAGCGAAGCTGTAAATAACCAATTAAATTTATTTCAACAAAATTTTAAATAGATAACAATGTGTGTGTGTGTGTAAATAAACGTTAAAATTATCACGTACTAGGTAGTGTAAAAATTAAAATTAGTCAACTATCTTACGAAGAAAAAATTAATAATTAATATCGTCACTGGTATGACTCATGTTTTAAGGTTACTTACATTTTAATAATAGTATCTAATAAATTAATAACAGATTTTATAATAATCCTAAAATTCTAAAAAAATCCCAAAAATTATTGTCAAATTATTTTTTGGTTTTTTACCTTTAAGATCATTATCAAAATATTAATAGATATGTATAATACGCCAACCGAATTCAAATTACGTACTTACATAATAAATTTAGTATCTTTAAAAACTAAACTTATATATTCGACCTCGGATAAGATCTTATTTTCCCATTGTTTCTAGTTTGTCAAAAAAATTTCTAATTTGCTTAATATTAATCATTTCTATACCACAGAAGAAAACTTCACACGAGGCCGAAATACATAATTATAGGTACAATATAAAATTTATTAAATTGAATTTGGATAACGTATTAATATTTTGGTAGGGACATTGATATTCTGCATAAATAGGTACGATGTAACGATTGTTTTTTCTAGAAAAATAACAATTCTTCTACTGGATATTAAATTGATTAGAATAATAATTTAAATAGTGGGATCAGGTTTTAGAATTTTGTATTTTGATATTAACGGCGTAAACCGCAATAAAAACAAAATAATAATGCAGCTGCTCGACAAACCTAATAATCAATAACTTCGTAGGAATATTCCACTCCCAAAGTGACGATTCTCTCAATATTTCTTGCGCCACGTTACGTTGTTCATACTGTAAGTGTATATGTATTTATGCGTAATACATCGTGCCGACGTAACAGAAAATTTCACCGATCAGAATTTTAACGACCAAAACCGGTAGAGTGAAACACGCAGCTGCTAAATTGTTCTAGAACATCTTCTGGAGGGAGGGAGGGCATGGTAGGTTATAAAAGGTAAATTTTGGCTTGCCCCGCCATAGTTTAAAATGTTGGTGATGTCGTACGTACGATAGTGTTGTGAATGTCCGATTTACATGGCAAGAACAAAAAGAAAGTTCGACCATTTGAAGAAAAGTCGTCGTGCTTGATAGGATTTGTATCTTTATTTCATTATTAATTATTGTATTGGTCTTCTATAGCCAACGCGTATTTCATGCACATACGTATACGCTTTCCTCTCAATTTCCTTTGTTGTGTGGTGAATGGTAAAATTTTTAACATCTAATTTATGTCTGCATTAGAGTGAATGACGAGAGAGCACGCTGTTTTTTTAAACTAATACGTTTGTAAAATCCCCACAATTCTCCTATGAAAATTATTCGTTAATTTACAGAGTATTTCATCATATGCTGTAATCTGTAGACCACGTCGGGCGAAAAATTGTAACAAAATGGCCGCCGAACTAAGGTGCGGTCGATCAATATTCTAACGTAATGGCCGCTCGTCTAGGGTGCGGTCGTCCGCCATTTGCACATGTACGCTCCCAAAATTCTGTCGACGCAATGGTTTATTTTTAAACTATCAGAGGTTTGAAGTAGAATTTCATTATTATTGCAAGCGAATAATTTCGTTTTAGCCTGATGACGTATCTCTGGTATTTAGCTTTAGAATTATATCATGACTCATTGAAACTTTCTAGAATAATTCGACACGTGTGGCGTTAGACAAAGAGAGAGATGGAATGTGGGTTAATTAGTAAGCAGAAAAAGGACACTAATACTACGCAGCGGTTTTTTCGCTTTCCGTACAGGGTCCCTCGAGTGACATTCGTGTACCTATACCGTTTAAATTTTCAAGGACCTCCGTAAAATCCGAATTACGTTTCTTAAGTAAATTAAATTATGTGCATTTTTCCCTTGTAATGTTAATTATGCAAATGTTTTCTTAGGCATATTTTATATTTTTATTTCGCTAAGGTACCTTAGTAATTAAAAATTAACACGAGAACAATATGGCGTTTGTAAAGAAAGGAATCTATTAGATTAATAAAATACTTAATTCATACTATTTTAGAAATTCTGAATTTATTTTTATATTTACATTATTCCTAGTTTAAGTGCAAAAACATCATTTAAAGAAACTATTATCGAAGAAGCAATTTTTAAACAATTCCTTTGAGCCAAATTTAAAGACGACGTGCTCTATAATTCAAAAATTGTTTAAATATTGGAATAAATTACAATCATTTTTGCTAAAATAGTTTGCAGTAAGAAGATCTCACTTTTATCTTAAAAGTAAGTACCTATCTATATAACTTATATTAATTTTTTTACACTAACATAGCTTAGCTAGGCAGGACATAACGTTGTTGCTAGCACTATGGCCACTTAGGTTTAATAATGAACATATCGATAAACGTCCAGGATCCTTCGTGAGGTACAAATTAGTAACAAAAATTATTTTTATAGCAACGGTTATAACCGCAAAAAAACTACGATACTTGTATGTATATTAACTAAACGAAACAACCGGTAGAAAGTAGATTTTTAAAACGTACATCGTTATTAAATACGTAAGTAAATCGATTTATCACGCATCCAGGTACTTGATCCATAACAAGATTTTAGAAAGTAGGTTAATTGACATTCTTATTATGAATAATAGTTTTTTAAAATAGTTACTGAATAGAAGTTAATAAGATCGGAATAGCTTTATTTCCTATGAAAATTCGTTGATGGTGAAAATGCGCTCGTAATGAAAACGAATTAGCTGCGCTCATTGCGTAATGCTTATATTTTAAATAAATGTATTAGGTAGGTAACCTAGAAAATGATCGTATATTGAATAAATCGATAATTTGTTTTAGTATCAGTATCTATCAATGCGTTAATCGAGAATAAAGAACAAATGCGTTTCCATGCGTAAATATAAAACATAAATGACTATATGTACAAAATGCAGGTATATTTTAGTACGTATTCAGAATATTTCCACTTACTATGTAAGAATAGCTATTTATTTTATGAAACAGTTGTTTAATTATTAAAACCGAAATATGCGTTATATCGAAACCCTGGAAGAACTACCTATATAAAAAACGAAAAAGGGAAATATTTAAATTAGGCACGCAATATCAGAAATAAGAAAGTAGTTTAACAAATAATTCAGGTACGAATATAATATGGTACGTACACAAATACAACCAAAAATGTAGATATTGATCATTTGATATACGAAAAACCACGCACGAATAGTTAAAATGGGATAAATTGCGCAATATAATATGTAATTATTTATAACTGGTAAAGGTAGAAATTTGAAATCGGGCTCTATTAAAAAAAAGAAAGGCTGAAACAATTAATTAAGTATTTATCTATACTTTACGTGCGCTTTCTAATTATTTTCTAACAAATAATTATATAATTGTTACATTATAAAACGTATAAATTGCGATTTAGTATTAAAATGTTGAGTAGCACCCATGAAATATTGTACAAAAAAGTTAAAATGAGATAAATAATAAAATTTTATATTCGTCTTGAATATAAAAGTGGCATTTTCTGTTCAAAACTTGAACATGCATAAAAATTAATCCATCATATGGATTAATCAAATTAATTTATAAGTAGGTAATATAAGTTCTAGGTAATAGAAGATATAGGTACGTAAAAAATGAAAATACGAAAAAATACACAACTTGAAATATACCTACATAGAAAATGTAGAAAACGAATATATAGGTATAATTACGTATTTTAATCGAAATAAAAGTTAATCGAGATAAAAGATTAAATCGAATTGCTACGAAAAAGAATTGTTAAATTAGGTAAACTTAAAATATATTAGAATTTTACCGTTAAAGGTGTTCTAAAATAATCGGATATTTAATTTTTTTAAACAAGGTAAATGGCGACTGCACAGATAAATTGTTCGCAACCATCGTACAGGTTGTAAATCTAATTTTTATTATATAAATCCAGCGCATTTTTTTGTAAAAGTTGCGTAGAAAAAATGATGTACTCGGAATTAAAATTAACGGTTATATGAAAAACACATTATTTAAATGTCCATAGTTTTTAAAAATACGAAAAAATTAAAAATCAAATCAAAAACGGCAATCGATAAAAAAATAATAATTTTAACTATTATATAGGTAATAAATATAGCAAAAAGGATAGTATTTAAAAATGTACCTTCAATAATTAAAACAAACTTGAATGGTTAAAACATACCTATTCGTAATGTTATTTAAGAAAATCTAACAATATTTAAATATAGAGTATAAAATAATATGTTATTCCTATATTATGAGATGGCCACGTCAATAAATTGTTAATAACCGTATTTTCGGTAACGCTTTCTATTGTAAAAAATTACAAAATATATAAATCGTCGAAACTATATACTATAGGTATACAAGTAATTTTTGCAAAACAATCAAAAGCAGGCGCTCTTAATATTTTGAAGTTTTAACTAATTGTGCTTAAACAGCAGATATGCGTTTGGAGGGCACGGAAGTCGATCACTGTAAGTCATTGATTTATGTACCTATTAGTAGATGTGTTAGGGATTAAGCCCTTTTGCGTTGTTCATACTTTTGGTTGACAGCGTCCACATCACTGGACGCTTTTGTAAACCGAAAGTATGAACATTGCAATAGAATTTGCATTACATAAAATGACGACTTACATTGTTTGGCTTCTAAGTTCTCCATTTATTAAAATTCTAGTCGGTAGGTTATTTGTAATCTTTTATCGGTTTATTTATCTTTTTGTGAAAAAAATTATGCCACAACTTATTTTTATTGCATTTCGTAACAGTACACGATTAAGGAAAAGTACTTATTAAAATTACGTAATTAATAATAGGACTAGACGTTCACTAAAAAATAATTACCCAAGTATTATTTACTGTTAGCTATTTTTTAAATTATCAGTATGTATTTATGCAATAATTTGTAAGTCTAGTGATTGATTTTTGTAAAATTTATTTGATCCATAAGTTATTGGTTTAATAAATATCGGTATTTGATTAGCTAAAATCAAACAATATATTAATATTGCGATTGATTTTAATTTAAAAAGTTGAACGATTGACGAATTTATGGGTAGATGTGTTATATTGGTTCAAAAACTGGCTATAAAAAAAGTTATACATATTAGATCATATTAGTGTTGATTGCACGGGCTTTCTTTAATACAACAAAAATCGCATTTCCGAAAACTCATTTGGAAAGAAACTGCATTTTTTCGTAACCGTTATACCTACTATAGTTAAAATTACCTACTCTAGTTTTTGCTATTGTAATTGGAATAAGATGATCGAATCAAATTTAAGTATTGCATTATTTACTATTCTCATATCGGTTAATCTAGCTTCATAAATTATTAGTTTTCTGATCGACCTCAATTATGTTTTAAATATTGATTCCGCAAATTCAGAGAATTGAAGGCTTTTAATTTATTGAATATTTGAGCTTCGAGAATCTTTTTCAGTTGCAATTTTGCTATATTTGTTGCACCTATAAATTTCTGCCAAAAATGTGACTTCAAACGTAATAACACTTTGGGCTTTATTTGTAAATTTTTTGATTATCTAGATACATAAATAAGGGTGGCGTGTTTTTATATGCGATGCTTACAATAATTAGTATTGTTGTGGTCTGTTAAATTTTTTTGGGTGGATGTAAATTTTCTGAAAGTAACAATACTACATGCATGTTTACCTATTACGAGGGTAGTTGCATTTACTGTTGACTAATTTTTTGAAGACATTAGGATTTTTATGAACGTTTTTGGTGTTTTTTAGGGCAATGATAAAAACGTCGCTTCTATAATATTGTAGTAATGTGTTGTTTTATATTGAATGTGTACATTAATAATAAGCTTACAAGTAGACGTTTGTGTTTTAAAATCTCACGTATTGAATTGAAAAATGCTTTTAAAGTTTTATTCCATAAATTGATAGCGTTTAAAATTAATAAGTGCGGAATTTAATCTAATCGGAAGGAATCGTATTTTTAATTCTTATAATTTAATTGGTGTTACTAAGTATTATACAATATTAAATTAATTAAGGCTGTCGTCGATGATCTAGAAAAGTGAAATACTCTCCTCAAATTGATGTATTAAAAAGTCGTAAAATTAAATGGGAAAAACCAATAATGAGCTAATGTGAATAATAAAGTTTATTATGTTTACATTTATGGTATATCATTAATTAAAGCGAATTCTAATCATAGCAAAACAATAAAGAAAAAAAATACTAAATGCATAAGCAGTGCAATATAGGTAAATGTAAATTCATATAATGATGTCTATTTGTACATCATTATGTACATACTTAAATTTTTTAACAATAATAAAATGAAATAAATTTTGTGGATATTATAAGGTAACGGTTGATCTACCTATTGTTCAGAATACGTTATGTATGTAAAAAAATAAATCGACGAAATAGAGCGACGTTAACAGAATAAACTAAAAATAAATAATATTATCGGATATTAAGCGCTTAAATATAATGTAAAGAAATATTTAAAATGTGTTAGTAATGTTATACGATTCATGACAACAATAATGTAGTACGGTACCTTAAATAAACAAATGCCAATGTATCTAACGGTCTATTCTATTAAATTTACAATATAAATTAATGCAGGAAATTCACAAATTAGGTCGGCGATTAAAGTCAATTTATTACATATAAATGAAAACGTCCAAAAGAATTGCAGAATTTGAGAATTAATACCTATTTGGTAATTTTAAAAACTGGTATCACTTTTACCTAGGTGCCTTAGTACCTTAATTTAGGTGTAATTTACAAGATTAGATATTATGATTCCATCTCTACTTATACATTTGTATACGGTAAAATTCTATTTTAGTTACCCCAACTTATAAAATGTTAAAAAAAAACATTTATAAATGACAATGTTTAATTATAGAAGTGAAAATTTTAACGATAAGTAGGTACGTAATCATATATATATTGTTTTCTATTTTCAATCTTATTAAAATTGAATTAGAATAAAACTTGACCATTTTAATAAATTTATCGAAACGTGAACATTTTTTACAACTTGTATTGTTCAAAATGTACATTTTACAAAAATAATTATTTTCTCAATCTCCATTAGTTGTTTAAAAATTACCTATCTACATGTATTTACTAAATGGGATTTATTTTATATTTTAAAACCTTTAAATATGTGTTACACAAAACAAACGTATAAAAATATAATACATATCTATATAACATATGATCACCATTTAAAAATGTGTAGGTAGGTACGCCTATAAACGATTAAAATAGATAAGTAATAAAATAAATGAGGTGTTCCCTTGAAATAATGATAATAACAGTTTAAAACTACGCGACAATAATAATAATATTAATGATTAGCTTACGTATAATTCATGTAGGTACTTATGTATTTTTAATATGTAATTTATATTTCAAATCTTTCGTTGATATTACATGAAACATGCAAACGTGCACCAATATTAAAATAAATATTTAAATAGTATGAGCAAACTAACAAGAATGTATAGGCGGTTGTATGTATTTAACATTTTGTTATATTATTAATAATGAAAGCTGATAGGTTGGAAAACAAGATACGTATTAAACAATTTGAAGATCATTATATCGAATAAAAATGACTATAACTACCTACCTAATTGTAAATTATTATAAACAACATCTAGATTTTCTTATCAATAAAAAGTATAACTCTGCGTTTGTAAGTTTCGCCATATATTAACATTTTTAATGCAAAATTTTTGACACGACCAAAAAGAAGGCAGTACGGATTAAATTAATTTAAATTGTGCGACTTTTGTCTAATACCAAATTATAAACGACAAAATAAATAATTACCTAGTTAATTCGTTATTCTACAGTATTTAATATGATTCTAAGCATGCCTGTACTACTACCACATGCTTTACAAACCAAACCGCCACCGCACCGCGGCGAAACAAATACATTAAATAAACATGTTTTTTATTTAGTCAATCTGTGGACAACTGGACATGTAAGGATAAATTTTGAACTTATAGATATAATTTTCAAAAACCCGATATTTCTATATTTGTTGCCATCATGTACTGTACTGTTTGCGAACAACTCCGTATTTATATACGAGGCGCGTTTTTTAAGTAAGTACCGTTTTGGAATTAAAAAAAGACGTGCAAAGATATCGCAATAATTTTATTTTTACTTGAAAGCCTGTACCTTAATTTACTTTTCTACATAATTTCCGTGAATATTGAGGCACTTGTCATAACGTGGCACCAGTTTTTGAATACCCTCCTCATAAAATTCTGCCGCCTGACTTGTTAACCACTGTATCACAAATGTTTTGACTTCGTTATCGTCTTGAAGATGCTGACCACCCAGGTGTTTCTTCAAGTGCAGGAACAAATGGTAGTCGCTGGGCGCCAGATCAGGGCTGTATGGAGGATGATCTAGAGTTTCCCATTTAAAAGATTTGATGAGATCTTTGGTCCGATTAGCCACATGTGGACGGGCATTGTCATGCAGCAAAACGATACCCTTACTCAACTTGCCACGTCTTTTGTTCTGGATTGCACGACGCAGATTGTTCAATGTCTTACAATAAGACGCTGCATTGATTGTCTCATTACGAGGCAGAAACTCCACTAGCAATACTCCTTTTCTGTCCCAAAAAACTGTGCACATGATCGGACCAAAGATCTCATCAAATCTTTTAAATGGGAAACTCTAGATCATCCTCCATACAGCCCTGATCTGGCGCCCAGCGACTACCATTTGTTCCTGCACTTGAAGAAACACCTGGGTGGTCAGCATCTTCAAGACGATAACGAAGTCAAAACATTTGTGATACAGTGGTTAACAAGTCAGGCGGCAGAATTTTATGAGGAGGGTATTCAAAAACTGGTGCCACGTTATGACAAGTGCCTCAATATTCACGGAAATTAAGTAGAAAAGTAGATTAAGGTACAGGCTTTCATGTAAAAATAAAATTATTGCGATATCTTTGCACGTCTTTTTTTAATTCCAAAACGGTACTTACTTAAAAAACGCGCCTCGTATATATACCTACCTACGTTGCAAATTTGTTGTAAACTCGGTATCTATAAATTCATCTAAAAAAAAAAATAGGAAAAGATTAATATTTTATTAAGACTATAGAATAATGTATTGATTAATAGTTATATATAATAACCTGTTTATATTTTAATCTATTAAGGCGACGTTAACGAATTTTAAGGTTTTTTGGTTAGGCGATTAAGAATATTGCTACATTTTAACGCTCGCTACATTATAAAATATCTAATAAATTATTACTTACTAGATAATGAAATTAATATGAATGAAAGTTGTACGTAACTGTAAACGTAACTGTAACTAATATTTTATTCTGTAAAAAAAAACTACGATAGGGTCTCAATAATCTAAGTTCCGGTAAGCCGAGTTCTGCTTAATCCGACGTCATTCGCAATAAAATACAAAAAACAATTCGGGCAATTTGCACTTGAAAATATTTGGAACGAAGTCGAAAACGTCTCTTTTTCGAGAAATTTGCACTGCGAAAAGGTGCGCAGCGACAAAATAGACCTTAAAGATTTTTCGTCGTTAATACGTAGCTAATATACCTATAAATCATAGTTTTTGTTTTCATTAATCATTAAAAATTGTTTCCACAAGTTTTAAATTGGTAATTAATAATTACCTTCGTTTAGCATGGTGCTCGTGTTTTGAAATTCCGGTCTCGATTACCTCGAATATCGTAACGTAACTCTACTGCGTGACACTTCTCGTATAATTTCTTGCGTTTATGTTGTATGTTAGGTATGTAGAAATACAAATATACAAACGAATAATTTGATCGTTAAAATATTTTAAGATGTTGCGGCTATTTAGTATTTTTTATGATTATACATTTTACGTATGAACTAAACGGTATTTTATCTTCATCATTTTATCTTTATACTTATCTTCACTTTGAATAAAACTAATCAAAAACGGCTAACAAAGAAGTAACCCCGGAATACTTTTTGTACAAGCCGACTAAAGCTGGGAACACACTGCCGACACGTCACGTTACGGCACGCGACATTATGGCACCGATTTCTACTCGTCGGCGTGCAAAAAAAGTGTAATAATAAGTAAACACATAAGAATTTACCATCTTAAGTATATTTGATATACCAATTATAAGTCAATAAATAGCGGTGGGCAGATAATACATCTTTACTTGGAACGTGTTGCGTGAGCATCTGAACAGATGTGGCACGTGTCGTCCTACGTGTACTAATGTAAAATTCCATGCCGGCACGTGACGTGTCGGCGTGTGTCCCCAGCTTAAATCGCAAGTACTCTGCCGAACGCTAAATTCATCCTGACTTGTTAACTAACACGAATCCTTGGCGCGGATTCGTGTCATCGGCACATTGTAAAAGCATGTAATAATACGGATCCGCGCCATACGCAATGAAACGGATAAGCTGGAACAGACTTAAAAATTTTAACTGCTTGAATTATTTAAAACGTAGTACCTATAAAAAAATATTGATTTATACGAAATTAAAATTAGGAACTAGAATTATACTTACAAATTAACGAAAAGTATTTTTTTTATAGAAAATGAAAAACTGGACACCGTATTGAAACACAGGTGAATTTAAAGATTATTTTCCTAAACGTATTACTTTGAGCCTTAACTGTACTTCTGAAAAAAATTATAACTAAAAGTAAATCGATTACAATAATATATACTAATAAAGATACTAATATATACTAATATATAATAATATTGTATTAGTGTAATGCCGCATTTACATTGATCAAGTTATTCGAATTCAAGTCGTTTCAATTCAAGTAACTTGACTAATGGGAACTGATTATTTACTCGACTTGAACTATTCTATCAAGGTACGTCAAGTTTCAAGTAAAATAGAAACATTTTTAACTTTTTGTGTACTTGAAAGATAATAAAATTTGATACGTTTTCCAAGTTAATTAAAGTAGGTATTAAGGTATATGTCTATCGATTACTGAATACTAATCGATAGGAAACGATCCTTTGTAAAAAGTATAATAAAATACATCAATTATTATTATTGTTTATAGAAATCGAATTTTCCACAACAATAGATACACAAAATTACTTAAATTCGCCTTATTGTTATTTTTGAAACAAAAAATACCTATAATATAGATTATAAACATGTTCAATAATGCTTTGTCTTCAAATTTTACAAATATATGCTTTCGCACTTTATTGATTGTTATGCGAGTATTTAACATGTTTTTTTCGAATTTAATAAATAAATAAAAAACAACTTACGTATAAATACGTAATAATATGTCTAATTAATTCTGTATATTAACAAACTGTATTTTATACATAGGTGTGTATTGTATATCTAGATAATAATTAAAAAAACTACTACTCTATTATAAATTACCTACTTGAATTATAATAGTATGTACTCTTATACTTAACTAAATTATAATACTGGTAGTGTTTAAATACGCTTAATTTAAATTTATCGAAAAACCTTTTTACGTCCATATTTGTATATTTTTTTACTATAAATATAAAATCGCAGTTTAGGATATTTATAATGCTAATTTTATTTAACATTATCTAATGACATTTTATTCAAGTTTTGCTGCAAGAACTGGAAAATTGTTGAAATGTTTAGAAAATAGCTTCTGTTTATTTAAGGTTTCAAATTATTTAAGATCTAGTTTTACGATAAAAAAAGGACTATAAACTAGTTTTGGAAATATTAATTATAATATTTAATATAAATGAACACGATTTTCTGAAATTTATGAAAATTTGATTGGCGTAAATTCACCGTATCGGCTCCTATTTATTTACATTCATGTGATATCGATATAATTCAAATGTGACCCATCTTAGTTTATACCTACAGTTTAGTATACACCCTAAACCGATTTTTATTGTTAGCTGCAATTCATCTACCCTGCACGTTTTAATTTTTACAACTACATATATAATTCAGTAAAATAGTGTATAGATATTTATGTAATTTGGTTTCTTTTGTCCATGCAATGATGGCATTTTAGTGAACTTAGTTAGGTTAGTTTGATAAACTAAATTGTGTCTTACAATTGGAAAATGTTTAGATAAACATACATACTATATAAATATAACACTGACTTATGCAGAAATTTGCTTGGGGGCGCGGAAGTTTAGAAATGAGTTTCGGGGGAGAAAGGTATTATAAAAAAAAATACTTATTTATTTTATATAGGTTTAGGAATCCGCGAAATCCTCTCGGTGCGCCAGTGAATATAATAAATATAAAATATAGCTACATATATTTTGATTGAACACTTGAATACATATGTAGATCGTACACTGGATATAAGTGTAAACTACGTTTTCGATAAATAATTAGGTGCTTCGATCCGACTTTGTATTTATATATGTATTTATTGTAAAATTTTTGCTACATCATTTTATAACATTTTTGCTTTATATTGTAATACATAATATCTATGTTTTGAATATATTAAACGCACGTTTTTAAATATATACCTACCTATCTAGTCGAAACCATTTAACCATATATTTTTTCAATGTAAATTTTAAATCTTTTAATTAACGCGTCCTATATTATTATTCTACATTAATTTTTTATGTGTACTTGGTCGTTTAATAATTTTGCTTTGATATGTGTCTGTTGTAGATTTGCACGGTTTGTTAATCGTAATAGTTTAAAATTATTTACTTCAATTTATTTTGAAATGTTGGGAGGTAATAATTTATGCATTGTTTTTGGTAAATAGGTCTATATAATGTCATTTTTGGTATTGTTAGTTTTCATAATCGCGTAGCTATTTATTCGTCGGTCAAATATAGAAGAAATAAATAATAAATAAAGTAATACATAATAGGAACAGCTATCGTTTAAGTGTACTCTATTAATAGTTAATAACAACTATTGAAAAAGACATTATCCAAATTTTAAGAATATTTTTATGTCGTAAGTATATTTATTACCTCTTACATTTTGTAGTAGGTACACTTTTTATTATAATAATTCTTTTAAATAATTATGTACATACTAGATTGCCTCTATATTTGCTTTAAATAACGATTTTTAATTAAAAATTTTGTAATAACTACGTACATCTTTTACCTATACTTCATTTAATAAGCAACAGACAGTTATCTACGCATGTGAATGACTATTGTGCTTTACCTTTGCATAAAATTTCAAAAACATTTTTATTCATAAATATTAAAAAAAAATTAATTGCAAAATTAAATTTTAAATTAAAAATGGGTACCACCTACATAGGTACATAATTTTTATAATTTATAATATTTACTATCTATTGTTTTAAATTATAAATAATCGAAAAGTAGATCATGTTCTAATGTAATCTATAATAAAATAATAGCCTTCGTAATGGCGATAATTTTGAAATAGTAAGTAATCGAACTGTATCTAGAAAAATGTAAATAGGTAGTAGTGGGGTACTTGTACATTTTTTGATTTTTCGCTAAATCGTTTATTTTGACATAGTAAAATACAGAAATATGTACCTATACATATTTTAAATTATAGCGTTATAAAATTTATGCTATTCGGTTTTGAAATTTAAACTATTTTCGAACAGGTCAAAAACGTGACGTAATTGTGCATTGTAAACTAGTGCGGGTCACGAACGCTAGGAACAAATGCTCCCTTAACCTTACTCGATTAACAAAAATGTAAATACAAACGAAATGTGGACGCCTCGTGTGCGGCGATTTCAGTGTCGTAAATAGACACATACCTATAAGTGAGCGTTCAACTTAACGTGAGATTTATTTGAATTTATTTAAACTTTAATTTACGAAAACGCGTTAAATAAGTAATTTTATTGAAAATTGTTTCCACGCAGTTAAAATAAATTAAAATCTATCTATTATCTACATTTCGTTAGATTTAAAAATTCATGCAAGTACCCTATTCTCTTCAATGTTGTAATAAATTATTGCATATTAATTTAGTACACCTATAACTATTATTCCGATGTTAATAGTGTGATACCTATGTAATTTTTCTGTAAATGAATGTGAAGTGTAATTTTCGGATAACGTCTTTTCCTCGTTCTCTTTCTTTCATTGTTTTTAAAGCCGTGAATTATTAGCCGAGAGTTTTATCTGTAATAAATAAATAAATTTCATGCGATGCCATTTAATTAGTAGAAACTTCTAATTGCTTACTAATAATTCACGAAAAACTACTAGATGTTGCTTTCAATTGTGAGCATGACAGTAATATTATGTATTATGAATTAGCTTACGGCAACTGCTAAGTAACAGTTTATGTAAATTCGGCATATATAAACGATATACCTACTTTATTTTTTACAATAATCTTTATTGCATTCTTTTTTTTAAGTATCCACTGTTATAGCTAGATCAGTGTATTCGAAACTGAACCTTCCACATAAGTACCTATAGCATGCTTCACTAATTCTACTTAATGCTAAAAATTTCATATTTTGTGACAGAAATTCAGGTCACGAACCACTGATCTGGATGCGTATAAAAATTATTAATTATTTGCCAACGATAGTAAATTGTATTGCTCATATCTATAATTGTATTACGATCTATTAAACTTATTATAATTATACGATAAAACAATATTAGGATAATTGTTTTAGTAGCTATTAGAAAAAATAAATGGGTGATTGCCACAAAAACGAGTAATCTTGTGTTCCTCACCTTAAAAAATTGAAACAATCGATCTATACAAACAGTAAGCTTATGAGTAGTAGTACTTCAGTCGTATTACCTACAAAAATTTTAATTCTTTTTTTTTGTATTTGTTTATAACTACTGACTTTTATATAACAATAAACTATGAAATGACAGTTCCGTGTCTGTTCCAACATGCGATTCAAGAACTGACCTAGCAAATTTTAATAAACCGGAAATGTTTTAATTTAATTATTTAGTTTTACAGCCTACTGAAACGGTTAAAGTTTCAACAATTAGCAACAATAGAAATATCAAATTGTGTTGCGTGAAAATTGTCTGCAAGTTTGTATTTTCTTTATTTTGCCAGTTCCGCGTTATTATTTATATAAGAAAAAAATGGGGGTAATATGGAAGGGATTCTATTTTTAGATAGATAGATAGATTGTATTTCTCTCATTTTGGCATATTTATGTGTGCACGATGTCGATTATTTCCGCGATCAAATACAATTATAACGTATTCACGTTAAACGTGTAACTTGTTGTCAGTCCCGTGGACACTGGTAAAGGCGCTGTTTTGTATTTGAAGCAATAGTTTCTCAAGTATGCCACAATATTATCCGATCCTTATTACTATAAAACTATTTTTATAGTTAAATTTGATTTCATTTATATAATATAACATGAGAACGAAAATATTGTCAGTTCCGTGCAGTCAGTCCCGTGGTAAACTATAGGCAAAAGTTACATAAATCAAGTTTAAATTTTAAGAATCTTGCCTGTACCGCATTTATTTCTAAAAGGTAATCGGGTATTTTACTCTTTCTCAGAGAATATTGACTTATTTGAATGTGCTCGATGTTATTTTCAAAATAGTTACTTGACGATCTCGTCTATTGTTTAATAATTTTGTTTTTTTATCAAGTTTCTTAAAAAAATTGTGCGATTAACATTGTTCCATATTTTTTTACTCTGTATTAAATCATATTTGTGAATTCCAAATTGCAGTTTTTGCTATCCCCGTGCATTTAGTTATCGGTCCCGTGTATAAGATGTTATTCCGTGCTCAACTAATTAATGCAACAATTTAACAATTTTAATGCATCTATTGAACACAAAATTCATTTTATTTGTTTAATTTTAAATAGAAGACAAAATACATATGGAAAATACTCATTTTTGTGACAATCGCCCAGATACATATTTGTAGCGGTATCAAAAATTAATAACAGACAATATATAAATATTTATGTAGTAAATACACTGAAACAAATGTCAATGAATGTACATACAATTAAATGTATTATTTTAAAAAGTGCATTATATTTACGAAAAATTCGTCGATACAAAGAACAATCCATTCTTTAAATGAGAATAGGGTACTTGCGCATGTTTTTATTTTTCGCTAAATAGTTCATCTAGACGTAGAGGAATATAGAAATACATATACATATTTTAAATTATAATGTTATAATATTTTTGTTATTTGGTTTTGAAATTCAAACTATTTTCGAAAACGGCTTGTGACATAATAGCGTGGATGACAGCTAGTGAGAGCTATGAAAGCTAGGAATGAACGTTCACTTAACTTTACTTGAGTAACGAAAATGTAAACACGAACGAAATGTGGACGCCTCATGCGCGGCGATTACCCCTTTCGGCGATTTCATTGACGTAAATTGACGCAAGCCAATAAGCGAGCGTTCTGCTTCACGTGAGATTTATTTGAATTTATTCAAACTTTAATTTGCAAAAAAACTGTGTCCACAGTCAAAATAAATTAAAATCTTAATCTATTTATCTACATTTCGTTAGATTTAGAAATTCATGTAAGTACCCTATTTCCATTGTAAAAAAAAATTGTTGTATTTCCGTTGAAAAAAAATTGTATTAGGTAAAAAATTAGAATATTATCTATTATAAATTATTTATACATAAATACAATGAACGTCTTAATTATAATTACGTAGTTATTTTTTTTTAAGTATATATCTGATTTATGTACCTAAGTCTCGTTCATATTTATTCACATATTTAAATAGCGTTCTTTATGTTATGATAAAAGTGGATAATTTTACTTTCCGTAATTAATTTAATTATAACGATAAATTAATCAGTACCTATTTTATTAAATATACATGATAGGATAAAAGTACTATCGCTATTGATAATATTGATATCTCTTCTTATACACCATACAATTTATTATATTATGTATCAATTTAATTATATAGATATCTACCATGGTATAATAATTATACAAGGTAAAATATGAAGGCGGATCTGCGCATATTGTTTGACTTCACCTGAGGGAAAATAAGACCGACAGACACCACCAGTACTGTCAGACATTCTCCGAATACCGATGGTACTGGTACGTTGTTCACAAATATAATAAAACGTAGTTTCGGCGTTAAAATTGTTTTTATGTCTCAATCTTGATATACGAACTATTGAACTTGTCCGAAAATAATCTTTTAAATTTCTACACGTATTGCCACGTGCTACTGATCTCCATTGACATCACTGCGCGGAGTTGAACCTATTTAGAACATTCGGATTTCCTACCTTGTATAGTTATTTATACCATGGATACCTACACATCTTATATCTCCTTATACTTCATACAATTACTAGAACCGATCAGTTAAAAGTTTGTATTTGTAGATATAGACACATTGTGTTTACTTACTTATCTATATCCTCGTTTACTGTGATTTGTAGAGTTTCTAGATATATATTTTATTAATTGAGTACGCTTTCTTTTGCCTACTAGCGCAATCATTAAAGGTTTTCTTAACATAAAATATCGAAATATGTACCAATGCTTATAATATAATATATATATATATATATATATATATATATATATATATATATATATATATTTGTACCTACCTATGACTATATATTTGTGATTTAGTTCAAAGTTTGGACAGTGACATAATTATTCTACTGATGATTTACTTGGACACATTACCTACATGGAAAAAAGTCTATATTTTATTAGTAGTATATAGGTACTGTCAAAATACGAGCTATGATGTAACACCACTATGTGAAATATTATCTAGTTAACTTTTATTGATGACGTACATAGGAATAAAATTTAAATGGCTTTTAGTATGGTTCCTTAAAATTAAATTCGATTTACATTTTTAAATTTTATAATATTTACCAAGTATTTATCATATCTACAATTGCGTACTTATTTCAATCTATAAAACCTAATTACAAATTATATAAATCTACGAAAAACATGTATGTTAAATATTATTTATATGTAACAATTAGTGTATCTAGGAAAATATAAAAAATAATATACAAATATAATTCATAATTAAATACAAATAAGGGAGCTTTATATTTTGGCATAATTTAATATAATTTTGTATGTACTCTGAAATTTTGATTATTAGATATTAAGTTCAGACTAGTCGATATTTGATTTATGTATCTATAAAATAACTGCAATACTTAGGTATTGCCGTATTTTTCGGACCTTAAGACGCACTTTTTTATGTAGAAACACCGTCTTATGATTCGAAGGTACGTGATACATGATAAGTCGGATTTTTGCTAAAAATTGTCTCGTAAACTTGTGGTGCGTCTTACGTACGAAAAAATACGGTATTTTAGAAGTCACGTCAAAACAACAAACAAATAGATGTTGAAATAGTTGGAATGTAATTAAAAGATTTATAGATAGAAAGGTTAATATTTATTTTTGTATAAATTTAAAACCAATATTTTATTATTTGAATATTCTAAATCTAAACGCTACAATCTACAAAAGTGACCAATGACTACGTGATTTGACAAATTACCGAAGTATTGACACGTTATGTATCTATATTTAAATGTAAAACAATAATTATTTAATAAGATTAATTATTAATCTTCGAAAAACTAGGTATTAATTAGAGTTTAAATAAAATCGTTCATTCTCATAATTAGTTCGCCAATTATTCAAAACAAAATTCGGTTAACACAGTATCGTTGGAATGCTATTAAACTTATTTTACGGTATAGGCACCTACTTATCTAATACTTATAGTTCACTGTTAATAATATTTTAAGCGTTGATTATATTTACTGATATTTTTCTGTCTTTACTGTCCGATAAATAAATAAATCAAAGTTTCTAGCAAATAGATATAATTTGTATGATTAGGTACTTGATGTTATTTTTTTTTTAATTAGGTATAAGTATCTACGTAATGGATAATTTTAAATATAAGTATATGAACTTTTTAATTGTCTCTTAAGTAGAGAAGAATACATGCAATATTAAAGTCGCCGACTGCTTAAAAATATCGTAACCTCTTATTTATTTCTAAGTAATTTCTAAACTTTAATTTACCTATAAATCATACATTCTAAATAAATGTTGATTAATATTTAATTTTAAAAATATTTTTGGTCTATATTAATCTACCACGTTTCGTCAGTTATGGTACTTGTTTTAGTAATCGCATTAAAATTATAAATGCGTAAAAAATACCTAGTTTTTATAAATCAGTTGCCTAAAATTTATTTGTTGACATCGGTATCGAGCTCAATTTATTATCCAATCGTAAAACTTAACAATAATCACAAACCTCCATCAAATCTCATAACCGCTAGCTATAGTTTAAGTTTAATCGAAATCGAGTGTCCTTGTGACCACCGCAATCTTCTTGAAATTGCCTTAAATGTAAAATTAATACATACTTATACGTTAGAATTTAACTCGAGTTGTGTAGTTATTACTATAATCAAGTTTTGTAGTGGAAGCTAGTTTTAGTTAAAACCAAGAAAAATGAAAATAATGATAAATGTCGAAGACGTCTTTAATTGTGTTACCGCAGTAAAGCCGAGGGCCTCTTACCAAGTATTACCATCAATGAAGGATCTTCAAGATCTTAGAAAATTACTTTTGTTACTATTTTCCAACAATAATTATTAGTCAAAACTACGCACACCAGACGCCAAATAGAACAATGCATAATTATTATTTAAAAATTTATTAGTTCATACAAATATACAACCTTGGACTTGATTGTTTAATAACGTTGAACCACAATACTATTTTCAAATAAAACAGTTTGGCCATGGTTATTCCCGCAAAAGTACCTACTGTTTTTATTTCCTTTATAGTTATCTAGTATAGTAATAAAAATTAGGTTATTTAAGTGTTGCTATTAATAAACTCTCAAATGATTTCTTAAACTTCGACAATTAATATCTACCTATAAATAATTGGTGTTTACACAATATTGTGGTTTCGAAATTAAAGTTATTGCTCACTGATTACCTCAAATATATCTTATTTTCCTAGGTCAATATATTGTATTGATTATAAGAATGCTTTTACAAAAATTACAAAATCGAGAAATTACAAAGAATTATATCAATTCCACGCGGTATCAAATTATAATTTTCAATTTTTACTATTATATGTATCTATACTCTGATTACCTAATGGATTTAGTTGAATGTAAGTTTCCAAGTGCTTCTCTATTATTTAAGTACCCTATGCGTTCGCTGACAACGAAACATATCATTTATCGTTAATAAATGTAATTAGTATTCGATTTTCCCCTACAATTGGTCAATTGTCTAAATTGCGTTTCTTCGTATAATTATATGCCCTTATAAAATGGTTGGTTAAAATAATACGCATTATTATTTATTAATGTTTATATCGGAAACCTTTTCTCCGCCACTCAAATCGTCAGATATAGTAGTATCAGTTTAAGATATGTAATAGGTATCTACCTACTAAAGAATAATACAATAATCGCTAAAATTATAGATCGCATATTATATTATATATAGGTACTATATGATAATAATTTATTATTTAGTTGCTTATTGATTTTTCTATTAAATTCATGTTGCTGAATGAAATCGTGCGTTATATAACTAGATTAAATTTTAAAATGGTATTTAGGTAAATAGTAACATTATCGAAAAATACTGTGATAGAAGACAATAGTACTTCAGTTTTTATCGAATCTATTAGATAAATCGTTTACTCCAAAAAAATCACATTAGATACCTATATCTAGTTGATTAATTGTAGGAAGATGCAAATTGATATTGAAACAATTATTAATAATAATAGGTTTACTACAAAAAGCGTTTTGAATTACAGAGAAATGTCGACATCGAAAATAACATAAAATATTAATTATACCCACGCAATTAGTTTATTCATAATAAGTGGTTTACTTATTTAAATATAAGAATGATACTACAATTTGTTTACAAGTGTTTACTCGCATTGAATTATTATTAGCTTTTCTATTTATATTATATATCTTTACCTAAATGTATCTAAATAAAATAGAACGATATAGTACATAGGTACAACCGACTCATTATCAAATGGACGTGAGCGTGGTCTAAAACAATGAGATTTAACACACAACTCTGTATTTCATTTTCTTCGAGGCATATTCAACTATGTAAGTGGAGACGTTTACATTTACTGATATAAACAAAACATAAATCATTAAACACGTTACCGACACTTCTACAGGCCTAAAGTATATGTTTACATTTATGTCGTTTGATCTTAGTAGGTGTATTAACATCAAATTTTAAAATTCGTTATATTCTTTGCAATATACAGTAGAGTCGCGTTAATCTGAACCATGCTACTGTGAAAATGCGGTTAATCCGAACAAAAGTAAGTTAGAAAAATAATACAGATGCCAAGTGAATATAGAACAATGTATAGAAAACATTGCATTTATTACGGTTATAAAAATGATAAAAATAAAATACGTAGATACTGCACTTAATAAATTAATTGTTTGGCTTATTCATAAAATAAGTAATTGTTTATTTTGACGTAACGTTGAAAATGTTGAACGTATCAGACACATATATGGTTAATTTATAGCTTACAGCAAGCTAAAAACTTTGTATTTGCTACTCGCTACTGCATTACAAAAATAATTTCGGTTAATCTGAAAATCTGGTAATTCAAATAGAGTTCAGTCCCAGTTCGATCGGATTAATAGGACTCTACTGTATATATAATTGCTTTTCTTCGAAGTTATTCTAGAAAATCAATAGGTAAATAAGTATATGTCACAAGTCAATACAAATATCTACGAAACACGTAAAAAAAGGTATAACAAGCGTCCGTGGGTCTTCAGAGGCCTAATCAGTATCTAGTGATTCGTCACCAAGGAACGTTACCTTTTACTTTTGCTGGGTTAAATCGTTCTACCAAAACTGATCCATATATATTTTATATTTCTAGCACTATGTACGGCTAGAAGAATTAGGACCGTTATTAAAAATAAAAATAATGTAACCAAAATAGCTACTTTTGACATCCGTATTTTATATTTTTTTATAATTTTTATTACTTATATATTAACTTATTATTTGCATCTCATTTGATTGAGTGCTAATAATAACAATTGTATGTTGTGTGTAATGGATCGACCGAAAACTGGTCGGGATTCCTAGTATTTAAGATGTACCCGGAAAAAGCTAAACTAAACTACATTATAGGAGTATTTAAAACTTTCATTTATTAGAGTTTATGCCAATTTATTGTGTTTTGTTAATGTCATAATTGCAAAACTGACATGTGTATACTGACGACGATCTTACAATAAGACAGATTGAACGTTAAATATTAAAATATTAATTATGAATTTGTGCGATTGGCTAAAGTGTTACAAAAAAACAAATTATTATATTAAAGAATGCCAAAAATCTCACAAACATGTAGTAATTACAATTAACACATACGTATCGCTTTTTGATTATGTTTATAAGTCGTTATTGTCGTATATCACAATCTACATACATCATTATTAGTGGTCAGTGGATGTAGTTGTCACTCACTCGCTCTGTGTGGTTGTTAATTGTCGATATGAATGGTGTTTATGCATTTAACAGTCGAATTTGAAATTTTTATACTACTATCTGTTTACTGATATTAGTAAATTCATATTGTTCATATGAGTTTTTCTGGGTATACTAAGACGTACGTTTGCCACAAACACGAAACTGTCCTTATAAATTTTATTACTGCTAATATTCTTATATACAATTACATAGTTGTACAAATCGGAATTATTGACCGTATTATTTAATTTCATATGCAGTTGCGTTCTTTTTCTTAATGACTCGAAATTATTCGCGATATCAAGAAATTCTATATAGAGATAGGTATCGGGATTTAGCTGTGTGCTAACAACGCAACTCCACAATTTATACACCGAGCTATGTCCATTTCATAATATGCCGGTCGTACCTACTGTTAGCAACGGCCATTTACGTAATCTACGAATTAAGTTATACAGATATTTAGAACACTATCCGAATTTTAATAAAAAGGAATTCCACTTTTGCGCCTCCTTATTATTATTAAATATTTGAAAAAAAATACATATAATTATTGTTCTGGTTGAACCAGTTTGCCAGTTTATTTTGTAGAATGTTTACTAAAGCGGATTAGTAATGATACAAACGTTCACCATTCAGAAAAATTCGAACTTGAGGTCTTTAGTTGGCTGATCAAGCACTAGACCCACTTGACTACCAGGACCACCTATTAAGTAATTACAAATAATTATTGAAATAAACAACAGCTTATTGTTAAAGTTTTTTTTATTATCAACAAAATTATAAATGAATCACAGAAACACACTTCTTCGTTATGTTGTTATAATTTATATTAAATACATACATATATAAAACAGAATTACGTATTATTACAAAAAATGAATATGTAGATATTAATCGGCGAAAATCGCGAAACTACAATTAAAAAAAAATATTTTTAAACATACTTACATGGTAAATCAGTTCAACAAACGTACTTATTTCATGGCTTTATTAATGTATAATAATATTAACGTAGAGTACAAAGTGACGACTCGATATTGTAAATTGTTTTGAATTCGTTGAACTTTTTGATTTTTATGTCACACATCATTTATTTGACAGAAAAATGTCCTGGAGCAATCTTCTTTTTAGTCTAATATGTATGTGTTTTTGTCCCAATTTATATATTTCCGCCCCTGAACATGTATTTAGATTTATTTAATACTTTAAAGTGAATTTCTTAATGTACTCTTGTGTCGTGAGCATCTAACTATCTGCAATTGTTCGTTTGTGATGTACCACGGGGCATTTACTGCTATCCGCAGCACTTTGTTTTGAAGCACTTGTATGCGCTTGATCTTGGTTTTTCCTGCATTAGCCTAAATAACACAGGCATGCATTATTAGGGGACGAATTAGTGCTTTGTACAAGGTGCACTCTATTTTCATTGAACTATTTTTGTTAATGACTGGGGGTACCTATAGCTGTGTGAGCCTTACAGATCCTTCTTTCAGTTTTTTTAATATATGATGTTTCCGTGTTGGGCGCTTGATCTATGTATACCCCGAGGTATTTCACTGCTTCTGTTGATTTTTAAGTGACCATTTATTACGACATCTCGATGGTCGCCAACACGTTTAAGGTTAAATACCTTATTTTCGCATTTAATATAATTTATTACTAATTTTCAGCGATATCTAGAGTTAATATTCGTAGCTTTTTGAAGGTGGTTTACAGCTATAATAATTTGCTCGCTTTGAAAAAATATAACGGTGTCGTCCGCATGCAAAGTCAAATTAGCTAGCACTTGAGGTATGTCGTGCATAAATATGGTTGGTCCCAGTATGCTTTCTTGCGGAACTCCGACGTGCATAGGTCTAGTAAAGTAGTGGATGTTGCTGTGTGAATTTGAACTGCAAAAGTTTGCTCGTCTAGGAATGAATAGAGTATAGCTTTCATATAATCTGGCAATTGGAGATTAGATAGATATAAGTACCGTATATACCGGCGTTTAAGTCGATCCTAAAAAGTAAAAATATCGACTTTAAAACAGGAGATCGGCTTGTACGCTCGACCACTAATTTTCCGGTTATTTTCATAAATTTATTTGATACTTAGGTATTTTTATAGTGGATTTTAAGTTTAAATTGGCCGTTTGAAAGCCGTCCGATGGTTTTTGATCTTTTGAACCCGCCCGATATATGTTCTTGAAATTTTTAAACTTCGGCGCGACATTATTAAATACCGAAATTTTAAGCCAAAATTTACCTTTCGACTTATGTGCCGTTATATACGGTATGTAGATAGTTAATTTATTTTCGATAGTTCGGTAAAGGTTCGGCCTGGTTTATCTTACCACTACGAAAAGTTGCTACCCTAAACGTTCCTTCAGAATTACATCTACGATAATTCTCATTCTGTTATTGTACGCATATATATATGGAAACTATAGATATTTATTTTAAAACAAAATCTCTGTGAGACAAAAACAAAAAGTTGTGTCATTATCGTCTAGATGTCTATCGATTCTAAAGGAACATTAGAGTCGCACCTTTTCATTGTGGAAAGATAATCCAAGCCGAACCTTGTTTACGAAGGGGTTAATCCTTTGCCGGACTATAGAAAATAAATTAACTATATGTATTTTTTATGGCTATTAATCCAGACCTTGTCGATAGCTTTGTGCCTAAGTCTATGAATATGCTGTCGTAGATATACCTACAGTTTTCTCTCATAAATAATAATTTAAACGTAACAGTATTGATAATAATTTGCATTCGTTAACAGCGATTAATTGATTAATTATGCGTTTCGTCAATACTCCATCAATCAACACAATACAACAATTCAATTCGTCGCCAATATAACACAAAATAATATTACAAATGCATTTAAAAAACAATTACGTTTTTAAAATCTTAATCGAATAAGAAATAATAATTAATTCTGCACAAAATTAATAGCACAAAAAGCAATAACCATAAGAGTAGGAAATAAAATTAATAAATGGTAGAAGACGTTAATCTTTTGTCGCGTAGTTTACAATTACTATTATTTGTTCAGGAAAAGGTAAAAGGTATTATTACCAATCTAATTTGATAACCGTTTATTAATTTTAGGTAATATGTGCCTCATTGCGGACGTAAAATATCGTATCGTTTACGAACGTACTTTGTGCGGATTAAGAGATCTATGCGTTAAAAATATACTAGGTATTAGGTACATAATATGTAACACGTCATAAACATAAAATACTTTAATGTTTATGATAGCTTATTGTTAATTACATTTTATTCAACTAAATAATACTAAGAATTTATTTATATTTATTTTTAGGATGTTATTCAATTATTGAATAATTAAACCTTGCGCAGTTCCTTTTACAGTCGAACTCGATCATAACGAGATTGTCGGTACCGCCACTTTCGAGTTTGACTGTAAATAGAGATTATACACTGAATTAGTTATGCTTACAATGAATTAGTAAATTATTTAAAACTTTCGTTTTAAAATAGAAACTTTTGCTTTGTTTACTGCGGATTAGGTATTACGATTTTGAGATTAGTATCTCTAATTGTAACATTTAATGTTTACTCTTTATAGATTATTATTATTATGACTCATCCATATTTCGTTATTGCAAGAAGTGCGGTCATATGATAAAAATTGAAATTATAACTCTTATCTAAAAATATTTTATTGATATAAAACTTGGGATATAGATGGTCATCTATTATATCTGCGTATCATAATATTATTTGCTACATATATTGAGTTCTATGTATTTGCGTCAATTTATTAAGTACCTATCATTATTTATTAATGAAAGTTATTCAGTATATTGAATTTATTCTTATATACTTACGTTACTATTGTACATTAGTTTGTCGCAGGATACTATCCTGTTAACATACCTAACTTTTCAAATGACCGAACTGCCACCTTAGTATTTTTTCATTTTTAATTAGATAATCAAATCGAATTAAATCGCAATAATTTCAAGTAACTACCTTACAGAACTATAGATAACACTACCTATATTAATACCATACGACTACATAATAGAATGACTAAAATAAATGCGTTATTATACCGAACAACGAATATACGTAGGTTATCAGCGTACCTATATAATTTACTGCAAAATACCATATCAGGATACATATATAAGTAAAATTTATAAAATAATAAGTTACCTACATAAGTTATAGAAATGATGAAAGGGCGGAGGGAGGGTTAAATACGTCAAAAACATAAATCTATTACATGCGGTATTCGCCACAAAATATAACTTTAGAACAAATGAAAACTAAGTAAACTGTAAAATAAAAATTCTTAAATTATGTTAAGTTACACAAAAAATTAAAGGGAGTTGAGAGGGTTAAGTACGTCAAACATAATTTACTACAAGCGGTATTCGCCACAAAATAGAACATTAAAACAAACGAAAACTAAGTAAACTATAAAATAAAAATTATCAAATTATATTAAGTTATGCAAAAAATGAAAGGAAAGATTACAAATACGAGGTTACAAATACGAAAAAAAAATTACATGTAATATTAACAACAAAATATAACACTAGAATGAATGTAGGGAGGTACCTATCTGTAAACTCGTTAAAACAAAAACTAACAAATTATGTGAGTTATACTATAAAGATGAAAGGGTGGAGGGAGGGTTTTACTACGCCAAAAATATACCTATTACATGTGGTATTAAGCACAAAATATATCTAATATCAGAACAAATATATTGGTAAACTACAAAATAAAAATTAATACGGTAAATGAGACATAAAAAGTATGAAAGAGAGAATTAAATACGTGTAAAATATAGGTAAATACCATAGGTATATACATTAGTAACTACAACATATATATAATATTAAAATTACTTATAATTGAGTTGATGAGTTTTAAAAATAATGTTTTTGTAAACAATAAACTAAAGTTAACACAAATATTTGTTGAAATTATACAAAAGATGTAAAAGCGCTGGGAAGGTTAATATATACTTTAAAACAAATGTTAATTTTAAAAATATATACCTAAGATTATTTAATAAAATGGAGAAATTTAATTGATTTATTTATATTAGTATATTTTACTTATATTATATTTTATATATACGCAACTAAAAAGACTAAATTTAAGCATTAAAAAATCGACAAATCGAATAATGAAAATACTTAATTTTAAAGAACTTGTGGTTTATAGTGATTCGAATGATATCGAGTAAATTATATAAATTAAATGAAAAGTATCAAAATAGTTGCTCGAACGGAAAAACTCCTGAAGAATTGAAAAACGAAAATCAAAAAGAAAAGATATATTTAAAACTGAAATTACTTGAAATATTGAAAAATATAGAAAAAACGATATTTACCTACCTACGCACACTTTATTATTATTTTTACACGAAATCAAAATGTTTGAAAAAGGAATGCGATAATTTTGCGATCAGTTTATTAGTTGTAGCGTTTTCTAAAACATGAATGGTAGGCACTTTTATTATACAGTGCACGCCGCTTAATGTGATCATATCGGGATTCTGGATTTTTGATAACAATAATCGATTAAATATAAGTATGCTATAAAAAAATAAACACAAATCTTTAATGACTAAAAATGAGTAACAATAAAGAGTACCTAAATAAATTTTGCGATAAACTACATAAAAAATTTAAAATAAATATATTTTTTTATGCAATGTTGTAAATAAATATGTAGATATATAATTATTTTACAACATGTGTATGTATATATTTATGAACAAAAAGATATGGGGCGATTGTGACTCAAAGTAAAAAACCCTGAAATTTAACGATTTAAAATAAAAGAACTTTGAAAGTTAACGATACAAAAGTAAACAATTCCACTATTCCTTCCAATGAGTTGTTAGTTAAATTTAAAGTGTGATAGAACTTCTTTTTAAGAGAAAATATCGGTGAATAAAAATAAATTCTAATGGGATAGTTTAAAAAAACCCAGAATTCCGGAGAAGACCAGGAATACAGTCATTCCTGCACCTGCTCCTGAAGAACTCTTTGTTGCTCGGTCTATAGGTTAGTAACTTACGGAGGAGAGAAATTCGATGTCACATGAACTTGAAAATACAAACAAAAAATACACGCAAACAAAAGTTTCATGTCAAAAGGACGACGACAAAAACGCCGTAAACAAAAATGCCATCAGTCGTTAAAAGCGCCGTCGTTAAAAGGTCGTCGACAAAAACGCCGTCGGTAATAACGCTGTCGTCAAAAGACCGTAAACAAAAATGCCATAAATTCAAAATGCTGCGTCGTCGTCAAAAGGCCGTCGATAATAACGCCTTGAACGAAAATTCCATCAGTTCAAAACGTCGCATCGTCGTCAAAAGGTCGTCGATAAAAACGCCGTCGGTAATAACGCTGTCGTCAAAAGACCGTAGACAAAAACACCGTGCGTCAAAACGCCCTGAACAAAAATTCCATCAGTTTAAAACGTCGCATCGTCTTTAAAAGGTTGTCGACAAAAACCATGTGGTCAAAAGACTAAACAAAAACGCCGTGAACATAAATGCCATAAATTCAAAATGCTGCGTCGTCGTCAAAAGGCCGTCGACAATAACGCCTTAAACGAAAATTCCATCAGTTCAAAACGTCGCATCGTCGTCAAAAGGTTTTCGATAAAAACGCCGTCGGTAATAACGCTGTCGTCAAAAGACCGTAGACAAAAACACCGTGCGTCAAAACGCCGTAGACAAAAACACCGTGAACAAAAATTCCATCAGTTTAAAACGTCGCGTCGTCTTTAAAAGGTTGTCGACAAAAACCATGTGGTCAAAAGACTGTAAACAAAAACGCCGTGAACATAAATGCCATAAATTCAAAATGCTGCGTCGTCGTCAAAAGGCCGTCGACAATAACGCCTTGAACGAAAATTCCATCAGTTCAAAACGTCGCATCGTCGTCAAAAGGTTTTCGATAAAAACGCCGTCGGTAATAATGCTGTCGTCAAAAGACCGTAGACAAAAACACCGTGCGTCAAAATGCCGTGACCAAAAATTCCATCAGTTCAAAACGTCGCGCCGTCGTTAAAAGGTCGACAAAAACGATGTGGTCAAAAGACTGTAAACAAAAACGCCGTGAACATAAATGCCATAAATTCAAAATGCTGCGTCGTCGTTAAAAGGCCGTTGACAATAACGCCTTGAACGAAAATTCCATCAGTTCAAAACGTCGCGCCGTCGTTAAAAGTTCGACAAAAACGATGTGGTCAAAAGACTGTAACCAAAAACGCCGTGAACATAAATGCCATAAATTCAAAATGCTGCGTCGTCGTCAAAAGGCCGTCGACAATAACGCCTTGAACGAAAATTCCATCAGTTCAAAACGTCGCATCGTCGTCAAAAGGTTTTCGATAAAAACGCCGTCGGTAATAACGCTGTCGTCAAAAGACCGTAGACAAAAACACCGTGCGTCAAAACGCCGTGAACAAAAATTCCATCAGTTTAAAACGTCGCGTCGTCTTTAAAAGGTTGTCGACAAAAACCATGTGGTCAAAAGACTGTAAACAAAAACGCCGTGAACATAAATGCCATATATTCAAAATACTGCGCCGTCGTCAAAAGGCCGTCGACAATAACGCCTTGAACGAAAATTCTATCAGTTCAAAACGTCGTATCGTCGTCAAAAGGTCGTCGATAAAAACGCCGTCGGTAATAACGCTGTCGTCAAAAGACCGTAGACAAAAACACCGTGCGTCAAAATGCCGTGAACAAAAATTCCATCAGTTTAAAACGTCGCGTCGTCTTTAAAAGGTTGTCGACAAAAACCATGTGGTCAAAAGACTGTAAACAAAAACGCCGTGAACATAAATGCCATATATTCAAAATACTGCGTCGTCGTCAAAAGGCCGTCGACAATAACGCCTCGAACGAAAATTCCATCAGTTCAAAACGTCGCATCGTCGCAAAAAGGTCGATAAAAACGTCGTCGGTAATAACGCTATCGTCAAAAGACCGTAGACAAAAACACCGTGCGTCAAAACGCCGTGAACAAAAATTCCATCAATTTAAAACGTCGTGTCGTCGTCAAAAGGTCGTCGACAAAAATTCCGTCGGTAATAACGCTGTCGTCAAAAGACCACAGACAAAAACGCCGTTAACAAAAATGCCATAAATTCAAAATGCTGCGTCGTCGTCAAAAGGCCGTCGACAATAACGCCTTGAACGAAAATTCCATCAGTTCAAAACGTCGCATCGTCGTCAAAAGGTCGTCGATAAAAATGCCGTCGGTAATAACGCTGTCATCAAAAGACCGTAAACAAAAACACCGTGCGTCAAAACGCCGTGAACAAAAATTCCATCAGTTTAAAACGTCGCGTCGTCGTCAAAAGGTCGTCGACAAAAACCATGTGGTCAAAAGACGGTAAACAAAAACGCCGTGAACATAAATGCCATAAATTCAAAATTCTGCGTCGTCGTCAAAAGGCCGTCGACAATAACGCCTTGAACGAAAATTCCATCAGTTCAAAACGTCGCATCGTCGTCAGAAGGTCGTCGATAAAAATGCCGTCGGTAATAACGCTGTCATCAAAAGACCGTAAACAAAAACACCGTGCGTCAAAACGCCGTGAACAAAAATTCCATCAGTTTAAAACGTCGCGTCGTCGCAAAAAGGTCGATAAAAACGTCGTCGGTAATAACGCTATCGTCAAAAGACCGTAGACAAAAACACCGTGCGTCAAAACGCCGTGAACAAAAATTGCATCAATTTAAAACGTCGTGTCGTCGTCAAAAGGTCGTCGACAAAAATTCCGTCGGTAATAACGCTGTCGTCAAAAGACCACAAACAAAAACGCCGTTAACAAAAATGCCATAAATTCAAAATGCTGCGTCGTCGTCAAAAGGCCGTCGACAATAACACCTTGAACGAAAATTCCATCAGTTCAAAACGTCGCGTCGTCGTCAAAAGGTCGTCGACAAAAACTCAGTCGGTGATAACGCTGTCGTCAAAAGACCGCAGACAAAAATGCCATCAGTTAAAAATGCCGTGTCGTCGTTATAAGGCCGTCGACAAAAACACCGCCGCCGTGCGTCAAAACGCCGTGGACAAAAAAGTCGTCTGTTCAATACATCGTTGAAAAAACGCCACCAATTTTAAAAATCAAATTAAATTGAACTTATTACTAAATACACATTAGTGTATAACAGTAATAGGTATGTAAATACTTTTATAATACTTACTAATATAATATGTATAGGTATGCTACGTTTACATGACACATGGTTGGGGCCCCGCAAAATAATGTTGAAATTATTTTTTATATAAATAAAATAAGAAGAACCTATTGATTAATATTAATACTACTCACTACTCAAAATCTATTTATCTACAGTGGCACCTTGATTTCATCCTGAAAACTAAGTATTTCAATGGTTCTCCCATCTTTAAGTTATATTAAAATTTGAGCTTTTTAGAGCCAAAATATTTCTTTTTTGTTTCATTGTGCCCCGGTCTCCCCTAAACTTTAACGAAAAAACTGAAATTATTAGAATATTTTTTTAAGTAAATAGGTAGCAAAATAAAAAGTTAATCGAGAAACTTCGGCGTTAAATATTTTTCTACGCACAATTGCACGTGCTCTACATAAATTAAATTTGTTTTTAATTCAACATTAATACGGTATTAAATACATAGTTTTAAAAAATTTAATATATTATTGTGTCTAAAATAGTTATTTAAAATAAAATAAAATAAATCACTTCTGTTAATATAAACCAGAAGTAAACTAACCACAATAAATTTTAATGACTGACTCCATTATTCTTAAAAAAAGTCAAGAATTAATTTTTGCAAATTTTAGTATTCAAATTTTGTCTCGTCAGTCTGAATTGTTGCGACAATCAAAAATTTGAATTTAGTCTTTTATCCGTAAACGAATGCATTGAAAATGTAAAATTTTTCAAAATAAGAAATTAAAAAAAATCAAAAAATATTTAAAAAAATTAAAATCCTGAATTAAAAATTGTTTTTAATTCTCACGTAAAATGTAGACTAACACTGCTACCGCTACGACTGCCACTTGTCTGTAACCGACTATAAGAAGAAATTAGAAACTTCTAAATATTTCTTTCTATTTCCTACCTTTTTCTAGTCATCGTTTTCCCTCTATCGTCAATTTTTAGCGTAGATTCTTCCGTTGACTGTGAAATTGCATTATTACGTACTTATACACTTCATATTTCACTGTATTTCACTAATCACTGTGATTGCGAAAACGCGCATAAGATAAAATTTTGTTCGCGAAATTGAACCGTCGAATGTTTGAGGAGAGCCCTAACCGAGTCCCTATCCAAGAACCTAACTAAGCTGAATTTTCAGAAAATTTGTGTTAGAGCTTAAAGGTCCATATATTTACACTTTATAAATACATGGAGAGTTAGTAGACAAAGAAAAATCCTACCTTCCCTCGTCTAATTAATCATTTTTGTTTGTAATCCTTTTAGAGTACACAACACAACACTCGCGCACTCACACGCAAAAAGGCCTTATAAACCGATCGAGCACTCCTCGCCACACGAATAATTCGACGGAGTAATTTAAAATTCGAACTACTGCAACAAGCACTACCGATCATCGCGTATCACTAACACGAATGATCTGAAACGGTTTTGCCAGAATTCTATATATAAATGCATTCGAGTTTATTACATGGATACTACGAAATCCCGTTTTTATTTTAATAACATTCAATTCTTTGTTCACACTCAGATAAGGTCTAAAAGTAGGCGGCGTACATTATAGTACAGTTGTTTAGTATTTTATCGGTCGCATAAAAATGCAATTAAACTTTATCTGGTTTTTGTTTATAACAAGGAAATTTTAATGTTAAAGGGCACACGAATAGTTTTAAATTAAAAATAGAGTAAAATTTATAATTTTGCGGTATAAAGGCAGTAGATAATGATTATACAAATAATTTTAGTGCATAAAAAATACATAATTTTTAGAATAGATTTCCTAAAATGTACTTACATATATGAAGTATTTCCACGAAAGGGCATCTTCCATATTAATTAAATTGATACTTAAGTATTACCGTATTAGTTACGTATAATCCGTATAATAAATTACAAGAGTATATTATTAACTAGATATCTATTATGTACACATATAAAATACGTTATCAGAATAAATGCGTCGTATATTATGTAGGATGATAAATAACAAGTAAAATGAATTATAGAAAAGATTAAAGGGATGCGAAAGTGTTAAATACGCCAAAAACATATCTACTATATTACTTACTACACAAGACATTAATTAGAAAATATTATCTAACATCAAAATAAAATGTGTATTGCATATAATTGAGTTTATTGGTTTAAATAATTGTTTCATAATTTTATAATATACTATACAAATATTTGTTTAAATTATGCAATATGTATTAGGGTACAAGGGCGGTTACTACAGCAAATAGTTAATTGTAAGTTAAGAAAATAACAAAATTAATTGATTAATTATGATATTACACTATACACTTTATCGAAACAATTTAAATTGAAGCATTAAAAATTAATGGTGTGAATTAATGAAAATTAATGGTTAATGGTGTGAAATAAAAAAAAATAGACGAATATTTATAATTAGATAAATGAAATGTGTATATATAAGAGGGCAATAAAAAATAGATACCTACTAATTTTATTAATATATAAAAGAAAACAATAAGTACCTAAATGAAATCTGTAAATAGTTAAAAGGTCTTAAAGAAAATAAATTATGGGTTATAAAAATATACGAAATAAAGCAATACCAATCCAATGATTTCAATCCAGATTTTTACTTTCGTAATACAACTTGTAGATTTGTAATGTAATATTTAATAAAAACATAATCTTGATAGTAATATCAAATATGACAAAAATACAAGATGCGAAACGCGTCGCCTGAATATTTAAACATAATTAAAGAAAGTGAAACGTAAAAAAATTAATATTTATATAGCTTATTATATAATATGACAAAAATAATTAGAAAATTACTTGTTTACTAAAAATTAAACGCGCAATTACTTTGTGACCATAGAATTTTTCTCTGATATTTTATCGGATTTAAATAATATTCGATTTGCACAACCGGAATGACGTTTTTCATTAAATTTAAAATAAGATTTCTATCAATTTGTTGCTGTGTGTTTCCACTTATCTGAGTTTATCGTTGACAAACGATTTGAACGATTATCTAATATGTTTTTCATTTTCTATCTAAACCTCCACCTCCACCTTTTAGGTAAGTTTGTTTATATATTCCACTAGGAACTTTATCACACTGAATTTTTTCAATAATATTTCTAGGTTTTTATGACATTTTTTGAATAATCTAAAGAGTATTGTATTCTTCGTTTTCTTTATTGGGAATGAGTTGGTTTTTTTTAGTCTTTTGAAGAATCGCTGTTATTTGTTTCCTTTTGAAAATAATTTAGTAAGCTAACGCAGCTTCATTTACAAGCTACACTAATTCAATGGTCGCTATTTTATAATTTTTGTAATACACTGGGGATGTTTTCGTCAAAGCTCATAGCGATATAGAATAGTTAAAGTTGTAGCGTTTAGCATGTATTTACTAATGTTTGTAACAAGTTTGCACTAACGTTTCTCATAAGTTTAGCAACTCCTTCGTTGTATTCAAATAATCCATCTTTTTTATACACGCATGTTATACACTTAGGCTTGTAAAATATTCGCAAATTATTTCAGTTTTGTATTATAATAGGTACCTACCTACACAGTTTTTGGATTGCAATATTCCACCGATTGAAATTAAATAGATAGATGCCTATAGTTTTCTGATGCAACTGTATTTTGTAGTTTTATCGATACTTTTTAAAGAAAATTTGCTAAACCTTGATATTATGATTACAACTAGTTAACATTAGTTTGTTGTTTATATTGTGACGTCTATCTACCATATCACGTCAATTTATAATTAAAGTAAGCGCTTCTTTGATTGATACATTATAACTAATTGTAAGTTATACAAAGTACAATTAATACAATAAAAAAGCTATCCTCGTCATAAATGTGTCGTTTAGATATTTATAAATTTCTATAAAGTTTAATGAATCTTCGAATGAAGCTAATATTCCTATAATACCCACATTTTTAATAGATAATTATAATAAATACCTGAAAAAATATTGCAGTTCAACGTATAAGCAAAGAAGGCGAAAGTCTGGAGAAAGTAAAACTGACGTTTGAATACATACGAAACAAATACCTAATATAAAGTTTGCATAGTTAGATTATGAATATAATACGTACCTATCTACCTACACAAAATAATAATTATGATGAACAGATGAGTATGATTAGATGGGCGGTTTATTTAGACAAGAAATTAAAAAATCGATTACTACTATTTTTAGTAAATAATTTGAAAAGATGATGTATTATTGAATTGATTTAAAATTGGACAAGTAATTGACTACACTTTATCTAAACCTACAAGCAATTCACGTCATCAATAAAAAGTTGTCACCTCGTTGTAAAGTTGTAAAAAGTGCTGTCACCTCGTGCCTTGTATTTTTATGGTTTTAATAAATTGTAGTATTTCTTTATACCATCTAATATGTGCGCAAGTAAATCATGTATAGAATATGTCACTTTCCAAACTTTAAACCTAATTACAAATAAACAATTTATAGTAACTTTTATTGATGACGTGTATTGCATATAGATTTGGATAAGCCGTAAACATGTATATGAACGTTCGAAATATGAGTACCTACAATATTTAAATTAAGCTTTAGACAAATATTAGCGATTTTAGTAGTGTTTTATAAAATGGGCCACTCGACAAGGAACCATGAAAACCAAACTAGAATAAATGAACTCTAATTTAAAGGGCCAGTGTTTACGGTTTACAGTAGATTTACGGAACTCGTCGACTTGACGGATTTCAAATTTCATAGTTATGAAACAAAGATAATTAATTAAATACAAACTGTTCCAAATTTATATCGATTTTTAGTGATTTATCGGTATGAATATTTTGTACTCTATTCGTTTTCTACTAACCACCCTAATTTCAAATATCCGTATGTGGAATACCAATTTTTCCGAAAACCCATCAATATGACGAGTAATTTTGTCCATCAATCTAGTGTTAAAGCTTATTGTATTTGGCATGTTGCCACGTTTATTATCAGCTGGTGTTATATATAACCTCAATAATAATTAAGCGCACTAATAAAAACCAATAAAATGTAGGAATTTATATAAATATTAGTAAACCAGTATAATATAGACAATAATAATAATAATTAATATAGTCAATTAATAATCAACAATAATAATTTAAGAAAGTCGGACACGGTAAAAAATACAATTTACTTATATTTTATTTAATTGTGTATATAATACTATATACTATAGTATGTATGTATATTAACTGCAAGGTAAAATTCAAACATACTTGTTGAAATCATTAATGATTATCTACATTAAATTTTAAAACTATAATAAAAACAATTTAGTTAGAACTAAACATTTTATTAGCATATTACCTTTTAATTAATTTATTAAATACTTATAAGTTGACCAAAAAATACAATTACAGTTGCTTCGCGAGAAATACCTATTCCTAGAAAGTGCATTATATCAATGTTAATGTTATTAAAGTTATTCTAAGCATACCTACCTAAATTAATATTATGACACGACGTTTATAAAAATTATCAGTTTCTAAGTAAGTAGTTATATTATTTATACGTATAGATAGGTATTTGTGGAATAAGTAAATAATAAAAATGCTTAGATATACCTACTTATGTAAAAAATGCATCAAGCAATAATGAAACGCAAAATAAACTTGAAAAATACACAAATCGGAAATACAATATTTACCAATATTTAAGTGAAATTAAAGATGAAAGGGAGGAGGGCGGGCCATTTTAACAAAAAGTAAATTTTTGAATAAGAAATTTATAAAATGAATACTTTTTATTTCAAAATACATTACCCAACTTACATGCTACAGCATGTTGTCTAACAATGTTACATTAACATTAACATACATGAATAAGTTTTCACATAATTCTTATAATAAATTTCTTTTTAATCAACAGTTGGAAATGTTTAACGAAAAAGGTAAATATTGATCAGTTTCGAATAGAAATAGCTAAAATAAAATTCTGTTCTACTTCTTACTACAAAACAAAATAAAAACAAGAAAATGACGACAAATTTCTAAAAAAGTACCCTAAAAAGTAAAAGTATATGTATATTAGTCATATTTACAAAATAATAAAAGTTAATAAAGTAAATTTTTTTATTGAAATTAAATATAACATTTAAGTAGTAGCAAATAGGTAGGTTAAAATACCTAGGTAATATTTACGTAATTCGTGCAGAAATCGTTTATGGCAAATTTGCAATAATAAAATAAAGAATATTTTGTTTTTGAAGGGGAATTTATTAATTTTATTGAATAAGGCAGATTGCTTAGTCTTGATTTAAATTGTTTATAATATAGGTACATCAACTTCGAAGTCCGACAGCATTTGTAAGATATTTTACACGCGTTCGTTTTTAAAATGGTGGGCTTTCCTGTGATTTATGTTTTTAGAGGGTTATTTGCTTGCTGTAAACGGGCAAACTTTCACCATCTATTACAGCTCAACAATAACAATTTTTTTTCAATTGTCAAAGATGTTCATATGATTTCGCAAGGCAAGGAATTGAGGATTTGAGGCAAAGAATTGAGAAACAATTTACATTTCTAATAATTGGCTCTCGCTTTTGGAATAATAAATAACTAACTTCTTATTTTATTTTAGTATGGACGGCACCGTTTCACTTGTTACGTTATGTTAATTTTTATATAACGATAAATAAAGTTTGCGAGGTTGTTTCGATATGTCACAGCGTGTTTGCATGTGCAGCAGAACCATCTAGCGCAAATATATTGCAAATGCATTGCAAATATATTCATTGTTAATATTCAGGTTTCACTGATTAAACCAATTGGCAATGATGCCGATTTTTTCGTAGTTTAGTTGCAACTTTTTCTAGATGGCAACCTTCGACAAGTTATAGATTTAGTGATTTCATCCATGAACATCAGTAGATAAATCGGCTTGAGTTGATGTTATATTACAGGTGTAAACTTTTAAAGATGTCTTAAATTGTGAATGTATATAATTACTAGGTTTATTATTTTTTGAAAGATATTTTTCTCTAATTGAATAATTCGTATTAATAAAATTTATGCAATAGCGTACCTACACCTTCCGTTACGTACATATACCGTTATACATAGTAGTTTGATAAGAATTTTTAATTTTACTTGATAACATTTTTTTCTAAACCGATAAAAATTAGTTATTTAAGGTGATTGGTAATTTTACAAAGTAAGATTTTTATCAGCTATTATAAAATACAACAATTAAATTATTAAGTTCTTTTAAACAAACAAAATTACAAGAAGAGTTCGTCCAAGAATGAGAATGTCAATCACAATAGTTACTGGTTTTCTCTCTCAGAATTACAAAGAATTAGACAATACTGCATTAAAAAAAATTATGGTAACTGTTATGATGCACATTCTCAATCTTAAACTGGATGAACTCTATCTAGTAAATATAGTTATTATAAATTTTTAAAAAATAAAATGATGAAAGGGAGGTGGGCGGGCCAAATTAACTTTCATTTACATTTTGAAATGAAGTTAAATAAATACTGAATAGCAGATAACAGATTAAAATTTTTTAGTTATTGTTTATTATGACCGATTTACATTATAGGTTTTCATTTATGATTTATTGTACGTGACACTCGTAAGCTTGACAGTTAGCTCCTTTAATTTTGACAGCCCGTTCCAGAGGGTATAAATACATAACTGCAATAAAATGACTTACCGACTCGAGCGGAGCGTCATTAATTTGCAAGTCTGCTATACATTATGTACTAATTGTAAGTGTTTAAATTATAAGATTGTACGCTAATGCAAACGTTCAAATATTCTCGTGTATATTTTAAATCATAGCTAAATCATAACTAACTCATAAGAAATTTCGAATAGGTAAACAAAAACGTATAAGTAGGTACTTAATGTATCCATTTTATAATTTATTATGATATATTTTTAATGATGCAGTTAAATTGCATCGTAAAAATAGTTATATTCTACCATTTTTAATTTACAGGAATAGATCTTAAAATAAAATATTTTACCAATTGAATAGGTAGTTACATCAATTTTTTATCTGAATGGTAGCTATATAGATATTTATTGTTAGTATATAGGTATCATACTGAAAAAAATTATTCAAAATTTTGAATTTTTGTTTACCCCAGTTAATACGATCCCAGATAATCGAAAGTATACTGCATCGAGATTAAACAATAAATAAAACAACAGCTATTACTTACCTATTGATAATATTTTAAAGGTAATTATCACACGCTAATTACATTTTTATGCATTTTCACTATATTATCACATTATATTACACATTATCACTATATATTATAAATAAAGGTTTTGGTAATTTCATTCAAAAAATTAATAAAAAAAGTTCATTTTGGATATTAAATTTAAGTTTAAGTAGTTTTGCTATAAAATGTTTTTTGTCTTTCCTCGACATTGTGATTGAATAGACTTAACCGATTAATGCATTGGACCCTTCAATATTGCACTACTTTCTCTATGTAATTAAAATGTTATAGGTAATGTGAACTTATTGCTTTGTATTGCATACAGTTTCAATATATATAATTTTCAACATTAATTTGTGTTTTATTTAACATGCTATGGCTTATCCAAACCTATATGATGTTCACGTCATCAACAAAAAGTTACTAGATTGTTTATTTGTAATTCGGTTTAAAGTTTGGAAAGTGACATATTCTATAGATGATTTACCTGCGCACATATTAGATGGTATAAAGAAAGGCTACAATTTATTAGAACTGTCAAAATACGAGGTACGAAGTGACAGCACTGTGTAAAACGTCATCATCTAGTAACCTTGTATTGATGACGTGCATCATATAAGTTTGGATAAACTATACCTACATATTTAAACTGAACAAAATTTTTTTTTATTAAATTTTTTTCTTAAATATATCTACGTAGGTACAAGGTGTTCGGTGAAATGGAATTTTTGAGAACTGCAGTAGGTATTTAAATATTTTTTTTATTTTTATATGAATCCTTTTTTAATGTTCTTTTACCTACGTAAGGTAGCCATTTTTTATTGCTCTTGTGAGATGAGCACAATTCCGGTTCAAACGTTTCTATAATTTTCTAATATTCGCTTTAAAATAACTTCTTGGATATTTAGCCGCTATGGTTGGTAGGTAGGTATAGTTAGTAGGATTTACACGAACATGTAGATCCTACTTTTGAGAAAACTTTAAAGAAAATAATACCACCCAGTCAGCTAGCTAACTTTTCGGAAATTATGTCGTTAGGAAACACTATACACTTAATACAGCTATGGGTAGTCTAGCAAAATGATAACAGAAACACAATGGTATATCTTATAGAAAATTAGAGATTCATATAAATATAAAAACGTATTTAAATATTGCAGTTTTAAAACTTTCCACTTCGTTGAAAAACTCGTTATTTATGAAAAATTCGTCGATAAAAGGAACTCGTACTTTGAATGAATATTTTTATTGTAGGTGCAGTGCTTAGCAAAAGTTTAGCCGCACACCTAAAAATACAAGAAAAATATATGGATAAATTTCAAGAAAAATTGAAAAATGTCGCATTTATTAGAAAAAAAATGTAAACAAAAAATAACAAAATAAAATACAACGAAACTTAAAAAAAATTAAGTTCACCACTATGACTACGCATTGCAAAAAATTAGCCCTACTATATTCAAAGAGTAAAAAGAATATCAAAGTCTAGTTACATCTTCATTATTTTTAACTAACTCGAAAATACGGCCACTCAAATAAAATTACTTTTTGAAGTGATATGTATATCATGCCATAGGCTGAGATCTGGTCTAATTCGCAATCTGACAAATTCTTATTGCTTCCCGTAGTTCAAAAATCTCTTATAAATTGTATAAACACTTACAAAACACTTTATAATAGTTTATTTGTAGTGAAAAGTATACTGCACAATAGCACAATCAATTCTGACACGAAGGTCTATATATAATTATAGTGTCTCCAAAACTCAATTATCGATAATGCGGTTAAACTTTAGCAATGGCTTTACTGTGAATTCCAATAATTGGACATGAAAAATTCGTGTTGTGAGCCAAACGCTAATTATCGTAATAATAATTCAGGTTAATTAATTCGATAAACTCCTATTTAATCTTTTTAAATGCTTTCTTATACACTAAAATTCAATTGTTATTTAATTATTATTAATTTATATGTGCGTCTAAACTTTTGAAAAGTTCAGGTTAATTAATTCGATAAACTCCTATTTAATCTTTTTAAATGCTTTCTTATACACTAAAATTCAATTGTTATTTAATTATTATTAATTTATATGTGCGTCTAAACTTTTGAAAAGCATTGTATGTATGAATAAGTTATTACGTAAATAATATGAATCTTCATAAATACAATAACTATCTAACTATAATTTATAGTATAATTTAAGTTGATATGGCATCATAATTTTCAGAGTACGATTAATAATTTTAGCCTTATCCACGGAAATCGACAGTAAAATAAATAGAATCGATGTTTAGATTTATAGCTAAATCCATCTGTATTAAAATCATTAAATATGTAGCAGCTGATGTGACGATCTGAAAAAAACATGTTTAATTAATTAGATAGGTAGTATTTAAAAATTTCATTATAATACCATATAGAAGAAACGTAAATCCACAGTAAATAAATCGAACATTATAAAGTTAATGTCGAAATGAAAAATTTGATTCGTAAATGCAGAAATCTGTAATTAACAAAAATATTAAAATTTATATTAAGTAATGTACTAATCTATACATAAAATAACGTCTCCGGTAGTCCTGTTAATAAGTTGACCACCGGAAAAGTTACTTAGGGTCGATCTTTTCATCTTCTGATAAATTTATCGGACAGATATTTACCATGTAAACAATTGTTCGAACAAACGTTTCTATAGTAAATATCTGTCAGATAAATTTATCAGAAGATGGAAAGATCGGCCCTAAATGAACATACAGTCGACGAATATATAAAAATGTTTACTTCGTAAATGATGGGAGACCGATAACGACTTTTAATTCTGTGTATTATAATTCCTGCAGCGTAAGCCTGAAACATATTCATCATGTATAAATACAGTCACAAATATATACCTGTGCTTAAAAAATTACCTACCTAATTAATAAAACAACTAGATTTGTATAATAGAAGTGTTATTTTCTTGTTTTAGATTATACAAAAGACACACCCCAAGTTGTTATAAATATGAATATATATTATGCAATACATATCTAAATTTATTTTTTGCTATCAAAATCTCAACATCTATGTGGTGCCAAGGACCTTTATTGCAAAAATGCCTAAGATTTCAACACGTCGGATAAAAAAAAAATTCTAGGTAGGTACTGTATACCTACTTATTAGGTAACAAAAATTTAAAAAGATATTAAAACTCACCTGTTGTCTTGTGTAGGTACAGATGTAACATAGATGAAATAACACAATTAGTTTAAAAATCGTCCATACAGTTGTTGTAGCTAAAGCATAGGTAACTCGTGATCTTTTAATATACATAATTATATATGTCTCGATGCAAAAATATGCGTGCGCTGTGAAACTAACAAAATTATACATGATGAAGAATAAGATTTGTAAAGAATATGCTTCGTTGATCAAATTAACCGTTTTGCAAAGTTGTCCGTGAAGTTTCCGAATATCATTAATTTCTTCTGCAACTTTTACGTCTGCTAACGTTGAATAAAGTCTAGGAAAATCTTCCGTGCTAAAAGTGCCCAATTTCTTGTTTAGCATTTCAAATCTTTCTGCGATAAGGATTACCAAAATTGAAAATTGCGTTTTTATTAACGCAAACGTTAAAAGCGGCACGTAACAAATAACGTGACAAATTTCCGATGTTATCCTCATGTCTGATAAAAATATGCTACAGTTGATTTGTTCCATAACCGCATAAAATACGATTTGTATCGATAAAGAAACTTGAAAAGAATTTAATGTAACGATCATTATTTCTGGATAAAAAAATAATAATATCTACCAACTTGTTAATTTCATTTTGGAGTTGAAATAATTTATTTTTAAACCATATTTTCTGAACGCTCGATCTATTTGAGCTAATCGATTGACAACCGCTACTAGTTGTTTTTGTTTGAAACAGTTAGCGACGATCAAAATCGATAATGTAAAAGCAGTTAAATACCATTGAAAAGTGTCAACGAAAGGTGCAACTTTACTTTTTTCGTTTATTTCTTGAAGCTGGACCATTATGTGTTCCAGATTTGCAAATGTGAAGAAAGCTAACAGAAAATATACATATTTACAGACCATTATCGGCCGTGACTTTTAATTACCTAATTTAAAATTCTTACCAAGATATAACATTATAAAGATAATGCAATATATCGTTCCCAACGTTGATACTTCATATCGATCGCTTTTATTTTCTTTCTTATAAGTGTATGGGACAATTCCTAAAATTTTTCCTACTTTGTATACGGGAAATAAGATTTCGAATACATCATTCGAATGCCAAACTATTTCCCATTTTCTTTTAAATAAAATATATGCAGATGATTTTACGTTCATATTATTTGCTCAGTAACTTTTTTTTTAGAAACATAAGTTACCCTGTTAAATTTATCAAGGAACAAGGTGTTATGCAAGTACTCTGCAAGTTTCGCTCATATAACTGCCGAATATTAATTATTCAAGTGGGCATTTCTCGCATCGGCAATTTATTATAAAGGTCTTAAATTTATTCTTCCTTCAGTTATCCGAATAATACCTACATACCTAGGTCAATATTTTATTCTGACGAAAGCCGATTAAAGTAACGTTGCTTTAAATATTTGCAAACATAAATTGTTAAAATGGCAAAGATCTTGGGGAGGATCAATTTGTGCTCGAATAACGTTGACTCGCTTTTTTAGTTATCAATCTACGTTTCTTTTCTTTCATAACATAGGTACAACTTTTTTGTTAGGAAAGACAACAGACGTCGAGTTTATTATCTAACAACAAAGGAAAAACTAAATTTTTAAGTTAGTAAAAAGTGTTACAAATAAGTTAGAATACAATTTCTTAATTTTTCTCAATATATTATACGTTACTTTTTCAAATTATTATTTAACATAATCAACTGTAGGTGTCCGTTGTACTAAAATTGAAGTAAAAGACATGCAATACAGAGTGGTTACTAATTCCTCCTTTATTGTAGGATCGATTTATTGAGGATGAATATCTAAAAATCAAAAAGGACATCAACAAAAGTGAAAGATATTTGGGAAACATTATGGTAACTTCGAAATGGAAATTTTTAGAACATTTCGTAGAATAAAAATCTTGATGACAGATAGAATCCAGTTATAATGTAAAACATTCACGGCCATCATAATTATAATACATACCTAAATGGAAGTTATTCGTTGGAATTCTTGAATATAATAGGTAATACTTTTATAAATATTATAAAAATGTAAAATAAAATATAAAATATCTACATATGTATATAATTTACTGCATTTCAAAAGTAAGGGCCCTACCGTAACTTTGCATTTATTTAATGATGATTAAACTTGTAGAAGATTAGAGGATTTTTCTATTTTTTCTATGACATCTTTATTAGGCATCATAATGTAGGTACTCGTTAAAAATTAATTTACAAAGTATTGTATTTAAATATTTATAATGTATTTACTGCAGGTACTTGAGCAATATTTTCATCTAAATATTCTTTTTTCTTTATATCTAAATATATTTGAGACGTGACGATTCCGTAAGTTACGACACCATAAATAATCTAAAACTGTTTATATTTAAAATCGATACTTTTATATTTAACATGAAAAATACCGCGGAGACTTGATGCCATTCCAGCTTCGCAAACTTTGCCGCTGTTAACATTTTTTTATTGTGATTCAGTTGCAAATAAAAACTTTCGATTTCATTCAAAATTCCATTATTTCGGGATAACTTGAGGAACAAATGTTTGATAACGTCGTTAGTTTTATTGCTCTGAAATTTTTTTTTAAATCAATTAATATTGGCTTACGGTAAATACAGTTGAACTTGATTAATTCTAATTTGAAGGAAAATTAAATTTCATTAAAAGTTAATAACTTATGCTATTACATTAATATTTATTTTTGCCATCGCATTATTCACAAAAAACTTTATACCGGATGTCAACGAGATCACTAGCGCCTCTTTTACCCCTTGTTTTCAAGATACCTAAATGAAACTCGGCACAGTTGAAAAAGACACTAAATGCCTTATTTTGACAAGATGTGTGATTTTTGGACTTCCGGTTTGACAGGCAGAGACACAAATTTTAGATTTTCAAATAGAACCCCCTGTGTATTATTGTATTTTCGGAAAATTGGGCAAATTCTAAATAGGTTAGCACAATTTTGGCGAAAAACAAGGGGCAAAAGAGGGGTACTAATGATCTCGTTGACACCCGGTATATAAAATTCGAATTAGCCAAGTTTTGCTCTACCTTACCTATGTAAAATTGAATAAAACGGATTAACAATTAAGGTAAAATACCCAATAGGGGAACGGATACGAAAACTTAAGTTGAATACATATATTTTAAAGCATTTAATTCAATATTATCATAAGATTATTGTTTTTATTATTTAGCCATGATCATTATCAATCAATTCAAGTAAAAATTAATTGTATTTACGTCTTATTCATGTAAATATCAAGTTTTTAATACAGTAGTTGAATGGCCTAATAAGGGAACATTGAGTTTGCGGTAGCCCCTATAGAGGAACGACGTAGGTCCAAAAGAGGAACAATGAAAATGATTAAGGCAAAAGTGAACAAAATAATTTTTTTATAAATATTATTTACTTTATTTATATATTTTATTTACTTACGTATTCGAATATATAATTATTTATCACAGTCACTTTATTTATGCAAATATTTTCTTTGTACCTCTACGGGTGCATCTGCTGAGACACGTCAGGTAAATGGGAACGCGTGTTATCCAGCCGTTCCTCTATTAGGCACGAAATTCAAATGTGCTGGTAAAGGGGAACAGTTGATTTTTTAAACAAATAATCTACGTAATTAAGTTTTTACTCCAAAAATAGGTAAAGGAATAATTTTCTAATCATGTCAAAAAATTTCGCTAAGATTATTTGTTTTATTCTGATAAAAAAACGCATTGACAATATTGACTTTTTCGTCGCACTGTGCGTCAATAAGTCCAAATTTTCGTCACTTTGCGAGGGAAGTTACAATTTATTATTTTTTTCCCAATTATGAGATTATTAAAAATATAGAAAATATTGAATCATATTCCTTAGACTTCGCAAAATATTAAATTATTTTTTACTTATGAATAAAGAGCAATTTCATTTCTCATATTTATCATTTTTTCTCAGCGTTCCTCTATTGGTGCAACATTCAGCGTTGTTCCCCTATTGGGTATTTTACCTTACTTACTTCAACGTGGATAAGTTCACTGAAGTAAAATATACAGTGATATTGCAAAAAGCTTCCTTCTACGTTGTACATCACTAATTGAAGCAGTGCCACGGTGGGAACCGAAGGTTTTTGTAAAATTCTAAGTCCTGTTAACCAATATACCGAAAGTATGTATAACGCCGCTTCGATATTTTCGACAAAACCAACAAATATAGCTAAAGTCAAAAATAGTCCGAATATATCGTCGCATTTTCTAACTACATCACAAAGATCTTCGTGTATCAAGCGACATCGTTTAACATCTAGAATTTTTTTTTGCCAAATTATGTCACACGTTTTATTTTCTGACATCTTCAATAGCGTTCTGTTCAAGTTGTCGTTCACAATTGCGAATCTCCAATATACCAAATTTAAAATCGTAGAATATTGAACTATAATTGCTCCACATAACACTTTACTTAAATTTGAAAATAAAGTATCGTACGACAGTTTTCTGTCTTCGTAAATATTCCATCCGAAACCACACAGTAATAAAACAATAGTGGAATTGTAAAGTGCTATTAACATTATAGTTAATAGTTTATATTTGGTCTTGCTCTTAAAATTACATTCTTTAATTGCTTCGTCACACATTTTTAGCTGTCTTAAAATCTTTATAAGTTCTTTGCCCAATCTGTGCGAAGTTACAAATGCCATTAGGTCCCATCCCATCAATAAAAATAAAATTGCACGGTGCTGATACATTGTAATTGCTGCGCTTTCAAAATTGTTTCTATATATTTCGTCATTTAACGATAAGAACATGAGACAAATTAAAATTGCGGCACTAATAATTTGAGTTAATCCACATAATTTTCTGTAATTATGTTCGTATTCGTCTAAAGTATATGGTGCTACGAGAGAAAACTTGGAAATTATATAAATGGGTTTGTAAAGCGAGTACACATCATCTTCGCCGTTATCCACGACTAATTTGAAAATGTGTTTTTTTATTGACGCGTGTATTTTTTGGAGTTTTAAAGTCATGACGTAAACATTTGATAATGAACAAAGTATAGATATGCATAGGTAGGTACAGTACATTTTTACGATAATGTATGTGCATTATAGAGTTCATGAATAGATACAATTCATTTGATTTATAGAAAGTGGATTTAATACGAAAACGAAACAAATTATTATGAAAAACATTACCTATATCATAGATATTATAATGATTGATTTTTCGCGTCCATCATTTTTGAAGATTTCAAGTTTATGATAATCTATAAATAAATTATTTTTATTTCCATTTTATGTATTCGTTAGAAAATTTTGTAACGAAAATACTTTTAGTATAAGTTTTAGTTTAAATTTTTAACATAAAAGGGAAAAATGTTTAAATGTAGCTTGTCGAAAAAATATCGAGCATATAGAAGATAATTTTGAATTAGAAAATTAAACTTTTATAACTACTAAAAGGTTAAATTAAAGTAAACATGTGATAAATGATGGTGACTAGACCTAGAATCCCGATTATGTGCATCACAAGTCCCAAAAGGTACTTATAGTGGTATAGTACTTACCTTCCAAGGTAGGTACTTATAGTATAAAAAATTATAATATTTGTCAAATAACTGTAGCGACATTCAAACTACAAGTTCGTTTAAGGTGGCATTCGAAAGTTCGTTTCAAAAGTAAAAATCGCGATCCTATGAATTTTTCGATATCGTTGTCCGGAGAGTTGAAAACTATCATATATAGACGCCGAAGACGCAAGGGACGTGGTCGAAAGATTATTCATATTTTCCCCACAATCTTTGATTTTTAACTATTTTATAGCCAAACCACAACCTCGGTCGTCCGAAACTGATTTGTTTTATAAAGGGGTCCCAGACACATGTTTTAATGTTTATGTTTTAATGTTATTTTAAAATTCTTAAGAAGTAATTCTTTATGTAAATACGAAAGTATTTAAAAGCGACACAACCTTGGCCATTTATTGTACAATCAATCATTCAATAATATTGAGTGTCTGGGGGACACTTACCCTTAACGAGTTACGGACGGAAAGACATTGAAATTTCTTGATTTGTATTTGTATGTTTTGTAACAAAAGTTTCAGTCACTAGTTAACAAAAAATAAAGAAAACCATGTAAATCTTTACATACAGATAACCTCACTATTCTTAAAATATTCATGCAAAATTTTTATAATAATTTTCGAAATGATGGGAGATGTTAACAAAATCAATTTTAAATTTTATTTACGGCAATTTTACTCCTTAAAATTTATTTTTCATTTTGTTCTTATACGCATAGTAAGTGTAGATAAGATTTTTGATTTATTAAAAATTTGAAAGTTATTTATTTAAGTTTCATTTTTTATCTACTTATATTTAAGTTTTATAAATTATCTTGCGAGCACACGTGCGCTTATCACAAAACTTCGGCAACGTACCTACCTACATAAATAATAATTGTGTGATTTGTTCGAAATTGATCTTTATAAAATACGATTATTGGTTCAGTTTTACGTCAAATCTCTTCACTGGCAAGAAATTTCAAGGTTTTGTTTTTTTCTTCGGTGGATTTTGTCCAGCGCAAATACGTCCCCGCGCTCGCAGTTAATTCGATTTCGCCCACTTTTGGCTATTGATTTTTAATTTTCGAATAACAGTTGATTAATATTTTACAACTTAACTAAATACATAATTTTGATAATAATTTGTATTGTATTGGACAAAATGTCTAAATAAATTTATTCGTCCTCTCATGTAAAATTTATGTGCATGAAGTTTTATCAATCTTCTATCAATTTTAATTTCATTTTTCACGACAGGAGTAAAAACTTAAATATTTCCCTTAAGTTATTCAGTTATTGAGAATTTATCAATATAAAATCATGAATAATATAATGTAGCGACTTTATATAAGGTTTACTATTATTCGTAGTAGATCTTGGAACATAATCACCCATTTAAACGGAGGACGACTCTATAGACTATAACAAATTGAACCTTTGGAAATACTTGAACACTACAGATGAATTAAAAATATTAAAATATGATATGTTAGAAAAATATTTATTAAGTATGCATATTTAAGAACAATTTATTTGTAAAAAGTAAATAAAGCAAAGAATAATTTATTTATAATGAGAATACCGATCAATAAGAGTAATTGCTTTAAAAGTTTCTGCCATTCCATTACAAACAACTAATATAATATTCAAGTACAATATAATCAGATGTACAACTGGTTTATAATACATACACTTGTTAAAAATTATAATTTATAAGATTCACAAATTGTTAATACTGATGAAAACAAATTAATGGCGTTAATATCACTATCATAATATCAAAATTCTAATATGCTTAGTAATGTGATGCAGATCTAATATATTGCTTAATATTCAGTTGCTTATTCAAAATCTAATTACAATAATAGGTAATTTATTAAATTTTCAAAAGAATCTTTATTCTTTTGAAGAAACCCATATAAATTTGTAACACTAGAACTACATTACGGACCATTGTTTTATTATTTAAAAAATTATTGCTTATTACTTTTCTAATACTATTTAGGTATAAAAAAATATTTGAATCTTTGCAGTATGTTTATAGTTGATATTCTAATGTTATAAATTAATAATCTAGCTTAATCGGTTGAAATCAACTTCGTTTTAATTCAATTTTAATTAAATGAATTCTGTTAAATTATTTAAAAATAATTTTGCGCTTTAAATGGCTTATTTAAACCCTATCTTTTAAAATAACACAAGGTATTATCGATTGAGGGTCAATTTTTTTTTTAATCACCACTTGCCATTTTAACTGTTAGCTAATTGTCGTAAAACTGATTTTTGCAACAATTTATTGCTTTATGGTAATCCAGTAATAGTTAAGAGTTAATTGGTGATTAAAAAAACTGAACCTAAGGCACGTACGTGGTGCTTGTATGACCAAATCTCAAAAAAAATTATGTTTTGTACACGAGCTACACCTAGAAATAGTATGGCTCTCCCCTAAACGTACAGTTTCTTCATCATCGATATGCAAATTTCCACTATCGTGTCGTCTCTAAACATAATTAATGATTAATATATAGTCATGTTTATAAATAATAATATACTACCTTCAGTTCAGTGGCAAGACACAAAAATGCTTCTTCTATATTTGAATTTTCTTTTGCACTTGCTTCGAGTACAAACAAAACTTCTGGCATATACTGACACATTGCTTCGGCTTCTTCAAATTCAACTTCACGTAGATTTTCCATATCAGCTTTATTACCTACTAATGCAACTAATACTGCGCTACCAGAGTAACGTCGTACTTCTTCTAACCATCTTGCAACTGATAAAAATGACGAACGTTTTGTAATATCATATACTATTATAACACCATTCGCTGATCTATAATAACTCTGAGTAATGGTTCGGAACCTTTCTTGACCGGCCGTGTCCCAAATTTGTAACTGTAAAGTACATTTATATAATAAAATTATAGGTTTAAAATATAAAACGACCTTTACCTTTACTTTTTTGCCTTCAACTATGACGGTCTTCATAGAAAAATCTACCCCTATCGTATTTCCATGTCGTTCTACGAATGTACCATTTTTAAACCTTTGCACTACACAGGTTTTCCCAGTTCCGCAATCGCCAATTAGAACTATTTTAAATAAAAAATCAAACTGTTCGTCCGTTGGAATACTCATTAAAGTCGCGGGATTACGGGACATACTTTTTATTGGAACAATAAAAATATTACATTTTAATAAATAGGTTAAAAATTAAATTTAGCCAAAAAAATAGTTTAGAAACACACAAGAAAACTATAATTTACTTTGCTAATATTATCGTTATTCTACTATTCACATGATAACATAGTGAAACTTTTGTGGAACAGATGGCACGGTAGTATTGATGGTAGAAGTTAAAATATTTGATCAATGAACTGTAGTACACGTTGCGTACGCATTCATTCATGACGTATTGCGTATCCATTCATTGTTTAGCTGCGCGTTCATTCGTTGTTTTGACATTACATTTTACGGTAAATTAACACATAAAATTAAAAGACTTGTACTAAACGTATTCAAAACCGAGGACGTAAATATATTACAGTAAAAAATATCTATAAAGTCGTGTTTTAAGAGATTTTAGGAGATAAAGTTAGGTTAATAGAAAAGTGATGTATGGAATTTTATTGTAGAATTTTAAGAAGTGATCCGTCTCTAAAACTAAAATGATAGAATCGTGTCCTAGAAAACGGATGCTATTAAGCATATCCATATTAGGAGCGTACGTACTAGGTTAACCTGTACCACATTAACCCCAATCTAACTTTTGTAGTTTAACTATATTCGTTTTGATCGTCGAATCTCACTGGACAGATAGAAATATTTCGAGAAAACACATATTCCCCGTTGAACAAAATTCGACGTGTTGGGAACGTGAAAAATTTGAAGTTGTTCAAGATTGTCAACTTTGCACGGGTAAAAGTCACAATATGGACTGTATACTTTATTTATATAATAATATGATTTACTTACTAGATTTTGAAATTGCCAGCAAAAGTATCGGAGTGTGTATTCACACACATTACAAAGAAGTTCTTAAGTGTGCGAGTGGAGAAATGGTAACAAGAAGTTGTGACAGAGCAGCATACATCGAAGAACACTTATTTTGGAAATTTGAAAGTTTAATGTTTATATCGGCTTGTATATCCACACTTTGCGTGTGTGTAAGAAAAAAGGTGTTGAATAAGCGAATGCTGCAACGAGTTCAAAGACAACTAGCTAACAGCGTTTAAGTTTTAATAATGGCTAACATATATATGAAGTCGTACACAAAAAATGATAACACTTTGGAAATAACTTTAGAGAGTCTTATTGTAATTCATCTTTTGAAACTCTGCAATACTCGCAATGTTACATTAAATGTTGTGCAACAAGTGAAAAATGACAAAGACGTTTCTTTATTTCAAATAAACCATTTAAATATAAACTATAAAATTGTACAGTACGAAAATGTTCCTTGTATTACAAGTTATTGTATATGGCCTGTTGTTGTGGTCGGCAATACTATAATGGCAGGGTTGGCCACGGTATGTCGGCAAATTATAAAAAGCTCTAATGACATGCACTATCTATTAGGATTTCGAGAAGCTTGTTTAATGACTTGCAACGAATCATCAATTTGGACAAAATTTTGTGAAGTAGACATGATATCGACTGTGAAAGGAATATTAAAAAACCTAAAGGATGATTTTAGCAGCCCCATTTTTCATATTCCCAAGGACGTATTGAGATTCGAAACTCATTTGGAGCAACCCGTAAAAATGCATAATATTTATAAATTGGCGAGAATAAAACATAACGATAAATTAATCAAAAGTAATGTGCCTATCGACAAATTAAATTTAAATCATCAATACGCCGAAGGACCTTCGATAACTTTATCCGATTTAATTCTGTTTTCTTGTTTTCATATTATATTTCGAATATTTGATTTAGGAATTTTGGAAAAAGAATTGCCTTTGTGCGTTTTGTGGTATCAGAATTTGTTGCACGATTTGAAACTTGCCCAAATTAATTTCACGTTACCAATCGATTTACATTTACCGCTTCAAAAAATTAATATTTCTCGAGAAAATATAAAGAAAGAAAGTTTGTATATATCAGATTATAAACGTTACAAACCACAAAATCGTATATATACAAAGCAGGGCGAAATAGAGAAGGCTTTAACAATCGTCAATAATTTTCAACTAAATTTAGTAAATAACGACGTTCCATTTGGTCATGATTCATATTTTTCATGGACAGAAGTTCCAATGGAAGCAAATCCGTTAGGTGGAGCATTACCGGATAAAAGGGCCGATCGTAAATGCCACCAATTAGAAAATCTAGTTAAAGCTGTTTTAAAATTGAATAAAAGTAGGAATAATGTAATTGTTGATTTTTGTAGTGGTAGTGGACATTTAGGAATTGTAATTGCTACATTAATACCAAATTCCCAAATAATACTAGTGGAAAATAAGGAAAGATCATTAAGAAGAGCACGCGAACGAGTTTTGAAATTGCACTTAACAAATGTAATGTTGGTACAAAGCAATTTGGACTATTTTGTAGCTAATTTTGATATCGGTGTGGCATTACATGCATGTGGTGTAGCCACAGATCTTGTCATACAGATGTGTATAAATAGCAAAGCCAATTTTGTATGTTGTCCTTGTTGTTATGGGGCAATTCATAATTGTCACCACTTAAATTATCCTCGAAGTAAGATATTTAACGACACTTCTCTAACGTACACAGATTATTTAGTTATTGGACATTCGGCAGATCAAACGCACGATGTGGACAATGCCAAAACAATTCAAGGATATCAGTGTATGAACATAATCGACACAGATCGCAAATGTTACGCTGAAGAACACGGATACACGGTATATTTAAATAAGCTGATGCCTCTTTCTTGTACTCCAAAAAATAATTTTTTAGTGGGAGTATGTGAGAATTAATAATTTACCTAATCTTTAACATGTAAAATATTGTATTTATGGTCGAACAAGGTTTTCCTATTTTATAAAATTTTGTTTAATTACATACTTTTTGATAGATAAACAATAGTATAAAATTGAAGAGATTGAAAATAATTAATGTTGTGTAAACTTGTAAAATTTGTCATTACTGTTATAATGTACCTACTTAATCATTTTTTTTTTGTATAAAAGTTGGAATATATTTTACTTTTACAGCAAATGTTTTTTAATGTTTAAAGTAGGCAACGTATAAATTATCCATACTAAAGTTTGTTTGAATCGACAATCGTAGAGGATCAGTTTACTAATTTATTGTAAGATAAAAGGCTCTCCATAAAGATGAAACATTCATAAATTAATCAAATTTATTCTTCTCGATTTATTTACATGCATAAAATATGTACAAGGTTGTTCACGTTCTTTTATTCACTTGTTTTCTATGTCATAAACATTAAAATGTGATGTATTTTCGGTAAAGTAAAAATTATTTTCTTACATACGAAGCTTTTTTTTTCTTGCGATCTTTGTTTTTCGTTATCGTTACATAGAAAAGATTTGTCGTGCGTGCGCTATTATTTCGTTAATTTGGGTTTTGTAACTTGTTTTGGAATGTTAATTTCTTCGTTATTGCCGAATTTTCGTTATATCGTAGAAACAAAGTAGGTATGTAATAAAATTCAATATAGCGAACGTTATATACGTTAGCGAAACCCACAATTTTTTATGTAAAAAAAATCTGTGGAATTAAGTGAATACTAGGTTTTCGAAAATTTTAGAAGAAACTAAGTAGGTGCACTTATTTTTTATTGCTGTCGATTATTTAAGTTTTTGTAGATACGTAAAGAGCAATCGATCTATATAATTTCTTAAATTATTAAAAAAAAAATCATACTCGATCTTAACGTAATCATTAGGTATTGTGTTAATGACGTTTTCCATATAGAAGATGTTCCTATAGGTAGTTAATTACCACTGCGTATAGGTAATTAGATCAGATCAAACATATTACCGATTTTATTGTTATGAATGAAACAAATATATGTATATATGTGCGGTTGCAGTGCTTACGACTAGTTGGATGCGTATTCTTTACGAATTCGTACGACTGTTCGCAAGCTAACAAAATAGTTTGTTTTTTTGGTGCGAATTTGTATACGAATAGGTAACAAAAGGAATAATAAAAAAATACATAATTACGTTTCCTGTAGCAACAACGTAGCCCTTATGAAAAATAGAGTCTTTCTTCTTAATAAATCCTAGTTAGCTGGATTTTTGCACAAACTTTCGTTTTAGTGTTCTAAACAACATTACAAAAAGTCCCAAATGAAATCGTGTACGCTTAAACAGTTACGTGGGGTCAAAGGTGGTCAAAGGATAAAATAAACTAGCAAAAATTTGTTACAAGTACGTTTTTATGCAAGGAGCGCAAAAAATTCATCCGCAGACAGCAGTTATGAAGTCATAAAGTTGGCCGTCACGCTTAAATTTGTTATCGGTATAGCACTGGAACCACTAATTCGTTTGGTTGATCGTAAAAAATTCTCGATATGTTGATAAATATACCTCTTTATTATTAGTCAATTAACAAAAATATTAACGACGAATGTTCGTTCTTTTTTTTTTTAATTGTAGTTTGAAAACAATTACAGCACAGTCTCGGTAACGTGAAGTAATTTCTGCAAGCGGAGTTCACGTTTTCGAGGAGTTCATGTAACTGAATAAGAAGATATATACTTAATATAATTGCTGTACCTACCTAATATAATGTGAAACTCCAATGTAGTTAAAATAACATTGATTTATACGTAACTTTATGCACTTTTAGTTTAATTTCATATTTATCGAATCCTTTTTCAATATGCGTAATTCCATAACACTATCTCACTTTAAGAGCAACATAGTTTAAATTTGTATTATTCTGTTGTTCATGTTTTAAAATACAAAAAGTTTTGCGTTCACGTTTTAGAATATGTAGAATATCAAATCAGTTGTTCACGTTTTTCGATATTTACACTATGGGATGTTCACTTGTAGAGACTGCCCTGTATTTTATTTCGACGTACGAAAATTACAAGATACATTTTTTTATAAAAAATCAAATAAGAAACAAGTTTTGCTTAAAACTTTTTTAAATTTAGTCGATACATAAAAAGTTTTATGAAAAACTGTAATGTAATGTTTTCATAGGTTTATTAAGAGTGAACGAAACATGGAATAAATCCATGAAAACATTAAAATTTTCATCAACTTAATTACTGTTTTGGTTATATTTGTAAAATAGAAATATTTTGTTAGTTTTTATAAGAAGTCAATGACATAAAAACGACAACGTTTACATCGTTGAAAAGAGAAAAAAATCTCTTTTTAATAAGCTAAATAAATATATAGCGTTCTATTTAAAATAATAAAATTAACTTCATTTCCGACGAAACCGGAAGTGATATAATGGTTCTTAAAACTGCAAAAATAAATTTTTAACCCAAATTTACCTATGCAAAAATTAATTTTTGTATCTCTAAAATCTGCCGAGTTGTTATCTTGGGACAGGTTGGCCGAATCTCCCGGTATACATGTTCCAAATTTCAAAACAATCGGCTCATAAACATACTAGTTATAAGCTTGGCCCAGATCTCGAGGCCACCCGGTATAATACCTATACTGTTTAAAACATAAAAAACCACTTCTGATTTTGAGAAAGTTTTTAGTTACGTATTTTACCTACGAATTTATTTACGATGTTTTTTGTTTTCAAAAAACTACATACTTTCAATCTGTTTCACCATAATACGTGTACCACCTATACATAGTCAAACTTTAAAATTAATTCGAATGTTGTTCCAAGCAAAAAAAATATATATACATGGGCGTATATACTGAGTGTCGTATTTCCACATCAATTTTACGCGCTTGGCTTGTTCTAATTTTACGAATAATAAATTCTTTTCGATCGAGTTTATTTCTCCGAGATTGATAGCACCAAGTGACATCACCTCTTGCTCGTAAATAATTCGACTGAAACGCTCCATTAAATTATGGCGGTATTTAACAAACTGTCTGAAAGTTTTATAACAATTATGAAAATTACGCGGTTAAACGTTTACTACCGTTTCAGCAATTCACGCCGAAAAGTGAAATTTGGCCCGCCATCCAGCTCATTAAGAATTCTACGCACGCGAGACAACACACCGCGACCTTCCTTAAAAAACTATACCATTAATGTCACTATTTCCTCATTTATTGGGCCCGCTTCATGCCAAAAACACCGAAACAGGCTAGAGCGGCGTTCTGATATTTATTCAGTTGCTGCTGGCGCTTCGTTCGAAAGAGCCGTGTTTCATGCGTTGCCGTTAATGTCTGTCTCCACGTGACTTTGAATAATTTAGATAATCAATTAAGAATTGAAATTGTGCCGATACGAACTAAAAGAAAAACATGTTGTATATTTATAAAAACTTTTTGTATAATTTCATGTTTTAAAGACAATCGGACCGCTTAATTCAGATATGAAAATTTTCCGAGAAAATTTCAATTTTGGAGTGATGTGAGATGTAGGGTGCTTTTTCATGTGATTATCCTGAAGGAGCAGGATGCATACTTTGCGAATGTTCTGTTTCAGGTTTGTTTGCGATTTGTTAATTTTTATCGAACGTTTTTAAAATCAAAGCTGTCCTAATTTGACATGTAAATAACTTGTCAGGATTAGTCGATTATCTTATCGATTGTTTCCGCCTAGATGTTTTAAGACCTTCCTTTCAATTATAAATTGAAATTAATTTGAATCGAGTATAATGCCAAAGCGCCGCAACAATGGCATCGATGATTCAATTCTTATACATAGGTGAGGTCTACCGATACAGTCGTATGATTGAGCATCTTTCTAATTGTCGGTCATTTCGTATCTTTTACATTTTGGAATTGTAAAACGTGAAACGAAAGAATGCTTTGTGTGTGTGTTTTTTTTTAATTGAGAGTGTAAGGCACATCGTTCATATTTTATAGATGATAACAATTTTCTAATTTTACCCTGTTGTTACGTTTTTTTTTTTGTTATAATAAATATATCGGTATCGCTAAAATCGGCACATATAAATAATTAATAGTTGACACGTGAAAATGTCAAACGTGTTAACAAAATACCGACCGATTAAATGCTTATAGTTTTGTTGATCTTCCTAAACTGAGATCACATTATTAAGTTCTACAAACATAGATAAAAAATAAAAGTAATGTTATTCGGGAGGATTATTATTATGTATAAACCTTCGCACCCCTACTCGTCGTATAAGTAGCTAATTATTACCAAAGTACATATTTAAAAACCCTTCAGCTTATTTTAAGTTTAAATTAATAATTATTATTTAACTAACAATTACTTAACATTACTACTTAACAAAAAAAAGGAGTTTTTTGACATACGATATGAAAATTCGATACTGAGGCTTGCGCGCGGTCGGATATTTTGGTTAAGAAACTTTATAGTTAAAAAAAAATTTTTTAAGAAAGTTTAATCGCAATCGCAAAATTAAGTAAATTGATCTTAAACGGGATTTCGTCATATTAATTTATTTAATTAGAGAAACACTTCCAAAGTATTTAACTGTGATGACGTGGGCCAGGGAATAATAATCCTTATTTTAAATTTTACGTAGCGCAATGAAGACAAACTGCTAACATCATAAGATTCGCAGCACTTGTAAACATACCAATTAAATGGGAAGACGTTTCGGCACCGACGATAATAATAATTAATTTTTCAGGTGTACTAATTGTGAGATTTTTAAGAGTGTATTTTCTAATGTTTTTTCCTGCTAAAATTTTGTTAACTTTATTAGAAAAAAAACTTAACGTAAAGCACACCTGGAAAATCTCTTGTCAGATAATTTCATTTTTATGAGTCTACCGCAATCACCTGCCTGTTAGCTAAACTCGAAATAATTATCTAAGTAATTTTCAACTTTTTCACAAAATAGTCTAATCGACAAAAATCGTGTAACTATATATCGTTTAAATTAAGTGCAGCTACAAAACTAATTATTGTAAGTGATATTAGAATGATGTATGTATATGTTAAGCGACGATTTGGCTGTTAAATAGCCCTTAAGTATACTCGCGCATTTACTACTAAAAATAATAATTTTGTGAAACTATGAACGTGCAATAATTGAAGAGCATTTAATCAAATAATTTGTAAAGGGCCTTACATTTTTTACGGTTTTAATAGGTTGTCATTGATGGAATAGCAGTTTCAATAGAGCATTCTAAAGTAAACTCGTTACTACTATAATATAGGTATACATCAATTTCGTTTTTTTCTTTACCTTTTAACAATAACTTTTGAGTAATAACGTTCACATCCATACATGCCTCCTTTAATTTCCAATTTCATAAAGCTCTGACAAGATGTTTAACCAATTTGTTTACAATTATAACCAGGTGTTCAATTTATTTTAATTGGTATACAGATTGACTATGAATTAATTCGGAGTCGGTAAATTTATAGGTAGGTGCCTACTTCTTTATTTGCAGGTGTAGGAAAACATGTCTGTTAATCGTATTAAAGTTATAAATGATGATGTAGGTATATTTTTGTACAAAAAACGATTTTTCCAAATTTCGTTATAAGCGAAAAAGTATAATAGATGATATGTACGGTGGACGCCATATAAAAGGGGACACCAAACTTTGTACAATGTAAAACCGATTTTAAAAGTTAAAGTAGCTAGCGATGAAGTGACATTCGAATAATAACAACGTCTGGAGATTATAAGAGTAAAAGTTGTAAACAGTTGTTGCACCATAAAATATTAAAAGTTTGTTTTTGAATTTATTGTTTATGCATTTTCGTAGAATTGTATTAGGAAGCTCTGTAGAAATCTTTCAAATTTTAGATTTGCCGTATTACGCGAGATTTCTTACAGTTTTATATTCGTAATTTCAATTTAAAGTCTACAAATACCATCAACAAGTGTTTGATTGCTTTAATCTATCTGTTTGTGTTTAATCATTTTTAACAAGTTACAAAGTTAATATAGTTTGTGACACCAAAAGTTTGATATTTATCTGCTTTCTATGCATCCGATCAATTACAATTTTTGAAACTATAACAGAAAGACAATCCGCAAAAACAACTATCTACGTATAAAAAATAAAAAAAATTATAATCAAAGATTTAATTGACTTCTAATTTCGTTTAAACTTTTAAACGTAATTATTGTCTATTAATGAATTACATTTCATTCAATTTAATTTGTACATATTTATTCATAGTTATAGATATTATTTACCTTATTTTATTTTATTTTTACATAAATTATAAATAAGGTAGAAGTAATATTTACTTGACTGAAAAAAATAAAAATATATTGTAGGTATAGATAAACAGTAGGGTAGTAAAACTACGTCAAGATTATGTAAATTGTTTATTACCCTGTCAACTAAGTCTGTTTCACATCATTAAGTATTCGTTAAAATCTACTTAAGGACATGACCCAGTTTTCGTGGCGGCCACTGTACTATATAATATGTAGTTAGATTTTTTAACAAAAATCTTTTAAAAAATTATATAATGGTTTTAAATCGAAAGTGAATTATAACAAACCAAATATTATGTGCAATACAATCCTTGTAATTCTAATTCCGTTAGTCCGAAACTTCCAATAATCTGTAACGATTTTAAAATTGCTTGAAATTTATTTTATTATTCTAAATTTGTTTATTTTTGAAAAAAAATGAAAACAGTATTGTACATAGTAAATATGTATATACATTATAGCTATACATATAATTATTTATAATATGATAATGTAAGCACTTATATTTTTACTCATTTTGTATTAATAACAAACAACAAAAAAAATACATATTATCTTCAACAAATATATCACGTCATTTTTCAATAGTTTTTAAAGTATGTACAATATAGGTGTATATTTTTTTGAGGAAAACTTTTTCTATATTTTTGAACTACATGTTGAAGTACAGGAATGTACTCAGGAATTGTTTTAAAACAATTTAAGCTACATTGGTTGCCTGCTACCAGGAACTGCATACAGATGTGTAAAAAATTTACGTTTACTGATCGATAATGTTTTGGTAATTTTAAATTTAAAATCAACGAGCAAATTATTTCTTATTGCACCAAAATTATTAAAGTTTTTTTACGATTTTTAAAATTTAGTTCGACTTTATACATATGAGGTCACAAAGCCCTCGAGTTCTTTTTCTTTTATCTAATGAAAATTGAATTTTTATTAAGTATGGGAAAGACTCAAATTTAGTACCTTCTAAAATTTTGTATAGGCAATAGGCTTTTACTTGTTTTTTTTTTTAATTGTTACGCTTTAGTAGGTTTTCTAAAATACATATAGGTAGGTATCGATAACAAGTAGTTAACTTATACCAAACTAAGTTTTCTTAAGTAGTCGTGAAACAATTTTTTGTTCTTGAAACAAAAGAGGCCTTGTAGATATACAAGAGTAAACAAATGCGGCATCGTTACTTAAGTTTAAAAATCACACCACGTAGACAAAAAATCATTTTTTGTTTTATATACGAGCACAATATTATTATTAAAGTGACTAGATTATAATTCTATATATGATTTTAACCAATTTTAAGAAAATCCAATTAAAATGATTAAATATAAAATAAACTTTCTTCGCAAACAAATACAGTTTTTAAATATTTTATGTCCGACGATTTAGCAATATGAAATATTATTACATAGCTTTTGTGCGTTGTTTGCTAAAGTTCGAAGAAATTAATAATTAAAACAGATTCAATTGACCGATTCCAACAGATTGTTGGAACAATCGTTACCATAGAAGTAACAAACGTTTCTATAATAAATATCTGTCAGATAAATTTATCAGAAGATGGAAAGATCGGCCCTTAATCACTAAATTACGCTACTACAGAAACTGTGTAGGTAAATGTTTCACATTTTTCCATTTTTCAAAATTTGTTGCTAGATGAAACGCTTTTATTATAAAAGAGGAACAATAATTTTCTATTGTTTTACATTTTTAGAATAGATACAGTGTGGCCCATAGAGTATGTACTGAATCATATGGGAAACTTTTTTATTATGGATTTAAAAAAAAAGTTATTCTTTATAAAAGTTGGTGCTTCTCAAAAACTAAAGATGCATCAATAAAAAATTAAACATATCTCGTACTATACGAGGTAGATCAAAAAATATAATTTTGGCTCAAGTGTAAAGTACTTTTATTGTTAAAAATATCGAGAAATGATATTTAAAAAGTAGTTTTGGGAGAAGCACCAACTTTTATAAAGAATAACTTTTTTTTTAAAAGCCATAATAAAAAAGTTTCCCATATGATGCGTACCTACTATATGGATCGCACTGTATATATATATATAACCAAATATTTACATATTTTACATTTTTATGTTACAAGTTTTAAAAACTCCTACGTTTTTTGTTATGCAACTTATTTATGTATCTAGAGCTTATCGACTATGGTACTAAATAAGTAAATTAAATATCAAAATTTCTTGCTAGTCTTGTAACGAATAGATTAAGTAATTAACAGCAAAATTATATTGTATAGCTAGTAAAAACTTAGATCTACGTTTTACTAGACAACAACCTTTCAGCGATCTGATTTACATTTTAACTACTTATTTCAAGATGCGGTCGTCCTCTTAATAAGGTTAATCCCACCTTTACGTGGATACCCACGTATTTTATTATGTTTTGTTTTACAGGTCAATAATAATAATATAACGGAAAGATCTGGACAGTTCCTTGAAGGCATAGCTTAAAAATTTACTTAATTTCTGGAAGTTATTTCGATTCCCTTGTAAATTGACTCACGGAGTTCGAAAATATTTAATTTTTTCTATATAACTACTTAATTCATAGATCATAGATATATTACTATGTACTACCTACCTACTTACAATTAGATAACATTTTTTACTTTCTGCGTTTTTATAATTTTTTGCTAATCACCTATCTCTCTGCATTCAAAGTATGAAAAACCTTTTGACATCTTTAAAAAAGATGAAGTGCCTATTATTTTCTACACGTTTTTGTATGTATCCTACTATACGCACGATTAATTAATAATCCATAAATGATTTTTCTATAGCTCGAGTGATGAAATAGATCAGCTACTTTTGACAAACATTATAAATCATCTTTCATTATACGGATGTCTATATTAGCGGGACCACCTTTTATTCTTAATAGCGAAAAACATTTTTTACTTCAAGTTTTTCTCATTATTTTTTCACATATAATTACCCAGTTATGTTTTGTTTAAAAAATTATCGTTCGCTACTACTTCTTAAAAATAGACGGACGGAGATTGTTCATGAAAAGCGTCAAAACTGGTTAGGTAGTGTTCAAACTAATTTTTTTATTAACATTTTAAATCTACTTTAATTTTCCTGAATTAAAACATTGCAAAATTCTTATTTTATAATCTTTTAGTTTTAACTATCTACCACTAATTATTTATTATTATTATTGAACTGTAGAAATTATTACCAACGTAGAAATACGTCACTTTTATTTAAGTTAACGCATATGTGTGCGTGTATGTGTATACATACTTTTAGTAGGAGAGCCGACTGCGCCAAACCCTCCCTTATATAACAAAGGGATAATTTTTGTTCGAATCGACAACTTTTTTAGTATTTAAAATGGCACAGGGCTTTGTTTGTGCTGAAACTTGACCGAATTATTAAAAAAACGATTACTTCCGGTATTCTTTTTTTAAAAGGATAGTCTTTTAAATAACAAAAGATTGAGATTTATGTTAATATGTCAACATATTTTTTTAAATGTGCTTAGCACTGATTAGCATAAATTTCAATCTTTTGTTATTTAAAAGACCACAAATGCCCGAAAAGCCTTTTTTTTAATACTTCGTTCAAGTTTCAGCACATATGTGCTGAAACTTTAGCATAAAATTTATATAAACTCTGTGCCATTTTTAAACGCCAAAAAGCTGTTGATTCGAGAAAGAAATCGTCCCTTTGCTATATCAGGGAGGGTTTGGTGCAGTCGTCGCTAGACTATTTCACACAACTTAAATGTTAATTTTGCCACACGATTATCTTTAAAACGATCTGAACTTACTAAAAACGTTTTACAATAAATTTACAACACAATATAGGACGGCGCTGAAAGTGGTTAAAATTTTACGGAAGTGGCATACAGATAGATAAGTTTACTTCTGTCACGAAACTTAAATTATGTTATCGGCAATATTTCGTGTTCAACCAAAATTTGTGCTAGAAAATACGAGATAAAAAATTGTTAATACAATTCGTTGTAAAAATTATAAGTTGTATAAAGATTAAAATAAGAAATAAAGTTCTTCTATATAACGGTATAAAAGTTGTCCCTACAGATTATTTATGTAAATATTTCATTTGTGGAATGACAAATGAAGAAGTAATAATTTAATAACGTCCGAATAAACCGAAATCTAGCCTGGATTAACTCGTACCTAGCTATTTATTATTTTTAATTGGACTTATCTATAATTTTTCATTAATTGTATAAAAGGAGCCGCTACGATAGAAACGTGTACGAATGAGGCAATTAATTAAATTAAATGTCATAAATAACTACGACATCTAATAATAATTATCCATCTCACTTTATAAATTATTTTTTAAAATGCCATAAATATTTCGCGGTTCATTTGGATTAATGGTAAAAATCAACTATATGTATGTATATGCGGTGTTCGTAATTTTAACACCCATACCAGCTGCACCTATTTACTAAAACGTACAATTTCCTTCCGGTATTTTCAACGATGACAACTTAAAGAATGCGATCGGATTATTACAATAATAGTGTTGTGTGTCATGTTGGGTGGGTTCATTTAGGTTTGTGCCGTGTCCCGTTGTAAAATTATTATTGTTTAACGATTGAAAAATTTTTAAACACGTTCTTAACAAAGTACCTATTCTCATTGTTAAATCGTCAAAAGCGATGAACGTCAGTCCATTGCTAACATTTAATTTGCGACTGATAATAAATTAGACTCGATGATCCTGAATAAAACGGCGCGCACAAAACAATGGCTTTGTTCGCGTATTACTTCCACGTAAACATTTCTTTTAGTTAAAAAACTGCACTTTTATTTAGATCGAGACTTCATTTACATAACTGAAATTCCTCGGACGTAACGTATTTTTCAGAATTACATCACTGTGTATTTGTAGATGTTTTACTGCACTATTTCATTTTTTATACGGTCGTTGTATAGATGAAATGTTTTTATGATCTCAATGGAAATAAACTCGGCTTCTTTTATCAACACACTATTTTCCGATCCTAAAAGCGGCTACTGTATAATTAAACAGATTTTCCTACTTATGTTTCGAAGTATTCGTGATTTAAGAGTGGGACAGTTGCTGTCGTTTCGTAATGATTATATTGCCGCGTAATATTTGTCATTAGGTATCTAGGTACGTACGTTGTACGTACTTTAATTGTGCAAACTCCGTGTAACCTGTTTAAATTCTCAGGTTGTGGAAATTTAAATAATGTTGTGGGTATAAATATTTTAAAAGGCGCTAGTTACATTTTAAAATTAAGAATAGCTACAATAAAATTGTTTATTATATTTTAAAATAATTCGATCGATTCGATTTTTGTTAATTACATAAAATCTTCGTCGTTTCAATTTTTGAACATTCTACTTTATTGACAACTAGTCGAAATCAATTATTAAATAAATAGGCGTGTCCATAAAACACATACAAAAGTAGGTACCGCGTGATTTAAATCAGGTTAAAAATATTACTTACTTAACCGGTAATGTTGTAATATTTAGAAATAGGGGTAGGTAAATACCTTCACTTCTTTCAATTTCTTTTGATTATTTCTTGTAATTGGCATTTTTAAAACCTCTGTTTCATAGATTCTTGCATTTCTAATAATAAAATTGCTTAGATTTAATTAAAAGAACATCGTTTCAAGTGTTTAAATAACAGGGTTAATTTGGTGTTAATCTGATAGTCGAGAGGATCTGGCGTCTGTTGATGTTGTTTGCTGTTGCTTCGTACAACAGTTCAAGCTCATCTAAATCTAGATTTATGACACTTTTGACACAGAAATATAAATTAGTGTGCAGCTCTGCATATACTTATTGTTAGTTCATAAAGTTGTTCTATTATAATCCATAACTATATAATACAATGACTTTGACTGGAGAAAAAGTTAAACATCCTTTATTGGAGTTTGCTAATAGGTATTCGGTTTTATACATAGAAGTTGTAGTGAACGGTCAATTGAGGGTTTATTAACGTCGACTCCCCTACAACAACTTCTCAACAATCTAAGAAACATATATATTTCAAAAGTTCCTTACAAACAAACAAGTCCATAACCAATAAGCAATATGACGACATTGCGTACAATAACTACTTTGTTCGTTGAATTAAAATTGAAAAATATAATTATATAAAGCTTCTAAATAATTATTTTTTAATTGATTGGCAGTATCTTATAAAATATTCTCATTATTACTTTACGTAATAACACTACAATTTACAAATGTAAACAAGTTATAAAAATAACTATCATTAGACGTGGATCATTAATTAAAAATCATTTTGTGGTGTACAAAGTATTTATTACACTGATTTATCTTATTTTCAAACAAGAAAATTGTTATAGTAAGGTATATCTTGGTTATCTACCTGCTGGCTTATTGTAACGAAAGCCTACTTAATCCTTCTACTACCGAGGGGGGTAATGTAGTTAACTCATGCTGTTTTTTTTTCTGTAGGATAACATTTTTTATTTTGTTATTTTATTTTTACGTTGTGTTTTTATTTCTTAATAATTTAGGTTTAATTTATCTATGTATTTAATTTTTTTTAATAATTAATATTTGGTATAGCTACCAGTTTATTAGTATTATATTTAGTTAGCGTTATGAACCAAAATAGATTACAGTAATTCTTTAACATTTGCGAGTTTTAACTATTTACGAACCTACAAATGAGGAAGAATTTAACATTCGGGAGGACGTAACTTGGGTTTTTTTAATTAATTTTATTAATACATAGTGCAATGAATTGGTTTATTTATTGGTTTATAACAACATGAACATTTTAAAATTGAACATTGGAATTTTAAGACTTCAACAACAACTTATTGAAAAAGCAATAGAAACCGACCCTTCACTGGTGGGGGTCGAGTCTTAAATTCGAAAGAGGAATCGGGGTCGCGGCCCTTCCTTGTAATTAAATTTATAAACAACAGATTTGTTCTGCTATACAATCACAAATCGCCGAATCTCTTCAATTTCATCTATACTAGAGGAAAGGCACCAAAACTGACATAGGTATGGTAAACCAATATACCAGTAATGTGCTAAAACCTACGGATCACAGGTTGAACTACTGCCAGCATAGATATAAATATGAATATTAAATTAAATATACCTATATAATATTTATGAAAACGGTAAAGTAACGGTAACTAAGGAAAAGTTGTAAGATTATATGCATATACAAATAATTTGATTCTGGACCTTACATTTTGATTTAGTGCCCAAAAACAAAATGATATGTCGGTTTTGATTCATTTCCTTTCTATGCACGTACGTACCTGCATATAGCTTTTTTTCGTTTCAATACTCCAATTTCATTCCAAGAAAAAGGGTAAAATGTGCAGATAGTCGACGTGCTGCAGTCATTAAAAAAATACATTATTTTCAATAATTAAAATTTCAAAGAACCCAACTCCCTTTTTTACACAGGAAGATAGCCTCAACATTTCCGAATTTGGCATTCGCGACGGTTTCCCGGAACGTAATCCCGCCGAATATTAAGGGATTACTGTATTTACCTATGGATTTCGACCAACAAAATTAAACGGATGCCATAATTACATATTTACATGGGTAATTCAAACATTTTATTTCTTAAAATCTTGACTTACGATTAGTTTTCTGTTTAATAATGAGTATATAATTTTGTACATATTTGTTAAATTTGCAAGAAAAAAAATATGAGCTGGGTATGTATGTATTATGTATCAGTTTATTTATCTTTATCATTTTTTTATTATTTCATTATATTCATAATTTATTACACCAGTAGTTAGCATTATGAACCAAAACGTATTTACGTTTTAAAGAAAACTAGATTAACTATATAGCTATCATTTTTACATGCGTAATTTGGGCATTTTACTTTGTTTCAAACTTTTGTAATCTGCATAAATCTGGAGCGCGTCCTTTTCGCGAAGAAAAATTTTTACGACAAAACTTGTTAGACTTAAGTATGTACCTATTATTATAAAAAGTAATACATAATAATATCGACGGCATTTTGACGGAACGACGTAACCCACAAAAAGTAAATTTTACAGGAGCGCACATTTTGCGTTGTAGCGTATAGCTTATCCAAACCTATATGATGTTCACGTCATCAACAAAAAGTTACTAGATTGTTTATTTGTAATTCGGTTTAAAGTTTGGAAAGTGACATATTCTATAGATGATTTACTTACGCACGAATTAGATGGTATAAAGAAAGACTACAATTTATTGGAACTGTCAAAATACGAGGTACGAGGTGACAGCACTGCGTGAAACGTCATCATCTAGTAACCTTGTATTGATGACGTGAACATCATATAGGTTTGGATAAGCTATAGCTATAAGCAAATACCTACGTTTCATGGAAATACAAATCGATTTTTCTGGTGGAAAAAATCGAAATATTGTTACCAAATTTTAACAGATTATGTCTTTGTCTTCGATGCAAAAGATAGTTAGAATAACTCATTTTCTCAAAAAGTGTGAATTACGTCGTTCTGCCAAAACACCGTCGATATGTAATACATATGTTATAAAAATTTAAAAGAAAAAGGTTGCACGATACGTAGGAAATTACTCAAAAACAATGATAACAGCCAAAAGCGGATACGTTTGATTTGAACAAAACAAAGTTCAAAATAGCAGGGTTTTATTATCATTAATATTAGGACTCGAATGATGATGTCGACATTCGCCGTGGTTTTCCCGATACGGCTTGTAACTTTTTCCTAAACAACAGAAGCGAGGCCTCCCCGGCGCGTCGCACACGTCGACGTCGCATCGCGCGGCGCCGGCGTCGTCCCTCGTTCGTAACGTATAATATTTTCGTAAATTGCTAAATGTTTCTTAAGACTTTCGTAAGAGGCTACGACCTTCAACTTTAAATTATTAACCGTCCAAATGAAATACCTATTCGAAGACATTTTATTTCCAAAATAACGTGAAAAATTTGGATAGGTATGTGAAATTACGCGAGTAAATACATAAATTATAAATTATTTCTACGTACAATAATAATTAATACTTAGGTAGGGGTACTCAACGGAATTGGTCAAGAGCTAAAAGTCAGGTAAAAATTGATATACAAATATGAAAATTTTACGATATATTATTATTTATCAATTTCCACGTCTTTCGATTTAAATTTACTTAAAGTAATTTAAACTTCACCTTTGATAAATAATATCTACCGAATTGCATCGAAGAATGCCTCACCTACGACGATGTCCAAATGTCTAAATGTAGGAAAAAAATTAATGTACGACTCATTGTGTGGGCCGAACAATCTGTAGATATTCGAACCAAATAAGGAAGAATGGGTGTTAATGTTTATGATGGCTCATAAACAGAACTGATGTGCGAATAGGGCTTTTCCTCTCACTTTTCTGTGTACATACAGTAACGTTTTTGTAATAAAAAAAAATAGAAATCCGCAATATAATCCGCACGAGGAGTTGAACGACCGAAACGATTTGTGACTACTGCAGTTCGTTTAGCTGCAGCTTATGACGTTTGATTAATCTGTTGGGAGTCTACATGAATGAATGAGTGACTTATGTGTGACAGGCAATGGAGGCTTGGAATCGAATTCACATTAGATTGGCTTTAGGTTGGGCTTCCGGCGTCAAATATATCTATTCTATAGTGACAAGGTCTCTGTATAAATGACCTGCAATCTCTACATGTTAAGCTTGTTAAATACAAGACATGCACTTGTCCTCGTGCCCTCACATTTTTAACTAATTAATAAAAAAAGAAAGACTTATTGTTTGATAACATTTTTTTTTCCGGAATACCTCCTGGCGAGTTTATTACTAACATATATTTAGTAAACATTTATGATAATCGATCGAACGAACTTACGGTCGTGTTGATGAAAAACGTTGCAATCTCCGATAGTATCGATACTTAATCGTTATCGAATGGAAAACGCTTGCTAACTCCGTAGTATAAACTAATCTAATTCTACCGCTTTTCTAATTATAATTATAATCTGATCTTCCTTTGATGCAATAACGTTTGGCTGTCTCAATTTTAGCGTTATCTGCCATCGATTTAGGAGTGGTTAATATTTTATTCTTATCGATATTAAAGAAATTTCACGCGGATTTTTAACTTTTTTTTAATCGTAGATTTTTAGCTTTTTAACGAAAAATAATTTATAACGTAGGTAATTTATTTACGTAGTGTAGTTTTTTTTTATTGCATGCTGTATGGCTATACATAAAATCGACATTTATTATGTTGTACCTACCTACCTACGTGGAGAATTTAAATCTGATCTGCATTTGATTTGTTTCTGATCGTAAACGCTTCTGCGAGGCTTTTTTATATTAATCAAGATAGGTAGTTATTTAACTATTGTACATGCAAGATTTATTGTAACTCGATTGCATCATAATTGTAAGATTCTATGTAACGAGATTGTAAAGTTACCGAAACTCTGAAGATATGTAAATCTAGTAAACCAGTGTTTTCTAATTCATTTGGAGCAACGACTCCTTCTTATATGTAATCGCCTAGTAATTTGTGACTCTCACCACATTTCTAATAGAATAAAAACTGAACTGAAAATAATTGCGACAACCCCCTTGAGGATCGCATCTCACAAATTGGAATATTTAATAAGTAGGCCATCTCTTTCACAATAATACACGAACACAGCTACAGCAGTAGTGGTTTTATAAACAAACATTTTTTACGTTATAAATTATTTAATACATACTAGGTAACTATATTATTTAAAAAACTACTTATACCAAATAAAACGAGAAAAGTTAATTAAATGAATGCACCGCGTTTCAGGACACCCTGTATAGTACATTATGTACACGTCATCAAGGAAGAAGAGAAAAATTAACCATTTGGTTGATCATTTTAACCCTTACGAATAAACTGTGAAGCACTTTACTCGAATGTTTACTTTTCTAAAGTTATAAGTCGTCCCCCTAAAGAAAGCTTTTAATAAAGAGAAAAAAGAAAACAAACGCATTTAGCTTCTACGATCTATCTAGATCAGAGTGGCTACTTATCAGTAGCGAAAAGCAATATTTTATAATGTTATATGTATTAAAAAAATTAATAAAGCCTTTTTAAATTATTCCTTATTGGTTGGACAACATTTAATAGACAATACTAAATAGCGTCTTTTTATTAATTTATGCTTTATTAACATAATTGTATCGTTTATATTTGTTGCCCCACAAAAAGTTTTCATTCCGTTGTATGCATATTTATTAGACACCATGTCTTCAAATGTAACAAAGTGTTATTATTCTAATCAAGGGCGGGTTATCAGCTTCATTTAAATGATTTATAATGTACTAGTTGTTGTGGAGCATCGAGTGCGGTTTTATTAAATAATTCAATTCTTACAATCGTATATCAAAGGACCACTTCCAACTATTACACACTCATTACTTGTCAATTAATATTAGTTATCTATCTATAAGTATACATAAGAAATCAAAGTTGTCATCACTTTTATCCTTTATCGACAAACTTGTACGACTTCCACATAAGACCTCTTGTAATTAATGATGTTAATCGCGTATCTGGTTTTAATGTATCACCACAAATATGCACACTTCTTGTGTGGTTAACTTCTTCCGTTAGTGCTGAGATAATGAATTGCAATGCGTGAAATAATATCCTCTCCGCATTTGCCTTTAATTAAAAATCGTCTTTGAAACCTACGTTCTCAGATATATACATACCTACGTGATGTGTATTTGTATTAGTGGTCTACACAAATTGCGCCCCTAAAAGAATATTAAGTATAGGTACCTCGATAGTTGTCTACTATAAAATTCCAAATACGATTTTTTAGATCAAATTATTCATTTCGATTATTTTTATGTAAGGCGAGATTGCTTTTTTGTTGTTTGAACAAAAATGTCGCATGTAAAATATGAAACTGAAACCGGTGTATAAATCGTCTTAAAAAAAATAATAATTAGCATTAACTATTGTTTGTTACCATCAAGGTCTTTTATTTCTGGTCATTGACAAATTCACAATTTTATATTTACAATAGCAGATTTTATCTGTGAAAGCTGAATAATTTATTTGATACTTATGTACATGTCGTACAAACTTCAACTTAATTAAACTCACTTAAAATTGTTGAAATACTTGTCGCAATTTATTTTTTATGTTGCTTAGTTAATGTGCTCAATGTAAATCGGATTATTAATATTGTCCATAAACGAGTTAGACGAAATAGGTACTAAACTATATTTAGAATTATAATATTGTACTTTAAGATTTATTAATTCTATTAAATCGTCATTTTTTATATTCGCTAGAATAATAATACAAACTATCTTTCTTTTGCTTGTAAATAAAATAAAATAAATTATAAATGCTAATTAAATGCTTATGCTTATATTACTTATAAATTAAAGTAATCACGGTCGTTTGTTGAAAAGGGTCACAAACTTTGGGAGGTGGTAGAATAGAACGAAACAAGAAAGAAATCTTAATAAACGTATATGTCATAAAACGAATCCCTAAGAAGTTATAATATGTAATCAAAGTAAAGCAAAGGTTTGTATTAAGTAGGTATATTTGTCACTTATGATATTCGACACTTTACCCATTCACTTCATTACAACACTAAACTATTCACAGTAGAGAAACGAGCATTTTTATACAATAATTAGGTATTGCTCCGACATTTTAACAGTTTTCAGTTTGTTTTCGCATTATTTTTATACGAAATATCTTCAAAATACGGCCTATAACTTCTTAAACGTTGGTTTTATAAGCTACGTTTATCAAGACTTTTCGTGTCTTAATCCATTTGAATATCGCCCAAAGTTTGTGTCCATTTTTAGAAACACCACGTATAACGATTAACTAATTTAGAATTAAATTGATTAACAATGAATTCTTATGGACCAATAACTTTAGTTGTCGTACCAATAAAAATTTCTACAATCGGTGCTAAGTCAGTTAATTATTATTAGTTATAGTTTTCGACAAATGAGTGTCGATTATATTATGCAAGTCTGCACTTATAAAAATATTAAAAACGTCAACGTTCAAAATTACGGAAATACATATTACTTTGTTTTGTTCTTCTGTACACCTTTTAAAATACCCAAGTACTAATAATAGGTATTTAATTTTTGAGGCTTAATTCTCAAATTCCGACGTTTAGGTAGTTGTTCGACGTAAAAGCTCAATAAAACTTTTTCAGAAAACGAAATCTAATCTCGAAGCAAACTCGATCAAATCAAAATTGAGAAATTGAGGATAACTTGAAACGAAGTTATAAATTTGTATTTCATAATTGTACACTCCTTAAGTTTTGGAGATTTTTAATAGGCAAGAAGTAAGCAAATAGAATGTCATCTTGTTAGTGTGTATTAGGTAATGCTCGCGTAACGTTAAGTATAAACACGTAGGTACCTACTCGTATAGAGACACATAGATTAAACTTTTGACCCTTATGCAGTTACAATCTGATCTATTTTTAATTAAAGGATCGTTGAGCACATTTCCAGTTGGAAATTACGTAAAACATTTAGAAAAAAACTTATTTAAGTAAAAATTAAAAATTTTAAAATTACACAGTATCTACCTAATTAACTTTTAGGCCCAAGTTCATAAATGAAACTTATTTTTATTACATATTCAAAATGAATTAATTCACGTTATCCATATTATGTCCATGTCGTTGAATACAGTTACGAAAACGACAGAGTATAATTACATACTGCACTTTCCAACTATTGTTTACTATTTTGTTGAAAATCTGTAAGTAATACTGCTATCGTTTCCTATATTTAATGATCCAATTAATTAGAGCGCCCTTTATATAGTCCAAAAATAGGTGATATTAAAAATTATTCTTGCATTTATAAAAGATTAGGTACCTATTTATTTATTATAAATCTTATGTATACATACCTACCTATGTATAAATAAATAAAATATAATATGTACATTTTTTATCAAGACCAAAGGACATAATATTTCAGACAAGTTTTAAATAACACGGTGTAGTAGTTTAAATTTCAATTTTTTTAGATTTAGATCGTTTGGAAGATGTAACAAATCAAACAGTTACAACTAATCGATAAATCACTAACACAATCTCAATAACAGTAGTGACAATCTCGTTTTGAAACTGCTTGTAACAATTGACCGCATGTAGGAGTAAAGAAAAATTATTTTGTGGTTACTTTTATAAAAATAATGACGTTTTATAAAGATACACATAGGTATCTATCTACTCCTACGAATGAATGGTGTGAATAGTAAACTATTTCAAAACAGCTTCAGTCTTAAATCTCGGAAATAAATAGTAATAAGGTATTGTCGTATTACTGTTATATATTCTTTACATAGCCCGCTTTTAAAATCTTATTTATGTAATCTTAAGTTATAAATTTTTATTAACTAATTTATGCAGTAGATAGGTATATTGAAAAGTCTCATTGAAAGATTTTTTAATTGAGAAAGAAATAAATTTCTTTTTTATAAGAAATCTGTTGCAAATGAGTAAAAATTAATATAAAAACTGTTGACGTTCGTGGATGTAAAAAATCACATTTAATACAAAAATAGGCGTACAAAATTAATTCCCGTCTACGTTCTCTAAAAGGTATTTATGCATTTGTAAAAAATACAAATATAGAAACTCTAAAAAGTCATTACTCGATCTTTAAAACTTTTTAAATTATAGTTTAAAGGGTTGTTTTAATTCCCCACATTTATCATTTAGTCATTTTTGACATTAATTTGTGGACTACATGACTGTGATTAATTGTCATACAAAAATGTAATTACAAATGTAATGAAGGTATGTAGTAAGTAGAATATATTTTACAGATATAGCTAGCAGTATTTATTTTTCTAGATAACTGGCATTATTTGTAGATATGTTAATAGAGAGAGGTATTATTATATAATTAGCTGATAATAGATCTAAGGAAAAGTCGGTCTGCATACATGTGGTACAAGGAGATCTATAATAACAACTTTATCGGATTGACCTATGATTGATTACCAAGACGCTTGTCAAAATTAACGTGGTAGATAGCTTTTTTTTTAAATGAACGATTTTTGTGATAATTGTAACTTGTAATGGTAATGGTAATGTGTAACACAATTAATTTTTATTATCGATAAACAATAACGTTTTTATATTTTGACGATTTGGCACTTGAAGGTTGCACTTAAACGTATCCCAAGCATAACCCTTAAGCATAACAGCCTAGTTAAGTAAACATAAATCTTCTTTTAATCATAGAGTAGGTAAATAATGTAGTAGTTACCGTTGCAATTATTTTTTCGGATAAATTAATTTTTTATGGCAATCGAAACATCATTTATCTACATTAAGGTTTTTGCATAAGTAATTAATTGTAAAAAAATGCTATTATTATTTGGATAAGTTTGTTATAAACTTTTTTATATTATTAAATTATATTCTTATAGACGGTACAGTTCTATTTGTATTTTTGTTTAAATGTTAAAAACTAAATTTTAAAAATCGAACCAATATTATATTTAGGTAAACAACAGGGTAAACATACTAAACATACGGCAAAATTTCACGGAGTAATTCTTTGGGTTATTTTGTGAATAATTATGCCTGTGATGATTTTTCGAAAATCGTTTTGTTTCGAAGATACAGGGTTATTAAGATTGATTAAATATTTTCTGAACATGTATGTGCGTTTAAGCAAGAGATAATTTCCGTAATAATTAAGTGTATTAATTGTGTAATTCCGTGTATTAAGTATTTAGAAACATAAATACAATATATCTTTATTAAGTAGACACATAATAATATTAGTCAAACTCGGTTTTGCTCGTTATAATGGATGCTCGTTGTAACCGGGAATAAAAGAACTGTGTGTGAGTGAATACAATTTCAAATGTAAACTCGTAAAATGCTCATAATATCCAGGACCTCGTTAAACCCGTATTCGTTATAGTCGAATTCCATTGTGTAGGGGAAGGTCGGGTAGCCCCGGACAGCGGGTAGCCCCGGACAGTACAATTACTAAGTAAGTAAACCCGTTGGAAAACCAAAACATAGTTTCGGGGGCCCCCCATAGAGTTTGTACGCATATGCAACTTAGTCAATGCATGAGCACAGATTGATTGACAAGCTACAGTGAGTGTTTGTTCCTGCCAAACATTTCTCATCGCCCCTGTCGAATTTCATTGCAGATTATCAAGTGCAAAAAGTTAGTATACCGCCTTGTCTATTTTTAGAGTTGTAATACATTTAATATAGTTTATGAATGTATTAGTATTCGTTTCATTCCATATACAATTTAAGACCTATGGGCAACAACATCGAATGATAGCGATCGGGTAGCCCCGGACACGAAAACGTCGGGTACCCCGGACACCATTATAAATGTCGAATTTCATATTTCAATTTCAATTTATTATATTTTCAACAAATATAATGATTCAATTTATTATAGCTTCTCTGTGGTTAGTACATTAGATTATACTTTTGTATTGCAGGAACTTATACAACATGTCTAAATTTAAGGGACCAACAACTAATAGAGGTAAATGGGACGAAAATAAAATGAAAACAGCAGTGAAATGTGTCAAAGAAGGCAAGTTATCAATAAGACTATCTGCAGAAAGGTATGATGTGCCAAGAAGTTCCCTTCAGGACCGTCTAAAAGCAGTGAATAGTCACAAAGAGATCACGCTTCGTCCAAAGTTAAGACGATTTGAACCCACGTTTTCTGAGAACTTTTCTAAGTAACTGTATAATCACGTTAAAGAACTAGACAATCGTTTAATGCTCCTGACTAAAGACCTAGAGGAAAAACAAAAAGGTAGAGGTGGCAAAAAATTGAAAACAACGACAACTATTTAAGGTGATTCCCATTAAGTTGAAGAGACAGCGTGTACCATATCTGGCGAAATGTTTAAAGAAAATTGGATTCGGTGTCATGACTGCAAAGATTGGGCCCACGAAGCATGTGTTAACATTGACACTTCCGATTTTACTACATTTGTGACGTTTGTAAGGCCAAAACACGTTTAGGCCACTATTGATATCTGTCCGGGGCTACCCGCCGACTTTTATATTACCGCAAATTGGGAGCTTAAGTTTTTTCAATATTCTAGTTACAATAATTAAGATATCCTTTTTTTTTTCATTAGTACGATTAACAAAGTTCCTTACTCTATTTTAATGCTAAAATACAAACTGACATTTGTTGATTGTATTTTATATTTCTACTTCATTTAAGTGTCCGGGGCTACCCTACCTTCCCCTACGTAATAAAGCTTATTAATCTACAAGAACTGTACGAAGTGACTACCGCCGGCTATGATATAATGAATTAATCTAATCTTCTCATTGTCTGACGAACTCTTTCGAAAACACCACGAGTGTTCCTTATTGCGTTACGTCCATCAATTAACCGATTTGTTTATAACCCTGTATCTTCGAAGCGAAGAAATTTTCGAAAAATCATCAGAGGTATAATTATTTATAAAATAACCCGAGAAATCGCCCCTTAAATTTTTGCCGTATGTTTAGTAAACACCCTGTGTAATTTTTTTCAAAAAGAAAATTTTATTAGTGCGTAAAATTGTTTCAAAAATAGTCCTGGATTTTTAAAATACGTAACTTTTAAATATGGAATATCTGAAAAATCCGAGGATAGTATCCACCTAATAATAATTAATTGAAAACGCCATTTAAAACAATTAGTAAACATTCTACTTTTTATACTCGGCAGTTCTTAATTAATCGCAAGATTTAAATTAGCTACCTAACCAATCAACTCGTACAAATTTCACACGTTGTCGTTCTAAGATCGCGGTTTCTTTAAATAATTAAAATCGCTTCGTGATGAAGGTGTTACTTCGAACCTATACCTATTTCTCTTCGCGGTGATATTAATTCATCGAATGTATAGAAACAATAACGAGCATCTTACTTCCAGTTTATCTCACCTTGATGTTTTGACAGTTCTTTTAAAGTTAAAACGTAACGTTCGTCCTTTGTGTTCGAATTTAGCCTTCGATATATACCTACAGAAGACATAAAAAAAACTTTACGATATTCGACGGAATTTCAATTTAAATTAACTCTAAATAATTTCACGCCATGCGCCGTGTCCAAAAATACCCGTCGAGGGTTACTCGTTTGTTCGAACAACAAAATATCCAATTTACTACTGCATTTATTTTTCAAATTATTAAATTAATCAATAAAGATAAGATGAGTTTGTTTAGCAATTTATAATTTGTTAGGATATGTTATATTGTTTGTAGATGCGACTTAAAGGTTTATTACATAATTTACTCGTTTCTATTATTCCTACTCTACACGTGATTTCCTTTACGACGATATCGTACTGCGTTAATGAATTACCGATTTGCATTGGAATGTATTAACGTGGAAGTGCATAATGTATAAGAATTTGTGACTAATAAACAACGATCTATCTATTTATTTATTGAGCGGTTTGTTAACAGTTACTAAATGTAAGTTAGGTACTTACACAGTTTATTTTTCGATTTCGACCTGTGGACGAGGTTTAAACAGGGTGACTTACGTTATTTCGTTGAATATTCATAATAGAAAAATATTTTTTCGACAAAAGATGTTCAGAATGATATGTAGTATATTATAGTGCATTTATTTTATTTCAAAACCTAGTGAGATTTGAGCGGTAATATGCAACTTTTTATTTTTAAATTTTTATTTTCTTAATATATTCAACGAAAATAATAGGAGGAATGTTACTATCTTAACTCATCCTGTATAGGTGCATACGTACAAATAAATGAACTTAATGAATAGGTGTTTCCGAAAAGGAAGTCGCATTAGCCATATCCATTTCTCGTAGTTTGATTCTACGAGCAGCCACTTCGGCGTTTCGGGCCAGCGTTGACCGAAATTGCATTAACATTACCATATATGTCGAAATGGACGTTAGAGCCTAGAATATAATGAATTATTTTTAATAAATATGGGCCCATCTACCCACCGAAGACAAAAGTCGTCTGTTAACGTTGGAATATTGATTTAAATTCATAATAGGAGGATTTTTATCGATAGCCGTAAGAAACATATGAACCTCTTGTCTTGTACGTTCGTTTACGGCTCCAAGATTCACATTTAATAATCTTTCTCTAAATGCGGGACCCATTTTTTCCGAGGTGTGATAAGCTTCGTTGCAAATAATATAAAGCAAACATAAACAATAAGCTGCAATTAGAAACAATCCTAATTCTTTAAATGACAATCCGCGATCGAGTATTTCGGTAAGACAACCGTAGGCAGCTACAATTGTCGTCAAAAGTATTAATATACAGTACATTGCGTACATTCCGCTATAAGCTTTCCCTAATTGTTGCATTAAATGCGATAAGTCGACCCATAAGTCACGATATTCTGCTAAACGAGCGGCCGGATCGTCCGATTCTAAGGCGCTATGTAAGCTTTCTGCTAATCCTTTTGCCGCAATTCCTTTACAAGTACAATTAATAAACCACAAAGAACACAGACAATTTAACATCGCCAATATATGATAATAAGCGGCAGTATGCCAAAGTTCCATATCCGGTTGTAAGTAATATTGCGCCAACATAATTGCGATGCCCAATAGCCACGAAAATATGCACAAAGAGTAGGTAATGATGGTTAATTTTTCGAAAAGTAGAGGAATTCCCGTTATTTCGTAATATTTATACTGAAAATAAAACGAATGCGTTTTTTTATTAAATGAACTATATGCAATTTATGTACAATACCTGAAACTTCGTCCACATATTTTTAAACTTCGCAACTTCGGCACCATTTGTCCAGGCTAATATGGGCAGTAAAAAATGTGGAGACAGAATACTTATAAAAATAACTCCGTAAATATATTCGTCGAATCTTTTTCCCTCTTGCAATAATATATTTACTCTATCTTTTAGAACAGTAATTACGAATAACGTCTCTGCCGTATAAATTGCGTATGCATAAATGGCCACTTTAGATGTCCATCTGAAATTTATTCAATTTTAACCACTAGGTACTTATAATCGTTTTGAAAATTGTTTTAAAATTTATTTGAAAATGTAGGTAGAAATAGTAAATTGATAGAAATAATATTGACAGGTATAAAGGGAGACTCGGGCAAAAAGAAACATTTCAGTTTTAAGACTTGTCGAAAACTCCATTTCGTTTAAATTCAACGGAATCAGTTCATACATATGAATATTATACATTTACCTTACAATATTAGTGAAGATATCTAGTTTTATCTAGTGATATCTATCTAATTTGCGATCCATAACTTAACTAAAATTAAATAATTTTTGCTTGCGTCGTCTATGAATTAATTGTTAATTTTTCGCTAATAGGTTACAAATGTTTTAATTAAGAATTAAATTATAGGTAATAGATATGCGTTTTTTGGAGGCCGTGATGGACTAGAAAGCTAAAGGTCATGTCATCAATAAAATATTACTAGGATAATGACGTTTCAGAGCGGTGTCGCCTCATACCTCGTATTTTTACAGTACCTACTAATAAATTGTAGTTTTCCTTTTCATTGTACATGTGCAGGTAGAATATGTCACTTTCAAACTTTGTATTGAATTACAAATACATATACAATCTAGTCATCATTTTATTGATGACGTACATCGGAATAAAATTGGAATGACCTATAGAAACTCTTCTAGTAAACCAACAAAGTGGGGTTCGAGTCCTTCTGCAACCATAGATGTTCGTGATCGTTTATACCAACCAATACATAGTACACAAAATATACATAGTGACTGGCTGATGGTTAAATGTTCAAAAATGCATTTTCTATTTCATATTTTGACAACCTATACTTACCTACATTTTAAATTACCTGTATGATAGATCCAATTTAAAAAATAACCATAACATGTATCTATATGTAAGCAGGTATGTACCTGAAAGTGGTTACAGCTATTCCGGAACGTTCAATAGGCATCACTCCCATTATTTGAAATAGCACCAATAGACTTTTGGTTGTTTTGTAGAAGAAGTCGAAGTCGTCTAATATTTCGGGATCTGGATTTTCGGTGTAACCCCTTACCGTAGAAGTTGTGGATTCGGCGAAACTTACGGTGGATAATCGTTTCTTTTGTAATCTATCGTGGACCATTCGCTGATGCGGGTTTTTAGTGAAATGCGCCCCATTTTCAAATCCATCCGTACTATAATTACGCATGTTGATGTATTCTAGACCCACCAAGGAGCGAGTGTAACATACGGTTTGAAAACAAATTGAGTTGTGAGCAACGGCCGTGTTCCTTCTTCGGGTTCGCGTGATCTACGCTATTATAAAAGTTGTCCCCGTTTAATTATTACGAGACGTTGTAGTGGTTAAGGTGATTAATCATCATGATAATTAGCTGGTCTCGACCTACTATTAAATTTTCAAGACACACCTTGAATTTGAGATAAAATAATAATGGTAGGTGGGTGTCCAAAATTGTTTTTTACTTTTTTGGGTATAAATTGGAAAAGCACGTTCAAGCCTATATTTTTAATCAACAGGGCATTATTTTCGTTTTTTTTTATGTTACAGGGTTGCGGTACATTTAATCCTGGTTATCATGTGTTCGGCGAAACTCGCCCCGACAACAAAACTTAAAATCAACGGCTCTTACCCATTAGATGTAAGTATTTATACACTACATGTGTATCTAATTAGTTAATTAGGTACAACTTAATAAATAATTATTGAACTCGTACGAATGAAGTAAACCTAATAAATAACTTATTTATTTACGCTTATATGGCAAGAGTTCGACAGACTGTTACAACTTCGGTTCTTCGTAATGACTATTTCTGTCAAACTGATCTGAAATTATGATATCTCGTAAGAAAACAATTCGATGTCTTCGATTGTATTCGATGAAAGTCGAAGGGAACCATTTCTTCTAATACATATGTTGTAAAGCTAAGGGGCATCCCGTAGAGCTATCTATCATTCATTTTTAGGGGTTGTATTAAAAGGCTAAAACAGTGGGAGCACGTGAAGTTGACGGTCTTGTATTATTTATGTAACATGAGCACAAGGTATTCTTATTCGGCGGGGCGTCAGATTTTTCGTATGATATCGAACCGAACTGTAGTTGATTGTTGATGAGTTCACGAGAAACTTAACAGTTGTCGTAAATAAAATTGTGAGTGCGCATTGTTTGTATGTTAAGAACAAAAGAAAATGTAGAAGGATATGTCAGATTAGAGAATATAAATCCACCGTGACAGGCTTCAGGTGGATTACGTTAATATTGATTTTCAACTGAAAATATTTAATCCGACAATTATTAATGACGAGTTATCTATTATTTACATAGGTACTTAAATAATTTTTTTTAGCAAATCATAATGTAATGCTGAGCGCAAATAAAGTTAATAAAGATATTCACAATTAAAATTTATAAGTATCCAGGCAATAAAAAGATTAATACATTATGAATTATAATCAGCGACGCTTATGTATCTTTTTAACATTTATATGAAACTATTCTTAACTACACGAAATAGAAAATAACTCTTAATTTTGAAACTGCCAAATTTATGAGATAATAAATGGCGCGAATCCGAAGGACAATTATTTTTTAAATTTTACATAGATATTTAAGTAATAAACGAATACAAAAATAAATCACAGAGAGATGTAGTGGTCTCGTTACATTTTTAAACATAAATTCGATAATTAATTTTATCTACCAGCCTAATTTATTTTATTTGACCCCAATATAATATAATGTGTTTATAATCAATTTTATTTCTCTGATAATACTCGTGTGATGTAACACTGCAAAATCTTGAATTAAATTCCATTTTCATTACTTTCTACGATAATAATTAATTGCCGTTTTAATACTTATATTATATAGATATTTTTTGTGGCAATCACAGAAATATTCGGTACTCTGCACTTTTTTACATACCTACGTACTATTTTTAATGTCTTTTGATATACTTTAATTGACATCTGTATACTACATACTACAGAACAATCAGAACTAAATCGATTACCTGATCAGATATTTATCGTCGTTGTTTTCTTTCTAGTAAAATATCATAAAATACTCACGTATACCTAATTGAAGCTAATAAAAAATAATTTAAATAAACACTAATTTGTATAAAATAATAATAATAAAAATAGACGGCAATTAAAAATATGAAGGTACTTAACGCGCAAATTCTATAAGTGCTTGCAAATAAACTTAATAACCGTCTGCACTATCACTAATTAAATTTTTAAATCTTGTTTATAAGTTATTGGTTTTGATTAAATTATTGTGTTTTGTCGGTAAAACTGTTTTTTTTCACATTATTGAAAAGTGCCTTCTGTAGATTAAATTATTATTATTTTTATTTATCAATCTTTTAAAATTATGGTTAATTACGAATGTTGATAATTGCTTAACGTCTAGTTCTAATCTAATTTTCAATAATTAGAAACAAATAGTATCCGTACATTGAATATTTTCAGTACCTATACCTACTACTTCATAACGTAGTAAACTTACTTCAATTTCAACAATAAATATCTTAGAATATCCGTAACCATGAACTTTTGATATCAATTTTTTAAATAAAAAAATAAATTTTAATACAGGATCGGAAAATAAGTATCTTAATACTCTTTAGTCGCATCAATCGTCTAAATTTTTATCTTGGCGACATTTAGAATATAAATCACTTTAAACGTTTCAAATGTCAAACAATTTTATTGCTTATTTATAAATAATTAAAAAAATATTTATATAAATACTCGCGTTTTAAGTTGATTCACTCTATAGTAAAGGTATAAAGGAAAAATTAAATTCTATGTCATAAAGTAAGTATAAGGTAGTTGAAAAGATGTTTATAATAAAAAATACGAAAAGCATTTAAGTACCAAATGTTTTTCGACGCTCTACATTTATATAATTTCAAAGAATCTTCATTAAGAATTCAAACGGATTTGATCGACCGTAACCGAGATGTTAAAAGCTGCTATTATGTGCTTTTGAATTAAAGCGAGATACTTCATAATAGCTACGATATAGTGTGGTAACTCAACCTTATAATAGTTTGAAATTTTGATTAGCTATAAAAATGTTGTCATGCCTCACATTCACAGCCGTAGTTTTCATTATAAGGGCTCGTTGAAGCAAAAACGCCTGTATATCTATAACAATACTACTTAACGTCTTTCGACAAACATCCAGCTGATTGTACGACCGGAGGACATTTTAAAAATATTCCCTATTAAATAAACGATTTTATTAATAGGGATTATCGTAAAACTTAATAAAACGGTATACTAAATCATACCAGAATTGACCATGAACGTGACAACTTTGTTGGATTAGTAAAGCTCGGCAGTAAAGACGTACTTTAATAAAGTATGTTGAGGATTCCAGACATCGAGTTGGGTGGAAGAAGAGAGCCATAATTTACGCTCGAAAGGCAGTTATTCTGTTTTCATACTAGCTTTTTGCAACCATTATCTTGTACGACAGACAGTAGAAAGAACAACGCAAATGCTTAATGTCAATGGGTTTGAATTAATGTTGAATTTCTAGTTAGTGGCAATATAATAGAAAAAAATCGTTTTCTGGCGTCCTTATATAAACATCGAGTTAAAGATAGATACACTTTATCTATAAATCTGATCGATGTAAACGAAAGACTGTTAAAAGCTAAGGATTAACCTTCACTTATGTAGGTAGCGCAAAGGAATTAACGGAACGGAATTAAGTGATTCTTAATTTACCTCTAATGACGGTCTAGCAACCTGGGGGATTGCTGCGATGTTTTTATTTCCTCTTTCTTCAGATTACTCAACTTGAAATATGTAACAATTAAAGAAACACTTGTTAGTTAATTAAAATAAAATTCCCAAGAATATTATGTTGTAATAAAAAGTTTAATTTTGAATTAAATTACGTACATGCCATGCCGGTTCTGAAGATTTATTTTCAAATTAATGCTCTTAACGGTTTCGTCAAACATTTAAATTAAACATTTGACAATGAGTAGATTATAGGTAACGTTCAAATCGAGCGACTTCAATTGTTATTTAGTACGCCGCTGCTAAACGGGGTGCGAAGTTACAAGTCGGATAAAAATTGTGCACGTGTTGTTCATTATAAAAATATAAAATTAAAGTGGAGTTTATTTATTTCTTTGTGATTTTTATTAGTTCTCAATTGGTTGGTTTCAGGCTATTGTCACGTGTGGCAAGTGCGTTTAATTGTAAGCCGGAAACGAACGATATTAAAAATTAAATTATAATCGAACACTATTATCGATACGAAGGCCGATAATTTGTAAGGGCAAAATTTATATTTTTTTTATGTTTTATGTAAAATTTATCTAATTGACTAGGGCTGGGAATTTCTTATTAGGTACCCTAATTGAAATTAAGAAAAACTTTATACCAGTTACCTACTTTATGTATTTATCCTATTCACGGGCCACCCATATAAAGTCTATATTTCCGTCAAGTCGGTCTAATATAAAGTCTACATTTTAACACCTTTCGCGTGAAAATGTTCTGCAGTCCATTTAAAATAATTAATATTGAAGATTTTGATGATGCTAATTTTGACCGTTTACTCTCTTATGCTCCCTTTACGATCTTTAAATAATATCTCTGGTGGCTGGAAAGGTCCGAATGCGGTTGTAATTTTTGATGGTGCAAAATATGAGAACCAGAAGGGCTGAAGCACCTGGAGATAGTGCATCCACTTCTCCATATAATAAAATAATAAAATATTTTAAATAGGTTTTATAGAAGTCTACCGTATTAAAAGTTATCATAATTATCTTAGTATTCTTTTAGCCCCGATGAAGCGTATCTGAGGGGCAGCAATATGCTCCTGCCTTGCTTAACCAGATAGTTGAAGCATTCTTCTTCCCTCCTTCCTTTATTTCTTTCTTCTAATTCTTGTTAAATTATGTATTAAAAAATAAATAAAAAGAAAAAGAGATAAATGCAAGAGGGTGGTCGCAAGGAGGGCATTTCCCTCGTTTTCTCTTTATTCGTGCATTTAAAAAAGATCTGTAATTTTCCTTCTGTGTGTGACTGTATGGTTTTAATATCTTATATCTTTTGTCCTATATCTATTTCTGGGTCGATTTTCGAAACCATCGTCTCAAGGAACGTATCTAACGTTTATTTCAAAATTGTAAAAACGGCCCTAAATCTATAATTTCAAATTTTAGTTTATAAAGTCGATAAAAATGAACCTACGAAGTTTGTGAAATCTATTGGGAGTCCCGTGTTCAAATTAATAATCGTTATTAACTTTAAACTTTCCACAGATATAACATATAAATTAAACAATAAAAAATATAACAATCGCTGCACAAGTCGTCTCTCGTTAATTACTTGTATTATAAATCAGACGAAAAATCAAACATTAGAAGACTCCACGGAACCAAGATATCAGATTTTTGCCTTTCTGTATATATAAAGTACTTATTCTTATAGGGTATTTCGAGAAACTTCACCTACTTCTAAAGATTAGAAACGGCCATCTTTCTAAGAAAAGTAGTTGAACCTAATTATCGGATTACATAAATATCGCATTTTAAGTTACTTTATTGCATTTTAATAGTGTGTCCAAACGCCTGTTGTTTTTTAAGTAGGCATCAATCATTATATGAACCAAGCGGTCTCGAGAAAACGATAGCATTTATAGGTTAAAAGTATTAAGTGGGTACATAATATTATGTACATATGTATATTGTTCGGAATACATACTTCCGCAAAGTGTTATCGAATGTTATTTATCACTACACAGTTTTTATGACATTGTGGGTAGGTAATATGTTTATTATTTGCGTAAATGAGACTTAAACCGAGAGATTTGTATGAATTAAAAACTAAATTTTTATTTGCTGGATGGTCAATGAGTTATCTTTATTTATAGAAATAACTGGAGATAAAAATAAAATATATATTTACTACATATATACATAATGTTATAAGTACAGTCTATAGTAGGAGAATCGGTGGCACTTTTTGGTACGTTATCGGGTAATGAATAGAAAGGTATTTGCCATGAATCATTTCTTTCCCCTTTTATTCTCATCAATAAGTACAAGATTAAAGGAGCAATTTTTCGCGTTGCGAGTAGGCATTTCACTCATGTTTCATGGTAAATGTGTCTTTATTCATTATTCGATGACATACCAAAAAGTGTCACCGGCTTTTAGACTACTACGGTATAATTTTATGGCAGAGTGGGGCACATTAATAATAAATGAACATATATTATGAAAAATATTAACAAAGTTTTGAAGACTTCAGGTTTCATAAACAACTACTGTATGGTTCACCAAAAAAATATTAAATATCGATTGTAACTAGGCATATCTATGTGTTTTTTTTTTAATTTAAACTCACAATCAAATTTTTAATAAAAATGTGACTCTTGAAAATAGAAATATTGGGCGTATTACAGTATTTCATTAACAGTAACTCAATTAATTAACAGTAGATACGTTAGAAATGCGTGAATGAATTTATGAGAGTTCCGGTTACTGTGCTCGAACTTCTGCTTTACGATAATGCACCTGATCTATGAATGGAATACCATTGAAATTTTTAATCGGAAAACACAAGCGAAAGTGAAACTTTAAAATGTTTAGAGATTATAAACGTGCCGTTTTGCTTACTACAAATCTATTAAACGTTTTAAACAGTTGTGAATGATTTCGAGAATGTTTTAAAAATAGGAATGATTTTAATTCTATTTTGGATACTTTATAATTATTCGTTAATAGTTCCTTTCTATGTTTTATTTGTATTTTTAACTTTTTATGGAAGTACTCGCGCATTCGACACAATTATGAACGGAAGAGCGATAGGTACCTAGGTCAGTATATTTAAGTACCTATGTGAGATTTGAATTCAAAATTGTTATTTTAACTTTCGGATGAATCTTTTTCAACTTTTTCGTTATATCAGGCCCCATTTTTACACCTTTTTAACACGCGATGAGATATTTTATAACACATTATTCAAAATAATCGAACAAGAACTTACTGCGATATTACGAATTCCATTTTAATAAGTGACGTAGTCCTTTACGGTCTTACAAAATTATACGAAAATTTTAAAAACGAAATACCGAACTCAACTGAAAAAATGTCAACATCTTTCTGTAAATGTGCCTCGTTTAATTCAAATAAAGTATAATAATGAATATCACACCTAATGATGAATGATTATAACAACTAACTAAGCTAATATCAATCTATTATGCAAAATAGGCAGGTAGGTACATACTCACGAAGATGTATAAAAATTAATCTTAATATTTAATTTATATCTTATAATGTATTATACGTAAAAGGCAGTCTTAATAATTGTATAATCAGAATCGTATAGTGGGCACATGCAATCTATCAGCGAGTATCAGAAGAAAGTAATAAATTATTAATTCTATTATATTGGTGGACCTATTAATGAATAAGAATCTGCGGCGTCATTTATCACGAACGTATTCCCTATCGTTTTTAAAAGAACCAGACTGGCCATATATTAACAACAACTAGGTATCACCCACCTTTGTGGCCTTTAAAACTGACTTCAAGAGCGACTGTGACATCTACGAACCATTAAACAAATTGACTATAAACACGCATATCTGGTTAATATTAAATAGGTAAATTCTGTGGCGATTTTCTTGGCAGTTTTAATTTAACTTTGTAGACTTCTTTTGTTGTCCTTATATTTTTCTAAAAAAATAATAATAATAAGAAACTAAATTCTCTATTTTGTAAACGACAAAAATTATATTTTATTGAGTTTTAAACTTTCCCACGTAATTTTTATAGTTAAATGACTTAGATTTACTGTATTTTAATTTTTATTCGTACTCGATGTTAATGAAGTATTTACTACTATTATTTCGTAACCACGACGCGACGGTATTGCATAAAGACATAGTTGTTACATCATATTCCGTCGTCAATTTTAAAAAGTACGTGATCTGCCCACCAATTAAACAAAGCTAATGTGTTATCGATATTTTTGTTGCACCTTCGACATAATTCGTTATTTGTTGTATGTTACCTAACAGAAATAGTATCTATTTATAGGTAAATTTAATGTAAAACATCTGGTATCGATCTTCAATAATTATTTAATTAACGTCAATTTCATCAAGTTTCAGAACGAATTTTATTAAAAGGAAGAATTTCAGGTTCATCGAATGTTTCGGGAACGTCAATTAAAAAGTAATAGACCTAAATCCGAAGGCATTTGGTCTCCGTGGAGCTCGTGGACGTCGTGTTCAAGGAGTTGCGGTGGCGGTGTCACACAACAAACGAGACTCTGCATACCCAAACCTATTATATCGAGGTTAGTAAAACACTAACTGTTTTATATTTCTACTTGTTTTTCCAATAAATGCACCTAATTTATTTACTTAAGTTTTCCAAACGTATAAAAATATACAAAACTTTAAGCAAATAGTTTTACTTCAGCGGATTGTGAAAAAGACACATTTATTATCTACAAAACAGCGAACGAATCGTGTAAACGCCCTAAATATATTAGTACATGTATTAAGTACTAATTCTTATCTAGGCTAACACGTCTACTTGTCTAATTTTAACAAGTCCATGTGACCAATATCCAACCAATAACCTATTTTTAAACATTAAATAAATAATGTATGTAATACGATTTTTTTAACGTTTTAATTCTAAAGTGTATTATTTATAGTAGAAATTTTAAATGAAACTCGCTCTTCTAACGTTAAAATTAATTAGAAGCTCAACTTTAAAGATAAGCATTGAATAATTAAGTCCGGGATTTAGTTGTACTTAATGAATGGAAATCGAACATTATTAATGCAATTGTCGTATCCTTAAATAAATGTGGTCGATCACGCTAGAAAGTAGGCACCCTAACTAAAATTTACAATGTTATTATAACTATCTCGATATCCTTTTACAAGAATGATTAAAAAATGAATCAAGTTAGGTATTTCGCATTTATTAGGTAGGTAAGTACGTATATATTATTATTGTTCTCTAATCTCTCTTACAATAATGAAGAGTATAAGTGGGTAATTCAAACATGCGTAGGTAGTTTACAGATTTAATTAGTAATTAAATTACTACATTAGTAATTAGTATATAGTACATTAATACCGACTATCAATTAACGGAGGAAGGATATGAATGTTCACGTTATTTAAAGCTTGTAAAACTTTTGGTTCCAGGATTAAAGAAAACCTCCATAAAAACACTGACGATTAAAACTTATTTTGTTATTATTATTAGATACGTTAATTTAGTCTCCTGCACCGTGGTGTTATAACGCGCCCCGAGTATTGAAAGGGAGCTATTTTGAAAATAGCAAATATCAAATAAATTTAATTTAAAATTATGACTAGAATTATATATTTAAAAGTTTTATAAGTACAACCAACACATGTTAATACTTACATAGGAATGTGAAATAGAAATTATCTTATACGAACACACATATGCTTATCACAAACCTTCGATAACGTAGGTAGGTATAGGTGCCATACGTGATTTGTTGGACATGCTCATTATAGAATTACGGTAATTCAGTTTTACGTAAATTCCTTTTATGGGTAAGAAAGAATGAAGTGTATTTTTCTTTCGTCAGTTACGTTCGAGTTTTCTTTGGCGAAAGGTACGCGCGAGCTCGAATAGCAAATTCGATATCCCCCCATCTTTGACTTTTGTTGATGTTGCGATATCGGCGAATACTTATATTAAATTAACTAATTTTGTTTCCATTTTATTGAATCGTAATGTGATAAACGGAACTTGTTCGGATTTATTACATAAATTAGGTTGTTTATTGACCTTTCGTTTAAAACGGTGTGGAGGTTTTGGCGATGTAATGCCTTTTGCAAATCAAGTAAGTCTTTTCTATTTAACCGTTAACAATTTTGAAAACTTTTACGTTATATTTAAATATTGATTTTAACACATAAAGGTACTTTAAAATAAATTAAATCCAGGCATTTTATTTGAATTTAAACGGATAGATAATATATTCGTGTGGTAACGCTGCTCAGACGACTTTCGTATTTTACTAGATAAGGGCTCACTTTTTAACTATTAGCAGGTATACATACATCAACTAATATTTCAGATTTTTAAAGGTTACTAACCGTTGTATTGTTTTTCTATGCGATTTATTGAAAATATTTAAAATGATACATTTTTAACTAGAATAATGCATTCTGTAATAATTTGTTGAAGTACAAGACATCTCAATAGTTGCCCATTAGGTAAAATCAATTTTATTTTAAACAAATCACTTAAATAAATATAATTAATCATTTGAAACATCTAATGTGCTTTTATAAACATCGCGTTTTGACTAATTTCATGCCAATTTACGTAACCATTTTTGCTCGTACAGTGTGTTCATTTTAGTTGTAGGTATTTGCTGGGTACGTTCGTTATTAGAAATTATACAGAAAAAATAGATAAAAATATTTTATTCCACTAATTGAATTTCCGATTATTCGAAGAGCTGTTTGGATTACGAGATTTTTCAAAATTAGATATTTCTGCAAAGTACAATTGCACATTTTATATATGGTGAGTTTACTGCAAAAACCCGTTAAGTCCAGTAAAATTAACGCGCAAAATTATAGTACATATTCCAAATTATCTAGTATAATTTAGAAAAAATATCCGTAACTAGTGACCATTCACATTTCCAAAATGAGATTACTGTTTAATATAAAATCAAAATTGGGATTTTTCGCAAGAAAAAATACGTATAAATTGCGTTGTTCTCCAAAATCACTAATATGGGTTTTAGCAGAAAGTCCACGACATAGTCGTAGAGGTTGACTTGCGGGCTGTTTACGGGTGTTCAAACTATTCCGATTAATTCTACACATTTTTGAATTAAAACGTTATTCTTGATATCTTTAGGGCTGATCTTTTCATCTTTTTCATCTTTTCAACATTTTCAAGATAAAACTTGTACATGCGGGACAGACATTTGATATTAATTTGTTACGATTATTGTAGACAACACGGCATCGGCACGTTTAATTTATTTTATTGTAGGGTAGGTTGGTACAAATTTAAGTTTAAATGTTTTTTTAAGGATCAGCTGATAGTTGACCTATCATACTATTATTGCTCACAGTAGCGTAAAGTTCTTTCATACCATCGTTTGTGCATTTAATTGTGCCATCAATGAACCTTTTCACAATGTTTTCCAATGCGGAATAATTAGATTCTTTAAAAACAAATCAGATCCGTATTTATTCCTATTATTTGATATCTAGAAATTTCAACCAGAATTGTTAAAATTCGATAAACAAATATGTATGACGTTTATCATCTCGTTTAATGGACATTTCATACACTTTCCTTTCGCCCCTTAAGAATTTTCGAGTTATTTTAGTTATTAGACTAAATAATCCTCATATTATAATATCAGGATGGATTATCCAATTCTGTCACTTATTAATGGCAATTTTTAAACTATATAATCTTTTTTTTAAGGATTTTACTAAAAAAATCCAAATGTTATTTTAACGAAATTAAAACTTGAGTAGATAATGTGTTATTCATTAAAATAGAACGTATATACAATTTCGCAACAACTTTAAAATATTCTCTTATGTCTTACAACTTTGTTTGATACTAATTAATTATCCCGATAAGCCGTTGGTCATAAATCAATATTAAGAATGTAATTTGTCATTCAGACTGTTTTATTGGACAAACTCCATATAAAATTGTTTATTACAACTTTTAATTCCGAAAATAAAGTCTTTAATTAAATACATAATGGATAAATAAATCGGAAATATATATAATTGTTGGGTGGGCATCTTTAAATTAACGTAGGTCCTATTGTTATAATATGTTCCACATTAGTTTATAAGGAACAATAATGAAGTATCTAGATCACAATTAGATACAAACTTTTCCTATAAAACCGCAAAAGCGTTTTCGTGAAACCAGTTGAATGTTGAAAAGATTGAAGGAAGCGTATTTCGTTAAAGAGAAACAATTTCTTTGCGTCTCGAGACGCATCTTTGCAGAAATTTAGCCGGAAATGTGGCGTCGCACGCCCTAACCACTTGAGTGCTCCAGAACAATACCTCATTAAATCAATAAACTGCCAAATGCAACCGATACACATTCCAATACACGTACGCCAGCTTCGGTTGCGGTTCTCGATGTCGTCTCGTTTTCCCAGTTTTCTATTCATTATCCTGTTTTATTGCCCTGAATACTGACACGGGCATCTTTTATTAAATTATGTAGCCCCGTATATGGTTATAAATATCCAGTACAAAAATTACGAAGAAATATCTTCTGTGGTGCTTTGTTATTGGAGTTTAAAAAGTGTTTATGCACATACATTACATACCTAATATGTATATAAAACTGTTATGTATAAAATATACGACTTTTAAATTATCTAAATACGTAAAAAGCGATATAAAAAAAACCTGTAAATGAACATAATAACAGTTTTAGTTTTAAAATTTGAAGATCCACACATAACTAACGCCTAATTATAATCTTCTAGAGCTTGGTCTCCACTTTACAAAAGTGTTTATAAATTTTAATTTAGTGGCATTGCTCGTTTCCCCTATCATTTTCTATCATTGTTTTATAACGACGCGTATTTTTTATTTAAAATTAGGATTGTCGGATTATTCGACTATCTCGTTAATTTAAAACCGCAGCAAAGCTGAAAACTACTTTTAGATAAACGTTACAGGAACTCATTACTTCTATTAATAGTCTGAATAAGGTACCTATGTATGTGTATGTATATATAGTTTATCGTCAAACATTAAATTAACTTTTTTTAAGTGGAAAATTGTGGTTATTGTTCATGTCTTGTACATTTTATTAATGGCACCTAATCACAACTATACAATAGTGTCCTTACTTAACCCCTATGAATTATATGTAGGTATACACGTTGCGTAAGGGGACGTCTGCTTGAAAAATGGCCCTACCTAATAAATAAGGCAAAGCAAAAAAAACCTAAACGGTCGGTAGAGCATCATTTTGACGAATTACGACGAGCAACTGAGCAGAAAATAGGAAAATTACAATCATTTGCATACCGAGTAGCAAAATAGCCTCTTCGAAATGCAACTGTAATAAATTACGTACTACCTACCTATTTAAATTTACTACATATGATTGATGATTTAGTGAAATTTGATATTACTCGATTATATTTGGGTTCGTTGATGCCACATAACAATTATAGAAATAGACGAAAGTAAACTTTAGAAAAAAATATGGATTTTCAGCTTAATCGAGACAAATTAACAAATTATATGATCTACGGCGCTTAATTAACGGATATCTTCAAAAGGCGTTATAAATATTTAGAGGTTATTATCGAGAGATTCTTTTAATATTCCACTAATGAATGGCCGATTAAACGCTTCCTAAAGTATCTATCTATTCACAGAGATACCTACTCGTGCAAAGCTGACATTGAGGCGCCAGCTTCGTGGTGAAATTTTTAAATTGGATAGGCACTGAAATTAATGTTATTTTTATTAAATTGGCTTGTGCGAGGATCCCTTTTGTTGCTTCTTAAAAATTGGTTAACCTAAAGCACTTGGCGGAATTTAAATTAAACGCCGACGGTATAGGTAATGTTTAATTTATAACAGATACGATCACATTTAAGTGACACGTGAAATTGTCGAATTTAATTAAGGTGCAATTGATGCCTTAAAATGCAAATCAAAAAATGTTATATCCATTTTATCAATTTATTATTTTAATAACAATGCTCGCATATTTTTAGTATTTTTCTTATATTTTTATATTGTATTGTTTGACGGTAGGTAATTTTCAATTATCTACCTATAGGTACCTAAAAATGGCATCTATAATTTAACTATTTTAATACATCAATAGATTTCATTTGATTTAAAACGTTAATTTATAGAATTAGCGTAAGTTGTAGGTGTTTAAAACTTTCAATTGAGGAGTGTTTCTAATTTTTTCGTAAGGGGCTGGTGATTAATTTTTTTTTTAATTATTTCAATACAAATGAGAATATTGTTTAACAAATAATGCAAACAATTATTATACAAATTTACCTACCGTTTGACCCGAATATCGTTAGATATTTTTTTAAAGAAGGTGATTTCACAAAACATTCCGTATCGTTATTAATTTTGTTCAGATCTGATCTAAATTTTGTGTAACTATAGATACATGTAGCATTATAAATTATTTATTTCTATACTTAAATAGAAATGTAAATTTCGGTAATAATTTCTTTCATTCACGAACAAGTTCATTCCAATAAGTGTCCGTAGAATTGAAATTTGATTTATGTTGTGTGTTTATTAAATAAGAAGGGCTAAACACGAATTAAATCTATGACGGATAGCGTTACTTAATAAAAACGCTCGTGTTATCGAATTAAGCATGAAATAGTTGTTCTATAATATTAACCTTTAAATAGAGTTTTAGATAGATAATAATTAGTCCAGTGAAGTTAAGTTTTTACCTCGGAACCCAGTTATACCGAATGGATTTTCCATAAAACTTGTTTGCTTGAGTTTCTAATTGTAAGAATTAAAATATTTACTCTTTAAAAACTCTAGCTTTTGATTATTAATTATTTAACGGTCATTTCACTTCAATAAGTCCAACAATTTTTGTTATTGTTACTTTTTTATAACAATATTGTTTGTTTATAATTTCCTTCATGATTTTTTTCTAAATAGTTTTATACTAAAGAAATTTCACGTTGTTCCATTTTGGCAATTTTTTATTTTTTATTTATATATATATACAGGGTGGGGCAAAAGTAATGTCATAATGTGAATGCGCCATAATTTTTGCAAATGGCGTCAAATGTCATTGTGCCGTGACATTTGTGTTGTAGACAGATAGAGAATTAGTTGACAACAAGCAATGGAGCGATACACACCTGAAGGACGCGGAATTATTGTTACTGCTTATTTGACCAATTTCCGGTCTGTTGTTTTAACGCAGCGTGAATTTCGTCGTCGTTTTCCTCATCGTCCTGCACCATGTGCGCGAACAATGAAGCGTTTGGCTGAGCGTCTCGTGCAAAGTGGGTCCACTAGAGATGTCGCAAGAAGTGGTCGGCCTCGTATTGCTCGTTCGATCGAGAATATCGCTGCTGTGGCCGAGGACGTCCGAGAGAGTCCACAAACATCGACGAGACAACGATGCACACAATTTGGCATCAACAGACGTTCGTTGCATCGAATTTTGGTGAAAGACCTGAGGATGTTCCCTTACAAAGTGCAAACCATTCACCAATTGCTGCCTGCTGACCGTCAAGTGAGGTTAACTTACTCACATGCTCTGTTAAACCTGGTGCAAGAAGATGATGATTTCGTATCCAAAATCATAATGAGCGACGAAGCCCATTTCCACTTAAGTGGTTATGTGAATAAACAAAATTTGCGTTTCTGGGGCACGGAGAATCCACATGAAATGCACGAAGAGCCATTGCATCCCCTCAAAGTGACTGTTTGGTGCGGCATTTGCAGTGAAAAAGTGATTGGCCCTTATTTTTTTGAGGACGCCGATGGCACCACCGTAACCGTAACTGGTGAGCGCTACAGACAGATGTTAAACCAGTTTTTTTCCCCCAAGTTGCTGAATTGGGTCTCCAGCATTGTTGGTTCCAACAGGACGGAGCAACCGCTCACACAGCTCGGGCAACGATACAGATTTTGAACCACCAATTTCCGGGTCGCGTAATCCCGTTTTGGCGATTTGAACTGGCCGGCCAGATCGCCAGATCTCACGGCGCCAGACTTCTTCCTTTGGGGCTTTTTGAAATCTCGCGTTTATCACAACAAACCACAAACCTTGCAAGTCTTGAAAGCCAACATTGAAGAAGAAATCACCAATTTGGAGCCAGATGTTTTGCGAACAACAATTCAAAACGCCGTAAAACGAGCACAAATGAGGAGGTGGTCATTTGACCGATATCATTTTTTCAACTTAACGTCATCAATTTTACACCTTCAAATAAACTTTCCGTGAAAATAGAGCCCAATTTTTTTCATTTCTAACAAAATGGCAGCCAATTCACATTATGACATTACTCTTGCCCCACCCTGTATATATATAACACTTCAATTATAGAAATTATTATATTTCAACGTAGGTATATTTTTTAATATTTTCACTCTTTTTCAAAAAACTTTTGGATTTTCTAAATAGCGATAATTTTTAAAGAGTAAACTTTTTAGTTCTCATTATTACAAAAGCAATAAAACAAGTTTTACGAAAATCCATTCAGTATAACTGGGTGCAGAGTCTTTCCATTTTTTATGTCTAACAACACTCAACTAATATACCTGATTACAAAGTTTCAGTCCGCCAAATAATAATAATTTTATCCATAGGACTAATATTATTGAATTTACTTTGGATTAATCATTCATTTACAATTATTTCTTGAATTTTCCAATCATTTCATTTCATCTCGTTCGGCATTTTTCATCTTTTACGTCTAACGACTCTCCGCTAAATATAAGTTAGTAGATATTTTATTAGAGTAAAGATATCACTTTTAAAAAGCAGCACGAATTAAGGTACCCACTTAATATATGTTTTACTAGGAAACATCTAAACAATTAACGTTATCTACTTGGTTTAGTTTTCCTAAATTCCTAGACATTCTATTTTATAAAATAAATTAAAACCGTGTATAAACAACTATACTTAATTAGCAAGGAAATGTAATACATTCATACATCATAACATTATCACGCTCGAAAATGCACAGTTGTCCAGTCATCTTGCATTTTTGTTAATGAACACATGTTATTATTTCTATTACATACTTAGGACAAAAATAGAAATAATCAAACTTTATTAGATTTTTTAACGCATAAGAACATTCGTCGCTCAATTTTCACGATAAATAAAATTTATTAGCTGCATTCTTAAGATTGTCAATAAATTTTATAATTAAAAAACTCACAATACTATATTTAGAACAATATTTCATACACGTCTCGTGTAATTAGGTAGGTATGTAAGTTATTCGAATGTCACCTGGGATAAAGGTGTATAAAATTTGATTACCTATGTAGTTAAAATAATCGAATTCTCTTTTTTCACGATAGATTGCTTTCAGCTAAAATCGAATAAAAAGTTCGTTTAAAAACGGGAAAAAAACCGGTAATTGAAACAAGAATTTTAAGTATCAGTGTTATCTGATCCGCGTTAAAACAAAATATTTAGTACCGAGTAAAAATAAAACTACTTTTATTTGTGAATCCGCGTTATTTCGAAATCGTATAAAAACAGAATTGAGTTAAGTACCACCTAGTTACTTATTTGAGCAAGTAAGCTTTATATCCAACAAACTGCTGTTGTCATTTTAATAACCGTTTATAGAAAAGGCACAGATAAACAAAGATGACCTTACTTTCAATTAATTGATTAACATTTTATTATCAACGGCGCGCTAATATTATTTGACAAATGTAATAAAAACAAAAGTAGTGCTGACGTGAACGATGGATAAGACGAAAATAACTTCCTCGTCTACTATAAGTATTACTTATAATGAATCGTAAAATTTTTATTAAATGAACATTTATTTTAATTATATAAATATATTCATTAGCCGCACAGATTTAAAAAGAATTGTAAACCTCTTTTTAATTATTATAACAGTCGAGAAATTCGGTAGGTTATCTATCTGCTTTATAGAACATTATGTGACGACGAATATTTAATAACGAATTAAATATGCATTAACGAATATATAATAACCGAGTTTTGATTTAAATAAAACGTTAGAATTTTAATCGACTTTTTATTTTTCTTAAATGTATTCCAAATTTTATATTTAAAAAGTGACAGGTAGTAATTATTTTCGCTCGTAATAATACAACGATTATACCTATTAAATAACTTTTAGTTGCCGATTGTAACTAATTATTTATTACAACTCCAAACAAATCGAGGTTAAATGTTAATTTGTGAATGGTAAACTTTAATTTGCCTATCATTTATTTAACTTCGCTTACGATTTTACCTTTTGTTATACTATTTATATTTGATAGTTAAGATTGGTTGGTGCTTAAATAATGCAATTGTTTGAATTTACTGAAACATCGAAGGTTACTTTTCTCTGAATTATTGCCACGATGCGGTCATGAATTACTCTATATCAAAGGCATTCTACATAATATACAGTATAAATAAACATTTTTCCGATACAAGACTCAATTACTTAAATATACAAGCATTTTTACATCCAATCGTGTACATCTTTATTGATAGAGTAATCTTCGACTACATCTAATTTCTGAACATTCCTTCATAAACGTCTTTCTAGATAATGTAAACAACTCGTCGTGAACTTCTTTTTGTAGTTTTATATGTATAAGTACTTACATCTCGGTTTTAGAGTTGGTTTTAACTGTAAAAGTTTTTTTAGTGTTCTCCTAAAGGCCATTCACGTTAATTTCTAATAAAATCGAATGTCATAATATATAGATAACAGTGCACGAGTCGGTATTAAACGTGTATTTACGTTCCAGTTGCGATGCTGTTATTATACAGTACCTATGTATAGAGTTTCTGTCTCAACTACGAATATTCTTTCGCGCCAAAATTCGCAAATTATGATGACCGCAACGGTTCTTTGACTGAGACTGTTGCGTTCGTTTTCTAACTTATTCATTTGTTCATCGTTTGCTTTTATTTTACGAAAATCGAAGTCACCCTTCTCCTCACATATTAGAACATAAAAAATGTAGGCGCTGGCGCTTTCTTTTTAGCGAATTTGTTTTATGATACGTGTCACAACACATACGTATTTATTGTTATTTGATAATAAGTTTAAACATCTTGGATAAGTTAGTTCGTTATCTTTTCGGTGCAAATCCTTTTAAAGATACATTTATATTCCGCAAGAAGAACTTTAAACGTAGCGTATAACAACAGCTTATTGCTTTAAGTAGGTACTATTATATACTAATTTGTAATTTTTGTTTAATTAAAAAACGAACACCTTCATCATAAAATTTTACGGAAATCATTACACAATCAAAGTTTCCGATGGTGGTAATTCGCATCATTTTCAAAACAACAATTATTTTTAACAAACGGACGTCTAAATGTTCGAAACGTTCAAAAATTCAAAAATGATAAACGTAAAAACGTAAAATGATAAATAATCAAATTTTTGTTAAATAAGCAGCTACTTTAGTAGTTAGTTTAAAATGGAAAATCGTCGATTACTACCGTGATACGTTCTGTCTTCTATCATTAGGCAATGTAGTATGGAGTAATTCTAGTAGCCATTGGCGTGTTCAATCATAAATAATTACAGTCGCGTTCATTCCTGATTAGCAACGATTATTACTGCTAAGCAAACAAGTTGCAGTTCCCAAGATGTTAGATGCGCGATACGAGATGCTTTGTTTGCCGCTATACATAATATAATTAACGAGTTATCATAAAACTGATGAAACAAACCGTAAAATCGTATAATTTTGTGGTATACGGTTTAATATGAAAAATTACGCTCGATAATATCCGATAATTAAAGCAATATGTATATATAGTTGGATGAACAGTTGCTTCGGGCGTCGTTTCTATTTTTTGTAGCAGTTGTAACATAAAAGCCCTTAGAGGATTTCTCTGAGATATCGACCGTGAAACTTTATAAATTTCAGTGGGACAACACTTCGTTAAATTAGAAAACACCTACTTTAATTTTCTTTTATGACATACATTTTATGGTTCTTTAAACAGTTTTGACGCATTCTATTTATTATCTACACTTAGATAAATGCAGTAAAAGCTCGTTTGGTACAACAATATCCTTTTTGTATGTATGTAGGTTATTATTATAATTTGTATATCGTGGGCGACTTTCGGTGCAATTAGAAGTGCAATTTAAATTTTTCAACGTCCACGTCGAAATTTGAATTTTTTTTGGTTTTGTCATTTTTATTAAAAAGTATGATTTAATGCGTATCTATTGCGTAATCTATTTTGGTATTTGGTTATTTAACGATCAACTTAAAAGCTATAAGTGAGGTGCATCGTGTTGCTTCCTTCGAAATTTAATAAAAATCGTCGCGTTATTTCAAGGAAATTTGTTTTTGCCTCCAACTTTTTGACGTACTACTTAAAGTTCATAAATTTTGTGGTACCTTTGTGTGTTTTGTATAACGAATAGGTGAGAAATAGACAAGTGGTGATCGCATCTGTTATAAATCAGACAGAGTATGTTATTATATCGCGTTTACACGTAATTATTCGCTGTAGGATTTGTACCGACTGACATATAAATTGCCCTATAGTGCTAATTTATTTGTTTTTCAACACATCTCGTTTTTTGTGCATAGCTCGAGCCACGAAAACCAACGGCGACAACGCCGAAAAGGAAAATTGAGCAACCATTGCATCGGAATTTACAAGAGGTTTCATCTTTGTAATGCTCAAGTAAGTGTAAATGTAAAGATAGATAACGCTATTGTTAAAAGACTCGAAGTAACAAAGCCGGCATTATTTGCATATTTTCTGATAAATTTATGAAATTCTTTATTATTATTCGAGTTAAGATTTGCAAATCGATTGATCAAATAAATTACGATTCGATCGTATAAGGTATCTATTGATTATGACAGTGTAACTTGGCAGTTATAATTTGATGCAGGTCAGGTCAAGCATGCCATTAAATCATAATAATGTACTGACAGCATGTAAGATAGGCTTTCATTTTAAGGCCACCCGGAATAATAACAAACGGCTATTTATTGTAACAACTGTTTTTTTTTTCAGAAATGTCCGGTCGGTCGTGATTTTCGTAGAGAACAATGTGCTTTTTTCAATAAAAATCCTTTTAAAGGACGATATTACCACTGGGAACCATTTCTACAAGGTTTGTTCTTATTCTTGTCTATAGTATTTTTCAATCTTTATAACGTACTACTATACGAACGATTATTATGTAACTAATGCCCTTGTAAAATTACTCTTTTTTAATTTTATTACGTAAAACTGTCGACGTTATTTTTAGTTTCCATTATCTACGCTTTATAATGCACATAGTATTCTGGCAAACAATTTCTAAATCGAACATATCCAAATGTTGTTTTAACTAATTTCGATTGATGATTTAGTTTAGATAAAATCTTTCCAGGAACAATAGCACATGTGTTAAAATAAGTATGCAATGCTATAAAACATTCAAGAGAAATAATTTACGGAGCCATTATTAATCGTTCACCATGTGCTTTAAAGATTCCTAAATAAGCAGTTAAGTGTCAATTGATACAATATGCATTTAATGTTGCAATCGCGTTTCCTAGCTACAAATTACGTATTGCATTTTAAGGCTATATTAATAACAGCAGTTTAAATATTTATTTATGAATCGCGGTTTAATTCGACAGTTAACAATGCGTTTAAAAAGGGTCATATTTATTGCGAATTATTAGTGCAATTATTAGTGACGAGTTTGGTTACAACTAAAACAATAGATACGTCTTCATTTATTACCCATACAACTTTTTTTTATAATTATTAACCACGTATAATAATTAGAAAAATAGATAAATACATATACAGTATGTAACAAAAATAGCGAGATAATAACTTTATTGTTAACGATATATACCTAAGAAGGTATAGATATTTTGAATTGCTAACACGCACGCACCTTACAAAAATTACCGACTATACTCACTAACAAATAAAATTTAACAGTTTTTAAAATATTCTAAAGTAAATCGATTCAACAAATAAAATAAATGGACATACCTATAGGTACTTATATTAAATAATTATTTATGAAAGAAGTGATACGGTATCGATATGTAGATAAGTATAATAATTCAACAAAATGATATCAGTATAAAACACGTGAATTGCGCCTGGCCGAGGTCGATAAAATTATTCCTGCGGGGAAAACTTGAAAATATGTTTTTTCAAAGAGGAACAGCTCCCGTGATAATATTTGTTTGGTACATTCAAGTTCAACAACTAGAAGGTTTATCTTACGATTAGTCTTACACAATAACGTACTGCACGTTGAACATCCCTTAACCTTCCTGTTACTCTAAAAACTAAAAAGCACCGTTTATCTTTTGTGCCGTATCGACTCTGATGTAAAATGTTAATTTTAATCTGAATCATAATATTACGATAGGTACTGTAACGTTTATAAACTATAGCTCATTCAAACCTATATGATGTTCACGTCATCGATACAAGGTTACTAGATGATGACGTTTCACGTTTCACGTGCTGTCACCTCGTACCTCATATTTTGACAGTTCTAATAAATTGTAGTCTTTCTTTATACCATCTAATATGTGCGCAAGTAAATCATCTATAGAATATATCATTTTCCAAACTTTAAATCGAATTACAAATAAACAATCTAGTAACTTTTTGTTAATAACGTGAACATCATATAGGTTTGGATAAGCTATAACTCAACTAATTATAAGTTCGTTGTCTTTATCGTAATCAATGGCAACCGACAATTCTCACAAAATGCTAATTTATTCGATTACATCGAACATTCTAGAATTCAAAAAAAAAATTCTAATTATCCCCATGTAAAGTAACTTTATATAAACGAGACTTATCTTTATGACATTATTAATTTCTTACAATTAGTCATTATTTACAGTTTGTTATTACGTACGCGGTGATGTTTCAGGAATTGGTGCTCGCTTTCTCTTGCTCGCTACAATATGAAGAGTGCATTATTCCGTAATTATCTAATTGTAAAGTAGTTAAGTACGTATTTAAATATTAACTGGAATTTATCTTTCAAAATTTTGCATTAAAATTTGAAAAAAAATATGTCGTTATCGTAATGATTTAATAATAGGTCTTAAGGACCCTGAAGATAATCGGTGCGTGCAGATAAATTATTTCAAACGTTTTATTAATAGCTAAAATTTATTCTTTTTAAAAACAGGCGTCTCACTGACATAGATACAAATAATGTGTAAAAATCTAAAGTAGATTTATAAAAAAATAAGCAAGTTTATTTAAATTAAAGATTAATTTTGAATCGAACCAACCTAATAATTAAACGCGCAACTACACGATAATCTGAAAATTCTGATAACGATAGGTTCCTTCGAAGTATCTATATTTTATTGTTAGCAAATCCCTTCCGACGTGATAAAAAATATCTAAACAATTTAATGTTTTTATCGTAAATACAAAATATAAATTCAAAAAATACGACGAAAACATTTTCCACGCAAGTCGATGAAGATGATACTACGAAAAGGTTTCCTCGTCATATTTATTGCTGAACGTTTGGCACGTTAAAGATCTCTATCTTGAATATTGTTATTCGTGGTTTAGGTAAAAATTTAGTTATAGAGCAGCGCCGACGACCATTATTGTAATTGATGAGTATAAGAGGTGCAAGAAAGTTCCGCCTTCTTAGAGCTCGGTTCGACAAAACAGATTTTTTCGTGGCAAGTAACGTTAAGTCCGAAGTAATTGTATAGGTCATTAAAGATATTTAGTTAGTCATCTATTTTTTAGATGTTCTTAAGGGTGATTTTAATTACCTACTTATTTCATGTTGGTCCTACTAATTATTTTACAATTAGATAATTCCGGGTCAAGTTCATAATTTTAAAACATGTTAAGTTACCTATTTAGACTTATGTTTTATTGCCCTTTGTTGGAAGTCACTAGGATTTATACGTAAAACATTTTGCTAATCGTAAGGCATATTTTTTGGAAACAAAAAATTTGGTATTTCGAATTGCTCTCTTATATAAAGTAAATGTTGTTTTTGACTTGTAATTGGCATATATTAGCTTTGGTGTAATTTAAATTTTTAAACTACAGTTAATTATGTATTTACGTATTCATTTTAATAACGAATTTTACTCATTTGGATTTTAAACATATTATTATATTTAAAGTATATAAAGGTAAATACTGATCATGATATTTCAACTTCAATCATGATACTTAATAAATAATAATTTAAGTATAATTTTAAAATATTACCAGTGAGATATCACGTATAGAAATACTGTAACAACATAATTACATACACTACCGCTCACGGAAGTATGGACACTTATTAAAATTCGAAAAACGATCATACGAATCGTCGTTTAAAAAAAAAATGTTTAAAGTAAGAATTTTATTATGTTATTAAATGATTTTATATTGTATCGAAACGTAGAGAATATAGAAATTCTGCAAAATTGTTTAAAAAATTATCGATTATTTGTTAATTGGCTAATGTTATTTGTTTTAATAATTGACTTTAGTTAAGTAGAAAATTTAACTGCCCTTTCAGAGGGGTTCTTGTGTGTAAATCATCTCTGTACCAAGAGTTTCTCAGTAGACATGGTAGAGAGCATTTTTAAAATTTTGCACGTCAAGAACAATAATGAGGGTTGTTTGTTTATAAAAATGTCGCGCAGCCAGTCAGTCACTATTTTAACGCAATCGTCAATGATACCGGTAAACCAGGAAGGTTATTTACAAGAGTTATTGCTCAATAATTAAATTTAAAAAAAATCTACAGTTTATTAACAATTTGCGTTTATTCTTTTAATTTTTACAAACTTATGTGTTAAATTCTAAGTGTCCATACTTCCGTAACCGGTAGTGCACATATTTGTTTCGTCATTTTGCCCCATAAACGTTATAGAATAGCACCATAAATTTGTTCAATTTACGATTAGTCATCGTCGAACCAAAAACAATCGAAATGTCACGTTTTCGTGCCTCGGGAATTTGCTTTTTTCGACGTTTTAACGTGAATATTATCTTCTAATACACGGTAGCTTAAGCAAAATAAATAGGTCCAAAAAGCTTTGATCGCGACCTTCCGCGACCCCCAACCCGATTGAACTTCTTGATCTTGCGTGAAACTTTGCTCCGATTTTGACGGAAAACGCCCACTATATATAAATAAACGCCAAATAAATCAACTTTTCGATACTGACTTTTACTAAGAAATAATTTACTAATGCGAAAAAATTAATTATACGCAATCAACGATCCTTTCATAAAGCTTAACATCATAATTATTGTTAATGTTAATAATAAGTTGTGTCCATTACCGGTACGTTTTTGTCTGTTAAAATTTCAAAGGTATTGCTAAAAATTTCTTCAAAACTAAATGAAGATTTTGTTTTTCTTTTACTAAAATTAAGTAAAACAATTTAACCTTTAACCATTAAAATATTAATACTTACTCAGATAACTTGAATGTCCAAGAGCCCGGTAGATTTTTGTACCTTGAACGCCCAGACGATTCTAACGTTTTTCATACGATTCGTTATGAACAGCAATTTAAAAAATGGCAACTGTACCGGGCTAAATTCTGCCAGAAGTAGATAAGGATTATTAATTAACAATCGTACTATTTTTTGTAATATCCACCATATTTTCCCAGGCGAATAAAATAATTACCACGTCGTTTATTACCACGAGTAAGATCGGAAAAGTCACTGCCACTGTGCATCCTGCCACAACCCTCGGCACGACGACGCTAATAAAGGGGATGGAAAAACGCAGTTTACTACATTTTCGTCCCAGAGAAAAAAATTATAGAGTAGCACCAATAATATATGCAACCATACAAACTTTCTCGATGTAATATTGTATAAAGACTGAGCTTAACCGTGCTATTTTATTAGAAATTTAAATTGAGTCATTACCTTGAATTACAGGAGGTGAAGAGTGCGCCTTAAATTGTCGCCCTGCGGGAATGAAATTTTATGCAACCCTTAACAAAACCGTTGCTGACGGAACTTCTTGTCGGCATCCGTTAACGGTGACGGGGAAGGTCGCACCCCCTGGGACACTGGGCGTCTGTGTAGGAGGTAGCTGTAAGGTGAGTGATTATTATAAAATAAAATATTAACGATCGTTTTATCACGAAATTTTATTATGAAGTATCCTAAAATTTTACGAGTATAATAACGTATACGAACGCCTCTACGATAATTATTATTATTATTACAAAATGAAGCTACGCAAGTTTTATATTGCACGTTGATTTTTCAAATTTGTAATTAATTACATTCGTTTAAAAGGGGTTGGGCAGGAACAAATAATCGTCGCAATTGTCGGAGGGGTCGGGACTCCAATCTATAAAAATAACTATTGCAGAGCTAGTAGGGCTTGAATCCTTATTTGCTCATTCTCATTATAATAGTTATTTATCTTAAACAAGGTGTTTCGTATTCAGTTGTACTAAAATTACTAAAAATATATAAAGTTGTTTATAGATATGTGGAATTTAAAGAAATCGTTTATATATTTTATATAATCTGTTCTATATTAGAAATATTCAAATCAGCTGTGCTCCTTTTTAAATTCCTAGTTGAAAGAGAAAATAATAAAAAAAAACCATAATTTTGAGTTTCTTTTATTTATGTCGGACTTCCGTCGCGCTAAGCTGTACATATTACTAAGAACATCACGAACCGAAAATAAGGTTAAATCATTTTAAGGACGATTTTTTAAATGCAACTGTGTTTCTAGTTGAATTGTAACAACACCGTAAATTAGTCGGTTTAATTCTTCTAAATTATTTAATTTATACTCATAATACAATCCTACGATGCAGTAATACCTTTTCAATAGACAGGTTTTTAGATTTTAAGATAATTTAACGCTATTATAAAATATTTATCTACCGACTTTTAGCTCATCGTCAGTTTAAGAAATAAGGTTTTTATTAATTAAAAATTAATTTTATTAATTTTTATAAAATTAATTGATTTTGTTAGTTATTTATACATTCGAATTAATTTCTCTTTTCTTTCTACAATAATGCATTACAATAAAATGTTCCTTGATGTTTTGAAAATAATAGGTATGTACCTAGAACGCGATCTTAATGCATAATCGACTATCGCACTATTTAATTTGGAATCGATGTCAATTTTTTTAACGTCAAGGTGGCTACATTGAAACTTCTACGTATTAAAATCACTAATGCACGTTTAGTTCCGATAGATCCTAAAGCTTTCCTATCCATCCTTTGATTTTTGAAACCCAAAGAAATGGGGTTCAATTAACCACAGACATAACCACAACACTTGGATAATTAACACCTATGTATATTTAAAACCGTTTCGAAATAATTAAGTCCATATTTTACTTTAAATGATAATAATTATTTGCATAAAAACAATAACATCTTACGTTAATCGGTTATTTACCTACGATGTATGTAGGTAAATACATAGCTGCAAGTTTTACACGTTCCGATAAAACTGAAAGATTGCGAAATACTTAATTGGATGTGAAATACGACCGACTACACTACTTCCAGTCTAAAAGGTAGATATGGTAGATCGAATATTGATAAGAATAACAATGCCTAGTGAAAAATTTAATAGTAGTCGATGGTGGTTTGTTGAGCTTCTGTGTAACATTCTTTAGCCGATTTAATCTTTATGATCCGGTTATCGTTATAATTACTTCAATAACTACCAAAAATACAGGTGTTGTAATTTTTATATGACAAACTGGATTAAATCGCATTTCATTTATCTATTATTTGTATTAAGTAGTTTGTAAAAATGTGTGCTCGCAGTTATCTCCAAACAAAAATTCATTTATTCGTATCTATATCTATAAAAACGGCGCAAAGTCTGAAATTTAAATGCTTATGCTCGTTACAAGTTGTTTAAAATATCTACCTAGATGAAAGTTCAGTAGAATTTATTTTAACTCATTTTCAATTGTCAGTTTTAGAAAATGCTACAAAAGAGAGGAGAAACGTGGTGCGGCATTGTTTAATTAGATACGATTTTGAAAGAGATTTTAAGGAACGGCACTGCCGTTGTTCAATTTTATATTTAGATTTGAGAAAACCTTAAAAGAAACTGTAATATTTTAAGAAATTAATATTGTGTAAAACGAAAATGAGCATTTTCGACTTATCGTTAGATTTTACACTTTAATAATCGATATATGATTTACACTATGGCTTATTCAAGCGGCCTGGGTGGCCTTCCAGCTTAATCACGGTTGCGAGTTTGAATCCCGCTGCAACCGTGGATGTTCGTGAACATCATCACTAACCCAAATCAGAAACCATAAAACAATAATTCGTTTGGCTAATCGGTTAAACCAAAGCCATTAATTAAAAAAGCGACCTAGCGACACGTCATCAATAAAAAGGTTACTAGATGATGACGTTCGACATAGTGCCGTCACCTCGTAGTACCTCGTATTTTTACAGATCTAATAAATTGTAATCTTTCTTTATACCATCTGAAATGTGCGTAGGTAAATCACCGACCGAATATGTCATTTTCCAAACTAAATCGAATTACAAATAAACAATCTAGTAACTTTCGACTGATGACGTGAATTGCCAGACAGGTTGGATAAGCCACAGTATTACTTTTTCAGGTAGTTATTAATAAATCTAGTAATTAGACAATAGGTACTAAGTATATAGAATTAACAATCTGTAAACGAACAGTTCAAAAATAAAAAGACAGCGATAATAGGTATAAAAAAAATTTAATTCACGTAGTTTAAAAATTTTTATATGCAGGTGTCCCAAAACGATGTGTGGACGATCACATGAAAAAAGGTGATGGGGTTGTCATTTGCAACCAAAATAACCGTATATGTGGATATCCATTTGTTGATGGTTCAAAAGTTATTGCAATATTTGTATTTTTTGCGAAATCGTCTAGTGCAAGCGTTAACACATGGTTTTAAACAAAATACGAGTAATTCGATAAATGATAAGTTTATTTGATGATTGGTCACATTACTCATATTTTGTTTAAAATCACAATTTTATGTTTGCAACAATTTGCGTATTAGCATACTTTGCCTTTTATATTTGTCCATTAAAATGGAAATCGTCTTTAAACTGAGACATAATAATTTACAATATTAAGTAAAACCACAGCCTCGCAGCGAATCATTAACATCAAAGACATTATGTTTATATTTGTTTCTTGTTGAGTTTTGTTGCAGTTTCTTTTTGGCATTAGGTCGTCGTCCATGCAGCCAACTACATTGTTCAAACAGATCAAATGGTAGTGTTTGATGTTACAGTTTAATTCTAGAATTTACTTGCACGCCAATTGCGGCGTACTTTTACTCTCAAAAGAATGATCCTCTAAATAATTTATGCAGACGTTAATTTTTAATATATGAAATCGTATTCAGTTTTTCGCAAAAATTTCCATATAAATGCTATCTGAAATTTAACATAATCGTCAAACTGACTTTTTAGCTTTTGTTTGATATTATTATGTTAACAAAACAAAATAAATTATAATTTATACGTGTTCTACTTTAAATTTTGAATAATTTCATTAACTCTGTAAATTATGCATTTCGAGGATTGTGGGGTTGTCGACGCAATATATTAATAGTCGTAAATTTATTTTATAGCCGTTTTAGTAGTTACTACCACTCTTAAATTTAAAAATTACTTAATTAATTTTAAAGAGAAGTCAGTAGATAAGTACTTGCGCCAGTGATCAATTTAAATCCAATAAATCAAAATTCCTATATCGGACTCTCCCACACCTGTAGTTTATTATGCTTAAATAAATACCTAATATAAAATAATTTGACGTTAATTTTTAAAATGTAAGTATGAATGTTTTAACGACAATAAAAATATCTATGCACAGGATAATTCAATTTTAAATACATACATTTCCGATTTAATAGACCAATGAAAAATAAAGGTAGTTTGTTTTAAAACACTTTTTCGAAAAGTGCGTAGTTTAGGAGATACAATGTGTTAAAGTCTTTTTTTTTAAGTTTGTTTATAATATACGCTGTATCTTTTTTAATGAATAATTATTTGAAATTAATTATTTTAGATTATAATTGGACAGAATGTTAGAAAATTTTATTTTAATTTTTCTACAATGACGTCCATAACTTTTACGTCCATGAATTCTCAGGAAAAAATATAATTTTTTGATTTTTCAAAGTTTTATTAAAAAAATAAGTATGTTCATCTATGATAATTTTCATAATGTTCATCTATGATAATTTTCATAGTTTATCAATAAATTGTGCCTAAAGGTTCTTTTGTACATAATATATAGGTAACACTTGTTTTCTATTTTAAAAAAATATCTAACAACTTATGTACGTATCTACTTATTTTTTGTAAAGTTACGTATAATTTCAAGTATTTAATTAATTAATATTTTTTGCGTAAAAGATGTTAAGTAAATACAGTGCAGTCTCTATAACATGAACATTCCATTGTGTGAATATCCAAAAACGCGGACGACTGATTTGATATTCTACTACATGTTCTAAAACGTGAACGCAAAACTTTCTATATTTTAAAACATGAACAACGGAATAATACAAATTTAAAATTAGATTTCTCTTAAAGTGAAATAGTTTTATTGAATTGTGCTTATTGAAAAAGGATATAATAAGTATACAATCAAACTGAAAGTTTACCGAAAAATTAAACAAACTCAGCTATTGTATTCATTTCCAGGCAAGTTCAATAAGTTATTAATTGTTTAGATACGTGAGTGTAAAATTTTTAAGTTCCCGTGATAAGTATTGTTATATTTATTATGGAATTAACTTTGGAAAACAAAACCAAGCTTTTATTAGATGCAAAGATCTGGACTCTGGACGATTTTTTTATCAAACAAATATGGAGTTACCAAGTCAATTGTAATGTATTCTAAAAAAGGAACATTTTTCGAGGAATTACATAATTTTTATTTCTTTTTATATCTCATTACATAAATAAACGTTATTTTAACGATTTTTGACGTTTCACACTATATCATGTATATCAATTATATTAAGTATCCATGTACCTACCTATTCAGTTACACGAACTCCACTTGCAGTAATTAGTTCACGTTATCGAGACTGTACTGTACTTGTATTTTTTTTTAATAAATGGATATCGGCACGTTAAATATTAGGTATAATACGAGTACATATTAAAATATTAATTTATTTTTAAATATTTGAATTAGTCGTTAATTTATTATTAACCAAGGTACATTTGCCTTGACGAATAATCGGTGTCCGACATGATAATTTCAATATAAATAACTTACGGTTTATATAGCTTATCCAAACCTATATGATATTCACGTCATCAATACAAGGTTGCTAGATGATGACGATTAACACAGTGCTGTCACCTTGTACCTCGTATTTTGACAGTTTTAATAAATTGTAGTCTTTCTTTATATCATCTAATATGTGCGCAAGTAAATCATCTACAGAATATGTCACTTTACAAACTTTAAACCGAATTACAAATAAACAATCTAGTAACTTTTTGTTGATGACGTGAACATCATATAGGTTTGGATAAGCTATAAGTAATAACACACGTAGGAGTATTGTTACAACCGTTCTCGATATCAAATCCGGTTTATCGATCATCATCATAGTGAATTAACTAGGTATTTGTTGTAAATTACTGGCAGTTTTAACGTAATACGTAATTCGACGTTACTTATCGCAACTTATTGACGTACTAAAATTCCGGAACGATATAAAAACTACTTAAGTTTTAGGTCCATTTTAGTTTTTTAATAATGGATTTTGAAATAAATTCTGTCCCACGTGCATTATTATCTAGTCCTTATATAAATTTAAGTGTGTTTTATCTATTAAACATGATAGCTCTACATAAATCGTGTAGGAGTTATAGTTTAGAATATATGTATTTTAACGAAATTGGCTCGAGTAATTTTATTTCGAGAGGTTAAACAAAAAATAAAATAAATTTACGGTAATCTCGACCGAATTATAACATTTATTATTGCGAACATTCACCTGTAAATATTTATTTTGTTTCTTTATTTAGCGCAATTAAATAATATTTTTAACGATTGTCATGAAAATGCCTGGCCTTCTTACGGTAAATTAATTTATATTTAAATACTCCTATAATTTTACAGACTCTCGTAGGTATTATTTATAACGTCTTTTTTAAAATCTTATTCAATATTCTAATGTTCATAGACTAGCATGTAGTAGGTAACTACCGCTAAAATTTTGTCTTTTATTTTTTTCCAGTTTATTTTTGAGGCTATTTTCTCATTTTAAATATTTTGTTCAATAATCAATTGTGCTGCTTGTGTTTCATTAGGTTCGGTTAAAATAAATTACGTGATACCTATTTTATTAATATCGCGAAATATAATTCTGTCTATACCTATAAACAAAAGCTTTTCCAAGAAGGGAACTTCTAAACTGACAAATTTAGCATATATGGGGGTATTTCCTACCCTTTTTCTCGTCATCGTTTTACCTCTATCGCCAATTTTAAGCGTAGATTTTTCCGTTGACTGTGTACTTGCATTATTACGTACATATACCTGCGCTTCATATTTCATTTTATTTCACCAACCACTGTAATTGCGAAAACGCGCGTAAGATAAAATTTCGTTCGCGAAATTAGACCGTCGAATGTTTGTGGGGAATCCTAACCTAATCCCTATCCAAGAGCCTAATCAAGCTCGATTTTCAGAGAATTTGTGTTAGAGCTTAAGGGTCTATAAGGGAGTAAGGGGCTTAAGGGGAGAGTTAGTCTATAAAGAAAGATCCTACCTTTCCTTATCGTATTAATCCTTTTAAAGAACACAACACAACACAGCACTCACGCACTCACACACAAAAAGGTCTTATAAACCGAACGAACACTAATACACACACACGAATAATACGACGCCGTAATTTAAAATTCGCATTACTGAAACAAGCACTACCGCTTTGTACCATTAACGCGAAAGATCTGAAGCGGTTTTGCCAGAATTCTATATATAAATGCATTCGAGTTTATACGTGGATACTAGGAAATCCCGATTTTATTTTAAAAACATTCAGTTCCTTGTTCGCACCCGATAAGATGTGATAAGTAGGTGGTGCACATGTTTTATTAGTTGTTTTGTCGGTGTATTGGTCACATAAAAATGCGATTAAACTTTTATCTGGTTTATGGTTTGTAATAGGGAAATTTTCAATGTTGAGTCATTTTGATAAAATGCATCATTTTCGAAATAATCCAAAAAAGGATATATTATTTAAATTCTTATAAATTCCTCTCGTAAATATTATCCTAAAAAAATGTATTTCTTTCGAGAAAAATTCAAAAAAAGGAGTTTTTTTAACGTGCATCATGAAAATTCGATACCGAGACTTGCGCGCGATCGGATTTTTTATGATAGAATTTTGTTTAACTTTTACTCGCACATCTATTTAATATTATTAATTTAATTCTCGGACATTATTTAATGATATATTTTACAGAAGATTCTTTGTTGTCATAAACTAATTAATTATACGCGTATATTAATTTTCTTCTTTCCTATACCGGCTGTTGTTACACTTCAGTAACAATTTCATTAAAATTTAATTTGTTATGTTTGCAATTGATTTGACAGATAAGGTTATATATCAAAGCTATTATAATAACGCTAAGTAGACAACTGCTTTGGCCTTATTTATATTGTATTTGATAACGTACCACAACATCTATTCTACTATAAATGCTGACATACTTAATTAAATTTAATGTTAGATACACGTAATGCTCACCTAATTGAAAAGGTAATTATAAACGATTAGAAAATGCTTATTTTTATTTAAAAAATTTTATACATTTAAAATAATGTCGTAATTATCGTTAAATTATTTTTCCCTATAGAAGAAAAAGCTTTTATATAATAGGTGTTCCGTTCAGTTCATTCTTCGAATTAGTTTCTCATATTTTAATAAATATCTACCTAAGGAAGTACAAAATAATCAGAAAATATAAGTACGTTTATTACAAATATCTTAGTTTATTTGTTTTAAAACTTAGATATGTATGTAATCAAAAAAAATTAACGTATAAATCGTTACGTAGGTACCTTTGATTTCGAGCGTTTCTGTTTTCGTATTGACAGCATTCTGTATACATCATTTTTTCTATTCTATTTTTCGAGTTCGACTTAATTCGTAACGTATTCAAACAAGTCAAAAATATTCGAGGTTATCGAGTGGACACAATTTTTTTTTAAATTATTTTTCAAGTACCACAGTTTTGTAACCTACCTATAGGTAGTATATAATAAAATATTATAAATATTTAAATAATCTGTGATCTCGAATAACGCATTTTATCGTTTTATAACTATTTCTCAACATATTGTGTACATAACATCGCATTTATCCTAGCACAATCGAGTCTTTTCCTAATTACATTAACTGTTGACGTAATGACTAATAATTAACAAAAGTGAATAATTGGACTTTATTAATTGGAAGATTTAACACTAATGGAAGAGGAGATATTGCCTATTTATCTATTAACTAATAATTTTCAAGTGGTCATTATTGTTGAAAAAATTTTTTTTTAAACACCCATAGATATCTACACAGGCATTTAAATTAATTATACATAATATGAATGTACACATACATTATTTTTTATATGCAGAAATTTAATACCTATATACCTCGGAAAATACAGTTTTCGAAAAGTCGATTTAGTTTTTGATACCAGCACTTCTTTCATAATTGTTTATGAGTAATTACGTCGAAGCTTTTTTATGACTACCCATATCTTTCAATTTTTTCGTTATTTCAGTGACCGTTGCGGCGACTAAACGGTGATATAAAATAAATTTTACGTTTAATAATGTTTGTTTTGAGAAAATATCCTATTCCATTTGAATTAACTAATATTTATTCCCAAATATCTCGCATACATACTATGTACCTATATAATTAATTAATTTAGATACCTACTGAATTACAATCTAGAAATAGATCTAATTAATCTTTAATTCTTTAATATTATTAGATTTATTTACAAGAAAATAAATAAGTTTGTTGTTGGGGAATATTTTGTTTATATAATCTGGCACGTGTAGTAATCGTTCTTTTAAACGAGACGTGTTAGGTTGATACGTAATACCTTTGCCTTTCATTAATTTGCGTTTTTTTATGCTAAATAATCACAAAACCGTTTAAACTAAATTGATCTAAAGTGAGTAATCGAGCACATTTTCAGTTATTTCGGGGTGTTTTAAAAATTTAAAGACGCAGCTTAAATTTTAAAGCGTTTAGATTTATTTTATTCTATACTTGAGTTAATTTAAAGCATTAACTAACCTTTTAATAAGTTGCCAATGCCTCGATTACCATTGTTAGAATACCTATTAAAAACTTCATACAATTAAATATTATTTATACATACAATTATTCATTACGGTTAAATGTACTTAATGGTTAGGTTATCTACTGGATTTATTCGAAGTACGTATGTACGTATTCGTAATCATTATAAAAATTATTTCGGCATCATCATTGTGTAGAAACATTAATTAAAATCAATTTATTCATTCAAAAATTATTTATTTATTTAAAAAATGTATTCATCTATTAAATAGTTTGAATCTATTACTGTGTTAAGTTTTGTTATTAAAATGTCACCTATCAATTAATTACTTACTTACTCAGGTTTATGCACATATTTTACCTTATAGATAACATTCGCCGTTCACGCATACGCACACACACACACACATTATGTAGGTACATTGTAGTAAGTACATAATATTGTGTAAGTATGTAACTATGTGTAATTTTGCTAAATATTGCCGAATGTAATTTAAAGATAAAAAGATCAAATTACGAACGATTCATACTTTCCTGTTTCTGTTCTTGACGTTTACTCTCAGTGTAATTTTAATGACGGCAATATAAATAAATTGAACTTGTCGGTATCAAAAGCGTCGTAATATTGAAAAGCAGAAACACTTTCCATCAAAATGCGTACTACCTTTAGAAATTAAAAGCGAAAAAAGAGAAAGCGTTTTCATATTGTAACTACTTCTGTGTACATGTAAATATTATGTATAGATACTTTGTACGCTAATATCCTTATGTAAATTATTAACGAACGCCCAACAATTTCTTAAAATTAAGTAACTGTAACCGTATAATTACTTAATTTTCAGTTCCAACTTTATCTAACCTTTTGATCTTATTTTTGTCCACTTAATCAATAAAATCTTTTTAAAAAAGATCGTTGGTTCAAGTCGTGTTATTTACTCAAAATTAATTAATTACAGTCTTTTATGCCTTGGTTACAATATTTTATGTATTATTTTAAATAGAAACAAATTTTCATCGACCATCAAATGACAACAACCTAACTAATCTAACAAAGGACTTTCAAAAATTAATTTCGTCACGTCCATTTTATATTATTAAAAACCTTGCCGAGTGTTTATAGCAAGTTATCTTTTGAAAATAAGAAAACGGGCCACTGTTCGTTTCATTTCATGTAATTTTTTCGTACGGAATCATAAAAAGGTATTTAAAATTATGTAATTTGTAAATTATTCAAATAATTAATTTGGTAATTCGAATTCTTCTCTAAGCAATAAGAAATGTACATATTTATACGGTCCGATAAAATATTACTCAATCCATATATAAATGTTTGATGAGAAAACGTGTATTTAAGAAAGACGAAGTACCGATTTGTGTCTAACAAAATGGAAAGATTTCTACATACGTATACGATTTTAAACAATGCAATTTATGGGAGTGCAGTCCTGGTACTACTTACAAGTGACAAACGATGTTTCCTGGCGCCTCCAATTATTAATGATGACACGACACTAAAATACATTATCTAATTGATTCTAAAAAATTACGCAGATGGACGTATAGGTAAAAAATGTGCTCGTAATTGATTTATATGCATTTCAAGACTTATAATGCGCAATTTTATTGCCACACAAATCAGTTATAAATAATTGACGTACATATAACGTGGCGAGATGCATAGCAGATCTTATAATATATACCTATATATTACATTTTAATAAATGTTCTTCAATTTAAATTGGACATTGATTATAAATAATAAGTAATAAGTATACATATTTCAAATTTTACTCCAGAATGCGGAATTTGTTTTTCGCAGAACATTAAAAAAAATACATATTTGTCGCATTAATTAGAAATCATATTATATACATTGGAGGTGCATATTTTTTTAATAAATATAATGAAATAAATATTGGCGTTGCAGTGAACTGCAGTGAAGAAAATGGTAAATTAATTTATGGAGGGTTACCCGCGGCCGTTTGTGATGAAGACGATAAGGCAATTAGAAGTTAGCAATTTGTTACATATTTTTCTACTTTCAATAAGATTTATGGGGCCATCTCTATTGGCACTAGTTGTTAATAGGGTTTAATTGTTAGCTATGGTACGGTCAAAATAAGGAAATGATTATTTCATTATAGAAACCACAAAACCATACAAAAATGAACACTTGTGTTGCACTTTTTAGTAACGTAATCGACCCCGTTAAATATTGAATATATATAGGATATAATTGCGTGCACAATTGTAACTCTAAAATTTCATTTGTATTACATGTTCGATTTGCAGTTAAATACAACTAGTTTAATGTGGTTTTAATTCACCATCATGTTAGAAAGTAGACACGTAATTTGTCGTTTTTACAACAATAAATTCTTATTGATACATACGTTTTAATAGTTCTCCGTATATAAAATTTCCAATTCAATTATTACGAACAGTTTCAATAATTTATTGCCTATACTGTATTTAATTAAATGTGTAAGAATAATTCTAAAAATAACAACTGTTTTCTATTGGTTTTTTTATATTGTTAAAAGTAGGTATTCAATATTTACGTATTTACTCAATAAGTACCTAATAAATATTGATTTGAAAACATTGAAATTTATGGTCGATATCAAAACCAACTCGTAGTGAATTTGGTTTATACAAAAGAAATAGGAACAGTAATTTTAAAATATTTTCAAAAATTGTTACTCCTATTAAAGAATATATAAAATAAAACTCGCTAACTATTCTCTAATTAAGTATCATATACATTTTCAGTAGCACCGCGTTTCCCAAAATAACAAATCGTTTTTACTTAGGTACTTACTTACCTTAATTTAAACAACATTTTGAAGAATTAGTAAACGATTCATAATCAATAAAAGCTGAAAATGGTCCATTTTAATTATTAAAATTATTTGTAGAGCGGAACGTCTTTAAAAAAAAATGATCACGTTCAAAAATATCAATCATTGCGCAATAACAACTATTTCAGTCGATAGCTTTTAATAGATTTTATGTTAATATTTTGATCCCTTAGTGATGCTTCTTTCGAAATATGGTTATATTTTTAGATATCCCTGAAAACTGCAGTTAAAAATCGTAATAAATATTACTAAGAATGTGAAGTATGTCTTTAAATAATATTTTCGGTCGAACAGGAAAAATAAATTTCACTATTATGGCTATTATAATTGCACGTCTTAAGATCAAACTAGAAATTTTTGGCAAATTTCAAATTAATTGATTTAACGGAGCACGCGGTTAGATCACATTTATTTATAATTATCTGCGTATGTACACGGTAGATCATAAATTTAGGGACAAAGATTTATTTCTGTGTTATCGTATAATGTGTAAATATCCGAATCGATTATTACTTTTGACAGTAATCCAAGAGAGATACGCTAATAGTGACATTAATTTTAATAATTTACGGCACAATCTGAAAATTGCTTTCTTTATTATTTTGATAAATATATTAACATAAATAACGATAATACATGTTTCATTAAAGCGGTTAATCAATTCTGATATATTTTATTATTAAGAAAATGCTAGGCTAACGTAATTGTTTTATTTATTTATTGTATTATGAAAGTGAATAAGTTTATAGTATAGCTTATCCAAACCTATATGATATTCACGTCATCAACACAAGGTTACTAGACGATGACGTTTCACACAGTGCTGTCGCCTCGTACCTCGTATTTTGACAGTTCTAATAAATTGTAGTCTTTCTTTATAACATCTAATATGTGCGGAGGTAAATCATCTATAGAATATGTCACTTTCCAAACTTTAAACCGAATTACAAATAAAAAATCTAGTAACTTTATGTTGATGATGTGAACATCATATAGGTTTGGATAAGCTATAGTTGTCTATGTCTACCTGTTATATTATTAGCAGTGATGACAGTTTAAAACCAGTGATTCTAACAAAATTCTCTTGATGTGGTAATTCAGATAATGTTGTGTTGTTGTTATTAATTACCAGTCACATTATACTTTTCTTTTCTATGACTGGGACCTGTGCAAGCGAGCACCGCACACGCTCTGGTTTACCTTCGCAAGTTATCTCGCCAGGCAAACCTCGCAGGTATATCACAGCGTGCGTGGCCAGCTTAACGAAGTGATAAAACTTTGGGTATTTTGAAATAATTATTCGCAATTAATTTTTATCGTAATTTAATTATATATATATATATACATAACACAGCTTCAAAACAATAATTGAAAAAAAAAGTAGCTATACTTCGTCCAAACCTATACGCAATGCACGTCATCAATAAAAGGGTTACTAGATGATGACGTTTCACACAGTGCTGTCACTTCGTACCTCGTATTTTGACAGTTCTAATAAGTTGTAGTCTTTCTTTATACCATCTAATACGTGCGCAGGTAAATCATCTAAAGAATATGTCACTTTCCAAACTTTAAACCGAATTACAAATAAACAATCTAGTAACTTTTTGTTGATGACGTGAATTGCATATAGGTTTGGATAGGCCATAATTTCATATAGCTACGTATCGTCGAATGTAAACTGTTATTTTTTTAATTAATAGATTTAGCTCTTTTCGAGTTTGATTAAAATGGTATTTATCATATTCTTTATTACTCCACCTAAGTAGAGGAATATTGATTAAGGCAAAAGAGGCTTCTGCTTTACATTCAATTATGCTGATCGTGAAGTGTAAAGTCAGAATTAGTCGAGTAAAAATAATTACCGTCCGGTAATCAGTAGTCGAGTGCATTACCATACTGGAAAAACAAGAACATATATATGTGTATAATTTTCCAGGCCATTTGCTTTCATTCAAACGTCTTAAAATCAAATAGCCAAAATTTAAAAAAGCATTAAAATTATTACCTAAGTTAAACCAGTTCAAAATACATAATAATTAAAATAAAGAACCTATCCACAGATAGATAGATATGTACTTACCCACCCACCCATCTATATATGTACGTATATAAAGCTGTCGGACTGGCACATTAGCGTATTTACAGTAGCAAATAACTTCAAGGTGCATACCTACCTTTTCATTGTATAAATAATGCAATGGAATATAGATGTCACAAATACGTTAAATAAACAAGCCGAATAATTCTTCGAAATGTATGCAGTACAATACATATAAGTAGATATGTACCTAGTATTTGTATGCGCAATAGCATTAATTATTTACACAGCTCTTGGGATTACATTTTATTTATTAATGCATTTATAATAAGAAATTGATATTTAAAATTACATCTTTACTTAACCATTTGAGTAATGACCAGTAACCTTGAGAATTTGAAAGTTGACTCCAAATAAATTAATCGCCAATTGACGTTTAATTTCCTTATCGTTCATGAAACTCAAAAAAAAATAAGCGTCGATTGTAAATTTAGTCTATTAATTTTTGTTGGTTGGATAATAATAAATTACAGTATTCTTAATGATCATTTTGTGTAAGGATTTCGCGATAACTAAAAGTGCCGTGATAACTTTTAAAAGTAGACAGGTACCTAATACCAGGTACCAGGTACTTACCTAATTAGAAAGAATTTGTAAATTACAAAAAATAACCACTTCCTCACATTAAGAAAATATGATTACATTGCTTTGTGCGCTTGAAAAATACTAAATAAGTAATTCTTAAGATGTTAAATAAAAAATATATAGATAGTAGATATTAAAAATCGTTTAAAAACATTTCTATCGAAAATTTTGAAATTTATTCGAAGAACCAAATAGATATGTTTATACAAGTAAAGGTGGTTTTGAAATAGTTGGTCGCAATCAGGGACTCAATGAAGTTCGTCATAAGGGGAAAGGAAGCTCCCATAAACAATGCCCCATTAGTTCAAAAATGCATCCCCTCAAAATTATAACTTATTTAATTGTCAATTTCGAAGAATAAACCACTTTTTTATTAGTAGCACAGTCCTCTCAGACCTAAAACGTAGGTCCGTTCGTTTGTAGTACCGCATTAGAACAGCTCGCCAAATTATAATTTGCTCTGCTTTAATTTCAGATTTTTTTTTCTTCAAGGCGTTTGTAAAAGTTCTATTTATGCTCTTTACAATCAAACGAAAAGAGAACAATAAAATTATTAATTATAGATAGATTCGAAAATGTATTTTTCAAATTTTTGCTCGGTGCAACTCTGCACAAACAAAGTAAGACCTATTTTTAGCTTTGAATAGTTTTTATAGATAAAAATTCTTCAATAGCTCGTTTTTTATTGACGTATAAATTAATTGGTGAATGTTGAATAATTGACAAAATTGAAGAAGAAAATGATAGTAAGCTGCAACGAATTAGACTTTATCATGAAAAATGTAAACATACAAAAGCAAATACAAACGTTATTTTAAATATTACGTATTTATGTATATCTACTTAACATTATTTTATTAACGAATTCGATTTAACTTCGTTTGTGTTAAGACTTACTTTGCGGTTTTGGTAATACAAGTATGTAGTATATCTTTTTCTGGGACATCAGTGATGTCAGGAATTTGTGGGAAATAGAAAGTATAATCTAATTTCATATTACATAAGCTCCATCCAGAGCGAGCTCGCATGTAAATTATCGTACGTAATAAAAGTCAAGTTTTATTCGCGAACTGAACTACCTACTAGTACAATGTCTCGATGTACTAACCTCTGTTTTATTTTCCTGCTATACATTGTCTAATAATTTAAAATCAATATAATAAAATTTCTTTAGTGACACTACCATTAAGCGAACCCGAAGGGTGGGACAGAACTTATTTAACGCCACTTTTATTTTCAGTGTCTAATTTTTCCACAACAGCTTTCTTCTAATTTTTTTAATCAAAAAAAAAACAAATACAGCAACTACTCATAATCAGTTTTTTTACTTAATAATAAGAAAGTTATTTCGGTACTTAATTCTTCATTTTTCAACTCGTGCAACATTAAAATATAAACTAAACCTTCCATTGTTTCCACATCGGTGTAAAAACCTGATTATTCGTGGTCCGTCTAGTTTGTTCAGTTACAGCTTCGGAAGAACTCGTGGCGAAAAATGTGCGTCTTCTTATCAAAAAGTATTAGGTATCTGACTATGTGATCGATGGTGTGCAGACAATTGCTCGAATAGAGAATTTCTAGAATTATGTAGATATAGTAGTGAACGTTTTATTCACACTTCGGGTGCGTAAATTACACTCTATTTGAAGGTAAACGTTCGTTTCACCAAACACTTCCATTTTCAAAAATGAGCGAAAGGGAATAAAGAGGTTCAGTGTTTCGCTATTGTCTAATGAAGTGTAGTAAGTCAGTGAGCTTAGGTTAGTGTAGATGAAATAGACCAACAAAATTTTTAGTTATTAGTTTAACATGAGAAATTGTCTTAAAACACATTGACTTACCAATTTTTATTCTCTATCTCTCAATTTACACACCCGAAGTGTGAATAAAACGTTCACTACTATATCTAGGTAGATAATTCGAGAAATTCTGCGTTCGAGCAATTCTCACGGAACCGATATCTTTCTCTGCTCATAATTGGGAATCGCTTTTTAAAACCAAAATTAATGTCATATATTCTTTATTTTTTTATAGAACAGTATATATTTATGTAGATGTTTTCATTTTTTTTTAATTCGTATACATACCTTCACATGTTTTATATAAATTATTCAAAAATCATAGTTTTACTTTACTCGGATGAGGAAAATTTATTTTATATAAATAAACAATTACCTAATAGAACGCGTTTGAAGATATAAACAACTAAAGAAGTACTTACTAAATCAATGTTGTATGCAACAAATGTTCAACTTTTTTCTACATGAAAATATTTCAATAACGGCTCAAAGGGTATTACTCTTAATATAATATGTATTAAGTTTTATCAGATAGAAATTATACAGTTTTAATACGTCTTATCCATTACAAATGGTATTAATTTTAGATAACGACTGGAAGGCATGTAAAAAGCATTCCTGGCTTCTTTTTTTATTAATTTGTAAAATTAGAATTTATTGTTGTCGTACCCCACTTAATTAAAAATTAATCGAGGTCTTTTAATGGTTTTTTAAGACTGCATTTTAACACCTTCAATTTCAGACATAACTTAATTTCTTTTTTATTATAATAATTATTTATTATAATAACAAATTGAAATACTTTGATTATCCAGTATGTATTACGATATTCAAATATATTAATTAATTATAATTAATTCCTTTTAATTTAATGCACATTTGAATTTTTTAGGTCCTAGAATGCGAATATACTTTCTTTTTGCGAGCAAATAAGTTATTATCTAATCATTAAAGCGTAAACAAAGAACGGTCTCGCCAAATATTAAAATAATAAAGCTAATGCGAAACAGTTCCATCTGTTTGCAAACACCAACTTAATAAACTTTGAGATCAAGGTTCGCTTCGAAAGAAGTTGCAACGCAAAACCGAATGTTCCTTGTATATTCATTAATAGATTTATTCGTACAGAAATGAAGCAGAAGCCTCGAAATGTAAAACATTCATACTGCATGCGGTAATAAATTTAAACCTAAATCAAACATAGCCGCAAAAAACGCAAAATTACTTTTACGTTGCAGAAAATTACGCTGGTATAATGAGCCGCGTGCTTATCTGATCGTTATAGTCGCGAGAAAATCAAAAGTAAACATATCCCGATGTCAACTTGTCAGAAGCTTGTTAATACCCCAGAACTGTCAGGTCGGATGCTCTTCGAGTCCACATGTCACTCATCTACATTACATGGTAATTGAAATGCGGCGCCGACCGTATTTGCAGAAAATCTCACCATGCCATGACTAACACGATGACCAACTTTTTGGTATGAAATCATTAACTGTACTCGACAATGTGCGTGCACTTCAACGTTTTCTTCATGCGATAAAACGTGCAATTATCGTGCGTTTATGGTTACATTTAGAATAATAATAATTGTATTAGTCGTTACGTTGTTAACTAAAGAACTTTTTGTTATTGGCGATTGTCGAGAACCCAATAACAGCAGATTAAAGTAAATATAGGTTTCGCGCAGAATTTCCGGTACTATTAATACGGAAAAATAAATAATTGCAAGACCATAAACAGTACACAGATGTTTCGATTCGTAATATTTATTGATAAATATTGATTCGCTGTTAGATTTAAAAAAATAAGTAAAATTAGTAAGTTATTAATTTTGAAAAAAAGTCGTCGCACCTCCGCTCCGGTTTACTTTTGAGAACATGCAATCGTTCCAACACAAACAATACTCGTTTGTAAATTGGCCGTTTCGGATTCGCGTTCTTGCTCAAATTTTTATTTACTAGGCACTGTGGGTAACCTTGTGACCTTCTGGCAAGTGATCTTTAAGGGGCGCCGTAGGGAACCTGTCGCAAGAACATTTTCATTAAGCCCGAGTAATTTTTAATTGACACGTGACTGGCAATTAGTTCATACAGACGGATGACACATTACATATATGTATGTAAGAGTATTTTAAAAATTAAGGATAAAATGTATAGCTACTACGGTCGTACCAAGTTCACCGATATATAAATTTAACGGATAAAGATAATAAACGAACGAAGAAAATGAAGATAAATGAGAATCCTAGATAGTCATTCCGAAACTAAAAATTCGGTGACGCAATTGGAGATTGAATATCGAAATAATTTAACAGAATTCAATGTGTAAATTTAATTAGCGTCGGACTAATTAAAATACTGTGGAATGAACACGAATAATTTATTTGTTTATGATTAAATTATTGCTTCAAATTCTAAAGATAGATTTGGCCGGTATCTTGGAATATCTTAAAATCTTACATACTGAGGTACCTAGTTATGAAAGAAGACATAAAAGACACAGTTTTCTTCTATGTTTATACATTTATTCATATGCAAAATATTTTTCTATAATTCTCAGGTTCTTTATGTACGTATTTTCAATAATGGTCGTTAGTTATTTTTGTCAAAATATCTGCAAGACACACATATTCCTTTTAATTCAATTATGTAGCACAAAATGTATCGAACATCGAGTACCTATCCTTTCTTATCAGCTTATATTTAACGTTTAAATAACATTTAACAAATGCATGCAGATGCGTTAATTGTAAGTGAAAACTTGAACATTTATGTATACACTAAATGCATTCAACCTGTTTTTAGCATCGCAGAATATAAATGTCGAGATAATTTTGAATTTTACTGTAAGATAACGAAATTAAATTCTGCGTTTTATTAGTATACAAGCTTTAAAATGTTAATCGATGGGAATAGATAAACATAGAGCATTGTATAAACATCTACTTTACTAATATTTATAAAATTTATAATTTGAACAGAATTTCAGTTATTCAGATTGAAAAATGTCATCTTTGTACTACCTCATTCTGGGTACTTGTTACCCTATAATTTTACAATAGTTTAATGGTTTTTGTAGATAAATTTTAAACAAACATGTAAGTACCTACTTAAAAATAATTATAGGTTTTGTGACCACTCTGATGATTATAAAAATCTCAGTTGATGTCAAAATATAAAATTATTTTTATTAAATTTGAAGCTTTATAGTAGGTGTAACGAAAGCACGTTACAAAAAAGTGTTACTATTGAAAATGTAAGATTAATTTGCTCGAAACGTTATCGTTTTAAGAATTACTCGATTAATTCGTATACATACACAAACTGTGGACAATGGAAATAAAGTAAAACGTTTAGTTTTATTCAAAAATTGTATTATAAGCACATAGGTAAATATTGAATTTTTTTTTAAAACATATTGATCAATTCATTATTCAGTCATTATTATTCTGCGTATTTGACTATTTAAAAACAGTTTTATATTTAATTATTTTGTACCATTAATTTGAATTAATGACCAATTGTTTCTTGATTTTACACAATAATACGTTATTAATCGATATTACATCAATAAAAATTATTTTACGTATTTAGTCATTATATTATCACGATAACATTTGTTTCAACAATTTAGTAGATTCATATATTCTAACTACATTAACCAATCAAAACGTCAATTTTTAAAACGAAAATCGACCAATAGGAATCTTTTATAGTGTGAAAACTGGCTACTAATAGGTGATAAAAAAATCGATAAAACATTGTACATTGCTTTTATCTAAGTGCGCGTGCATCAAACTACAAATGTCATCAAAAATGTTAAACTGTAATGGTGATTTTGTTGTTGTATAATAATCATTTTAGACGAGTAGTTATTATAATATATTAATCTTATACTCATTGTCAGGGTAATTTTTTTTAGAGATTCAAACCTATTTATCATAAGAAAATTATTCTGGAATAATTTTCATGGAAAATAGGTTAATACGCGGTAAAAACATCAACCTCTTGCGTATTAATACTCGATAATTATGTCGACATTTTGCATTAAAAAATAATGGTTAACTAGGTATTCTGTATAATAATAATTCTATATATATATTATATAATAAACATTCCTCATCATCATCATCGCTAATTCATGGATTAGGCCTTAAGCTCTTTTCCGGTTCTACATTCCACCTTCTTCGCGATCTCGCCACATCTCTATAGTTCCTTTCAATTCGTATCGGGTGTCTGCCTGCTTAGGGAATTATTTCCATTTATCTTATTTTGTTTGCAATATATTTTCGTTAGATAATAGGAGTATATAAATAAAAATATATATACAACAAGTATAAATACATAAATTTAAAAATTTTACTTAATACATTACAGACACTTTTCTAGATACTATTAGTGACCACTTTATGAAGACCCGTTTTTTCAGCTCCAATTAATGTAATGATTAACAAACTAACATTTTGCTTTCGTATCCACCTAGTTATCCAAACTGCGTTCCTTATAGTTTTCTAAACAGGTTGCTGTTAGCTTACAGTTATTAGATATATTTTGTAACATTAGCAATAAACAAACATCGAGTTAATAATATTAATTTAGTAAACAAACACATTAAACTGACCTATGTATGTATGTAAGTGCAACGAACAGACATAAACGGCGAATACGTTTTACATAATTATATTATGAATCATGATACGACGCAGTTTTACATAACGGAAGAAATCGAAAATGGAAATTGGTAGTTATAAAAATATTCGAATCTATTGTAAGTAATTACGTGAACAAACGTCTTAACGTCTTACAATATTGTATAGTTCAATTTTACAATTTATACAAATCGGAACTAGTGCAAGTTGGGAGTATTCGGCGAGTCAATACTTTTTCTGGCTATACTGTACGTCGATACGTTAATTTTGATCGATTCAAAAGGTGCCCCTTCCAAGTTTTCGGTTGGTGCAAAGTTGTCCTCCACTGTGAAAGTAGCTTGTTTCCATTTTAATAATTTTTACGAATTTGATATTCCAATGATATTTTCTCTATGCCGTGCCGTTTCGGATATGAGAGAATTTTAGAGCAACGTAAACTCCGTTTGATGATACTTACGTTTTATTAATGTTAGGTATTATCGCCGATAAATTTCAAATAACGGATAAAAACAAATAACCGCATCAAGAAGAAAACCACGTATTTTATTACATTTCAAAGATTACGAATCAATTTCATTTATCGCCAATTCTCGATTATCTCGTAACTGGAACGAAATATGATCGTCAAATTATATGGTGGTGATAAATAAGTGAACATTTAAAATGTGTAAAATACAGTAATGATCTATAGATATGATTAATAAATGAGTAATGCGACGCTAAAAATAACCCGAGCTTTTTTTAAAATTTATTATTAATAGTTCGTCGCACGTATAATTTCTGAATTAGTAAATTTTTGTTAATTACGTATTTACGTTCGCATACATCAATAATTATCAATTTTTATAAATTTTACAACGTTATCTTCGATATTGCACCTAAAACGTTGCTCGTTAAAAGGTTAAAGAAATGCAATTGCTGATTTAGGAATATGTAATACGAATACGCACGATGTAGCCCATAAATAAATATGTGCGTCGATAATGTTTTACAAGCAGGATAGGTAATGAATAACGAATTCTCATTTTCAATGTCTGGTAACTCATAAAAGCGAAATTATACCTATTTAAATGTAATTGTATTATAAGTGACTGTATCGATTACAATGAAAATTAACAAGAATGCGACCTTTATATGTCATTAATTTCGTTACAATAGCTGAAAAGTTCATTACCGATATACACCCACAATGGTCGTTTTATGAATAGAACGTGTGCTATATAATGTAGACGTTACAAAATTGACCGCAGACGTGACGCTACCGAACTTGAAAAAAAAAACAAAATGAGCCGTGAACAATTTCCACATTAACAAAAGCGCACCTAGCAAAGGGTAGCGAACCGTGTTAACGTTATTTTGATGCAAGTCGCCGTGGGTGTGCTACGCGTTCGTATCAAAGTATTTCGATGTTAATGTCTTATTCTGGCCAACATTAATCTGGATACACCATTATGAGGCTCTACTTGCGTCCGTACGTACACACCATAAATTAGGGAAACGGTGGAGATACGGAAACACTCCGAGAAGCACGAGAATCAGTTGCTGATCCTCTTGCGACTAGTGCGCTTGTTGGTAGTTGCAGAACTAAACATCGACACCGAATTCATTCCTAGTAGTAGTATCCCGCCGATTCTTCTCGTGAAAAGTCCCGATAAACATTACAAATACAAATTAGATTTCACGCGTGATATGCATTCAATTTAAAAATTATTCTCTCGTCGAGTTTTTATAATAATATTCGTAAAACTGTTATAAGGTCGTCTTTATTAATTTTTATTGGCCTTTACGACGATAAGATTTAATCTCCGCTAAAGCAAACGAATAATTTTGTAACCTGTTTGTTCCATACCTATTATGTGCGCTTCATTTTAATGTGTTTTCCAAACAAGTGAACCTAGTAATTAAAAGCTGGAGGTCGTAGGTGTTCGCGCAAATTCAGCTTCAAAATGTGGACTTTGATTTGGTTTTTACTGGTAAGATTTGTTAATTTACGACTATTGTTAATTTGGGAGAACATAACGTTCGCATTGTTTTTCTCAGTTTCCGTTTGCGGTTTTGTCAAATTTTTGCAATCGAGCCGCATGTTTTGGCATTGCTATATATATATATATATATATATGTTTCAATTAAATCGATTTCCAGAGAATTTTGTTCAGTTATTAATCGCGCTTTAAATTTTGATGTATTTTTTCCCATTTGCATTCTAAGAACCGACCGATGGAACTCCCTACTAATAAATGAAAACTGATTATAGGTTTGCATCTAGTTTGTATTGCCTGGGTGGTAGTCATTAGTGATATAAACGAGCTAGTTATTTTTTGGACGCTTAATTTGCATTACAAGTTGTAAGGTGTGTCTGTTTACGTATTACGTGTAGTAGGTACGTTAAAGTTCGACATTGAAAATTTCGTTGGGTTTCGTTTAAAAAAAAAATAAATGCTTCTGCCCCTTACGTTATTATTAAAATTTACTATAAATAATTAATGTGTACATATCAGGAATAATCGGAATCTCGTTTACGATTTGATGTTACGAACAACGTGGGTGATATTTAAAACAATATATTAAATTTACAACGCGTGCTGACATAAATAAATCTTCATAATTATTATAAACAAATTTGTTTCGTAGTGCATTTTATCTGCTTTATTTGACCATAATATACTGGATATATTATAAAATGCAATTTACTTCTAATTTGACCCCAATTTTATAGTTCTGTGTAAGGTTAAACGTCGTGTAGTTGAACGTAGGAGTAATTGGCGCCGTTTCAGATTCGTTAACTTGTAAACACCGGAATAGTGCTTAGGTGAACATATATTTAAACAATTATCGTTTGTAAACGTTAAATAAAGTATGCAGTTCGAAACTTATACGAATCTAGTACATATATATTATGTATGTCGGACCAACAATAAGTACGAACACGTCAAGTCGCCGTATTTTTTATTTTCGTAGTTTTATATGCCGATGCCGCGTTATTTTAATATTATTTTCTTAGAGCAGTCAAACTAGACAAGTTCATTTAATTTACGATTGGTAGTTATTAGTTAACTGCCGATACTTGCTTTTACTTAAGAAAAATATTATGGAATTATGGATATGAATTAATAAATTTTCAGTTCCTATTAAGTACTGAATATTTTAACACTTAATGTTAGGATTTTTACAATAAAAAGGTTACAGAATGTTTCTCATAAAGTGTGATAGGAAATATTATTCACAAAAGAATTATGGTAAAATTTCTAATTTTATAGTACGTAAATGTTTATTTATTTACGAACGTATGCGACGTTGATATACTTAAATAAATTAAATTAAATATTTTTAAATCGTGAAAAAATGAGAATAAATTTACGCGTAACTAACTATAGGGTTATTTATTGAAATCTTACGGTTGACGTTCGTTATTATGAAACCCATTCTGCGTCGTTATTTGCCTACTTTCGTGTAATTTCAAGCTTGTAAAAGTTCCACGATGTCATCTGTTGCTGGATAATTTTATATTACTTCAATCTATTCTGCATAAATATTTATGGTAACGAAGGCAACAATAACCCTAAAGCAAAAACCCTCCGCAAGAATTTCGACGTGGACAAATTTTCTGTTTAGATCTTACGTATTATTTGGGCCTGGCTTGGCACCTTTAGGACACAATTTTGTAATTTGCTGCTTACAACCCTACCCATTTAACATAGTTTTGGATTTTTTATGAAATTTCCCATAAAACTATTTTTACTCCTCCAGGAATTTTGTCCATAATATTCGGGTCAAAGATAAATATATAATATATCACTTTCAAAACTTTAAACCGAATTACAAATAAACAATCTATAGTAACTTTTTATTGACGACGTGAATCGCTTATACGCTTGGATAGGCCGTATCTTAATTAATTTTATATATGTATGTATGTTTATATTTATATATTTTATGTATTATATTTTATGTAGGTACATAAACATTCACGTATTTGTTATTTCTTAAGTAGGTGCTTTTTCTCAAGTATTAAATAACGATACTATTTTAATAATTATAATAAGGATATAATAATCGTAATAAATCAAATCATAATTAATATCGTGTTTTATGTGTAAATAAATATACCTACCCGGTTTCTATTTGGGCGTCCAAAGTTTTAGAGTCACTGAAAGGTTTAGTTTACAGGGGCTATTAGCTGCTATTGTTATGAGGAAATGATTTGACAGTAACGCATTTTAAATGAGAAATATATTAATCTAAAATCGCGGATTGCGGCTTTCCTATCATTTTCTTCGTATTGGGCCAATGATAAATTTTTTTCATTTTTTCATTATCTATCGAATGATATAAAAATCATCAAAATCGACTGGTGTTTATTTTTCTATTTAAGTGGTGCGTAGCCCTTTAGATATTGTTTCAAAAACTCCTATACCTATCTGAGACTTTTCTATTTTTGTATTCCTTTCATTTTGCTTTAAGATATTATTTTGACTTCGACCTCTCGTTTGCAATTAATTTGATAAACCAGTGGTCTAAAATAATAGGGATGGAGCTATTCTAATCTACCTTTAAGTGAGTTTTTTTTTTAATATTGAAAATTTTAATCAAAATCATATTAGGCTCGAGAGATGGATATCAAAAAATATGTTTACGGTAGTCGTAATGTTTGATAGGTGTATAATAAACTATACTGATAATCAATTAAGTTGCTATTTGATAGCAAATTGCGCTTTCAACAATCATATTTAAATATATATAAATAATTAGGTAAGTATATAAATTTCGTTCAAATTCGATTATGTGACGATGTATACATATTGTAAATTAATATTATTTGGTAAAATTTCTGAATCTGGTAACCGAGCGAACAGCTCGTTCCTATTATTTTAATCCACCGGTGTACTACTAATTCCTATTATTAACAGCTAACATTTTTATTAAATTATTATTGAGGTATGTACGAAGTATTATACGTGTTAATAAAAGTGAGGATGTACTCGTGAGTAGGTGCTTAAAAAGAAAATGAATCTTATCTAAATGATCTAGAAATACACATCAGGTAATTAGTTTCGTATGATAAAAAATTCGAACTAATTAATTAAAATGTCTACTCTAAAAACTTGAGTAAAAAGCAGGACTTTTGTCAGTTTTGTCACCCATTGTCTTTTATTCTTATATTCAAGACTCTCAAAACGTTCACCCTGTCGTAAACATTTTCATACATAAGTCAATAGGTTCATGTAATTTTTGTAACTGCGCCCATCGTGGCTATGTATTTTATAATTGTCGTTAAATCTTATATGTCGCAAAAATTTAATTAAAAAAAAAACTACTAAAATTTTCAGTACAAAAATAATATTGCTGTATTTTACGTCCGTCAGTGTTGCCCTCGACACCGAATTAATAGTTTAATAGGCACGGCGTTGGTAATGTACATTATTTGACGACATAATTGATAACTTAATTTTGGAAAAACTGATAAACGTGATTCTATAAAAATTCTTTAAATAAGGAACCTTAATTTATTATCTGTAATAATATAGCTACTACATTTTTATTCGTTTTTTTATTCAAATATTTACTTACACGATAATATGTATATGTATGTAAGTAATTGATTGCATTTTTTGCTTCATAACAAGACATTTATCTTTGTTAGTGGTGAGTACCTTGCCAAATAGCCAGTTACAAAGTCAAACTTTGTTTTGATAGAGGTGTTTTTCTCGTTAAGAGGTGCAAATTGGAAGAAACTATTATCTACTACTAAAATTAGTCAATGCGATGGGGTACATTTTTTAATGACTTTGGATGACTTCGAATGTTCTTGATTTTTTGAAATACAGGCCAAACATATTTTTTCATAATGTACCTATGATGTATTTGTCGGTAGTAAAACTAGCTAAACAGGAAATCTCTTTTAGAAAAAAAAATAAATCCGCTAAATTTAGGTTCGAATAAATCATTTTAGGTTCAATTGAAAATCTCATTGATATTATCAATTGCCAAAGAAGCAATTATTTACATGGAGGTCATTTTTTTTGGGCATTTTGAACGAATCACAATGATCGAAGAAAATAAATAAGTACATAGGTACTTGTTTGTTTTCTTAATTGTGTGAAACTATATTATTATTAGATTATAGAATTCTCCAAGTAACGAGGAGGCTCGCTCTGTATAATAATTCTCGCTTCGGTAAATTAATAAATAAATAACAATCGATTATCTATATATTTAATAGCTGTTACATATTTAATCACAATTCGTAAATAATTTCAATATAAATAAACTATTTTAAGGATTTATTATGGTAAAATAAAACACTAAATGTAAATTACTGACATTAATTAAGACAAGGAGGAAGGCTGCCGTCTAACAAATTTTAAAACCGGTTAAATCGTTAAGTTGCGGTAAGAAGATCTCCTGTTATTAAATGAACGACATTTTAAAATAGCATTATAACTAGTTCACGATTTTAATAAATTACAGTTTGAAATATTGTTTAAAATTGATAGCGTACTAATATTTATTTTGAGAGGCAACGTGTTTTGTATATTAAACTATCAAACAAATTAAATAAACGTATATAAAGATTTTGTGGGCTCAATTTACATTTATGTAGATTAAGCGGTAGGATTAACAACTTTGCCCTCAATTTATTTATTTACATATATTCTGTGGTGATGAACTTGTAAGTACTTCTTTCCGCATTTTTTATCGGTCTCTTACCGTTAAATGCATTTTTCCATCTTTATACATACATATCTACATAATAGCTAAGTACTATATATATGCAGAGAAATTAAATGAATATAGATTGTTTTAAATTTAATTTCCATTGATTTCTAAACGTTGCCAACCATCATTCAAGTTTCTGTCATCATCATCTCTTCATTCACTTTCTTGATGGAAACTGAAAATCTAAATGTTTGCTAAACCTTATTTCATTTATTATCCATAACTATAAATACTTATAAAATTGTCTAAATATAAGTAAATTCTAAATAAATAAACAGTAATTAACAAGTAGTAAAGTAAGTTTTACAGCAAAAAAGAGCCAACAATCAACTAATTAATTAATAAAGAAATCAATGCAATTTAAAAATAAATATGCGATATTCACAAAAATTTCTACCATAAATACAAGATATTGAAAAAAAAGGGGTTCTTTTTGTTGTTCTCTTACGTTGTTAAACAAGATAACAAATCTTTTATACGTAGGTATATAGGTCAGCAAATCAAAAAGAGAGATTTTCTCTTTTAATAACTTAAATAAATGAATATTTCGTTTAGTTTTCAAATAATTTAGCGTCGCAGGACACTTTAATTCTCAAAACTGTTCGAAACATCCACTTTTCACGTCGATACAGAATCATAACTTTTCATAAAGGAACAATCTCGCGCCCTATTAAAAAGCTTGGTCTAGCTCGAATTATTTAGTGTGAAATCGAGTTAATTTCAATTTTAGGTTAAACAAAATACAGACGCAAATAGAAGTTACTAAAATAATTTAACAATGTGGGTTTAGTTGTTATACTTATTACGTCAGCAATAACCAAGTTTCCTTCCACCTAACACAAATAACGTACTCTATTTAAGTGTTAGCTTCTGCTACACATTATCACAAGAATGATAAGAAATGAATTCGAACTTGATTACACCGAAAGTGAAAATGAGGAAAATATTTGAATGATTAAAAAATTGAATTATCGAACTATCACTTGATTGGTTGATTTTCATTTAAGGTGCATGTCATTTCCGCAAATTATTAAATTAGTTTAGAATTTAAAGAATGCCTCGTAACTGACAAAGCGAATGCAAATGATTCTCCAATTTTGAAGTTCGCGTATTTATTTAAAATTTATTAAATTTCAAAGTTTTTAGTTTGTTTAATTATAATTTCACGATTCTTATGAATGAATAGCTTATATACAGAGCGACCACGAGTTCGGGCGTTCTTTGATAAGAGTCAAAACTAAGCACGATAGGAAAAAATATTTTAGATAAAAGTTTACTGGTTGTAAGAGTCGCATAAGGTAAAATTTGTTATTGTTAACTATAAAAAAGGACTATAAAAAAGTACCTAGCATATATTTTTAAAAACCATTACCCAAAATATTACCTATATCACATATATCACCTTAAGTGATAAGTAATTTAAATAACATTTAAAAAAACATCAACGTTAAGGTCGTAGAACGATCATAGAGAATAAACCGGGTTATAAATATCTATTTTCTGATTTATTTAGTTTCTCGTTTTCCTTTAAATGGTAATCTTGATGGGTCTAGAAAAGTTCAATTTAACGTGCAAACATCTATTTCGATTTTGTAGTAGAATATAGATAATCTGAACTAATCGGGACCGGGGGTGGTTCGGATTATCAATTTGTTTGGATTAGAAAACATGTAGGCCTGATTGAATCACGTAGTTAAAAACTCGTGTACACGGCGCTACGCCTTACGGTTTAAGGTATGTACCTATAAATTAAAGAAAACTTGAAATTGGCGTAATGCAAATAAACATATGTATTATTATAACACAACAAATAGTTTAATAAAACATTATTACAAATATCATGTACTTTTCATAGTTACGTACGTTGACTTATTTTATTTAAGGTGCGTTCGAATTATAGGGGTTCGGACAGTCGGCGAAGTTCCACCGTATTTTTATTTTTAAAGGTTTAATTGGAATGTCGTGTGCAAATAGGTCGTGTGTGCAAATCCAATAATGTTTACGCTTACCTACTTAAATCTGTCGGTGATTTCAATAAATTGTCACAGCTACTTTGTAATAATGTAAAAAATGTATGAAATCACTATGTATGTAAATATGTAGTTTTTAAATAATACAAGATTTAGGACAGTTCTAAATTAAAAAATTTATATTCACATTCAAATCAACTTGCCTACCTATAGAGCTGTTTAAATTATTTTATATTACCTAAAGACTACCATACGTCCTTAATAATTTATAGCATAACTGTTCCTATATAGCAATTAAACTAATGTAGTAGTTTACGATTGTAATACGGTAATAATATTTATTTTGATTTTATGTAAGTTACTCGATTACTAAATAGTAAACGCTTGTTAAACATAACGCTGTTAATTTCGTATTAATTAATTTATATCGGTTATAAATTTTGTATAAAAAATACTGCCAATGAATTTTGAAACATAAAAGTAATGAATAGTTAACTAGCTCTGCTGGGAGGTAGATTTCCACACGGTTGCTCAACAGTTTACGTTCTCGATGTAGGAAAACTATTATTTCGTATCAGTTCTAGTAGAAACATCGTCGATGATCTGCTATAAAAAAGATTAAATTCCTTGCATTCATAAGAAACATTTTTGTCTGCTCGTTAACATTAGATAGTTATTCCTGCTTGATAAATATGTATGCATGCATGTACACGTAATCGACAAAATTATGAGAAATTTTCAGAAATACATTTGGAACATAATACCTTGATAGTCCACAAGTTTAAATCGGTTAAAAACCGAAGCACGTGCATTTAACCGAACCGCATTTAAAAAAAAGGTTAAATTGAAAATTAGAATCATAAAAATGGATAAACTAACAGCGACCAACCGAATTTTCCATTTAAAGCAAGTCAACTTTAACCGGTACGATATTTTTACAAGTTTCCAGGTAATCGAAAACTTCTTTGCGCTAACAAACTAAGTAGTTTTCTTTGTCACCGGCTTTGTCGACTGTCATCGAAAAATAAATTTACCGAATCGTCACGACAACACCAACATAATAAACCTGCGTGTCTTTAACTGTTAAATGTACAAATTTCGTTTTTGCGAACTTTTTTCTCGATCTCTTGCAAGGCACCTACTGATCTCGTATTATAATAAAGAATAATTATTGAAATGGTCGTAATCCCTCGAAACATTTATTGATTAATGTTGTTTTATTAGAAATTTTGTATTGTTCGTATTTTACGTTCCTAAAAATATATCGAGGACCCAGTAAAAATGTTCCCCGTTTTTGTTGACGAATTTTTAGTCTTATCGGTGTTTATCTGATTGTTTAATTAAGCTAATTGAATTACTCGGTTCTTTATTACTTTTACCGTGTGATCTACTACTAATTTTAGTTTATAAAATAACAAAATAATAAAAAAATAGTTATTTTTGATGCTAGATTGCAATCGTGCAATATTTTTTCGATAACTGTCTCAAAATTAGTAAAAATGTTATTAGAAAGTTTGACAATTACGATTAATAATTAATCTGAGGTTAATGATAATAACAATGCGTAGTATTTCACGTCTCGAACTGTCATTTCGCATTCCGTTCGTAGAATATCTTATTTCGTGTAACTGAAACAATAGCAACAATGTCAACTTTTTGTATGCAATTATCGAAAAAATAATGTAAGTATCTACATATTTGTCGTATTTATGCATAATAATAACATTTTATACGTGCATATTAGACAAGACAAGACAAAAATATGTAACAAAATAAATTTTTAAATCGGCGCTTAAACTGTTTCCGAAATTTCGATAGTAAATAAATAAGTAAAGGTTTTTAATGTTCTTATTTTTGATCTTTTGGTACCGATTTGACTCTAGAAATAGCAATTGCTAAGCAAAAAGCACTAAACTAATTTATTACATATTTCTACGTGCACATTTAAAGGCCGTCATATGTAGAGATAGATATCCTGTGTATAATAATAAAATGTGCATTTCGTATCCTTTGCTTTAAGATTGAATTGCGTCAATACATTTTAAGTACATTACAAATGAACCGCTCTTATTATTCCAATTTTGTTATCTTTTATGTGGCAGATGGCTAGAGAAAAACCTCCTATTTTATCTAAATTATTCTTTATATTTAATGCATGATTCAAATGCCAAGACTTGTGCGTCTGAGACGATTTTCTTTTTTTTTAATCTTAAAATGACAATAAACGATTTTAAATATTAGTGATATTTTATTCAATAATTTTAGTAAAACCATTAATAAATAATTAAAATGAAAAACATATCCATATGCTCGTTTCGCTGTTTAGGACGTGACCTTATTGTAAATAAGTTTTTTTTTTACACAAGAAAACCTAATTAAACCTTTAACGATAATAACGTTTAAGTTCGACGACGTAAAGAAGTAAAAATAAATTCGGAATACCTTCTCTCCTACTAATAACTATTTGAACTTGACCTCAACTTATTTCGAACTACAAGTATTTACGTCAGTTTTCCTTGAGTTCGTATCTTTTCATTGCCTAAAAAAAGATTTTAATGTGTCCATGTTTGTTTTTAAATAAATATTTGTATAATATTATAAACATGTAAAGTACTACAATAACATTGGAAAAATACATTATTTTTTTTAATTAACGTCTTCCGGCAGCATTTTATTTCTAATTTTATAATATCGAGAAATACATTCGGAATTGTTACATTCTACAAATAATTTTAAACAGTTATCGGAATGTTGCCAAGATAATTTTGAAAACAAACAAGTTAAAAGTATGCAAATCGGTGTCATCTTTATTGAGCGGGTCTGGTTTCGTCAGTTCTCAGCAAGACGTACCTATTAAAAAGAATTTCCTTTTCAAGTATTCAGCATCCACAATCTAATTTTAACATGGTGAAATTAATTTAGAAATTTCCATAATTATCGATAGGCAATAATTTTTCTTATTTTTTATTTTAAACAGAATACATATTATTATGTAGGTAGTCGTTATATTTTTCATATTTTTCGAATTTGCATTTAATTGTCTACAAATACAATATAAAGATTCTTTAGGTAATTTAGCAAAATCAATTTTTGCTCTACGTACCTATTATTATTTATGTATGATTTATTTAAAGTATCGCAACTTGTACATAAATGTATCTTGTACCTATCTACAAAACGATTCTAGATTTTTCAATTTCTATAAATGGATCGATTTTGGATCTTAAAATACTTAAGTTGATTCATTCAAGTGAACGAATATTATTAATACACTTTTTGGGCAATTCATTCTTGCAAATCGCTAATTTCTTTCAAAATAAATGTTTTATAGAAGTAAGTACGTATACATAAAAGCAAGTATTTATTTATATTCAAACTGCCAAAAACTTTATTGATTCATTCAATTCAATCTTAATGCTAAGTATTTATTTATTTATACATGACAGAAATACTTTCCAAAAATATTATCGAATACACAGGAAATGCCAAAAATTTTTATTACCTATCTAAAACGTTTTTTTTTTCCTTCACATTTTGTAATTCGCACTATTTTTTTATCATCGAAATGGAAAAATACAACTACCTGTTATTATAAAAATTGGAAACTAACCGTTTTCTAAAGTGTAAATAAATATTAAAAAAGAACTAAAATTTTTAATTTGTGCACTAGACTGACTATTGGGAACTGTATTGATAGGTATTGTGTAGCATAGCTGATACCTTTAAGACAAAAATCAGCGAGAAAACTGTATGTTGTTTGAACCGTAACGAATATTTGAAAAATAATTGCAACAATCAAACAGCGATACATAATACTTTAATTGTTAAATTCGACATTGAATAGAAAGTTATAACTTTTTATAAGTTTATTATGACGAAAAATGCCGTTTTATAAGTAGACGAATTTAATAATCAAAATAAGAGTTGCGAAGATAATCACAAATAAGCGAGCTGTTCGAGAAATGCACCTATGTATAGGTTTCGGATTAATTTTAGAGCGGTGTTAAAAATTGGAAGATTGGGTGTTAAGATAATCAATCCGCGTATCGAATTGCACGTTATAATGATTTGGGTTGAGCCGCTATAAGTATAGGGTTAGCTATATGCCATATTTGTAATAAAGGCATTAATGTATTTTGCACGCCCGTGGTGTGAAATATCGTTTGGTCACTCTTTGTTTTTATTATTCCACTTACACACACACCATCCACTATGATGATAGGCTATTACGGCGTTTAACTCGTGAACATTTTATACGATATGCAGAATTTAAAATATTATTCGCTTTATCATGTGCAACATTGCGTTTATATTCGTATCGAATTGGTAAAGCTTAAATGTTTCCGCACGAAAAATAACTTGTATGTTTAGTAAGTGAACTTCCTTGGAATGCACGAATCAAGTTTAATATTTACATTTTAAAACGTTGCACTAACAATTAGCGGAAAGAATATTTAACTATAAGTACCCAGCGAATTACGGTTTTAAAACCGGCGGTAATAAAAATAGAATAAAACGACTGTCGGTGCATTTTCCAAATTCACTTTTTTAAATGATTGTAATTTTCCACTACCAATTATTTAACAAAAAAATGCCTTTCTACCTGTATTTTATTTTGTTTAAAATTTTGCACACCAAAATGCCGCAATAGCCCATAATTTCGAGTCCCGCACCGCCACAAATTTTCTCGCTCTGCCCGCCCTTTCATTTGTACACCAAATTGCCCCAGTGAAAAACTTCATGGGTTTCCAAAATCGATTTTAATTTTCAATGTTGCTCCAATTTAAAATACTAACAGTTTGCATTTTTAATCTTTTAATTTAGTTAATGCAGTAAACTGTGGGTTACCTACTATTTAAATTGGGCCGCTTTTGGAATCTAGGGAACATAGTTTCAAAATAGGCATTCGCTTTATTTCAATGTTTTTAATTTACTCGCTAGATACTCTTAAAATGTAATAATACGTAGGTAACGATGAATGCGATAAATTTAAATTTTACGAGCCATTTAGATTGCCTAGTTTTATTTTAATATTTAACAATGACAAAATTAAATCGTGTAATAATTTGGGTGTGACTAATTACAAGTAATAAAGTTAGAATAGAACGAAAATAATAGTGATTTTATAACATCTAAATATAGATTATCAAAATTGAACTCTACTTAAAAAAAAAACTATTCAATTTAAATAATATCTTTGAAGGTCGTGTTAAACAATGCATCTGTGCAGCGTAATGCAGTTAAATAATACACTGTACCTAATTGTACCTTAATTAGGGGAATTTCAATGTTCATATGTATATTTTATTGTTAGATTAATTATTAACTGCGTTTTTATATCGATGTTACGCTACCGATGCATAATTGAAAGGTGGAAATCGATCGGCGGGTGAGTGTTTCGAATTTTTGTGTTAGAAATGTTTGAAATTTCATTTAAATTAGTATTTAAACGACACACTTCTATGAAGACTTACTTCTAAGAAAGACCATCAAATTCTTTACTTGATTGTTATCATGTCTCTTTATAATTTTCGATAAAATGCACCATTTTCGAAAAAAATTAAAAAAAGTGATAATTCTTTTTAATTCTTATAATTTCTCTAATAAATATTATTTTTCAAAAAATGTTTTTCTTTTGAGAAAAATTAAAAAGAAAAGAGTTTTTTGACATGCGACACGAAAATTCGATACCGATGCTTGGATACCGATGTTCGGATTTTCTATATTTTATTTTATTGCATTTTAGGGGCTATTTTGTTGATGAACCGTGGCACGATTCAAATGACGCCATGTATAAAAGAACTAAGCTTTTTGTGTCTGGCCTGTGGCATTTATACACATAACTATACCTACTTATTGTTAGTCGTTTTATAGATTTATGACCAGAAAGAAATAAGAATTAAGTAATATTTAGTTGCAGGCTGTTTACGATCGTTCAGCTCCATAGGTACTATCGACAGTAGGTATAACTATAGAAAATAAATCACTTCCATAAGATACATTTATTGTCTTATTTTCGCAATAATACACTTTTAAGATTTGTAGTACAAACATGAACGTTAATAAGCGTTTTTAGTTTAAAATAAAAAATAATATCGTAATGTTAGGTTTCAAAATAAGAATATCTTTTTCAGAGTGTTGCAAGTAATGGAGTGATAGGATCGATTGATGACATTCCTGAACAATGTGCCATTTGTCGGAAAGGATCATGTAAAAGTATTTCAGGTTTATACATGAAACCAGATTTACCACCGGGTTACTCTCTAATAACGCAGATTCCTGTAGGAGCGTGTAACATCTTTATACAGCAGTTACAGCTTACCAAAAATTATATAGGTAAGAACGTAAACAACATTATAACATGAAATGACATGAATATTTTTCATTCCAAATACCAAATACTTTAAAAATCAACATTTTTCGATGGGGTTTAATGGTTAAAATGAAATACTTTCCCACTAAAATAACACTACAATATAGGTAACAGACGAGGGCATTAAAATTAAACAAAATTGTAGTAGGTATGACATTTCTTTACAACGAACAGTAAAGAATTCAATAAACCTTCTGCAAAAAACATTTTTACATGATAATATGTTAGCTACCTAAGTAATAGTGTAACCATTGCTTAATATTTTATAAAAAGAATGTTTGTTGGTGATAATAATAAAGACATTGTTTTAAAAAAATAGTTATTATTACAATCTATTGTTAAAGTATTTACATTTTTTAGACAATTACTATATTTAAACATCATTTTGTAAAATAATAATTTATAAAGTAAAGTAAAATAAAAATATAATCAATCTAACCTCATATTTATTTACTTGCTATAATAACTATCAAAATTATGTATTCGATAAAAATCTAAATAAAATTGAACACATTTTACATATTTTTATTTCAAATTATCTAATGTTTATTCAAAAAATACATTAAACTGCCCTACGCCACTGGGAAACTGAAGTATGAATTATGAATGAATTCTCGTACGCACATTCCAAACATCGTATCGTTATAGTAACGACCTTGCCATTAAAATGGCCGCCAAAACAACTTTGTTATAGTAAACCACGCCCACATACAACTATGAATGAAAACTATTTAACAATAAAATACACGTTATTAAGTACAATACCGAATAACAATTATTAATAATGTTTAGAAAATTAATAATTTTACACATACCCATCGTGAAATCCTAGTAACCTATCAGTTAACAATAAAATATAATTTAATCTAATCTCATTTTTATTTTACTTTTTAATTTAAAATAATGTATTCAAAAATATATCTTTTACTTTTAGATTATAAACGTTCCATAAAGTTAATATAATAAATTGATCATTGATGAATTAAAAAAAAGAACAATTAAGGAACTTGCTTAGGGAGTTTTTCAGCGTTTTATTCGTTCTCATCAATGTATCGAAAACTATTAACATTAGTTACCACTATGTATCTGTTATAATTAACGCACAACATGAGTAACGTATATTTTAACAATTTCAGTTTGGTTTCGTTTAACTGCTTAAGATATAACTAACTTTTATAATAAAGCAAATCGCTATGGATGTGGACACTTTTTTCTAAAATGCTTAAATTATTTAGCGTTACGAAGTTCCAACGGCTCTTATATTCTCAATGGAGAATGGAAATTTAGCCCTAGTAGGATTTTCGACACTGCCGGAACTCTTTTTACGTATAGGAAACAAGATGGTAGAGTATTGGAGACGATCTCGGCTCCGGGTCCACTTTCCAGTCCCATAGATATATTGGTTAGTAGTGCGAAGCATTTACTTTTTTAGTTATTAATAATACGTTATTGATTCTTAGCTTGTTTACCAGCAATCAAATTCTGGTATAAAATATGGTTACGCGTTACCGGTGGAACAAACGCCTATAGAACAAGCTGCACCCCCTTACATTAAAAATCAAATGAATCCCGTTGGCTTAGAGCCGCGTAGATTAGATATGCCGACAAACTCGATTACTCAACGAGACGAAGCTAGATCGACTAACAATCGGAAACGAATGAGAAGACGATTCTTATGGAGAATAGCAGGAGTCACTCCATGTTCCAAACCCTGCGGAGGAGGTAAGGTACAATTTGTTTTTATCAAATTCTTATTCAAAAATCTATTAATAAATATTAATTTTAAGTAACTGAAAAGTGAACTATTAGGAAAATATTTGATGGGGGGATATATTGAAATTTATCTATCCTTATATAGTTAGTTAAAAATTGGCATTTTCATAAACATTTCAACAATTGTACAACAATTTCAAATTGTAGTGATAGAAATGAATTCTATTATCAAACCGACATTAATATATTATGTCTTCCAATAAATTATAATATTAATTTATGTTTTAATTATAGGACTTCAATCGACAATATTTTCGTGCGTTCGTGAGCACACTCAAACAGCAGTACCAGACAAACGGTGCTCCCATTTAGATCGTCCCTTGTTGCAACAGGTACGTTGTAATACCCAGGCATGCACGGCTTATTGGGGTGGCGTATGGGGACCTTGTAGCGGTTCTTGTGGACAAGGCATACAAAATTTCATAGCACGTTGCCAGCAAGAATCCTCATCGGGCCAAATAATTGTCGGCGACGCTTTATGTGCGAAGCCTAAACCGTTTACGTCTAGTAGGCCATGCAGACTACCACCTTGCAATAACAGATCTGAAAACGAAATACGCCCCGATTCAAATAATATGATAGAAGTTTTTGAATGGAAAACAGGGTCGTGGTCGCAGGTATTCTTGTAAATTTTTTAATGTTTTTTTCTAATATAATTTTTATTGCCGCTAGTGTTCTGTCTCGTGCGGTACTGGACAAAAAACAAGAACTGTATCGTGTCCAAGTGGACGATGTATACAAGAGAAACGACCGTCTCATGCGGAATATTGCGACAGCGGCAGCTGTGCTATGCAAGGACAAGTTTCTCCGTGGCTAGTTTCAGAATGGTCTTCTTGTTCAGAAATGTGCGGAACCGGAATGCAGACACGTTTAGTTGTATGTGGCATCGTTAATTGCGACAGTAATACAAAACCTGAAATGGAAAGAGCATGTTCTAGCGATCGATATTGTGTGGGACAGTGGTTTGTGGGCCCTTGGGGTTCTTGTTCCGAATCTTGTAATGATTCGTCTATGCAAAAGCGCGAAGTATTTTGCATGGTAAAAGTTAGAGGACAAACACGAATCACCAACGATATGACTTGCTCTGTACAAGATAAACCTCCCACAGAAAGGTTGTGTCATGGAAGTTGCCCGGCTAGATGGTTCGTTGGAGAGTGGGGCTTGTGCGAAGGAACGTGCCCGGCCAGTACGCAAAGACGCGACGTTAGGTGCACGGAAGCGAATGGTGTTTTATCCAATACGTGTAATGATAGCGATAGACCTGTAATTAAAAGACCCTGTGGTTGTGAAAAACGTGAAGATCAAGCGAATAAACCTGCCCAAGATGAACCCCAAGATCGTAAGCATACAATCGATCAAATATAAATAACAAACGTAACGTAATTATTGAAGTTTATTTTTTAGATAACTGTGTAGATAAATATTCAAATTGCCATTTGGCTATCAAGGCTAGATTATGTAACTACGAATATTATGTAGATCACTGTTGTGTGTCGTGCAGAAAAGCTCCACAAGATGTGAATCAGTGAATATGGCAAACATAAAATGACCTTGAAGCACACTGAGATATAGGACTCGTAAATTTTATGAGTATAAAATTTGACTGAAATCCTTGTGTTGAAAAAGATTTTGTTATTAGTACCTACCTATGTTGCATGAATTTATGTATAAGTACATCACTTTTAGAATACTCTCATTGTTAGTTGTCTGTGATTGTTTACTATTTAATGTTAACATTAACTCGTAAATTGTAACGTTTGAGTGCCAGGATACTTATGTAACACATAATTAAGCTTGCAGAGCACTGCCATTTGTTGGGATGAAGTACGTACCAGTTTGAAATTCATTTTTGTGTTCCATTCGAATTACCTAGCTATTTTAAGAGAATGATCGATATTAAAGTAAAAATAAATAAAACTATTTGTTTGCGTTCATATTTTAACAAATTTACGCTATAAAGCGTGTGACTGCGCACTTGCCAAAACACTTAATACTTAAATATAAAATACTTACCAATTTGTAGTACTAAAACTCTAGATACGTTACTTTTAAATTATAAGTAATGGCGTTAAGTTACATAAAATGGAGTATTATAATCATTTACGCTTTTTCATATTTATTAGTAAAAAAAAATGGGAAAACTAAAGGTATTTTATTTATTAAGTGAAATGCTTCTAATTTTTTAAATACCTACCTGCAAGTTAATAACAATAGAAAGGGTTTGATGTATGAAACTATGAAAATCTATGATAAATTCGAGTTTTTTCTTCTAAAATTATTTTAGTTTATTGATGAAAAAATAAATGATTATATGTATAATATAAATGATTTAAATTGCAAATACGCGAAATTATTCGACTAACCCTATTTAACAATACCACGAATTTGGCAATAACTTGATTTGAACGAATTCATTAGAGACCAAATTCCAACTATCACAATTGCAACTGTTGCAACAGTTCTTGACGTAAAAGAGCTAAACGATACAAACCAATTCGTATGATATCCAAGACAAATACAAACTATACCCACAACGTAGGTAATCTGTCCTAGGCAATTATGAATAAATTTAAACCAAACAGGTTTCGTAATGTTCTGAAGAATTCCAAAAGTAAAAGCCAAAGGACCAGATACTAATGTTAATACTACAAGTATCAGCGAAATTAAACCTACAACATTTGTTTTAGTATGCATCGTTTAATAAGCTTTTGTAAGTACCTGTAATTGCGTGACCTGAGCTAAAATGTGTAGTGTTTTCGGTTTGTGATTGACGAAACATTTCTAAAGAAACTCCGATGATCACAAAAACCGCTCCCAAACAAATCAAAATGCCATGTATCCAATACCTTTTCTTGATTTCGATGTCTTGAGTCCATACATTATTATCAGAAAATAGAATTAAAGCTTCGGCCATTATTGGCAAAAACTGTAATTTTAATAAATAATAGGCAATGGGCTTCTCGAGTTTGAAACGAATAATAACGTAACATTTAACCTACCCCTAAAGTGCATAATATAACATGCCACGAAAAGGGGTTGGAATAATTTTCAATTGCGATCCAAATAGAATAAACAGCCAAAACTGCTATACTTTGATGAAATAACGTGTTCCATATCCATTTAAATACTTGAAATGTCGTGTCTAAATATGTAATTATCATTTTCATGTAGAAGGTGAAGTTAAAAAATGTAATAAACTAAATTTTTTGATCTTAAATGTGTTGTCGAAAAACTTCAGAAATAGAGCAATCAAAGATAACATACTAAGATAAGAAGAATGTTGTTGTCATTTATCTAAACTACCTGTATGTAAATTGAAAAATTTATAGAGAAATTCTTTAGATAAATACCTAACGCTATTTATTTGTATTTTTGTTTAATCTTTCTAATCAAAACATGAATTAAACTATTGAAAAACAGAAAAATTTGGATCATTATTTTCGGCCAGTATGCAGTTTCACGATCAAGGAGGAAAATATTAATAAAAAATTATATTTATCTTATAAAATGTATATAGGTATAATTGAAAAGAGGAACTAGTTACAAAGATTTTTAAATCACATTTCATTTTATACAGAAATCCTTGTACACTAGTGACAAAATTAAACCAGACAGGTTTATGTGGTTTATTTTGTGCAAAAGTGTACCAATATATTCACATTGTGCTTTTTAATAAGTTAAATGTAGTTATTATCCAAGTACTTGACGATTTCTTGCAATGTTATGAACATTAATATCTACGTATATTACAATGAAGTGTTTTATAAGCATCATTAATAATATTATGCTTGAATCAACAATAAACAAATTATCAATACAATGATTATCAACATGTACTTAATTAAATAGAATTACAAAATTACATAAAATTATTTGAAATGAATGTACAATTAAATTAAAAAATAATAATAATTATAATGGACCCAAGAGCGTAAGGAGATAATTTTCAATAACCGCCAATGCTGAAAAATAAATAAAAATATTAATTCTGTTTTATACGATTTAAAATTAAAACGAACCTAAACTGCTATTATGATCGATTGCCAAGTTATAAGCACTGTCGTTACAATGGTTTACCATGGTTATATCGGCACCTCTTAATAATAATTCGTTACAACAATGTGGATGATTACCGCTCGCTGCGTACATTAAGGCCGTGTTTCCTACCTAAAATTTTTTGTGGTAATCAAAAAATGGTATAACCCGAGCAGTTATTTTACTTACTTCGTCTGTATGATTAACTCTAGCTCCTTCATTTAACAATAGTCTTACAACATCATGATGACCTCCGTTTGCTGCTAACAATAAAGGTGTTTCATTTTCGGGTCCTAATTTATCTATTTGGGCTCCATTATTAATTAACAATTGAACTGTTGCTATCTGTCCATAAGCGGCAGCCCAATGTAAAGCTGTCAATCCACCACTATCGCAAACATCAACCGATGTTTCTTTCTTTATATCTTTTTCGGTTATTTCACCTTGGCCTGCACGAGTGTGAAAGCTAATTTCTGATTCTTGAGGTATCGGGGTTTCGGCCTGAGTGTTACCACGTTGTAAATTAGTTAAAACTGTACCTACAGTTTGCTTGTAAGGTTGAAATGCACTCTTACGATTACCATCTTGCCACGAACCAGGCGACCACTTCTTAGGGCCACTTTGTAAGTCGCTAGTAGAAGCACTTTCGGAAACTGATGCCGTCAGGTCTATTTGATCGCTTATTTCCATTCTAAAAGTGTATTTTAATTATACATTGATAGCAAGCGAACAAAACTGCTTTAGATCAGTTATAACATTTTTGCAAAGGGATGTAAGGGGTGGAAAAGCGAATAAACAGTAGCCTCTACCACTCAAATGTCAACCTCACCTTTTCGTGGTATATCCTATTTTTACTAACGAGGAAATGGCGACCGAGTAGTGGCGGGATAACCACAGACAAAGAAATGTGTTAGAGGAAATGCTACCATGTGGAAGACAAAAATATAATTGGATAGAAGTAAAGGGAAGTTATTGCAGCCAAGAATAAGAGTAAATAGGATAAATATGGAGGTAAAAATTGGAAAAAGTAGATGAAATCAAGGAGTCAAATCGTAATACATGTTTCTTGAAAGAAATGGACTATTGAACACAACTATCGAAGGAAAAATTGAATTGATATTAGGTATTTAGGATCAGTTTTTCAATCATCCGTTAGCATTAATCCTTGAGAAATATATTATTGTTATAGAATAATTGTTGTAACAATATTGTCTCCATTAATTAAAGATTAGAATTAATTAGTGATTGAAACAGTGGCTGTTAAAGCCGGATCGCTGGTTAACTCTAAGGCCCTCATCAGGTCCTTAATGTAATACAACATAAAAGTTTCATTAAACAATAATATATTGAAAAATGAACCACTTTTTGTATGTACTTCATACGGTTTAAATGTTTCAAACTATGGGGCGTAACATCAGAGTAAAATACCTGCTACTTGTTTGTAGAATTTATTATTTATTGCTTCGATATTAAACTGCTGTCAGATTATACTTGTTTAACTCTGTTATTGAGGATTTGGCCCTACCATTTTGATACAGTAATATGGCGAAATTTTTGATAGATTTATATGATAAATAAAAAGAAGTAAAGTAAAAGCTGTAAAGGAATAATTTCCTCATGCAGTCCTTCGCAAAGTAATTTTTTTAAGTGAAAATTAAGTAATGATTTGTATAAACCATCAAATCTAGTAGGAATACTTTTTAATTTCACGAAAATCCTTTATTTTGTCATTGTATTTGCTGTGTAACCTGCTATAAATATAACTCAAAATTTCTGAACTAAAGCTCTACACCATTTCAATTTATTTTTATAATAATAAATTCTGTGGTAACTATACCCATTAAACATAAATATAATCTATTTAATGAGCAGTAATAATTTTGATTATTAAAAAACATACCTAATATAGCTACCCAATAACTACACTAGATTAAGTTTTTATCAAATAAAAACGTTTCATAATACTATTAAATAATTTGTATTTACAATAAATTAATAACCTATACGTTACAAAATTTGTTACTCGCTTTTTTTATATACAATTTGTTTCAAATTTAGTTCTCATTTTTGGCACACAAATTACAAAAATATACAGATTGGATTGTTTCTTTTCCTATTAAATTTGAAATTTAACTAATAACGTATTAAAGGGTTTTCAAAATCAACACATTTATTATAATAGCCATACATAATATCTGAAAAATGTTTAAAGAAATCGTTAATTGTTTGAGATTTTCTGTATGCTTTAAGAGAAACATTTTGAGAACTGTTGCAAACTAACCTTTAATCTGACAAGGCCAAAGAGTGATAACAATTTCAAATATCAGTGACCTTACAGCAATATTTGTGAAAATACGTAATATATATATCGCACCAGTAGATTTTAAAACATTTTACATAATTTCAACATGGAAACTTGGATTAAACTTAATAGTCAAACTGCAGGAAGAGATAAAGTTGCAAGAATGGTGCAATATTTGAGTAAATTGTTGTGGTATCAACTTCAACAACGAAATAAGTTGGGTGTATACAGTTTAAAGAGTCTAGAATACCAATTGAGTACCTTTCGGAAATGTAATGTGCCCTTGCTGTGATTATCGATTTCCTGTAATTAATTTTTAATTTTAATTTTAGTACTACGATTCGGTAGATGTATTGACAGTATTTATGGTCTAATAGCACTTTTAAAATACGAGAATAGTACAACTCGTACAACTGTAATACTGAGTAAAATTAGCAATGCTCTCTTTTTACTTACGGATCATATCTTATGGTTAGGACGTGCCGATTTGTGTAATATAAATACCAACAAATGGAGTCAATTATCTAACAAATATTGGTTATATTCTATTACTATGAATTTAGTCAGAGATTTTTGTGAAATTATGGAAATTATAAAAACAGAACAGCACCGTATACTTTCCAAGGAAGGTTGTAAAACTTTAAATGACTTGTTTAGAATAACAGGAAGAACTTTGCTATGTATTGGACAAAATAGAAGTGTTATGGTGGATACTATTAAAAATAGTTGCGATTTCTTTATTCCTCTAACAGCTTTAGGGCATATTAAATTAGCACCCGATACCATAGGTTTACTTGGCCTTATTTCGTCTTTTGCAGGTTTAATTGCTATTATTCAACAATATAAACTCGTACCAAGTTGAATTGTTAAAAGTAATGTGAAATATTTTTAGTTTTACATATTATAAAAGGTGGTTTTTGTATCAGAAAGAAATATATTACTGTTTTATTATGTATTGATTTTCTTTACTAATCAATAGTTAAATATTATAAAATGCAAATGATTCGAGGAAACAAATTTATTTGAACAACTTATTAGATAGTAATATATTATTGTAATTCATAAATTTGAAAAAAATTAAACTAACGTGGTTGCCATCTATGTTCAAATTGTATACTTACTATTGAAGAATTAAGATATTGTAGATTACTATTTTCATTATTTTTGTAAAGCTTGAAAGTTACAAAAAATATTCGGAAATCTTTCAAACAGTTGTATTATAGTATTTAATCCAAAAACGATGTTTAACTAAATTTTTATAATATGGGTGGTATTTTAAATACCTGTGGCAACTTTGTAAAATATTGATTGTTTGTGACAGCTGTCAAAATAGTATTCGTACTTTTAATTACAAAACACAATTACCATACATTTAAGCTAAGTGAGTAGCAGTTTTTTAATGGTAATTTGGGATGAAATAATAATGTTTATTTTAAAATTTTCGATGCCACTATTAAAGTGTTTTAAAGTTGTGGAAAACGTTAAGGTTAAAAAATTGTGAATAAAATTAACCTGCTGCCCTACTTGCAAGATGTTTATATTTAAAAGGAGTTCTAAGAATTAATTCAACATGTCAGGAAACAATTCTGGAGGAGTTACAACTCCCGAAGGAGTCAATCCAGAAAACAACTACATTAATGTGGGACCGCTTATAAATACCAATCGGTTTCGAAATAATAACAATCAGAATCCTTTGTTTAATGTGAGAGACAGACTATTTCATACATTATTTTTTAGAAGTGCTTTAGCTTATGCTCGGACAGTTCCTAAACCTGTACGTAGATTTATAGAATTTATGTTTTTGTTAAACGCCATCGCAGCATTTTTTGTTTTGGTGTATATACATATGGCATTCACGAAGGCACCTGTAAAATGTTTAGATCATATTAAAAGTTCGTGGCCTCGAGATGGAATCTTGAGGGTAGAAATATTAAGAAATGCTGGTCGGGATTATAACATCGAACAAAGTTATGCCAAAGAGCAAAAATTAAAACATGAGAAAGTAGAAGATTTTTCTACAATGTTAGGTTTTGTAGTTCGCGATGGTCTCATTAATATCGAACCATCATCAACTGAAGAAAAAAGTAATAAGGAAACCGAACCGCTTGGTGAAAATTATAGCAATCAATCGGATTTAAATCAAAATAACATAAACATATATAATTTTATGCCAAGTTCAACTACAAATTCTTCACAAACTAGTACACCTTTAATATCAACTACTTGGAACAACTTATATGATTTACCTCAAGATTCGTTGTCCGTAACTCAAAATAATCAAGAAAAGAAACTCCTATATGCAAACGAAAGCGTTAAAATTCCTAACTCTATAAATGAAGGTGTGCCTATAATGTCGAGGATAAAAAATATGGCCGAAAAACAAAGCAAAACCAGTAAGTAAATTTATGTGGCGTTTGTGATGAACGAAAGTATTTATTTGTACATTACTTTTAGTATGGCCAGAAGATGAATACATCTTGGAGTATTCGTTAGAATATGGATTTTTACGATTAAGTCCTGCAACCAGAGCTCGCCTAGGTATACCTGTACAAATTGTAACCTTAGATCCAGGTAAAGATGCCTGTTTTGGAGATTCATTCAGTCGCCTTATTCTCGAGGAATTTCTGGGATTCGACGATTTACTGATGTCTTCTATTAAGGCCCTTGCAGAAAAAGAAGATAATAAAGGTTATTTACGGTAACTATTCGACATGTATAAATGTTGCGCATTTTTTAATTTTTAAAATTTCAGAAACGTAGTAACTGGTGAACATTACCGTTTTGTCAGCATGTGGATGGCGAGAAGTTCTTATTTTGCTGCATTTTTCATTATGATCGTGTTTGTAAGTACCTATTCAAATAATTTTTTGATAGACTTAAGTATAGATACTTTAATTTTCGTCACACTTTCGGAGAGCATAACATTTTGTAGAATATGGCAATCTGAAATACTTTGTAGAAAATCTATTTAAATTAGAAACACTTTAAAATTTCAGTATTTTAGAAATGGTTTTAAGTTTGTTTATTATCATACTTTTATGTTATTAAACCGGGAATACAAACAAATCTATTGTCACATAAAACATAAAATCATTTACAAAGCAGTCTAGGTAAAAAAAGATTCAGTTGTTTAATGGCTCATTTTTTCTATGTATCATAGCCTGCTACTACTGTCGACAAATGTATTTAAATAACATATAAAGCACTGTTAGGTGTCCTATCGAAAATTAGTGTGGTTTTAAAATTATTGCCTATATTTTAGTCCAACAAATTTGGTTGAGTATACATCTAAATTATACATTTTACACTGGTCGTTCTTCACAGAAGTAGGTGTTCATCAACATGTGTTAACATTATCTACCGAGACACTTATTAAATCTAGAATTCAGTTCAGTTCTCTGGATACAGATTGTACCAGTTTATATTTTCACATCTATTTAAGTTTTGTTTATACAACAAGTTTATAAACAGTTAAAAATTGCACTGTGAAAAATTAACATTTAGAAAAATTAGCTATTTTTAATACAATAATGAAACTTTAAAAATTATTATTATTATTACAATTAATTATTATCGTGTTTATCTCCATAGAAGCGATTGTTGCAACAATTGTTTCCAACGAAATAAATACAATTTAGTAGTTACTTTTAATCGAACATATATGCATCCGTCTGAGAGTTTACCAATATCATTGTTTTAAATCTAAAGAAGATTGCCCTTAAAATCATTTCGATTTCATACTTTGATAGAAACATATTATATAACAAGTTTACAACCATTACAAAAATTACATTCTACTTTTAAATACTGTCCAATATGCCGATGCAACAATGCAGCAACATTTTTCATTCAAAAGTAATAATAATTATTATTTTGTATGAAAAATGCTTTTACTTTTTGTTTCAATGATTATAATTATTATCTTTAGTAACTAAAATATATAATAATTATACGTTATTCACAATAGATTCCAATCAGGCCATTTTTACAGTACTAATAGATTGTAATCTTTTTTTGCCATGTCATATGTGTGCAGGTAAATCGTCGATAGAATATACCACATTCAAAATTTTAAACTGAGTATTGCAAATTTAGTAACTTTATGCATAACGTGCATCGGAACCTATCGCGAATAACGTATAGTATAGGTTCTTAGTTAGTGTAAAAAATAATGCCGACTTGTGCGCACACTTGCCGACTTTGCGATACAAGCACGAAATTTTAAGGGCATATTCTATATCTTATCTGTATTAACCACAATAACCGTCAGAGTCCTTTGAAATCACCCCTTAATTCAAAATAAGGCCCCTCTTTAGTGCCCGGCGTGCGTAGCAGTATTCGGCGTGTCACCCTTTAAGCACGATTTTCTCGAATATGGTAAATTTTATGGAAGATAAGCAAGAGTAACTTTTTCATTTTAAAATGTTTGGGGAATCCAACTATAAAGTTATTTTTTTAAATTAATTTCCTGAAGAAAAATGTGATTAGAAAGGTTAGGGATGTATCCTTGATCCCCATGAAGTGGTATCAAAAAATCTACGAAATTGTTTTGAAATACTTCATTTATTAGGAATTATTACCAAACATTATTAAATATTATTGAAAAATAAAAGCGTCGCCTATGACGCTCGTAACTTTCGGAAAAAAGTTTATAGAAACTTAAAGTTTTATTTTGACGTGTTCTAATATACCTACGTCTAAAATGTTTGCGTCCTCGGAAGATTTTTAATTATTTAATTATTAATTATTATTAATTTATTTTTTTATTTAATTTTTAATTAGACACTCTGTATTATAACACGCCCCGAGTATTAAAAGGGGGTTATTTTGAATTAGTAGGTGACTCTGGCGGTTATTGTGGTTAGTATTGTCAATAGAATATCTTAGTTGAGTAGCCGATGGCGAAATTATTAGGAAATATCCTGGAATCATTCACTTACTGCCAATTTTTGAGTTTCGACATTTTGTTAGTTGATCCTGAAATTTTACATGTGAAATTTCATACTTTGCCTGTAACATATGTGCTAATCCAGATTGATTTTACGTAATTCTTTGAATATAATTAATATCTTCCTATTTACACCAACATAACGTAGGTAAACGTAGGTGAATTAGTTAAATCTTATTTAATTTTGTCACTAACGACATGCACATCAATCGATTCGATTCGATTTTCGATGTTTATGTTTTTAAAGTTTAATCACCCTGTATAGGCGTGAAAATTAACGGTATTCTAATATTGAATAAAATTCGTAATTTAAAAAAACACGATAGAGAATTTTGAGTGCGATCGTCTACATGTGCGTTGATAAGACCACATCAAAGCGTACGTTTTATTATCGCGAGTCGCACGAATCGTTCCTGATAAATAAACTTTCTAAAATTTAAATAAGGTATTTTCGTATTTATGTAACAAACTGAGTCAGATTCGAATAAGTACCTATTTTAAAAATTCCCTTTAGTTGCGCGTCGGCTTTAACGGTGTTCAGACGGGGTGGTAATAAGCGTGTTTGGTGACGTTTTGTGTATATTAATTTGGTGTTGATGGGATACTTTCTGGAATTCGAGATCGATCAGGAGCAGTTTCATACGACAAAAAGGTCAGGATTTTGTCAATTTACTAAATTATAAGGGTGTTAGGATTAGGTCAACTTATTGTTTCATTGTGTCTGACTAAATAAGAAAAGCGAATAGGTACCCTAATTCAATTTATAGCTCAATTGCGATAGGTACGAAAGTGAATTTTACACGTTTTATTAAATATTTTGATTTCTTGAAGATTTGATTAAGATTTGTTTAATAAGTTGACGTGTAAAAGGCAAAACGACGTAAGCGGAACCATTCATAAAAATGTTCAGGAAATGATGAAAATTGATTTGTTACCATTATCGTAGTTAGTTGGTTTTTATTTACTGTATGAGGACTTACAAAAAAGTTTGAAATAACTTATCGCGTAAGTACCGAACAAGTATCATAATTTTAGTGAAACAAAAGGCGACGTATTTGAAATAAATTAAACGGTGTTTGTCTTAAGGGAGCATTAATTTATTACGTAACACTAGTGGGGCCGGGGGAGAGTGAAACGTTGCGTTATTTTTTGTGATGTAGGGTGGGGGGAATTTTGTTAAATGTTACGTAACAAAAAATACAGAAAATAATATTGAACATATTGATTTTTTTTTTCATTTTAAAGTTTTGTTTTCCGTTTTATATTTTAGTTGTATGTATGAAAAATGTTTGTTTCTTTTATGCTTTACACAGAATAAATGTTAATTTGATGTTGGAAATATGGATTAAGTTTATACAGTTAAATATTTGAAACAAGTTGAGTACCCACATATTAAATTCCGACAATTTTCAATTTTGACTTTGAACATTTACCGTTTCTTTCGAGGGGAGAGGATATTTAAATGTTACGTAATATTTGAGGAGGTTTCGGAATTTGTCGGCAAAAGTTGCGGATGGGGGTGAGGGGATCGAAAATGTTAAAAGTAGCGTTACGTAATAAATGAATGCTCCCTAAATGATGTGTCACCTGTATAACGGCGCCTGCAAAAAACATTTCAGGGTGACGAAGCTCGAAGACAAATAATTACCTACATCAATAACGTTTTATTTAATTGTTTCATTTTTTTTTCGAGCCAATACTTATAATAACATTTTAAAACTGTAATCAAAGACACCTGTGTACCCACCTTCCTTGTAAGGCACCGTAAATCGGATCAAACACGATCCCTTTAATAATTCTTACAAAAGAAATGAACGACGTGATTCCGTTGATTTTTATTAAATTTGGTTCGAAATAATTACATACCTATAGTTCGAAAATTTTTTGAATTATCACTTCTGTATTTTCGCACACGATTTGTACCTATAGGTGTTTAAATTCTTTTATAAAATTTATTTGGGCATTAAATAATATTTTTTGTAGGTACATACATGCATTTATGTTTACATTGTTTATTTAATTCCTACATTTTTTTGTAACGATTTAATTAGTTTATAATGTAAGTAGGGATGCTAATATTTTCAGATGTGGGTATACGCCAACCTTATTTTTACACAAATGAAACTAATTTAAATTCTTCAAAAATAAATTTAAATCAAAATTTTACACAATCAAATAAAACATAATATACTTGTGGGTAATGTATAATAGAAAAATTGTTAGATATCTTGCATTCTTTCCTTGACTTGAACTCGCAGCTGCAACGTTATTGCACTTACGTGGCTTATCGGTAGTTAAGGCAATTTTATTATTTTAATTTTGTCAACAACACAATTTTAACATTTGTATAAAAATTGAATTGAAAATGCAGTACTTTTGAGACTCTTTTGACTGTAACTCTTACGTAAGCTTAAACAGGCTCTTTTTTACAATGATGATGGGATTATAGTTTAGACCAAAATTGCTAATTGGAATCGGGGGTTAATACGATTAATCTGGTTAATGTCGATTTTCACTTACGCGATATGCTGCGTTTTAACACTGCATTATCGTACTGCACAACTCGAGCGGAATAACTATCTAGTAATTAATAGTTATAAGAGCTGATGTCAAAATGATGTCGGTTATTTGAAAATTCACGCTTTTCTGTCATTTTCAAGCGACGGATGGCGTTATTTAGATGTCGACTTAATTCTACCCCTGAATACGTAGGTAATGAACCTCAACAAGTAGTACAAATTAATATAAACAAATTTTGTTAAAATTGTAGTTATTTACTGTTTTATCAGAACACAGTTTATCGCATAATCGAAATCCACTTTAATTACATGGATGTATTTTCCGGAATTGATACCGTTTTAAATTAAATGTTTTCATTTCGTATTTTTATTATTATAAAATAATAAAAAGCGATCGTTTAAAAATATTAGTTTCGAATAAATGATATCACTACGAGTCGTATTATTTTATCTTAATTAATGTATGTAAAGGGTGTCCTAAAAGGCATAGCCATACATTTGGGGGCTTGTTAATCGGTTTGTTCCAAGTTTGTGTATCGTTCATTGAATCGTGTATATCCCGTATGCGTACTGATATGGAAGAACTGTGTTATGTTGGAATTAAAAGTGCCCCAAGAAGGAAATATTCAAGACACGTGAATATGCTGGAATGTTCTTTTATTTTTTTTTATTTCAATGATTATATGATAATCATTGTTAAATGTGTATATGGAAACAAAGAAAAGATTTTGAACAATTACATTAACATTTATTGCATTTTAAATGTGATTATTTAACGTTTATTTAAAAAACTTATGTCTAATCGAATCGCTTATTGCTGAAAAATCCAAAGTTATTTTTTCTACGTGACAGGAAATGAAGTAAACGGTTCTAAAATTTATATGATATAATTGCAATTATTAAATTACTCAAAATTGCTAACAAATGTCTCGGGTTGTTTCAGCAAGAAACGATCGATCAAATTCAATTGATCAATAATTCAGTAACAGTTGAGAATCGGGCACAACTTATTCGGAGACCTTAATTGTATGACTATACTTTTTTGGTACACTTTGTATAAATACCTACTAACTTGTTATTAAAATATGGGTACGGTGGTGTTTTTACATTTTAATAACAATTACTTGAAAAGACGACAAAAAGCTGTTAAAAATATAAAATCGCACAATGGTAAAAAGATAGAGCGTTTTAACAAATCAGAACATTTTTGTGACGGAACAAGTTGATATTTCTCGACTTAATCCCTCGAGAACTACAAAATTTCTTAATGTAGCAAAGTGAATGTAAATGTAACTAGCAGTTAGTGTGGCAGTGTTACTTGATAGTTGACATAATTACGGGTAGCTTAGTGGGCCACTGGGAGCCAGTTAACCCGCCATAGGGCTCCGGTTGAGATTTATGCTGCTCGTAACTGGATCCCTCTGATTAGCGTTAACCAGCGACGCAAAAGGTCGTTTCTATACTCGGATCGTTTTCCAAAATCCTCGTTAATATGATAACCGCAAAATATAGCCAGCATTGATCGCTATTTGGTAAAAAATGAAGTCTCTCTTATACGGTTAGAACGGTCATAATAAAATTCATTTTACATCTCAGGAATAACTAAGTGAGGTCGTTCGTATCATGGACTAATTGAAATATCAGATTTCCGGTTGTTGGGGAGGCGACGACGGCATTTTAAAAAATAAACCCGACTTTAGCGTGACGTTTATAAGTATTAATGCGAAATCGGGGCTATAGTATTTGCAAGTGGTATTTGGTAATTGTAGCAAGCATTAGTTAGACTGTAATGAATAGAAACTTTCGTCTCTTACAAGAAAAAGGCAATTATCAGTAGGATTGCAACAAGTTTCTAAATAATTTTAACAATATGTTATTTTCCGTATTTCGTAACGTATGTAATATGTAATAAGCTTGACGTTTAAAACCGGACTTCCGGTAACAGGAGGAAATTCAATATAAACAGAGTACGACATACCTATATGTCTCTTGGTAATCTTACTTTATGGTTTTTAAGTAGACTTTTATTTGGGAACTTAGTCCGCCGTATATTCTGTAGTAGTTTTATGAGATAAGGTGAATGTGGGTAAATTCTCTATTGAAAATTAAAAGCAACGACTACTTCAATATAAAAAAATAAATAAAAGCATATGGAGACTTTTCTTTATTTTTTGTTTAAATCGCTTTGCACTGGTGTACATATTTAAATAAAATTGTTATGGGCTCTTAAAATAATTGCGAGGCACTGCAAAATTTATGCACTACAGAAAAATGTCCAAATTTTGGTGCGTTTGCCTCGTTAAACACTTTAAATGATACATAAGGTGCGTTTTTTACAAGTTTAAAAAAAAATTAAGACAAAGAACAGTCGAAGAGCAATTTATATAATGTTTGGAAAACAATTAGTCGATATAGCAGAGATGTTGTATCGATAATTTCCGATAGATTGTTTAAATTTTGTCCTGTTGGGAACGCGATAAAAGTGAATTTATAATTTTTGGGGATGCATTTATCCCCATTTAAATTATCTAATATTCCAAAACGATTTTCATTAGCGGAGTCGTTTCAGTGATTTTCAATGAAACGTTTTGAAAACTCATTCTTGCACATGAAAATAATTCGATGTTATTTAAAATTAGGTGTAGGATAATGTGTAATCATTGAATCATTAAAATAGACTTTACTTATATCATTTACTTTAATACCGAGTTTTTGTTTATAAAATACGTTCGTCATTATTAACTAAATGACAAATTTTAACAATAAAGATTGTTAAATGCCCCTCAAAATAATAATCGGTATTAAATACAACCAGAACTTTTGATCGAGTAGTAAATACGAGGCGCGTTTTTTAAGTAAGTACCGTTTTGGAATTAAAAAAAGACGTGCAAAGATATCGCAATAATTTTATTTTTACATGAAAGCCTGTACCTTAATCTACTTTTCTACATAATTTCCGTGAATATTGAGGCACTTGTCATAACGTGGCACCAGTTTTTGAATACCCTCCTCATAAAATTCTGCCGCCTGACTTGTTAACCACTGTATCACAAATGTTTTGACTTCGTTATCGTCTTGAAGATGATGACCACCCAGGTGTTTCTTCAAGTGCAGGAACAAATGGTAGTCGCTGGGCGCCAGATCAGGGCTGTATGGAGGATGATCTAGAGTTTCCCATTTAAAAGATTTGATGAGATCTTTGGTCCGATTAGCCACATGTGGACGGGCATTGTCATGCAGCAAAACGATACCCTTACTCAACTTGCCACGTCTTTTGTTCTGGATTGCACGACGCAGATTGTTCAATGTCTCACAATAAGACGCTGCATTGATTGTCTCATTACGAGGCAGAAACTCCACTAGCAATACTTCTTTTCTGTCCCAAAAAACTGTGCACATGATCGGACCAAAGATCTCATCAAATCTTTTAAATGGGAAACTCTAGATCATCCTCCATACAGCCCTGATCTGGCGCCCAGCGACTACCATTTGTTCCTGCACTTGAAGAAACACCTGGGTGGTCAGCATCTTCAAGACGATAACGAAGTCAAAACATTTGTGATACAGTGGTTAACAAGTCAGGCGGCAGAATTTTATGAGGAGGGTATTCAAAAACTGGTGCCACGTTATGACAAGTGCCTCAATATTCACGGAAATTATGTAGAAAAGTAGATTAAGGTACAGGCTTTCATGTAAAAATAAAATTATTGCGATATCTTTGCACGTCTTTTTTTAATTCCAAAACGGTACTTACTTAAAAAACGCGCCTCGTATATGAGTAGATTATTTATTATTGTAAGTAGTTTATAATGGAAGTAGGAAAGCTCATGTAGATTTTTATTTCCTGAGATTAAATATTTTTTGTTATAAAGTTACTCTTGGAATCGTTTTTATAATATAAGATTCATAGTTTAAAACTAGAAGTTGAACAAAGAAACGTCGAAAAGACTTACGGGATGTTAAATGAAAAACGAACGTGTATGTTATATATATATATGTTATACATATGTTATATGTGGTTTGTATTGTGTGTTTGGAAACTAGACTTTAGAACTATTCACGTTCGTATTTAAAACTTGTTTTATTTTTCTATACGAGCAGAGACAATAATGCGGCAATCAGATTCGAGTTCTTTCAGTTTATTTTAGAAATATTAGTAAAAACGAAAGCTCCGAAAGAAACAATAAAACGATCGATGTATAACGTGTGCGTCTTGTGAACTGTCATGTAAAAATGGGGACTTTGATTAGTGTTGTAGGTTTTGAAATAGTGCCGGATAAAAAAAGTCAAGAAACTCCTTTAGAGCATAAAGTGGAAAACGTTTAAAACGAAATTTCAAGAACGAGAAATATTTTCACTTAAAACGAATTTTATATTTATTAATGGAACAATTATATTAATGGTAATTGTTTAGGAAATAACGGCCAACATTTGTACGTTATATTAATCATAAAGACAAATCACATAAATATGTATAAATCGAGGTGTCTTTATCGCAGGGTTTTATAAACGCCGTTGGGCAAAACCCAATATAAGGATTAGAGATCGACAGGTAGTTAGTTAATTATCGAACAACAGCAGCCGCATGCATAGACATTTGAATAGATTGAACAATTGCTGCGACAATCGTTTCTATGGAAATAAACAAGATTTGGTAGCTACTAAATTTAAGATATTTCAATAAGCGTTGGTGCAACTTTCTTTGTCTGTAAATTTCTGATTGCAGTCTTGTGACATTTTTAAATGTTATTAGTAAATTACTGAAGTGCGATAAAGTTAAATAATAATCTGCAAACACCTATTGTTCAATAATCTGTTCTTCAGTCGAAAGTTGGGTTTTGCTAGGACGTCGACTATACCTACTGATAGAGGGAAATTTTTGTGTTATCAATATTCAAAAGTTTTAATAATTCAATTTAAAGTTTATGGTAGTTACGTTTAAATGTTCAGTCATTCATTGGCGCTTCTACTGCAAACATGCGTGTGTATCGAACATCGAAAAATGTTTAGAAAAATTCTTAAGTTCTTAAATTCTTAAATTCTTAATCGAAAGAGCCGTAATAACTCGAGGTAAAATTTAAATAATATAAGAACATATTTCAATTGTTTCTATTTCTGATTGCGAGATATTTATAATTTTAATTATTTTCTTGTCAAAAATTGATTCTCAATTAAAACTTATAATATCTTATCCAAACCTATATGATGTCACGCACGTCATCAATGCAAGGTTACTAGATGATGACGTTTCACACAGTGCTGTCACTTCGTATCTCGTATTTTTATAGTTCTAATAAATTGTAGTCGTCGTTCTTTATACCATTTAATATGTGCGCAGACAAATGATCTCTAGTATATGTCACTTTCCAAACTTGAAACCGAATTACAAATATACAATCTAATAACTTTTTGTTGATGACGTGATTGCATATAGGTTTGGATAAGCTATAGGTACGTATAATGTATATATTTTTTTAGTCAAAACACTATCGATGCTAACATAATTTTTTGTAAAAACACAATAATTGATAACACATATACACCATTGTTATTCATTACCTACTTATATTATATTTAACGTTGTCAATTTCTTTCGTTTCGATGAATTGCGTCCTGTCACTTTGATGTAACGCTACGGTGTCGTGCGATAAGATACACCTACCAAAATTTCTTTTTATCTAATAACGTTGTTATCGAGTCTGATTGCTATATGAACAAATGCAACCTTTCGTATGAAACGGATTTTTCTTTTTGCAACGTCCAGTGTTGGATTTGTTTTTGATCTGTGTGATTTGTTTTTTTTTCAGACGGTGTCCGTGTCGATGCTGCTGCGCTACTCGCATCACCAGATATTCGTGTTCATTGGTGAGTCTTTTGATTTATAGCGGGACACGGGTTCCCCCGGAGATCGCCACACTTTCCATCTCCCAACACCCACTAACCGGGGGAGCTTTTCCGACCTTCCCGTTTCCCGGCTAGTAACCTATCATTCAAGACATAGATACGATTCATGATGTTGCAAAAGAATGGCGGCTTATTTTTTATTCTTATGAAAACGAATGCCGATTTTTTGAGTAATTTGTGTGGTATAAAGATAAAGAACATTTAGATTTTGGATTATAATAACTTCTATACAATCGCTTAAATACAAATTTATTTCTTTGAAATAATGCATCGGGCCGTTAAAAATTTAATTATTTATTGATGCAAAGTAAAAATATTTAAAATGGACGTTTAAATTATTTTCTTAATAAGCGTTCCTATGTAATAATTTGAATTAACAAACAATACGTCACTGTAAATTTAATTTTTTAAGTTTACCTAATAGTAGGCGTTTGTACGATTTTAAAAGAAACACCGTTTCGTTCTGAAATGTTTTCCTTAGTATTCTCTACGCATAATTCTCTCAACGATGACTTATGATCTTGTTAAATGCTATAACATTTTCAAATTTGAAAATAATCGAATTACATTAAGTTTATAAGCAAAACTCGCCCGATAGCTCACAAGTTACGGAAACTCGACATTGCCGAAACACAATTAAAAAAAAATATCAGTATTCGTTGTAAATAATCGAAATTTGAAGTTGTTTAATTAAATAAAAATATCGACGTGTTCCCTTTGCAGATGGATCCCCATTAAAAAATTTTTTCTATAATAATCGAACAGAAGGTAATTAATGTTCGAACAACATTTATTTGCCGTAATGTACTCCGTTTTTGTTAAACTTAATTAAATTAAAAAGGCAGCTCACTGTAAGTTCGCTGGAAGCGTCCGTCAAATTTTAGACGAAACTAATCACCATCCAAAATGAATTTTTTCGTAATTAGAAAAGAGTTCGTGTTTTGAGTGTACTTTGGTAATGATAAAAGTTTACAAGCGTCCGTGCTGGGTATGCATAAATTATTAGAGCAAGATTGATGAAGGGAGCGAGAAGGACCGCGGTCGTACGCGATAACGAAGGAGACGAAGGAAAACTGGCTAATCAATATGGCGGCTAAGACGGCGACATTTCATTAAAACTGATTGCAACGCGACAACAACTAGACAATGCCGAAACTAGGAGAAAACGCTTTAAAAAGTTATTACCCGATGTTTATCCGAAGTTTGTTGTTGCAGTTTTCGACTTTATTTTGCCGATAGCTTTTTTGGGGGCTTAAACCACCGACACTGCAGTGATACTTGTGACTGCCTGGTCACTCACTATAGGGTCGTCGCCTTAGGGACCCAAGTCCGCAGTCCGGCAAACAACTGCTCATGTTGATCGGATTTGCGGTAGTGTTTTACATAAAGATCCGACCGACCGCTTTTGGCAACGTCATGTTTCCATTTCCAACAACTATTTTAGGATAATAAGCCCAAATGCAAACATATTCCTTCTGACGTGTTATCAGATTTATGCATGCCGTATAAAATGCATTTGTCGTATAATCTAATAATTCTTTTTGTTGTTTTATTTCAGTTGATCTACTTCAAATGTTGGAATTTAACGTGACCGTTTCGTTTCCAGCAGCACCTTTACTTACGGTTATTTTGGCATTAGTTGGTGAGTAGTATATTTCACGATTTTTAAAATACTAAACACAATCACTTGATTCGTCGTTAAAACGTAAACTAAATCGTAAGGTTTTTATTAAGTATTAAGTAATTAAAATGTTTCCAATGGTTTTGTCGAAAATGACCAAACAGTTTCTATTTCTTCTACTACAAAAGCGTCTCCTTAGATTTTTATCGTAAGATAAAACCGCTTTAACGGTTGTTCAAATATTATTGCGTATTAATGTACGTTTTATTAAATATTTTGATTTCCACAAATAAAATTTACAAATATATGGATGGCATCTGATCAGAAGGGCCTATCGAAAAAATTTTGCTATATTAATGTTATATGGAAATTTGCGTTATAGACTCTAATTCGCAAATTAATTCCAAACGGTTTTGTCACAATCACAGGACGTTTACGAGGAAAAATAACAAGTAAGGACCTTATTCAGAAACAGCGATTAAATTTTGCCATTAGATATTAAAGCATGTTTGATTAATTTCTGCAATTGTTTCTAAGGAAAAATACCCTAAATACATACCTATCTATTTATAACCATGATTTTTTTTTAATTTAAGGGTATTCTGTAAAATCTGTTAATTTTAACGTCCTATTAACAAGTTAATAGGAATAACGTACGCAATTCTTGATTGTGATTGGTTGTTAGTTTTTTTCATCAGGCCTTTAAAAAATAACAGATTTGTTACATAATAAGACCCTTTAATTGCAATATATAGCAATGTAATACTTTAAATAACCGCATTTACCTGCTTAATCGTCTTCATCGTCGAATTTTTTCGTCCCCTTAATTTACAAGCGAAATTTTGAGAAAAATTGCGTATCTTATCGTTACATACAAAACTCTTCAAATGTGTATTGCGAAATATATAGATACGAAATCACGATTTTAACGGTCGCTCATCTCCTTATTGTTAAATTACTAACAATAAATGAAAAATGTTAAATAAAAAATTAAAATCGATCTCTTCATTTTTTAAGGTTAAAAATGAATCGTGAAATAAAGGGGAAAATTATCAGAGTAAATGTGGCAGTGTTTCTAACTATGTTGGTCATATCCCCTATTTATTGGTTGTTTTATTAAGGGAATAGTTTAAAACCAAAAATATTGAAATTTTAAAAATTGTTAATAGGACTAATATAGTCCAAGCTCCCACCGCACAACAACCTACGTCACAACATTGCTAAAATTTTCTTAGTGAATTTAAGAGATAATATAGTCGGAAATACCCAACCGCCTTCAAAAAAGTTAATTTTGCCATACTTAAGTATATTTCTAACACCAACAGGCCTATATATTCATGTAAAGGACAATTAAAACTATGATTTGAAAAAAAAATAATGCAATGTAGGTGACATGCTGAAAATTTATACGTTTTTTGGCGGGGGAGGGGGAGGAGGTGGAGGTCTGCGTGTTCTGCAAGGCAGACCACGATAATTCTAAATAATTGATATTTCTCTAAAGTCTATAATAAACTTAATCAAGTAGTGTTGAGCAGTACTGCTAGACTATTGTTAGAAATACTAGCGAAGTACCTACATAAGTGCAATATTAAATTTAGTTAAATTAAAGGAACACGTCGTAAAATAATGTTGTTTATATACTATCTTACAAATGAAGTGCTCGGGGGAAGATAGTGACAAGCCACATATTGGTCAAAATTCAGTTTTCAATTTAAATCGGTGTTAGAAGGTAAAAAGCTACTGTAAAAGTATCGAGGCGATTTATTAATACATGACGATATAATCACGTAGTTGTTTTCTGTTTAATAAATTTAAAATGCAGCATTTTTGTGACAAAGAACGTAACAAACCACACAACATTCAACGTGACAAGCACCAGCTATCACTTAGTCAAGAGAAAGTTTTATCATAGTGCAGAAAATAGTAGTGATAGTGATGAATCGGGTGAATTTTTCGATAGTGATAAGGACAACGATGATGTTAATACAAGTAGTGGTAATGAAACTAGCAGTTCTTTTGAAGTAGATGGTAGTAAAGTTTTTTGTTGGCTTATTACTGCTTACTGGCATACTGAATACCTAGCTGTAATAATATTTAGCTAACTGTTGTTTCTTGTTTACTTGTAAAAATTAAAGAGGTGATTTGATTGAAAGACAATGATAAGCCACAATTTTTTCAATTTTATTTTATTTTTACTAACAATCAAAGTGATGTTCGTTGAGTTGTGATCGGAAATATAAAGCTAATAACAGTGTTGATAATATCTGTAAATATAAAATGGATAACTTTTATAACGTAATTTCAGGATTTAAATCGCCTTTTTCTCGAAATTAACATAATGTGGCTATTCACTATCTTCCCTCGAGCTCTTCAAATATACATAATTCAAATTACAAATATATACATACGTTTAATATGAAATGGTTCTAAATTTTAAATTCATACATCTGCGAAACTATCCCTGACAGAAAAAATCTGAACACGGATTTGAAACTAGCAGCAAAAGTGCTATTAACATCGGAAACATTTTTTTTAAGAAATAAAGATTTCATTTTTTTTGTAGCACGGTGTAATTAATTTAATAAAAAGTGATTAAAACAAACATTCAATTGTCTGTCGCCGGTGCCGTGCCGGTTGAATATTTCCTACCATATTACCACTTATATTTATTAACAATAAGAAAATTTTAGTAGTGTTGCGATGTAGGTTTAAATATATAAATGGAGTTCATCGTATTAATAAAATTTGCATTTATAATCTTTGGACTTTTTGAATGACATTTTACGAAAATTTAGTTGATTGCGCAATTTCTACAAAAAAAATGTAAATTTTAAGGTGGTGAGATGAAGCTCGAGATTAAAAATTGCAACTTTCTATATATCTTTCCGATTATACGTAATTGCAAGTATTTAATTAAATATTTTTTCTACTACTCTATAAATAACAGAACTTTGTAACCCTAGCAACACGAAAGATAACTAAAGTAAATCTTTTGAGTTATCCGGTTGCTGCTAGTTCAGAAAGGAAAACTTTCGGGAAAAGTGAAAATTAAAAAAAAAACACAAATTTTATAGGAAATTTTAATATTTATTTCAATATTAGCTGCCATTATCATCGTCACTTAACATTTTAAATCTTTATTTTCATCTTAATTTCTCTTAAAAACTATAAAATTTATTTTAAATGTTAAAAAATTTAATAAAGGTATTCAATTTAAATTTCATAATATCGAAGAGTAGTAGAAAAATTTAATACATCACACGATACGAAAGCCCTTTCGGGTGTTCGGAGGTTTCGAATTGTCCTCGACTTTCCCTCGACCATTCAAATACCTCCTCACACCAACAAGTTAACTTTCGTATCTTGTAATGTAAATAACTATTGATTTACAATAGGTAAATACAGTAATGTGCCTTGTCTGACTAACAAGATCACGTACTTTCTTACATTGTTCAAAATCAACCACGCTTCTTGCAAATTATCTTCATCAAATTTTTGCAGTAGGTAATCTCTAAAAAATTCACCAAAATTATTTCAAGCAGGTAACCGTAGAATGTGCACTTTCAGTTGCAAAAAGATAAATTTGGAGAAATTTTCCATTTTTTTGATCTTTATCTTTCAATTACGTTTGATCTACTTCTTTATGTGCACTCTTACTCTAAATGTTAATATTGCGATTTCTCTCAATCACCACATGTGCTCCTCTTTGCCATGTTGTGTATTTATAATAAATTGTAAGTAAGCCGATTGAGATGAAATAGTATAATATAAACTAGTTTATATGTGTATATACGCGATTAACGTAAGTCAAGTTAATTTATATGGTAGCGCGCGGTGCCGATGCCGGTGACATATTTAAAAATTTCCTTTAGTACATTCTACCCATTAGTGTAGGTATGTGCCGAATATTTCAAACGAAATTGTTAGGTATATACGTTTATATACCTCGACTCTTTACCTTGATTGTTTACAGAACCACAGTTGTGTTTATACGTATTTTGTCAATCCTTTTAAAGCGATTTATATGTGTTCTCATATGAAAATATCCAATTTTTTTTTTAACTATAAGGCGAAAACAACTTCAACGTGACCCATCTTTCAGAATATTTTATGAGATTAGGCATACTATCGAAGTGCTAAAATAAAAGGCGTCTTTTTATTTAAAAAGTAAAATCGATCTGTTTTGTAGTCATAAGCGTAGAAATGACCTACTTTTTTCTAAAATTAAAAAGAAAAACCAGGAACGAAACATAAATTTATTCATTTGGTTGTTCGCTGAAATTCGATAATGGTTCGTTTAACTTAATAAAATTTTCGACCTTAACATTGTCTCAAATAGAAAGATCTGGAAATCTAGAAAAAAAAAAAAGATTAATAAACGTAACTACCTGGTGATTTACAGCAACAAGTTAACACAGTAAAGCAACTAGTGGAGAAAGCGCAACAGGCATTCAATCAACAAGTAGAAACTCTTGGTTGTGCCGCCACCTTGGCTCACTGCCAACTACAAGTTACTGATAAATTCTTCTGCTTCTTTTTTTGAAAAGTCACGACCAAATCTTTGACTTGCGTTCGATTTCAAATACGCGCGTGCCGTTTTAACTGGAGTTTTAAAAATGAAAATGTTTAACGTTGGAATATTGTATTACATCACGTTCAAATACATTTAGAGATCTCGATTAAAGCGATTCATTGAAGCAATTTGAATCTCGGGATTTGATTATGAGAGTCAATGGAGCGCACCTCGTCCGTATCACGATCCTAATGAGTTTCAAAGTCATCAGATTGTTGCTGTGATTCCTCTAACCGCACTTTGCATATCTTTACTTAACGACACCGAAACGCACCGCAACGCGTCCACTTCGGAAATTACAGAATTATTTAATTTATTAATATTCTTAAATGGAGCAATATATTTTGGCTAACGAACGAATACGCACAACTATTATAGCTAGTTTATTGCATTAACAAATTACTAGTTCTTCATTTCGTTAGCTAAAATGTAATTTCAATTTTAAATCTTTAGAAAGACTTTAGAATCTTTCGAAAGTTTTTATAGTTTTCCACGGTATTTTTCCGAGAAAAATTATCGTCAACATATTGCAGATACTCGAGACTTCATCCTCTTGCATTATTAGTAAAAAACTTTTCCTTGGGTAATTATTTAATAGTGATAAAATATTAAAATTTTGAAAAATAGCTTATTTTTCCTAGTTGTGTTATGGCGTTTCAGATTTAAGTTGACGCACGGAGATGTCGCATAATGTCATTGTTGCAATCAGCTCGGTGATGGATGAGACCATCCGTCATATCGTTCGACATATCGTTTTTACAATGATCGCTATACGAGTAGCGCTAGTCTTTAATTAATCAGTTATTATTCTGCTGTAATATCACTCGTTGCTTGTTTTAATGTGGGTTGTGTAATAGGACGCGACCGCTAATGTACAAATTACCGATTTGCATAGGTATCACATTAATTAAAGTATTCTATTAATTGTATCAGAAGCGGGCTTTATATTACCTAGGTGCAAAATTTATGTTTCTAGTTAATATTAAACATTAAACAAAACAAAAAAATATTAAACATTATATTACGAGATTTACCTATACAGTTTATTACGAGTACGTATGCGCAATAATAAATAAAGTTCCTTGTAACATTTGTTATTTTTTCGTTAGTTGTTACACGAATAAAACACAAATTCATCATTTAGTTTATTTATTTCGTTGATAACGATTATTTATTTCGTTAGCTATCGAAACGCGTTCGAATCAAGTTTAACTTGACGTGGTCATTGGTATTTTGTTTGTTTAGTGTGTAGTGTCACCGTTTTTTCTTTTAGAATGTGGTTTGAAAGTTAAAATTAAAGAGCATCCAGTGTTCAGCCGGTTGTTTTTTCTTTTTCCGGTAAAAATTCGAATTCTTATCGAATAAATGTAGGAAACTTAATTTTATGTAAAATTCTTTAATGCCCTTTATAATTATTGAGAAACTAAAGAATAACAGTACAAAATAGATTCACAAAAATAAATTTTTAGACATAATTCTTATTCTATCGTTAGAGTAAATGTTCAAATTGTTTCAATGAATACAGTTTTGATTGTAAATTGTTATTTATAGGCCACTAATGCAATAGGGAAAACAACAATCTCAAAATGTCTTGCTTCAAAGAGCTGCCATCTTCAAACAGGTTAAACAAATTTCGCCAAAATTTGAGGATGCGTGGAGAATGAAACTACTTTTTAAATGAGGTGCCACTTGACCCACGTTGCAATTAAAAAAAGATGACGATGGCGTACGTTAATAAAAAATACAAACGAGTGTCGCAAAAATATAGGATACGTAAAAAGTAAATCGTCGTGTACGAGTGTTTTTTTTTTAGAAATTAACAATTCGGAATGTATTCCAGGGTTTCCAGACTTTTTATCCACGCTGTATGTGTCAATGCTTCCAAATATACCTACGTTATGTATATTTATTATATAATCGATGCTACTTTGGTAAAATTAAGTGCAAGTGCTAGGTAATTACCTTGCTTTATTTTTAATCCTTCGTTTTCGCAATCACTTTAATGAGAATGAAATTTGGCGTAGACGATTTCGACTTTTTACAGATTAGATTTCACGCAAATAACAGCAGCTTTTATTTCGTACGGTTGTTTTTTTTTTGTTTGCTCGGATTAAGACTAGCCCGTTTTTAATACTTAATTAACTGTTTGTAAATAAAACCAAATCAATTTCGAATTTGTTGTTCATCAACTACGTTGTTTTTGAATCAACGCCTCCGGTTTCTCGTTATTTGTGTCCCTCGGTTATTTATTTAATTACCTGTTTAGCGAAAGATCGACATTTCGGTCCAAAATAAATCACACGAATTTCATTATTTCTTATCGATTCGAATAATTTTTGAGTTTTGCTTAATGGTGGATAGGTAACTAACGCATTTTGTGTACACGTCTGTGAAATGATGAAAGTTGTGATGAGTTAAAATTAAAAATACATACACATGAGAAGTAGTCGGATCGTGAAACTAGAGGCACGAGAAATTGTTGAAGTCTCTCGGGGAATAAAATCCTTTTCGCAGGAAGTAATGCAGTTTACCGCCCGCGGTGTCGACATACGCTGTTCGCCTTTACTTCTCCGTACGGCGATGTATATTAATGGTGAACTAATGCAAGTTTTTAGTAATCTCTCGATTTATTTTATTCGGACTATGAATAATCGAATTAAGTTTGCAGAAAATAACGTATTTCACTGTGAAGTTGGATAAATCAGTTAATGCGCTCTTAACATCGTCGCTCGTTTGATAAATTTAAATTAATTGTTGTTTTTAGTACCTATACCGAAAAACTTAATAGTAATTAAGTTAGGTAGCTAAGTAATATGACATTTAGTTAAGAACGCCACATATTTTTAATATTTCTAGTTTTTTAAACTAGAAAGAAACTTATGTTAAATTATGTATATTTTAGTTATATTTTGGATTAAAGATATTTTGATATTGTGACGTACCAAGTGATCCAGCTCGACCATTTAAAAAAAATATATAATTTTTTGTTGTTAGATTAAAATTGAGACATTCTAATTCATTTAAAAACGGCGGCCGTTTTTGTTTCATGCCGATGCCAATTTTTGCGTTTCTAGAGGTCTGCGGAAAATCCTGTATTTCAGTTATGGTTTATCGCACAGCTCTGAAAGAAAACTATTAGTTTTAGCACACTTCATATTACATTTTTGTTACGTACGTTATTTTTCGTATCTTGTTTCCTTATGTCCGAAAAAATTAGAAAACATTCAAACTTCGGAAGGGCGATTTTTAGGGAAGGATTAAATCAATTTTTTTTAAATACTTATGTTAGGGCAGTTTGTGAAAATAAATAATAGACCCCTGACACTTGTCCCCTTTTTAGTGTACACGACCCCATAAATGTGCTATTTTTCGCATTTTTTTGAAAACTTTAGGGGTAAATATCTCTGGTGGGCGACCTGTTAAAAATTTAAACTTGTTGCACTTTAAATTACTGTACGAAAGTAAACTACAGTAAAAGGTTTGAGTTTGATATTCCACTGTAAGTAAGGTTACGACGAGATAAATCTTTAAAAAAAATCAAGATATTATCGGACATTATTATGCAGGGTGTCTAGGTCAGAAATTTCTTCGGGAGCGTATAGATCACGTCAAAATAATACTATAAGTTGCTATAAATGTTTTTTCTACGATGCGCCCCTGCCGAGGTATTCTCCCACAAAGTTGAAAAATAAAAATCAATAACAAGTATTTGTAAAAAAAAAAATTGAAGTCTGATCTTTAATCCTTCCCTAAAAATCACCCTTCCGAAGTTTAAATTTTTGTAATCGCAAATGTTAAGTTTGGTATGAAATTTCGGGCATAAGGAAACAAGATACGAAAAATAACGTACGTGACAAAAATGTAATATGAAGTGTGCCAAAACTAATAGTTTTGTTGCAGAGCTGTGCGATAATTCATAACTGAAAAACAGCATTTTCTGCAGATCTCTAAAAATGCAAAAATTGGCGCACGACCGCCTTTTTAAACAAGTTACGATAGAATTAAAATATCTTAGTTTTAAACTACCAACATACAGAGGGGTCTTCGTCGGTAAAAATATATATTTTTTGAAATGGTCGAGCAACCAGTCTGGACCACTTGAGATGGATTGACCCATATGCGAGATTTAAAAAAAAAACAATAATACGTTTAAAAATATTCCGTGACAAAATAAAAATTCAATGAGCGAAATGAAGGAAAAACTCAAGTGCATGACGAGAGATAATTAGTTCTCTCATTGGACAGAAACCGGTGAAAAGTCAAACAAGCTAGCGAGAAAGCGATTTCGCCGTTGCGCTATGGGTATTAAATGCATGCTTCGCTTTACCTTCATCCCCTAAATAGGGCCTGCCTCTTAAATTTGCTTTTATTGCCTCTTTAAAAATAAGTGTAACGTTAAAAACAGAGAGAAATCAAGTCCAGAAGGGACTAGACAATTTGATTACACGACAGCTTTAATTTTAATCAAAATTGAATTGAATAAACATTGTTTATTTGTAATAAACAGTAATAAACTGACTTATTTTATTATCAGTTTCGTTGTTCCAGAAAAATCCTTCTTGAAAGCTCCAAATGAAAAACCTACATTAAGATCGATAATTAAAATTTTCCATTTTCCAAAATTTTTCTTTCAGTCAACTTAGAAAAAAAATAAAAACTAGATTAGGCAGCTTAGGTAGCTATGGCTAGAGTTGGCATTTTACGAACTTTTCGAGTTAAAATACCTGTTAACTAGGTATATGCATTGTTGTCATCATTAGATTACTAAATATTTTAAGAAGCGGTTATTGTACGCGCTCTTTAATTAAGTATAGATAACTACCTACTTATTCGTATAAAATCTTGTCTAATGTAATGCGCCTTTAAATATGTTGTTATTTTATTTCCGGACAGAAGATCAAAAAGACTTTCGCGAACTACCTACCTAATTGAATAATTTATTATTACGAAATATCGACGAACTAACTGCTCTATGTTATAAAAAAATATATAGGAGTTTTACTTAAAAATATCTTGTCGTCCCTGTGTTATTCGTTTATAGCTACCGTTTTACTCGAATATCAAACGCGTAGGTCTTCTTTCTACATTTTACATATTTTTCCTGCGCAACCTAAAATACAATTTGTAATTGGTTCGTTTATGCAAAGCTGTGTATGAAAGAACTTTGGTGCTTCGCGAAATGGTGGCGTTTTGTAAAAGAGAACGTGGAGCGAATGCGGCTAACCGGGTCGGGTCATTGTTTGCGGGGCTTCCCGTTTGCTAGTTGGAAAATATGCCCTTTGACTTCACCGCACACATCGACTTTACAAAGTATCGTCGTCGACGACTGTTTTTGTCCAATTTATCACACACAACGATCGCATCTGTCTATCCACAAATAATGATAAAATATATATAAATTGGAAGATTTAGTGGAGAGATCTGTTGAAAATCAATCGTACGTTTTTAAATATCGAAATAATGATAAATAATTCTACTGTCGTATTTTTTATTATTTTATGAAATAATCATCTCCAGTTAGGTGTGTTTGAACTATCGATCCTTACATATTCTTCTCACTTAAAAAGACCAAAGGAGGCCTCACTTCTCAATTGGGAACACTTTGATTACCTACATATGGTTTTTATTGCAATAAATGACAGCACATAAGGTAGATACTGATTAATGTGACCCCTGATTTATCCGCTAGTTAGTTTTTTTGCCAAAGATCAAAATTTAGTCGGGGTGACTATGATCAAGAATTTCAAAGCAAACGAACTAATAAAAAAAACCATCAAATAAATTTATTTTAAGAAAACAATTGAAACGATAATATAATTCGCAGAGAAATATTATTGAGGTAATTCTCGCATCAATTCAGTTATTAAAAAACAGCGTCTTTTTAAATTTTTTTTTATTTTTTACTTTAAGCCCCAATTTAATAATAAAACTAAAGCGACTTTAAAGTTTAAAGTTTGTTATTACTGTGGCAACACATTGTTGTAATAGTCCCTTTCAATTTAAAGTGATTTTTAGTGTCGACTATGAAACTGCAGGCTTTTAGTTTTAAAATTTTATCAAAACTGCGTTTGATATTATTTTCCCGAATAACTACAACTCTTCGATGTTTTTTTAAAGTTGGCGATTTATTTTTTCAGGAACTTTCTCGCCATTATAAACGACCGTTTGTTATGGATAGCACCTAAGGGCATTTTGTATTTTTTAACGTCCATCTTATAGTCATTTGGTTGTCCATAATGGCCTTTAAAGCTTTTTCTATAGTTTCGGTCCAAATTTTTTTACACACTCGACATAAGTCCACTCGAGAGCATAATAAAACACATTAAAGGCAATGAAAAATACCCACTAATGATTATGGTTTACATGATCAAAGTCACCCTCGCATTGCAAAATTTAGAATATTTCCTTGACACACTGTATAGTTAAATTTTTTCGACTATGTAGTTGGTATCCCGAAATTATTTAATAGAAAATTTGTACTTATAAACAAATTAAAACTTTATTCTATTACAACATTTTTATCTGTCGAAAGAAGTTTGCATCACGCTTCAAAAGAAGACAAAGGCGTTTTTGTAAGAACGTCTTCGTTTAGGATATCAAATAATCAATATACATTAATAGTACAGGAATGATGATAGAAAGAGCTAGATGATGTGTGTTGTCACAATAAACATTATACCTATGTCGGTGTTATAAGCCTAATAATGCTAAGATTTGCCGCATTTCTTTTTCATGCTGGACTCGTTGATCAAAGTCGCCCCGCGGATGAAAGTCATCCCGTTTTACGGTAATATTCTTTTTGTTACACTAAAAATTAGTTCGATTTCTGTATTTTACTTGCCCACGTGCCCCGCTCTTTGATAAACAAGATCAACAATTTGTGTTGGTAATTTGTAGATAGATACATGTATGTTTAAAATTATTCTTTTTCCGTTTGAAAACAATAAAAATGATCTGACGGGTTGTTAAAATTAAATTTTTCTTTATTTAAAGGGCCCTGAAACGCGTTATAAAATTCCAAATGAAAAACAAACATTACAAGTAGATGACGCTATAGAAATAAACTGCGAATGGAAAATGTTGACAACAATGAAGGATACATCGAACATTTGTAATGCTATTTAAGCGATTTACAGCGCCATTTATTGCTAATTGTTTATTTTTTTCCAATACACGGCGAGCGTATCGTTTGAAGTATCTGTAGGTGTCTAAATTTATTTCCATTTGGAGCTTTGAAACCGCCCCAAAGCTATCTAACATAAGTGGAAAAACTTTAATTTTAACAACCCTGTATTTACGTAACTCGAGTTCAAGATTCTTTTGCGATAATATTCAAGACTTAATGACTAATTTGTTATTATTTGTTTCAGGCATGGAAGCTATAATGTCAGAATTTTTTAACGATACTACAACTGCATTTTATATTATTCTGATAGTTTGGATAGCCGATCAATATGACGCTATATGTTGCCATACATCTATTACCAAACGACATTGGCTCAGGTGAGTGGCTTTCAATTATACAATGTATTTAGGTCAATTCTGCAATTAAATAGTGACTAAAATCGGTTTAAGGCACTTATATTCGGAAAAAGCAGTGATTATTTTAGAGATAGTACAGTACACTACATATGTATTAATTTCTGAACATCGCGTACGGTATTATTAGTTTTTGAAGTTTACTTCGAAAAGAAAACGTATGAAGTACGTATAACAGTAGTGATTTGATTTCCCCACATTTTTATGTAAGTAATGGGTTAAAACATAATTTTTCTGAAAATTTGACGAAAAGGGCGTATTTACATCAAACCGCAGTTTTTTTTAATGCCCTGCGCTTGAATTAGGGGTTAGTGAGAATAAATAGAAATTATTTCGCACACCTACAAATAAATAATTTATTTACAGAAAACGGAATTTTTAAAATTAAAAATTTATGGCGTTCATTAACAATGGCATTATATTGTTATTTTTCAATGCAAATTATGCGAATTTTTGGATGATATCTACTGTGTATTTAAAAAAAAAGTAATAGAAAGCTAATAACAATAACTGGTATTTTAAATGCGTATTTTTATTTAAATTATCTATATAATTCTTACACAAAAATGATAATTTATTATAATAATTGTTCGGCTCTGTTTTTTTATAAGTAAGAGTAGGTAGTTATTCTACCGCGTGCCGTACCTATACCGAATACAAATTTTTATTTAGGTACCTGTAGCTCTTCAAATTAATAAATCGATCATTTAAATTGAATTTTATAACAGTTTAGAAGTAGATACAATAGGTAATTTAAATGGTGAAATTATTAAACAATGTAGGTAATTTTTAATTAGGAATTTTAATCATCGGTTATTCTTATTATGTCGATTTTGATACAAAAATCAATTAAACATTTAACTTAAGTTCGATAGTTTCGATATAATTCATATTATTAACATTTAAAGATGATCCAGAACGTTCGAATGAAGATATATAAAAGATATAGTAAAATTTGTAAACTCTCTTTCAACTTTCTGGCGTATTTATTTACTTATAAATATAATAATATAATATCAGAATATTTTTTCTGCTTTACAAACACGGGAAGACAAACGAAATTTTACACAGTATAACTGGATAACTTACTATTAGTTATTTGTACCGTAACATTAATTTTAATATTTTAGGAAGCCAAATTTTATTAGATCATTTTTGCCTATGCAAATCTAGAGAAACATATGTAAATATAGTATGCAGAGCTTCCTCTTCTATCTCATTCAACGGAGAAAAGAATTTAGGAAGCAAATTGTTTTGGATCGTATGACCTATGAAATGTAATATAAAGTTGTAGACTCTCCTACTGTTCCTATTAAACGAGGAAAAGAAGTCTTTTGAATTTTAAACAGGAGTTTATATTAATTCAGATATACATATCAAGAAATTCTACGGAACGTATGATTTATGATACTTTTGGGGTGGGAATTTAAATTTTCTTATTAAAGACGGGTTTCCTAACTACAATAAAGAATGTAGTTATTACATGTTTAACTATTTAATTGCTTACAAGTAATGAGTCGTATAATTAATTATAGAACGCTTACAAATCATCATTTTATGATTTCGCACAGTACCACCACCTATGTACTTCAAATATTACTTTATATATGCAGTCACAATAATAAAAGATTATTCGTTTAAAGAAACGGCACAAGATTTTAAAAAGAAGATGCAGTAGAAATACGTTTAAATAACACGTGTAGGTATTACATTCGAACATAAATATAAATATTTCCCAAATATAAACACCTGGTAATAAGGTGATAACAAAATGCATTGTATGTTGTGCCATAAATTGCTAAATATTTACTTATAAACGCTTTTACGGTGATATTTAACATGTTTTCTCATTATATATATATATATATATATATATATATATATATATATATATATAATATATAATAATATATAATAATATATAATAATATAATATATAATATGTATAATACAATACCCATTTAAACTTTTTCTAAAATGATTTACATTTTTCAAGGAAATTTTTTTTGCTTATTTACTCAACATATTACTCATATATTGTTTCTGATAATAAATTCTCAAAAAATCGAAAAAAAAATATCTATAAGTACCTACTTGTTTATGTAAATCTGTTGTAATTGTTTAAACATTATAAATACTAGAGTCCGACAGACGCAATGTTTCCGATTTCAAATAATGTGGTAATGATAAGTATTTAAAAAAAAAGTTTCAATGAAATCGGTGCTGTTCTTGTGGGTTTCGAAGTTTTGACGATTTTTCGGCTTCATCGATTCGACTAAAGTTTAATAATCGCAGTAAAACATATTTTATATGTAACTAAAGCGTTGAAAAAGTATTACTGCCGTCGTTTTTTATATATAGGTAAGCTTATACGTATAAGATGCGTTCAAGAGAATCGTTTGTTTTAAATAAATAAAATTATATTTATGTGATACACATCGAATTTTAACCTAGCTTTAATAGTAAAGCACATTTAACAAGGAACTATTTATCTACATTTCAATAATTCGCGTTAATACCTGATACACGTTTTATTCAGCGAATCTCTCTTGTTTAATTTCATTAATGTTTGCGTACGTGATGTTCTGATCAGTATTTAGTATTTATAATCTTGTGTAAACAAGAATTGCAATTATCCGAATTCAATGCCGGTGTCTGTACTTAATAATTAGGACCTTATAGCCGTAATATTAATAAGCAAACGCAGGTATCTAATTAAAATAAAAGGATTCGACCGTGCGCAAGTCTTCGATATCGAAATCCCAAAGCTCATTTTTCTCAAAATAAATACATATTTTTTAAAATTACGTAATTATTAGAGAAATATTCACAAGATTATTTTTATAAGAATTAAAAAATATATTATCATTTTTTTTCCGATTATCTCTAAAACGGTGCATTCTATCGAAAATTAAAAAATGACATGGTGGGCAGAGAATTTTATGCCAATTTCAAAACATATTTCAGATAACTCACGATCAGTTTAAAATTAATGATCGCTCGCTATTTTAAAACGGGTGGATCGATTTGGCTGATTAACGAACTCGTTTTTTGTACTCGTAAGGACAATACATTGTTCAAATTTCAGCCTTCTACGATCAAAATTGCGAGCGCAATCGTGTTTATAAGATTTGATTATACGTCAAAAAGTGATCGTCCAAAAGTGTTCGATCAAATGAAGTGAGATGATGGAGGGGGGGGGGAGATTTTTGTAACCAAAATAACCATAAACCAAATTGTTTAAAATTATGTGTTAACACTTGCACTAGGCGATTTCGCAGAAAAATACAAATTTTGCAATAACTTTTGAACCATCAACAATGGTTATTTTGGTTGCAAACGACCTCCCCTTCACTTCACTTCTTTTGATCGTCCACTTTTGGGACGCCCTATATGTATATTTGACCGACCCAAAATGAATGATCTATATTTTCTTTGGGTTTGATTTTCTATGAAAATTCTCCAGAAAATATGTTGTTTTATTAGCCCAATTTTCTCTGTCATGTATTAATTTATGTGAATTATAGTGCATTTGGTGTTGGATTATTTGTATTGTATGTATATTTAGGTGCATAGTTTTATTGACGTAAGATCGATTAACATTTTTTTAACAATTTTACAGATTTAAATTGCTTACCTTAAAGTTCTTTAGTTAAAATCGTGGACTTTAATAATTAGGTAATTTTAATCCATTACTGTGAAATTTTAAGGAATCGGAATTGGAAGTAATAGAATTATAGATAATAGACTTTCAGTAGTACCTAAAATCAGCACAGAAACGCGTAAAAAAAAGTCCAAATGAAGCTTTCTTATTCGATTAAATAACTTTAACATAAAAAATGAAGATAATAAAATACGCGTTGAAACGTTCTAATTCACCACCGTAATTTTTTTGCGTGTTATCGGACATTAAACTTTACTTTTCTTTAAATGTAAATAAAAAGCGATTACACGTAAGGGTAACTGTGGGTGATGGAAGAGGATGATACTAACAACTAATGGACCGTAGCACAATACAATTTGCTAGATTGTTTTCGCGAACATATTAGATGAATAAAGTCGATGGTTTAACATGATACCTACCTATTTCTTAAGAAGCTCTTTATAAATCCGCCCTTATATATTGATTAGAATCAAGACTTGTAGTTTTTGTACAGAGGAATGGTCATAATATCGGGGGTTGTTTCTGGGCGGATCAGCTCCGGATTGATCGCGGCCCGCGGCGCTCGAGCTGATTGCTTTCTTATGAACCCGTCAACATACATATCCCACGTTAACTCTGTACGTAAACATCCCAGTCTTGTGCCGCTCTGTTTTCTATTGTATTTCCCATAGCACACCACACATCAAATAAGTTTCATTGTTTTATTTTATGGCTCCTTCCAATTTTTTACAAATTGTCGTTAAAATTTAATTTTCTTGTTTCGATATATTACCGACTAAAAAAATGTAAGCTTATGTGCATGCACACTTATTTATTTTATTGATACTATAATGGTTAGATATGTATTCATTTTCTATAATGTGTAACTAACTTCTTAAATTATATAAATACATAATGACGATTATATAATAATATAAATTAGCAGTTGGTAATTTTATGAAATAAAGCCTTGCAAGGTGCCAACATTATAAAATATTGGTGTTTTAAAACAACTTACTGATTTTACTTTACTTATACAGGGTGTTCTTAGATGATTGCGAAATATTTGAACGAGTGATCGCCGATCTATTATAAGACAATAATCTCCTATAAAACATATGTATTAAAACGTTTCGATTTCGAGTTACAGAGGGGGTGTTTAAGTTTTTGTTTTTAATTCGGCGTTTATTTTAAAAAGTAGGTACTTATATGTAAATACGATTAAAAATACACAATAAAAAAGGCGCCTTTGTCGTAAAACGATAACAAATAATACAAATACAAAGACAAATAATATAGATTATATTATTTTACCCTGAATGGTAATAATAACAAGAAAATCTTAGATTTATGTTTTTGAATTCATAATAAATTTTCAATGGTAGTCATAATAACGGCAAAAGCCTTTCCTTCGGACATATTCTTTTTTTCTCAACAATAATCGGGTGCAATTCACAAAAAAATAATTATTAATTAGGTTAAAAAAAAACCTTTTGATTAAGATTCCCGCGCAAGCACCGGGGAAAACTACTGCAACCGGCGCACCGAAATCGCACAAACAACCCCGCTGCTAACTGCTTAGGGCGAAAATATTGCATTTACCGAGCTCGTTTGAGGATCTTTTTGGAAAACACTGCTACGTCATTTTACCCCAGTGTGTCATTTTAGGTCGATCTCCCCTGTTTAATATCACCAAAAACAAGTGAACAGTTTGCCTACTTTTTTCAAATTTATTTGTTGAAAATTAATTATAAAAATGAATATGAATACTACTACCACTTACTTTATTGGGGTAGTCTAATACAATAGTCTAATTGTTTACTAAAATTAGATGTAAATTTTATTAATATCTACTTAATATTGAGTGTTAGTTTATAACGTATTACTTTAAAGTCGTTCCATCGTGAACGACGAAAAGTTTATTAACTTTTGATTTATTATTATTTTTATTTATTTTAATGTGTATGTGTATATTTTATGTGTTGTACCACTTTTTGTCCTGATGTTTGATAAAGGCGTGTTTCACGCCGAATTATTTGACGTCACAGTGTAAATTTTGCGATACTTTTCTGATTTAAGCAATTTTGTCTATTTTAATAGCATAATTACTCAAAACGGCGTTGAGAAAATCCCGATTTCACAGAAAAATAACAAGTCCTCCACGGAGTTGGTGATGAATGCCAATATTAGCTGTTCATTCGAAATGCTCTTTACTATGATACCACCCTAGTTTTTGAAACAAACAGCGCGTATTGTTATCAATTTGATTTGATCTCTTGAAATGGTGATTCGGGAAATAAATCCGTAAATTTTGACGTACACTTTAATTATAACAGAAACGTAATCCTTGAACGTTTTCACGACAAACGTGTAATGCATATTCAAGTATAGTCCTTAATAACTAAAACGCTTTTAATGTCGTTATATAATGACATAAAATTTCCCATATTTCATTTATTAGATACCATTAACTATTATCTACAATGTAAAATTTATATGTGCATAGGTAGGTAGATGTGTACGTCCCTTTAAATTCCGTAGATATTGCCAACGATCGATTCCTTCTCGTTTTTACTACTATTCACGTTATTTGCCACGTGAGCGTTCACGTGTCTCTATACTCCCTATCTATTACCCCATTTGTATTGGGATCGCAAAATTTCAATATGGCAATTACGTTAGGTGCATTTGCAACATACATACATTACACTAGCTGTACTTATTTAATTTTGATTTTGCGCAAAGCTTAAATGCGTTATTAGGTAGGTAATTTAATTTTAATGCCGTCGACATATTCGGTGGTGACGTTAAAATAATTTTGCGGGTTTAAGTCTTAGATACGAAGAATCGTTCAAAACAAAAAAAAATAATGATGTAATATTGAAAATTAATCAACTACGGATCACAGGCGTGAAATTTATTCAAGGGGAACCAACAGTCACCAAACAAATGTACAGAACCAATTATTGAGTAGATTTAAAAACAAAGACTGGCAGGAAATAAGATCCGTAGGACAGCCATTCAGATGTCATCATTGTTGTATTTGCTCAAACTTTTAATAGAATTTTGATTACATCCCGGCACGTTATCGTATACGATAATTGTGTAATTTTGTGAGTTATTAACCTATTGTTTTGTAAATCCCGAATGCATTACTACCGTTCCAATTTAGTATACCCACGCACTAAATATCTAATACCTATGTATGTATACTATCTAGACGGAAAGAACTGTCCGCGCGCTCTTTCATAATTTGTTTGGACGACTGGATACGTAAGTATGTATGTACTTACTTTAAGATAAATAAATATAAAGTTATCGAAAACTATATCAGTTATTAGTATTACATAATTAGGAAGATATTTCTTTCGTTTCTTTTCTATGATACATAATTCCAATTTTTCAAGTACCTACTCGAAATAATAAAAAATAATTCTTTACCCACTATATTCTGTTTGCAAGTGTTAGTTTAAATTTAATACGTATTTATAAATTTTATTCCATTATTTTATACAATTACAAAATTATTTAGATAATTGTTTTGTACACGATCGGTATTTGTAGGTATACATTTACTGACATTATTTATATAGATGCAACTATATGCTTACCGACCAATTTAGTCCTTTTTAAACATAAACAACACACGAAAAAAACACACGGCCGAGCAATAAGTAAAATTAAGTTTTTATTTTACTTTAATATTATTATTACACTACGCATATCTAGAATTTTCTCATACAAAAAACAGGTTTATTTTATTTTTAATTTGTTACTGTTCCAGTATGAGAGCCGATTGCGTCAAACCCTTCCCTCCAGTGTTACAACAAAGGAATGACTTATTTTTCGAATCGACAGCTTTTTTAATGCTTAAAATGGAATATGTTGTGAAACTTGACCGAAGTATTAAAAAAATAGCTACTTTCTTTCGGTATTCTTTTTTTAAAATGATGGCCTTTTAAATAACGAAAGGTCGAAATGTATGCCAATCTGTAAAGGGTGTTCTGCACATTTAAAAAAAATATGTGTTTTTACCATCCACTTTGACAGGAACCTTTGCAGTAGTCCGAAAGTGCGAATTTCGTTCGCCACGTGACTTTGTCACATTTTCAAATTTCGCGGCGGATTTTTGTCGGTATTACTCGTATATAAATGTCAATTTCAAGTTAAATAACAAAGGATCACATTAAAGTAGGTAATAATATAAACATGTTCAAAACAATTGCACGGCAATTTGAAAATTGCTAGTTGGGAAAAGAATATCGGAAGTAGTCGTTTTTTTAATACTTCGGTCAAGTTTCGGAACATACAAAACCCTGCGCTATTTTAAGCACTAAAAAAGCTGCATATTCGAGAAAAATCATCCCTTTGTTATATCAGAAAGGGTTTAGCGCAGTCGCCCGCGTCGCTTGGACTATTCCGATCGTGAAAAATATGTAATAAGCACCGCGGACATTATTCGTGTTGGGAGATCAAAATTTATTTCCCTCGAAATAAAAGTGCACATATCGACCTCGATACTGAAATACACGATCAATGAAACAAATGATCCAAAAATTAGTTCGTCCACTTACATAATTTGATCGGAGTAAAAATTACTTTGCACAATAAATTAGGTATGGGTAATAATAATAATAATAATAAAAATATGTCATTCTTAAATTAAAATCGTCGATGCCAAGCTAAATTAAAAATCATTTTTGTTAATTGGATTATGTATTCATGATTATGTAACATATAACTTATTTCACAACATGACTTATGACACAACACCAATTTAATGTTGATCCTAGTTTTAAATTATACATTTATACTTACAGTCAATACAGACTTTAAAATAGGATCAGCGATAACAAACTTTCGCTTAAGCTCGCCCAAACGAATCATGTAAGAGAGCGCGGACATTACTTTCCGTCTAAACTGTCCATACTATACCTATAATATGCAACAAATGCAAAATAATAATTCTTTTGGTTTTCTTCTTCGTTTTGCTTTTGTATTTAATTAACGATTTATGCACGTGTAGGTACTTTATTAAACGTTAAACGCTACGACAGTCCGAATATCCGCCGCAAAATTTAAAAATGATTTATTTGGTGGCAACTGGCACTTGAAAATATCTTCTCACTTTTCGCAGTTGCTTTTATTTTTTTTTTATTAATAATTTGTGTATCTGTATCGTACAAAAAACAGGAGAAACTTATCATTTTCATATGTGCATATCGTAAACGGAAAAAGAAAATTTAGCATAGTGAAAAAACGTGCTAATTGAAGAAAATGATCGAATTAACTTATTCATAAATTTTACATTATGGACGTGTTTTGTTATGGGGTTCAATGTTGCTTTAATAGTAAATTATTATTTAACCCAGGGCTATTTGATTTGAATTAACATTGTAGATACATTTCTCTTGCGCATAAGTGTTGTCCTTTAATCGATTTAAACATTTAACTCGAGTCAATTTAAACTTAATTTTTGATCGTGAAACTGGGCATAGCATTTTTTAGATTTTATTAATAGATACAATAAATAACAGGTACCGCCCCACCTGCCTACCTAACAAAAATAAGTTAGTTGATTATTAAGGTTTAGTAACGAAATGACTGCAAAAAGAGATTAAGAGCGGATTTGCTGTGCGTGAGTTGTAGGAAACATCGTTTTAGGGGTTTTATAAATACAGGGTCTAGAGTAACCCCATCGCCAGAGCAAACAGAATGCTTCATTAGGCGTAGATGATCCTTAGGTTATAGTGTTTATGAACAAACACGAATAAGCGGTGTCACGTCCGTTACGTGGCACTTGGCGGTGATTGGTTTTAGATTTACCAGAGATATAAAATTACTATTATCTAATATCAATTATTATTGATAAAGCTCGGTATGGTAAATATTTAATTTTAGAAATCTCATTTTTCACATTCAATACGATTCCAATAAAATTGCAGCGAGATGATGAGTTTCAACAATAAAATTTTCTAAATAAAAATACACCCGCATCTTTTCATATACAGGATGTCTCGAAACTAGCTTGCAATATCGTAACATCGTTTTCTACGATAAAAAATAAGATTTTCTATATCAAAAGTTATAACAGCTCCCTGTAAATACATCTGATAAAGTTTGTTTTAGAATATCTTCGAAACTGTTTAGCACAAAAGTACGAAACTTCATATGTTGGATAACATTAAATTGTACAGCCGCCTGTCCAAAAATAATTTTCGAATTTCGTTCATTAGACATCCCAAATTAGAGATGAAATTAAATATCGTTATAATTTTCTTGATGTACAGGTAAGGTCCCGCCGTAAGATTTGTGTTTCCGTTGTTTCTTTGAATAAAACAATAAAATGTCTGCTTGTTTTTTTGTAATAACTGGTACGATAATACTTGAGGAAATTTCTTATTCCGGTATTTAGAGAACAATTTTTAGATTCGAAAAAGTTTATCCTGCCATTTTTTCATCGTCGTCTTATCGGCGGCAGCAGCGCTCAAAGAGTTCAACTTTCTATTGTCATCAAACTTGAAAATGATTTTTATACTAAATGAAAGCTTATGCTTTCCCATTGACGAAAAATTAATGCTGCCACTCGAATATTGTTGTTTAATTCACGGTAGGAATGAATAAAATCCGACTGCGTGCAAGCGTCGGCATCGAATTATCCTGTCGCATGTCAAAAAACTCCTTTTTTTTAAATTTTTCTCGAAAGAAATACATTTTTTTGAATAATAATATTTACGAGAGAAATTTATAAGAATTAAAAAAAAATTATCAGGCTTTTTGGATTATTTCGAAAACGGTGCATCCTATCGAAAATTTTAAAGAGACATAATCGGTAGAGAATTTTATGCCAATTCCAAAACATATTTCACATTACTGATCCGATGAGTAATAACGGAGATTAGAATTTTTCTAATTTTTTTTTGAACGGCCACCAATTTGAAACGGGTCGCTCGATTCGGCCGATTAACGAACTCGTCCTTCGTTTTCGTAAACACAATACGTTGTCCAAATTTCAGCCTGCTACGATCAAAATTGAGCCCGGAATCGTGTCCAAAAGAACGTGACCGACTCAACATGAATGACCATATTTTCGTGATCTAGTGGTCGAGATCGGAGAAAAGCCAAAATCCAGCCTGGGTCCCATCATCAGACATGCTGCAATAGCTTTATTTTCTATGAAAATTCGCTAATACTTGCCAGTTTAAAATTATCCGGACAATTTACTGCCTTTTTCTCACTTCCCTTTTTCCCTTTCTTCTTTCTCACTTTACTGCCAATGCAGAATTATAAATTTACTTTATTTTTAATTTAAAAACTATTCGTTTGCCCCTCAACATTGAAAATTTCCCTATTACAAATCATATACCAGATAAGAGTTTAATCTCATTTTTATGCGACCGATAAAATACAGAGCAACTAATAAAAAACATGTGCGCCACCTACTCTTATAACTTATCTGAGTACGAACAAAGAATTGAATGTTTTTAAAGTAAAAGCGGGATTTTCTAGTATCCACGTATAAACTCGAATGCATTTATATATAGAATTCCGGCAAAACCGCTTCAGATCTTTCGCGTTATTAGTGAAACAGAGCGGTAGTACTTGTTTCAGTAGTTCGAATTTTAAATTACGGCGTCGTATTTTATCGCGTGTGCGAGAAGTGCTCGTTTGGATAATAAGGCCTTTTTGCGTGTGAGTGCGCGAGTGTTGTGTGTTGTGTTGTTTAAAAGTATTACAAACAAAAAGGATTAATACGACGAGGAAAGGTAGGGTCTTTCTTTGCCGACTAACTATCCATGGGTTTATAAAGCGTAAATACACGGACCTTTAAGTTTTAACACAAATTCTCTGAAAATCGAGCTTGGTTAGGCTTTTGAATAGGGACTAGGTTAGGGTTTCCCTCAAACATTCGACGGTCCATTGTCGTGAATTAAACAACAATATTCGAGTGGCAGCATTTCGTCAACGGGAAAGCATAAGCTTTCATTTGGTATAAAACTCATTTTCAAGTTTCATTATTTTATTTAGAGAAGTCGTTCTAGACATTCGTTAAAAAAATTACACTTATTTCAATATTTGTTTTATGAATGAAAAATCGAGAGCCGAGTTGTCGAGTACCTACTGTGGTTAGGGTTAATTTTATACACAAATTGTCCTATTTATAAACAGGGGCACATATTTACAAAACAAACAAATTATAATAACTGTTCTCAAACAAGTCGTAGCAACGGATCGGAGGACCAAATTAAGACCCATTGAGCCCTCATTAGTTAATGATAGATGACGCGCTGTGTGCGCAAATTACACACTTTGACGGCATAAGAGAGCACGTCGACGGCGCGGCGCCTCGAAGCCGCCACTATACGACGACGCCAGCATATGATCATCCACGATTGTGCCGTGACTGCAATCATCAACATTCTACATTTATTATATATTTCCAGCGTGCTCTTTGCAATCTATTTCTATTATGTGAATATACAAAACATATCAATCTAACCGTACAACAAACTGTCTGTGTGTAAAATTTTAGGTAGGTAACGTCGCTGCTTTTTTTACCAACGAACGACATAAAAATAAACTAACGATTTAAGTTTTTTTTTCAAATATTTATGCCTATAAATGCCTATCGAAACATGCAGCGCATTTACTCGAAATTCCAATTAATTATACACCGTTTATTTAATCGTATAGGTAGGCACATTACATAATTAAGGAATTACTATTGTAATCGTGCAGTAAACGTGGGAGTAACTTTTATAGAAGAGGTCGTAATAAAAAGAAATTCGGAAATAAACTACACCAGACGGACGCCGCTTCCTGCGGATAGGTAAACTGCACCCCACTTATCTTTATGCTGCGATACATGATATTTCAATTACCAGTTACATAATGCCACAATAAACATTTAACGATCTTATTCGATAACTTCGGGATTTAGCTGGAACGGAAAAGGTTGATGTTTGTTTCGCCTTAGGTTACTTTAAGATTTTCGCGGTTGCATACACACTTCCCGATGTTACGTTTATCTTTTACGATATTTGCTAGTCACGCTGCAGCTAACGTTAAATTCGTCTTATCAAAATAACAACTGCACGTTCACAATTTTATTTATTCCGCAGATGTAGCGAAAATCTAAAGAATAAGAAGTGCCCGGATTACGAACGGTGCTTTGAACGAGCTTTCGGACAATAGAACGCAGTCCGATGTCATCAAAAGCACGAGATATTTAAATCTCCAAGAACTCGTGACAATGGAATACATATATTTCTACTTCAAAGAAACGAACTGAAAAATCTTACAAAATCAAAACGCGTCCTTTTGCTACTTTGAACTGCATACATACATCCACCTGTACAATTCTTATGGCAAAAAAGCGAACATTGAATGTTTATCTTTCTACACAATACCACATCGTATAGAACGAAAACCTTTAATTGAATAGAATAAAATAATATCCGCGCAACGTAACAATAAAATTCGATATTTAATACAGTAGTAGGTACTTAAATTTTTAATAAGGTACACACACACCTATACGAAACGTTTTCTGTTTCCTATTTCTTTTCCGTGAAGGCTGAAGAATGTGTTAAATATTATTTTGTAAATTAAAAAGAAAACGGGAACAAATATAATACATAAATGATCATAACAAACATTACCGGCGTATTGACAATTTTATGCTTTGATCATCAGCAACTATAAAAGTGTCAACAGTATCCACAAAGGTACATACAAACGTCCAGAGAAAACCTACAAAAGTCGGCGAATTTCATTTTGAGTGATACGCGAACCCTCGTACACCATTCATTTCAATTTTTTGTCAGGTTGCTTTTCGGCAATGTTTTCTACCTTATTATGTCATTTCAAACTAAAACTGCGTGTGTGTTTTCTTATACGTTATTTTCGTATCAGGAAAAATATAACCCTAGATGATTTTGATCTTTACAAATTTACGTAATAAAAAAAATTATTGAATTCTCTGATTCTATTGATTTGTCTCTATTATTCAACTATTTTAAGATGTAGTAGGTAGATGTTAATTCGATTTCTGTTAGTTTGTTTTAGATAATTTAATTGGTACCTATTATTATATATTCATTTCCTGAAATGAATGCGTCTATAGATATCGTATAACTCTCAAAGTTTAAACATTAAAATCATCTTTTTGTTTAAAATAACATTTTTATTTTATGCTCGAATTTAATAATTTTCGATATACGTACGTAATAAATAAAGGTCTTTAAAATGGTTTTTAACAGGTTTTTTGATATCGCCGTTGGGGGGGTGGGGCAGGGGTGCACAACTCCTAATTTTTCTAACTCTAAAATTTTTCAAATTTAAGTTTTTAAATTTCTAACTACATTGAAAAATTTGAAAACCTTTTAAATAAATCCTGAACCTGTTCTTACACTAGAAACTTTGTGGCAATCTTCACATATTCGCGTTTCGAGTAGGTATTTCACACATGTTTCATGGGAAATATGCCTATTCGTTACACGATGACGTACCAAAAGTGTTACCGGATCTAACGGTGATTAGACTAGATATAACGGGTGTCCAAAAAGTCTTTCAGTCTTGGTTGGCTGTGAAAAGATAAGAGATTGTCTCGGTTTAAGGGGGTATTAGCACGCTACAGTCAAAATCGACGGCAATTTTGGAACTAACACTTACAAGTTTCCTAATAGATGGCATACGTATATTCTGCAAAAGAATTTACAATTTAAATTTTTTTAATGCTAATTCGCGATATTTTAAGTTAGCAGTGTTGCCGCTATCTTTATTCCTTTATCCTTATGCATCTTTATTTTGCAAAGCCTAGTTCGACTTTAAATTTGTTCATTACGAAATGTTGCACGGAATTTCACGAGTGGGTTCGGTTTTACCAATATGCAGTTTTAGGTTTCCGAAATATAGTTTGTCGATACGGATTCCATAACGTGCGTTAGAAAATTTTAATTATGAAACTATAAACTATAACTATACTTATGTCATATAAAATATTAATTATTATATTTTACATATTGTGTACCCAAGTTTTCTCGGTGAATATTTTTTATAGGTAAACATCTCACAATCATATTAATTTTCAACATAATATTAATAACATTCAACTTCACTATAGGAGTTTAATGCCAAAATGCAGTTATCGATCTTTCTCGATAAATTTTTGTAAATTGTTGACCGATGCAGTTATTCCATATAACCAGTTTCTTCTAAAGGTTAGAGGTATTAGATATCTTGCAGATAATAATTATGTATTCTGTAAATCATTTTTATCTACAAAATTTGAAGATGAATTAGAAATAACTAATACCAATCTTCCAAAGCAGTGGGTAGATGTATACTTCAGAATATTACAGTTACGTTCAAAAAGTGTCACCGTTATTCGGTATAGAAAAGATATGTATGGTTGTATTTAGTAGAATACATCGATTTATGATTTTCTATTAAATGCTATAATTTATCTTAATCAATTCCCTTTGGTGTTTGAATAGGCATAATTGATAATTGATAAATAATCAGACAACATTTGAAGCATCGGTTTATATTTTTGATTACTGCTCATCGATTATTGAAGATGCTTCGAGTGATATTCTTTACAAGTTGTATAAGAATACGTGTCATATAATATCAGCATAACGAACCTATTTGAAAGTCCATTTAACAATTGAGGGGCTTTGAGGAAAAATAGTACAAGTGACATTTGAATTTATGTGAGATATTTCATATTAAACTTAGCACAATTGCTAAAAATATTCTCAACTTTGAGTGCCATATAGCTGTCATTATGGACCAAATACTACTGTTTTTTTTCTATAAACTGTATTAATTTAAGCAACTTCTACTTCACAATTCTTGTTATACTGTACATGTCATCATTTGAACAAATGTCACTTGTACCACTTTTTCTCTAAGCTCCTCAATTGAAGAGTCTGGCACAAAAAGGGGGCAGCTCCATTGTTATAAATTGTTCAGAAGGTAAAAACTGTTTAACATCTAACAAAATATTTTCCAGTTGTACGTTATGTTGTAGTTTAGTAAAGAATACATACTGTGACCAAATTTTCAGCCCACTGAAATTTAAAATTATATTTTGGGTAACCGGAACTACTACAAACTTGCGACAAGTATTTTTCACCAGTACAACATATTCGTCTGGTAATAATCCTTTTTCGCATTCCCCAATAAAAGTCCGTATAATCCGTATACAGTTGGAGCTGTCTTCTTTTTGCACCAGGCCCTTCAATTGTCTTATGGACGTCCGCATGTTGTGTTATCTGGATTTTATCATATACTTATATATTGTTTATTTAATTTTCAGAAGTTAACTTGAAATAAAATGTAGGAGTATTAGTTAGCACAACTATATTTTGAAAAAACAAATACAATTTCACTACAATTTGAAAATTTCATATAACGTAAAGTGAAGTAGAACTGAAGCTGACTATTGTGCGAATTTAACCTTAAAAATACAAACAAAACATTATTCTGTTTTTCTATTTACTTTGGATGAAGTTTCATAAATTATACGTTTGACAACAACGCAAAATTTGCACGTGCTGCTATCCTTCTAAAAACAGCTGAACTACAAATTGACTCAACTTAACAAACACAGCACGAAAATGTTCCTAGATTATAGTAATTTAGGTTAATTTTTATGCCCTTTGTTCTTAAAAATGGTTAATTTTTAACTGTTAACGTTGTGTTTGTAGTACGTAGCTATGCTTTATCTATTACTCCAGGTGGTTTTTATTCCCTGAAGTGACGTATTGCTTTAGAATACTATTGCATGTTTGATTGCAAATTTAATAATTTTTTAACCTTATTAAGAAAACGCAACAAGTTTGTTGAAAACTAGAAGGTCGGAGGTATCTATACGAATCATGAACCTTTCGTAAAGATGCCTCGTTATCGTAAACAATGTATATTAATATTGGTTTCATTTGATACACTTTTTCAATATGGCGGACTCTGATAATAGTAATATGTATTGTGAATTTGATATTTTACCGTCGAGCAGGAAGAAAAGAGAAACAAAACTAAAACTGACGAAGAAAAGATAAAAAGATGCTGGCCTTCAACGTTTAAACATAAATTAATACGCCGTTTCATATTTTCGAAAACATTTATCGGCATAGTTTCCTCATCGATTAACTCGCGATAATGTTGTTTTTAAAGATTGAATTTTTCAAATATGGGAACACAAAATAGTCTAGGGGAGTTTGACGGATTTACAGGGACACGTGATTTAAGCTAATTATTGTAAGACACGTCTTTATCTTTCCACAACCAACCAAGATTAATACTTGTTGAAACTACTGTTTTTTTGATTATTTGATTGATGCTTATGGTTAACTAGTGATTGAAAAATTGACGTTTAACTTATTGTTAGTTAAACTTGTATTTATTACACATAGATTGTTGACACGACAGTCTGACAAAAAACTTAATATGTGAAATTTTGTCGGTACCTATCTAATTTAGTCAGCTTTTAAATTTACCATAAATGAAAGTTGTCGATGAAACTCAAAAAGCACGGATACCTACTTAAAAATATTTAAACAATTGTTATCGATCCACATAATTACTTATTAGGTTAATGTTTTATGGAATTTTAGTAAGTTTCATCAGGATAATAAGTATTTAAGCTTGTAGGCGAGCCAAGCACGTTTATTATTATTTTTAAAATAATTGTTTTTTTTTTATTTAAAAAAATAAAGCTGTATTTCTTTCGAGGGTTGCTAAGGAATAAAACGTTTAGGGTTAATTACTACCTTCGCATTGCTGCAAACAATCAACGATGCTCTGCGACAAATTAACCTCTTAAAAATGATTGCCTTCCTGATTGTATAGATATCTACTTTTTTAAATTATTGTTATAATCTGTACTAAACTAGAATATTGTTTAGACTAGCAGTGTTGTTGTCGCCTCCTATAGAATTACAACAACATAATATGTATTCCTTCTAATGTATTTATGTTATAGCTGAGTTCCTTTGTATTCGAACAGTAACCGATACTTCAATTATTATGTGATAACATTAAAGGACAATAGCAAGGAAAAATACCATCGAAAATAGTTCGTATTACACTGTACATTAGTGACCGATGATCGAAAGATCAACACAAAAATAATTAGTAGATATAGATCGCTCGCTACACACGAAATTGAATTTCAATCACCGTCGACTGCTATAAATACCTATTATTTATTCCCTTACTAGTATGTATATTGATACCTATAAAACAAATTGCTTTCGGTAAAAATAATTTAAACGGGTTACTGATATTTCTAAATTTGCTACCCTATATATATAATAATAATAATACGTTTGTCAAACGTTCTGCATTTAAAGTTTAATCATCCTGTGTAGGCGTCGACCTTAACGATATTCTAATATTAAATAATAAGACGTTATTTAAACGAACATGTGGTGTGTGATAAGTCACAAAGTCTACGTTTTATTATCGCGAGTTGTAGGAAAACCATTTCCGATAAAATAAACTTTCTAAAATGTAAACAAGGTATTTTCGTATTTATCTAACGAACTGAGTTAGATTTAAAAATGTCCTTTAGTTAAGCGTCGGCTTTTACGGTGTTCGGACCGGGTAATAAGCGCATTTATTTAGTTATGTTTAGATTTTGAATTGTGCTTTTGTGCGTATTATTTTGATGTCGATGGAATATTTTCCGAATGCTATTTTATACGGCAAAAAGGTCATGTTTGTGTTAATTTATATTATTTTTTTTTAATTTTTATATTTATTAATGTATTAATTTTTTTTTATTTATTAATTTAACATATTTTTGTAAATTTATTGAAATTTTTGACAGAAATGTATATTCGAGATGTTTCTTCAATTAAAGTGTAAATGGAGTTAACTTATGTAAAAATATCCGAAAATTAGAAAATTATGAGTAATAACATTTGTTTTCAAAAAATATATACACCGTGTCCAAGATAAGAATGCACAGCATGGGGATCTTGAAAACGGTAGAAGATACAGGGTGGCTTAAATTAGAAAAAAGTTGCGCTATTTAGAGTATGTTCACATGCTGGTCGCAAAAGTTCATTATTGTTTATCGTTTTCAAAATTCTCAAAAAATGTGATTTTTTGGATTTTCGTTTCTTTCAATTTTTTTATTTATTTTAAATGATATTAAAAAACTACCGGCACTTTCTCATTGCCACTTTTTAAGCTCTACAAAATGGCGTGTTCAAATTTATAATCCGACGTTTCGTATCCGAGAACCCATCATCAACTTTATTTTTTTATATGGCCACAAACAAAGAGACACCCTGTATTCGGTAGCATTATTCATTACAAATTCAACGATGTATCACACATTATGGTTTTGAAGCCAAAAAAGGGGAAAAACAATAACCAACAATGATAACCAACAATGGCATTTTCAACCGGCGTAACAAACAGTATTGGGCAACAGACAATCTTCATTTAATAAAAGAAACAAGGCATCAACATCGATTTGGATTTAATCTGTGGGTAGACATTTTGGGTGGCAGAATAATAGGACCTTTTATTTATCACAACAATTGAAATTCCGAACGATATCTCGACCTACTGCAGACTGATTTGGAGAATGCCTTGGATGAATTACCATTACTTATAGTTAACAACTGCTGGTTTCAGCAAGATGGTGCCCCAGCGCATAATTCAAGAACTGTGCGGGAATATTTGTCCCAGAGGTTTCCTGAAAAATGCATTGGAACTCACAGTGAAGTAGCCTGGCCAGCCTGATCACCTGACTTAACTCCGTTGGATTTTTTCCTGTGGGGTTATTTAAAAAACCAAGTGTATGACGCCACTTTTGAAACTGAAGAACAGTTATTGGCATTGGTTTTAGCAGCAGTTAATACAATCACACCAGAAATGTTAGACCATGTTTTGAATTCTACTGTAGACAGAGCATACTTGTGTCTAGAAAATAATGGCAACCTATTTGAGCAATTATTATAATTTTTTGACATTTTGTTTCTGCTATTGTACCAGCGCCTACTAATTTAAAAAATAAAAAACCTTATAACTAACGTTTTTCCCCTTTTTTGGCTTCAAAACCATAATGTGTGATACATCGTTGAATTTGTAATGAATAATGCTACCGAATACAGGGTGTCTCTTTGTTTGTGGCCATATAAAAAAATTAAGTTGATGATGGGTTCTCGGATACGAAACGTCGGATTATAAATTTGAACACGCCATTTTGTAGAGCTTAAAAAGTGGTAATGAGAAAGTGCCGGTAGTTTTTTAATATCATTTAAAATAAATAAAAAAATGAAAAGAAACGAAAATCCAAAAAATCACATTTTTTTGAGAATTTTGAAAACGATAAACAATAATGAACTTTTGCGACCAGCATGTGAACATACTCTAAATAGCGCAACTTTTTTCTAATTTAAGCCACCCTGTATCTTCTACCGTTTTCAAGATCCCCATGCTGTGCATTCTTATCTTGGACACGGTGTATATACTAGGGCGTTTTTGGGCTCGCCGATTACGAATTTTTGATTTACCTACTAAAATTTTCGATGTTTTATGATTGTGAGTAGTTTTTGTTTTGAGTTTTACCAGTAGTTTTTTACGAGGAGTCGAATTACAAGAAATGAAATGTTTGCGAGAATTTCCAACAATTTTTTGTTTGGAATTTGTAATTGATAAAATGTTTTTTTTAGGAAAATTAAATTTAGAGGGTTTTCGGGATCAAAAATTACGAATCAAATAAGCACACAAAATTTACTCGAGATTAAATAATTATTTGTAAACGTAAACGTTGTATTGTAAACGTTTAGGTGTTATATTTTATACGCGTCGCGAGCGTATAGGAAATTCCAGAGGAAACTTGTTTTAAAATGAAAACTAATGCAAGTAACATATATTCTAAAAGCCGAAATAAAATAGTAATTGTTTAAATAATGCCTGTAGGTAAATATTTGAGTCCGATAGTCGGAATCTTTCTGAATTCAAATATTTTATATTATAACGAACGCTTTTTAAAAAACGCTTTTTTAAAAAAAATAATCAAAATCGGTTCTATTCTTGTGGATTCTAATGTAAAAACAAACCTTCAATTAACTCGACTATTTTGGCGTTATCTTGTCAATGTTGGGATCGTAGTCGATCTTTTGTGTTTTAGGTCGTTTAAACCGAAACCTTTTCTGATAAATTAGACAACAGGTCGAACAACAACGAACAAAATTTTAAATAAAAGTTAAATATTTTATAGTAGGAATCGCTGGTTGCGTATTCTTTTTCTTTTAATTTTCTTTTAAGTAGATAATATTAATAAATTTTAAATTGTCATTATTCAATACATTTATTTTATTTTATATCGGTAACTATGTTTTTTTTTTCTCTCAGCCGATTAATCTTTTTGTAACAATAAGGTCTTTTTTTAACGAAGTTGTCCTGAAAAAATTTTTCATTTTGAGGGTGTCTTCATTGAAAGTGAAACAAATAAAACACTGTAGGTACTACATCGAATTATAAGTACGTCAGGGGTGCGTTGGTATTTATTATGTTTTCTATTAACTTTTTTTGAAATTAACCCTTACTCCACTGCATAGGTACATATGTATACATAGGTACTATTACTTATTGTGCGAAATTGTTTAAATTTAAATTTTTCACGTTTTTCTCGAAACTACTTTATGCTGGGTTTGCATACGAACGCTCTACATTTAAAAATTATATATTTTTGCAAGTGCATCTTATGAGGTAATAAAAAAACTAAATGTAACTTATTGTTTCAGATTCTTTTACTTATACCACTTTACGTTTTACGCTTACCACTATCGCTTCAACGGACAGTATAGCAGTTTAGCGTTAGTTACTTCGTGGCTTTTTATCCAGGTAAGTAAGTACTTATCTACCCATCGCAAGAATGTCACATAATGTCTATTTCTATTTGCAACTAATCGTAAATAGTTTTATTCGCATCAAAATTCGAAACTTATCGTCGGTTGTGTTTACTTTGCGGCCTAAAGCTGCTCGAAGATGTGTGTCGCGACGCTGCTTAGGAAATATGATTTTTTAATAGTTTCAACACGTCGGGGAGATTGTGTTAGCGGGATTTGCCGTGGCGCAAAACTCGAGGGACCAAAGGGGCGCTTCTCTTCGCTGCGCCGTTCTCTAATTTAAAACTTCTGGGGGTTATTTTCTACTGGAATAATTGGATATGTTTAAAATTTATTTTCTTTAACTTCTGCGACTACGTTACAGACGACACTTTATTAGCGACTCCTTTGCGAACTTTTCTTTTACTCGCGATTCCTTTCTTCGGTCGAATTTTTGCGGATGAGATTTCGACTAATATAAATATAAAAGTAATTGAGTTTTTTATTGCTGCCATAGAACGCATTCGATTCCTCGTCGTATAATCGTTCTTCAAGAGGTTATTTTTCAAACTTACGGTATATATTTTATCCCGTTTTCATTTTTAGAATGAGGCATTGTTGCAAGCCGGGTCGGTTCTTGATAAGTAGAACCGCGGGCGATATTAGAGTTGGAGCTTTCGGAAGATCTCGGGGGACTATTTCCGGTCAGCGGACCGCGACAACCTCTTATTTATTTGCCAGTTTAATTTCTTCCGCATGTCATACGATTCGTTGCTCTTTCATATTTATTTCTTTCGCTACTTGTAGCAGTCGCTGATTTAAATTCGAGTTTTACTTTTTGTGCATCATAAAGACAATAATAATTCCCGATGGTGAAACGTCTAATTCTCTTTAAACGAGCCGTCGCAACGGCGTCGTTTCGATATAGAAAAGCAGTAACGATCGTCGTCTATAACGCTATTTAAAACGTGACAATATCATGCAGTTGTCAGATTCAGATTTGTAAATAATAAACACGCCGTAGGTGGTACAATCGCCCTTTTGCAATCTTCTTTGGCCTTTTTTTTTTAACTTGGGCCTCCGTTCGCGATGGCGGATTACTAAGCTGGACCGCTGCATATTTTTGTGTTTTTAGAAAATGGAAACGTCGAGATTTGCAAGTTTCCATTTAAATGAAAAAGTAGACGTAACGAAAACGACGCCGACCAGTGCGAAAATATTAGTTTAGAAATCTCGCCTAAGACTTGACATTTGTGTCAGTGTTTCGTTTATATAACCAATTTGTATGTGTTTGATATATCAAAATGGATCTCGTGCAAACCAGAATGTTTTCAAGAAAATACATTGATGATGATCGTAGAATCGATCGTTAAAACAAAATACATTATAGTAGGGTAAAATTCGCATAATGGGACAAATCCATTAACGTAAGTACCTATAGTTTTTTATAAACGTTTATGTCCGAAGTGTAACTTCTTAAAACAGCTGAGCTGAATTTTCAGTATTCTATTAAATGTCGATATTTATGTTAAGTACGTGAAAAATTGTCATTTTGGTAACGTAATCGAATGATTATATTATTAGAGCAATGAAATTTATAAACTATTCCTGATGGTTTATGTTGTAACAGGTACATTTCTAACATTATACAGTTCGATTTGCAACATTTGTGCTATACAATGTCTAATATGCAGTGCTCGTAAGCGTATAAATCGGTCATCTAATGTCATTGTTGCCTTTTTACGATCTCGTCCCGACCTTCTTTTGTATTCTTCGGAATTCCTAAATCGACTTACTATTCTACAAATCGTTAATTGTTGTTGTACACCTATGACTTCGGCCACATATCGTTGACAACGACCAACTTCGATTAACGCAGTAGCTCTTACAATTTCGTCGTGGCTTAAATTTCGTAAATCGCCAATAGAAGCTTCAGCATTCATAATGACGAAAGATATAAATAAAAATATTTATAAAAATCATCTATTCAAATTACTTTCCAGTTTATACGAAATTACACTTACTAACAATTTTTGCAAAATGGAGCAACATTCAAAAAATTTGATTGTTATTAAATTTAAATAATTAATTGACAGTAATACGTCGCTATATGTCAAAAACTAAACAAAAAAGAAAACTAAAAGTGATTAAAGGAACAACTCGAATGATGCGATGATTTTTTACGAAATTACAATCACTAACTATAAATTGTGTAATTTGGGACAGTTACCGAAATGACGTTTTTGAAGTAATAACTTTTTTGTGTAACTACATATTTAGTAATAGTTTACGGTTTACCTAATTTATTTTAAAGTCTATTGGGGCCACTTTCGAGCAACATATTTGATATAAAGTCTTATACATAGCTCACTTATTTTATGAAAAAATACTTTGGACATGAAGTTTGTCCCGTCATGTGAATTTTACCCAGTAACGAATGTCGTTCGTATAAAAGATTTATTATTTGTAAATTAACTCAACGGACCAAGAAATTTTTTTTCACATAGTTTGTATATCGTCATCATTTGTATTTTAATAACATCGACTATGCTTTTTTTAAATAACATATATTATAGGGTAAAGTACACCTTTCGTTGGGCGCAAACGCCTCGATACTCTATAATTACTTATGGGCTATAATACTATATTGCAAGAGTCTCTTGAAATGTAAGTTACCGCATAAATATAAGTTGTTTATTAGGTATACCGCAATGGATAATTCATTTTTAGTCAATATCCCGCGGTGATTCACCGTAATCGAACACTCGGAAATTTTCTAGGATATAGCATAAATAACTCTGACATATTTATGCAAGTTTTATAGTTAATTTCTATCGATTTCGTGAACAAATTAAAGTCGTAAAATTGTGTAAATAAACACTTTAATGTTTTTTAAATTAAATTGGAGTATGATTATAAAACATGTTAATAAATAAGTTTACGTTAGTTAGATAGGACGGTTTTTATATGGGTACGTTAAAAGCGTCTTTTTTTTTAAATAACTAAGGCATATTTCACGACTTGAATCTATATGTTATTCACGATGTTATTGTTCCAAATGCACACGTCATCTATAAAGCTTGTATTTTTACAGTACCTACTAACAGATTGTAGTCTTTCTTTGCCATGTCATATGTGTGCAGGTAAATTATCGGTAGAATATGTCAAGTTCGAAACTTCAAAAATCATTAGAGATGATTTAATGAAACTGAAATGTGCTTGCATCAGTTTTAAATATGTACACTTTGTTGAAAGGTTCATTTTTTTTTGATTTCTAAAATGTTTGCGGGCGTTTTTTTTTGATATTCCTATCGAAATCTTGGAATTTCGATTTGGCTTTGCGATTTTTTGAGGTTGTTTTCTGCGCACTTCCTTCTTCTTGGTCTGCTCTCGTTATGCCTAAACAATTGAAATCTTTTTTGACGTTTTTGCTTGTCAAATAATCGAGGGCTGTTAGTTTTTCGTGATGTGAATAATTTGTGTCCGAATGCTGCATTTCGTAGATACCCACTTCTTAATTATTTTTATTTTCTAAATCGATGACACCGCACCAAATTGTACCGTTCGCGCAGAAGACAACTAGATTGTGATGTAACTGTCAATATCGACAGCTGTAATTTGAAATAATTTATAAACTGTTAGTATACCAGTTTTCAACACTAGAACTGATAAAAAGATCGAAGGAAAATTAGAAAATTCTCGCGAAACGAACATGTTGAATTGTAAGAATATGTATTAGTTAAAAAGACGTGGGTAACCCCATAAATAAATTGGTAAATCGGTATAAAATTTTAAGTAAAAAGTTAATATTTTTACTTAAATCGAAAGAAATGTAATTTCTTTTATTTTAGCATTCAATGCTGTACTTCTTTCATCACTACGAGCTACCTGTGATTCTTCAACAGGCTCATTTTCAGCAATTTATTTTAAGAAATACACAGCGAGAAGTGGCAATTAGAACAATACCAACAGGAGCTACCGCTGCGAATCCTTTAACAATTAGAATCACACAGTTATTGTCTACATTACGTTCAACGGCGACCACGCAGACTTCGACTACTGTAAGTCAAGCAGCTGCATTGGCAACTGCAGTAAGTCATGCTGCCACGTCCACTTCCACAACAGCCACTTCTACTGTTGGCACCTCTGCCCAACCGGTAACATCAAGTCAGACAAGTCAAACGATACCCGCTACAGTAGAATCTGCAGCAGCCCAAACCCCTCCCAGTGCCCCCACGGCGGTTGCTGCTAGTCAGACAACAGACGCTCCACAAGCGCGACCGTCTGGAGGTTCCGACGAACCATTTTAATCCAACATTGTGAACGTTTTAGTAAAATTAAAGTGATTTATTAATTATGTATATAATGCATCTCTGTGTACACGCTGATTTTTATGTTAATTTTGAAACCTTTCCGGTGTACGTATTACTGTATAGTTGTTTTTTGTCTTTTAGTAGGTGGCTGTAGATAGTCTTGTAGCTTTAAATATGTAAAAAAAGTAAATAAAAGGACTTGTAATTTTATTTTTTTATAAATATCACGATATTTCATATTGATTAATGGTTGCAGATTAAATGGACAATCGATAAGGAATGATCTGTATTAGAGGGTAGGTGAATGGTTTTCAGTAATACTTGTTGATATAATTGCAAAATTTTATATAAATGGTTTTTTTTTTCGAAAATGGTATTTTGGAGACATGCGTTCATTTTAACATTTTATATACATAATATCTAGTGCTAGTGCATATATGCTAGGAAATTTTCTATTTGGAAATAGTGGGAGAAAATTTTTGGCTGCCTCTTCGACAAAAGGTAAAGTTGATCGACAATAAGAAAATATTTCTTCGATTATTTTCATATCGGTGTACGCCTTTGCGCGCTTTTGTAGCAATTTAGAATTGGCAATTTGGATTCCAATTTAAAAAAAAAACGACGGATTTAAGAAAAGTTTAGGCGAAGTCAAAAAATCGAATGAAGTTGAATTTCTTTCGAAAATTAGGAGGTTGGCGAAATGGTTTTTAAATATTTGTGAATTTTCAAGGATTGTATTTGTAACGAATGGTCTCTTTATCTTCATTGACGTCATTGTGTAACTACTTGAATAGGTAAGTACCTATGCTTAAAACTATTATGTTTTTTAATAAATGGCTGTAAATTGTATATGTATAAATTCGCTTAAGTTGACGGTTAGGTGTCTTTAATGCATATAAAGTTATTAGATAATGTTATAACTAATGTGTCATTGTTACAGTGAATTAACATAATTGGCTTTCATTGGAAGTTATACCTATTAGAAATTTGTATTTATCTTTATTTACAGTTAGTAAATTTAATTTAACCAAAATAGGTAGGCACCTACACTTTATCCAAACTTGTATGCAATTCACGTTATCAATAAAATGTTACTAGATGATGACGTTTCACACAGTGCTGTCACCTCGTACCTCGTATTTTTACAGTTCTAATAAATTGTAGTCTTTCTTTATGCCATCTAATATGTGCGCAGATAAATCATCTATAGAATATGTCACTTTCCAAATTTTAAACCGAATTACAAATAAACAATCTAATAACTTTTTATCAATGACGTGGATTGCATATAGGTTTGGATAGGCCGTACCTTATTTAACAGTAGGTCAAATGTTTGTTTAACGTTCGAAATGTGAACTGGGATAGAAATCGATCAAAGTTAAAATTAAAAATTGTAGACTTGTAGGTAGGTACATAATCAAGTCAAACATTTGTTTATAGCTTCATTTAAATTACTGTTACGTGCAGGGACCAATAAAAGTATAAATTAATGCTTGTATCCTTTTAAATATTTATCGGTTGGAAATATGTTTAAATAGTTTATATGTTTAGACTTGCTCTTTTTAAATTTTGGCTACTTCAAAAATTTTGATCCGACGCGACGTGATCTAGCTTTTTTTGATTTGTGACAGCTTAAAAATTCTTAATGTCACATCTATTAATGTATTATTATAATTAAAATTTGATTCTAGAACATTTTTTTATTATTTATTATTAAAGTTATTCTACAATAGGTACGATTTAAAATACAGTGGAACCTAGATAAGTCACTCGCGCTGGCTGTGTGAATTAAAAACAAAATTCTCAAATTTTTAATAATTTTTTATATATTATATACATACTTATACATATGATTAATACAACACAAATTGTAGATGTTGAGTAAAAAATAAGTGATATTCGAATATTTAAAAAAGTGAAAAAGCAAATAAATAGCAACAACTTCTGGAGATTATAGATTAAGTATTAAAGATTGGTTTTTGAATGTATTAGGTACCTAACTCTTTAGAAACCTTTCGAATTTTACATTTTTGCTGTATTACGCGAGATTTCTTACAGCTTTGTGAACACAAAAGCAAAAACACGAACGTGAAACGTGATTTAAAGCCTAGAAAAACCATCACACATATTTTATAGCTTTAGTCTAGATTTGTTTGTGTTTAATTACTATTTTTTGTTAAATAAATTAAATTTGTTAAATCCATTAAAATAATGTCGCAATCAACTATTTTTTGATGAACAATTTTCTATCTTACTCGCTTTTTATACATTATTTTTAACAAGTAACCTACAGTTATGTTTATTAAGGTTCAACAATTTGCCTACAAAAAATGTAGTTTATGATATGAAAAGTTAGATGTGCTCTTTACACGTCCGCTCACTTGCATTTTTGATAATATAACAGAAAGACAATTCTCAAAAACAAATAAAAGTAAAAAAAATTATAATCAAAACATTTCATTTAATTCGTTATAAGTAGATATTTCATTTAATTTAATTTGCATATCTTTATTCATTGCGTCATTTTTATGTTTATTTATTTAGATACCTTATTTTATTTTTATCTAAATTATAAATAAAATAGAAATAGGACTTGCTTGACCTGTAATAGGTAGTAAAACAACGACCGGATTGTGCAAATGATTTATTACCCAGTCAAGTAAGTTCGTTTCACACCAATAAATATTCGTTAAATTTACTTCGAAACACGTCCCAGTTTCTGTGGTGGTCGCTGTACTTCTCGTGAATAACTAAAAATATTTTGAGCAACGTAAAAACACGAATTTCTTTGTAGATACAAATAAGCGGTTGTTTCCATTACATCAAGATGATAATAAAAGAGAAAACAAAAGCAATACCGAAAATTAAATATATACGAGTATAAACTTTGAAGACGACGTAAGGTTCCGTTATTGTTGGCCGCAGGAAATCGTTACTATGGAAACTTAACAGGCTGTTGCCGAAGCTACTGTTCTATACTTATTAACTAGGTATACCTACCTAATATATATATGAACATTTAGATAAATAAAGAAGTCCTTTCTATGGCCTATCTGAGAATAAATTATCACTGACAAATCGTTTTAGGGGATATTAAACTATTAAAATAATTAAATAGGTTTAATTGCTTTAACTTACGACCGATTATAGCGTAATTCTGGTTGATATTATGATTTATTACAGGGATCTATCTATACTTAACAATGTTTAACGATAACTGCGATTATTATTATAAATTATAATTTTAGAATTTCTTAAACAGATTATAATCTGATTTGATTTACTATATAGTTTTGACAAAATACGCAGAGATGTTAATTAATTTATATACGAAAATTCAAATTCAATTTTTAGGATGTTTGTTTATTTTAAACAATTAACTCAGTAATGTACATTTGCACTAAAATTTAAGTTCAACTTTACTTGCAATTTATTTAACTTAAACGTAGTGGCCGTTTAGAAATACCGATTCTCATTGATTAGGAGAAGGATATCTTTCGGCTTACAATTTAAATAAATCCGTTTTTCATTTGCAGCTACTTTTAATCTTACGCCCAGCTGAATACGTAGGTGGAGAAAAGCGAGACTAGCGGTGGCACCAGATAAGTTGGTCGTTTCTAGTTGAATTAATTCTCTAAAATTTAAAGGAAGTGATTTCTTACATTTTATCGTATATTTATAAAGATAAACACTAACTTTACATAGGTAAAGATGAATATAGATCCATCTTCCCTAACCACAAAAATGCGGAAATGTTAACACTTGGTCATTATAATTAATACGTGCGTAGAAAAAGTAATAGAATAAGAATACATTGGATAGAAAACTAATTGAATATAATTTCTTTTATCTTTAAACAAAAGATTTTCAAAATATATTAGGTGTACAACTTTGCTTCCGCCGTTTTTTTCCGAAATTCGAGGCTTTATTGTAATAAACTGGTTATACATTTATGATTCAAAGTATTGTCCATCGCTGGCCACTACTTTCTCCCATCTTTCGGGCAGCGTACGAATCCCGCGTTGAAAAAACTGGTCATCTTTTGAAGCGATCCACGAATCGATCCAATTTTTTATTTCTTCATAAGACCGGAAGTGCTGGTCATCCAGGCCGTGTGCCATTGATCGAAACAAGTGATAGTCCGAGGGAGCAACGTCTGGAGAATACGGCGGGTGGGGTAGGACTTCCCATTTCAACGTTTCCAAGTATGTCTTGACCACTTTCGCAACATGGGGTCGAGCATTGTCATGCTGTAAGATTACTTTATCATGTCTCTCGTTGTATTGAGTCTTGCTCAAGTAATGCCTCCAATTCTGCATCTTCGAAAACCTTCTCTCTTCCACCGCCATGCCGGTCATCGACGTCAAAATCACCGTTCTTGAAGCGTTGAAACCACTCTCGGCACGTTCTTTCACTAATAGCGGCCTCACCGTAGGTATTTGAGAGCATTCGATGAGCCTCAGCCGCAGATTTCTTCATATTAAAACAGAAAATTAAAACCTCCCGCAAATGACGAGAATTTGGCTCGTAAGCTGACATGTTTAATCGAGAATAACTTTATGATGCAGACACAAATCGACTAATATTTCGATGGCGTTATATTTACAAATACCTAATCTTATTGTATGACAGCTACGATCTATTTATTTCGACTACCACTTACCGCTACGGCCATTTATTGCAAAACGGCGGAAGCAAAGTTGTACACCTAATAATTTAACATGAAGGGTTGTTCTAACTTAATCTAAAAGATTATTTTACAAATTACATAATAAAACCAAAAAATTAACGAAAATATACCTATTTTCTATGCTTACACAGGTATATATAATTATAAAGTAACTTCTAAAAGATGATACAGAAAATGTGATTGGCATATAGACAATTATTTGATTTAATATGTAGGTACTTAAGGTATATTAATCGAAAATTTTCAAAAACTCGATCTCGACGGAAGCACGTTTAATTCAGCATTTTCCCACCAGCAGTGATGTCCGATGATTTTACGTGAGTACCACGTTTTAATCGTTCGCAGGCCGCCAAACCACATCCTGGATTCCCGGTCTTTAATTTTATAGATTATTCTTGTTTTAGGTGGAAATTGACATTTCTCGATATACGGACACAAAACAAAACATTTTAGATCAAAACTAATTTTACAAAAACGACGAACTATAATCAAGCCTTTTTTAGAGATTTGGTAAAAAATTTTAATCGCCGGAAACGCGCTTAGATTGTCATTTCTTGCATTGTTAATCTCGAAAAACTACTTTTCAATTAATTCCGGACCTGTTCTATGCGTATTAGATGCCGACATTTTATCGAGATTATAAAAAAACTTTAATCTATTTTAACGCCCACAGTTCCTTATTTATTGCTCGGTAATACCTAAAGTACGAGTTTTCTAATCGTTTCCGACTTGTTCTGAACGTTTGGGCTCAAAAGCTTTCGGTCAAAATTTTGCCAGAAAAAAGAAGCCGTGTATAGGGATTTTTTCGAGATTTGGTAAAAAATTTTAATCGCCGGAAACGCGCTTAGATTGTCATTTCTTGCATTGTTAATCTCGAAAAACTACTTTTCGACTAATTCCGGACCTGTTCTATGCGTATCAGGTAGTGTCATTTTATCGAGGTTATGCAATAATTAAAATCTATTTAAACTCTAGCAGTTCGTCATTTTTTGCTTTTTTATACCAGAATTGCGAGTTTTCTAGTCGTTTGCGGCTTGTTCTGAACGTTCGCAAAACGTTGGGTAAAAGTTTTGCCAAAAAAATCTGAGAACTACACTAAGGGCTTTTTTGGGATTTCGCAAAAATTTTAAATCGCTTTAAACGCGGGTAATTTGTAATTTCTTGCCTTGTTTCATTTGAAAAAACCACTTTTGAATTTGTTCCGGACCTGTTTATATATTTTAGGTAGGGTTAAAATTTTGTCAAACCATAGACTATCATGAAGCTTTTTTCGTAAACTCGATCTGGACGGAAGCACGTTTAATTCAGAATTTTCCGGTCAGTAGCGATGTTGTCCGACGATCTTTCGTGATACCACGTTTTGATCGGTCGCAGGCCGCCAAACCAGATCGAGGATTCGAAAACACGAACTCGACCAAATAATAATAGCCCGAATAATTGTAAAATGTACGAGTACAATATTTTTATTATGGTGTATTTTCTTTCAGTTATTTCCGCTGCACTGGTTCTAATGTTGTGCTTCTCCTGGTCCCTTGTGTTCCGTTAGCAGGTTCTGTTGTTTTGATGTACTGATCTATATTTTTTTTGTATAAACATGTAAAAAGCATCCAATAAAATTGCTCTTAAAAAACTTGATTTTTTTATAATAGCCCATGTTTGTCAATAAACTTGGATAGACCTTAGTAAATTTCAATTGTAGAAGTTTTCTAACAATAGATAGTGTTTTGAACAACCATCGTAAATTTTATAAATGCGATTACGATATTACGGGAATCCGAAAAGTGTATTGACGGATGAAATTTTTAAAACATACGATTATTGTTCAAGAAGTTTTAATACGCTCAAATTTTAAAGTATACAGGGGGTGTTCAAAAAGTGCTTCAACCTTTTGAAACTTCTCGAACAGCCTCTGTATCCTTTAAAAATAAGCGTCAAAACACTTCGAATTGCCCTTAGGTTAGGTTAGGTTGTTAGGTTAGGTCTAATAACGATTGTTATTAGATTTTTAAACAAATTAAATTCAATTAAATTAGAAATTAAATTAGAATCTATAAGTTAATTTAATTGCGCTCAAAGTTTAAACTATACGGAGGGCTGTTCCAAAAATTGTTTTGATTGAAAATTGTCGGAAAACTTTTCAAACAGTCCTCGTATAATTAAAAAAATAAGCCCAATTAAATTGATTTAAATTAAAATTCTAATTTAATTGAATTGCATTCAATTTAATTTATTTAAAAGATCTGTTAATGATTATACGGGGGAAATTCGAAAAGTTTTCTACTCTCAATTTTTAAAGCATACGGAGTCTGTTCGAAAAGTTTCCCGACAATTTTCAATCAAAGAAAACTTTTCAAACGTCTCCCGTATACTTTAAAAATTGAGCGTCAAAAACTTTTCGAAATCCCCCGTATAATCGTTATAAGATTTTTTAAATAAATTAAATTCAGTTAAATTCAATTAAATTAGAATTTCTAATTTAAGTCAATTCAATTGCGGTGAATTTTTAAATTATACGGGGGCTGTTCGAAAAGTATTTTGATTGAAAATTGGTGGGAAGCTTTTCGAACAGACCCCGTATACTTTAAAAATGAGCCCAATTAAATTAACTTAAATTACAGATTCTAATTTAATTTTTAATTTAATTGAATTTACTTTAATTTAATTTGTTTAAAAAGTGCGATAACGTTTATACGGGGTAACTCGAAAAGTTTTCTGACGCTCAATTTTTAAAGTATACGGGGTTGGTGGGCGTTCGAAAAGTTTTAACGCACATTTTAAAGCATACGAGAGTTGTTTTAAAAGTTTGACGGAAGATTTGTTGAAAATTTTCTGAACAGCCCCTCGTATGCCGAAAATTTCCATCTGATAAATTTTAATTTTGTAATTAACAGTACTACCAGTAGATGTCGTTAGAAGTTAAGAAATTTTTATTTTAATTAACAGTACTATCAATAGATTGTGCCGACAGTTAAGAAATTTGAATTTTCACATTCGAAATGTACTATTCAAACAAACTACATAAAATAAACTATTTAAAAACTTTAGTTTATTGTTGTTTACGTATATTACATACATATTTTGTAAATAACAACATATTTTATAATAACCTACTGTTGAAAAGTGGATATCGATATTAAACTCGGATAGAGTCCGAAAATGCAAGTCGAGGTCGAGCCGGAAGGAACCTGGCAAGCCAGCACGGAAGTTTGCTGCTACTAGAATCTTCGTCGAAGATTTCCATGTTGTGTAGTAGTTGTGGTGTTACGTACGGGTGACGAAAAGTGGCTGTGCTGAGAACGTAGACATTATTTCCTCCATAACATCTGCAACATATCCATATTCAATACAAGGACACTCTAAATACTTTAATTAAATAGAAAAGAATTAAAACTAAAAATTTCCATGTCTGAAGTAAATAATTATCATCTAAAATATTCCGATTTATATTTAGAAAACGCTTCTAAAATGATGTATTACACGTCGTTTAGTTTAACTCAACATTTGGAAAATTTCGAGAAAAATGCCTTATAGTCCACGGTTTTTTCGCAAATTTTTGACAATACCTGAAACTCGTCCACGTTCACGCCCCCAGAACCACTAGAAAAATCGTTTTTCGTGCATAATAAAGTAGGAAATGACGACGATGTACACGGGTTTCCGTCAATTTAAAAGTTCTGCAAAATCTCGAAGAATAAACGTCCATGGTTTTGGCAAAATCTTGAACCTACCTAAAACTTGATTGTTTAAGCCAAAAACCAGGTTCTAGAAAAATCGATTTCTAGTTGAAACTAATTGTAAGCTGAAATTATTTAAATACACGTTTTCGCCGAGTTTTCGAATTTCGCGAAATCTCCGCAAAAAAAACGTTGAATACCATGCTATTTTTTTTTTTAATTATAATTTTACCCGGATGGTCGTTCGGTTATCATTTTTACTGAAGAAAATGCCTAAAGTAATCTCCGAGTGTTTACTGTTGCACGCGCTTTTATTGTTTTTATTATTTTGTTTAAATATCACGAAGCGTTATTATACTTGAATTTTTATTAACTGACACTAATTATTTTTCAACAGAATCAGCATTAGAAGAAGGACTTCATTACTTATTATTGAAGATTACGCTTCCAGTCGTGATTTCACACACGAGACGATTCAAAACTGAACAAGATTGCTGCGTCGAACTGCTTAGACTTAAGGGCCGGAATTTCAGTATTAGTTTAAGTTAAAGTTGAAAACATTTCTGTAATAACATCCAGTTTTGGTTTAAATCAAAATCTAAATTCTGAAATACTGGGCCTTAGAAAGAATCAAGATTATTATTGTACCTACATATATTGTAACATTATCTATAGAAATAAAGTTTTCCATTAAATATACAGAATATTTTTTATTTATTGTTTAAGATCATTATAAATAACATAAATACGGGGGCTGTTCTATAATATAAGCGATACATTTTCACTTACGTTTAATTATTTGTTCTTAAGCTTACTATTACAGAATAGCCCCATACATATACAGTGTGTCCCCGGATTGACTTCGCGATAGGTGAACAAATGGTTTTGTAGTTTTTATAAATGATACTTTGAGAACCAGTCCTCCTTGCTCCAAAACTAAGATGTACCATGAAAACAGTTGAAATAATTCTATACAGGGTGTTTTATTAAAAAATATTCAATAATTAACATCAGTAACGGACCATTAATATTGAAGATAAAATAAAATGTCATTAAAAGAGGTTGTTCATTATATAAAGTTGCGAAAAAATCGTCCAGCTTTGGTGAAATAGGTGAAACTAACAAAAAAATTATTATTAGGAAGACGGTTACGGCCCACACTCGACTCTGTTAATAAAAAATTGTAATAAGCAAATCTTAGTTTTGGACCAAGCAGGGCTGGTTCACAGAGTATCATTTTAAAACTCCAAAATTATTTGTCATTTACACCTATCGCAAGGTCAATCCGGGGACTCACTGTATATACATTTCTGTGAAGAAATACATTTAAAGCTTAATATAACTTTGAAATTTTAAAATTAAATAAAATCTAACATAAGCACCCGACACACGGTCAATAAAATTATCAATGTGATTACGTGATTGTCGCAATTTCAATCGACGCGTCAATATTTTCGTCCCAGTTGCCGTATGACGATTTCTTTTATTTTCGTTTAGCTAATCTTTTGATTTTATTTTCCATAACTCTGAACAATCGTTCGAACTCTCGTTCCGTAACGTAACTGAATTTTGAAAAACGTTTCGATCTATCTCGGTATACTTATAAAAATGAGCGTCAAAATCCAAATCAAAATTTTAAGATTTTTGTGTCGTTTTTTATGTGCTCACCTTCACTTAATCTTCGCTCACTTTTTTCTTTAGCAAAAAAGGTTAAATTTAAATTTCTTAACCATCGAAGAAGGTTATATTAACCTTCTTTGCTATCGAGGAAGGTGGGTGAAAGTTAAGTGGATGCGAGCACAAAAAATGATAAACATTTTTTTGTACAATTTTGATAAGGGTTATACGGAGACATTCGATGTTTTTTTAACGGCCAACCGTAAGGCATAGGAAGGAATTCGAAGTTTATCGATGCTCAATTTTTAAAATTTACAAGGGTCGTTCGAAAAGGAATTCTAAAAATGTTGCAATTCGTTTAGAATGTCCCTTGCATGTTTTATAGAGGTCGTTCGAAAAGTTTACTTGTTTAAAATTGAAGTATGCCGGGAAATTTGAAGTTTCTTGGCTTTCATTTGTATTTGTATACGAGGGCCGTTAGAAAAATCACTTAGTAAAAATGTTATAAAACTTTTAGAATGATCCGCACGTACATTTTAGTGAAAATACCAATATGTAGATATTATATTTACATTTTATTATACTTACACAAGTTTCTTATTGTCAGTTAGTAAGTTACTAAGCGATCTTCGTTTGTATGCGCCGAATGTTTCTATCCAAGAGTGTCCAGGAATTTCGTGACGGACAATTTTACATATAATTACGCCGATGCCGTGCGAAGTTTTTTGGGAATTGTTTTGAGAAAATTATTCAAAGAATGTTTCTTGTATAGGAAACGACATCGGCATACATACAAAGGATGTGCAGGAATGTTATGCGTTTAGTTTTACATGGTGTATACCAGGATCTTTAGAAAAGTATTTTGTTATGTATTAAGAAATGATCAGAAATGTGTTGTTAAAATGGATTTGTTCCAACACTTAAATTAAATTTTAAATGCTAAAATAAAATATTTATTTTTATTGTTTAAGAAAATATCTTTAAAGTTTAATAACGTTTTTTAACATCCCGATCCTTGATTGAATGTGCAATATTTAGCTAGCCATAATAGTCATTTACTGTTATGATGACTTTATTAGTAGCAGAAAATATTTTTTTAAGCAGAAAACTTAAGTTTTTCGAACAGAAACAAATCTGAGAAATAGAGATAGGTACTTAGGCATAAATATATCGTATTTGCTCGTGTATAGGTCGAACTTTTTCCAAAAAAAAGTTTCTAACGAAAATCCGGCCACATGGACACGTCTTAAGACATGCGTTAAGACTTAGTAACGCGCAGACAAAATGCTTGCAGACGAACATACATTTACGACAGTTTCGTTTTTGCTTTTGTACGAAATGCTCGAAAACTAACTACTTGTGTTAAAAACAATCTTACTTACGACGCTAGTGACAAGATCGTGCAAAAACTTCTGAATTTTACCCACACACGTTGATATTTAAGTCGTCGCGTGGACAGTAAATATACGCGCGACGGAATTATGCGCGGGCACGCATTAACGTGGAGTTATTCTGCCTACACTCAGTCGTAATTGACTGCCTCCGCGTTGATGTGTGTAGCCGGTTAAATCAAGGCGCGGATTCAATACGAGATTTACGAGTTGGAAATTTGTTTAGATATTTTTCCCCAAATTATCACGATAACATTTGTTAGTGCGGTCTACACGCGGATGCGACTTATACACAAGCAAATACAGTACCTACAGAGATACAGGACTACAAGTCTATTTGGACATTTGGCTGTTTTGCAATACAGGCGACCCTTCTAAACCACGGTAGATAGAACCGTTCCTACAAGATGCCGCGTTGCGCGAAGCCGTGTTCTACGAGGATCTTTATATTATAGGCCTTCTTCGGGCAAGGTCTTACCAAATTTCTACATGTGATAAAAATCGTGTTATCTAGTATTGGAGAAGTACCGTCTTATGCGAGGATTTCCACAATTTTCTTATCGTGTTAGAACAAAACCGTGTTGTAGGAGGGTCATGATACAAAAACACCTTTCTTAATTACACAATTCTACAATTTGTCTATAGATTCTCATAATCTCCAGTTGGTTATTGTTTTTCATTTTTCAATATATCTTAGGAAGAAACGTATTTGTTTATCTATAGGTATTTGGCGTTCCAATCTTGGCGACCATCTTTGAGGGTTGTTCTATCACGTTTAAATTCGACCGTCCATTTCTTTATGGTGGAAAATGGTGGTCGGCGATCTTTCAACACGAAAAACAGTTCATTATGATCATCCGCTACGAAATAACCAATAAATAATTTTTGTAAAACTACCTGAAACAAATAAAATACTAATATTTAACGTGTCCGAGTTTTTGTTTTTCTTTAGCGTAAATAATCGTAGGATTTATTCTTATCATTTAAAATATTAGATAATTAGGTAAAAAACTACTTAACGTTATTGTCTAACTTGGCAAAATTTTAATTTAGGTATTAGCACTAGTTAACTGGTAAATATGTTTTATGACTGCAAAACGTGAGGAACGTAATGTAAACATATGCATGTTGCGTTGTAGCATATCGACGACGACGACGACGACGACGACGACAGTGTTGAATATAAAACGACACATATAATCCACATTCCACGCTGTCCTCGCATTCTCGAACCTTTCACACGTCTCGATTTACTTTTATATAACAAACGTACCCCGAAATTCATCCGTTAATAATACGACCTCAACACGTTCCTCGGCCTGAAACACCGAGACGTCGGCGTCGGTATATATTCGGATTTTTTGATCTAATACTTTTCAGGGGTCTTTTAAAAGCCTCGCGAGTCTTGGCAACCTTTCATTCGAGTTATTCACGACAGAAGCAATTACGGAAACTGAGCATTTGTTTTAATTTGCACTTTGAGATTTGCTCAACGAGTTTGTAGTAAAAACTTGAGCAGCTAAGAAAACCTGGTCCAAATTGCACAGTAACCAGAGGCGCTCTTTTGTAATTCATGGGATTTCTTGCTTTATTTGTCATTCGCCCCGCCGTCCCCTGGCATCTGCTGTCTCTACCGCGCCTTTACGTGGACCGTCCCGATTCCTTATCTAGAAGCTGCAGCGCATTTAATCTCTCTCTGCTCCATTTGTCTCAATCCCAGGAACAATGTATTATTTAAAGATGTGCCGCGCTATTTGGAAATTCAGTTTACTTTGCTTGTGGAGTGTTAAACGACGAAAGTTTCCATCGGCTCTTAGTTTTCTTCGTTCCCGGACTTACCCTCCCGATCGACATTAAATATTAGTACATAACCCAAAGACTTTTTTCCTTAACAAAATGTACCTCGACTTACCTTGTTTTTATTTGCCACCGCATTTTCGTATAAACTGTTTCCCTATTGACAATAGGCATACGTCCTTAGGAAACCGGCGCTAAAAATTTTCAGAAATCTGATTAATACGGTACAAGGGGCCAGATAAAAAGACAACCGCCACTCAAACAGCCACGTGGAAGATCGAATTGGTCTGCTGCACGTAAGAAGCGAGGCCCTTTGACGATAACACGGCTCGCGCACGGGGCCGAGATTAAAGCAATATTGTGCTGTAGTGTCTTTTCTGATCCGTAAGGTGACGTGGATTAGTAAAGGCATGTGACGATCGTTCTCTGCTCATTTCTGACCTCACTAGTTTGGAAAATCAAACGCCTTTCTTGCTAATCCCGATAGATGTAAATGTAATTACTTTAGGGAACTTGATCGCACACTAATTAGTACGCGTTTTACCTACTCGCGATCCGTTAAATTTTGTTCAAATAGGAAATTATAGTAATAAGAAATGCCAAACTCGGTCCTTAAACACTCGGATTGTAAGTAGGAAAGGTATTGTTTGAGTACAATGCAGAGGTGTTTCCGGGCCCGGAGTGCGGCTTCCGGTTACCAGGATCAATTGCAGGATTCGCTTGTTTACTCTGCCATTACAGAATGAGCTTTCTTGGTATCAAGATCTGCGCGAGCAGAATTATCAACTGAAATCGATAACTTATTATACATATGTTTACTTTAGTTTTTTAATATTAACACTATAAAAAGATGTAAAATAAAAATCTTTCTAAAGACGAATTCTTATTGTTTAGTACACGTAATACCTTTAAAGGCATTTTAAAACTTCCATTTAGTCAAACGTTTGTGTTTATTTTGGAAACACTTTTTGAAATTAACGAACACGTTTAATTCGCTCAAAACCTAAATCGATATATCATACGATATCGCCATTTAACCTTTGATTATAATCGACAAAAACGTTCGATCTTAACGTAAGAAGGTAAACATTTTCAAAAATGCATTATTTCCTGTCGAGCCCGCACCTACATATAATACAAATCAAATAAAAGTGATAGTCAATAGTCAATAATAGAGAAAGTTGCTCGTTCACATGGCGTGTGGCGTGGTATGTGACTTCGAACCACGAAGCAGTGACAATTCAGATAGCAATATCCGGTTAACAGTGTCATTTAATCAGCCGCTCCGGGATATTGATCCGGGCCGCATTTCATTACGTGCCCACTTACACACCACTGCCCGATGTAGTCGCTCGCTAGTCCCTTTTTATTCGTTCGTCTTTTGTAGTTGTCTTCGGGATCCATAACGAATGTTTTACCGAAATCTGAAACTTAAGAAAACTTCTGAAAAGCAAGCAGTACAGAAATTTCATTATCTAGCTGGCCCTTTTTTTATACGGGCCAGAACGACGATTTTTGATTTATTTCGAAATTACAATCGCGAAAATTTATGCGGCGAAGGGTAAGATATTTTAGTAAAGCTATATAATGTGAAGTGATTGATGCAGCTATGTTAGCGTCGCTTCACTTCATCGCTGGTTCACCGCGGACCGATAACCGACCGATGATGGATCGTGCCACGTCACCCTCGTCATCTCTTATATATACTACCAACAAATAATTGGCTCTTTTGCACCCTGTTTTCGTAATAACCTATGCGCGCGACATACCATAAGATTTGTCCTATCGGCAAGCCATTTCAAAAATTAAATTAGATTTTGACAGAAACGAAAACTCCTTTAAGTACTTGGACAATTAATTGATGCAAAATAGTGATTTGCATGATTTTACGCAAGATTGACCTACGACATTGAAAATATATCAAGTTTCGTCGAATAAATTTGACCTTACAGCGAAGATCGACATTTATATGAACTTTCTACAAAAATTCTCAATTACTTTGATTACGCAAGCGTGGCAACGTTTCAAAAGTTTTTTTTTCTTCTAATATTTCGAGGCTCGTCTTTTATTTTAAAATAAAATTCAAAATTTAACCGGCAGATAAGTAAATAAATTACATTTTTTACACTCTCCGCAAATGCTAAAATCACAACTAATCTTCTCCATAAACCCCATATTCGTAGTAGTTTTTTCTTGAAGTTTTGTTACATGCAAAAAAAACAAATGATAAAAAAATAAAATAAACTTTGATCGGAAAAAAAAATTATTTAATAGTAACAAAATTTAAAGGCCTGTCGGCTAGCTTTTGGGACAGTGGAGTTTGGCCGGGTTCAACAAAAACAAAGGGGCGCCAAGTAATTTTTCCTTACAGTATTAATTATTATAAAAATGGAAAATTACTAAAAGTATACGATGGTAATTATATACAAGAGGTAATTTGGATAACGGACCTAAATGTAGTCGAAATTTAATACAAACAATTTTATATAAATATGTAAATACGCAAATGCTTCTCGAGAACCACTTCGTTAACAATAATTAATATAAACAATAATAAAAAAATATATATATATAAATGATTCCGAACAGTAATTGTTCAAACTTAGCTGTCTCCGCGTGGTAACTCAAATCGATCTCCGGTAACACAATCCAAGTCCAACCAATAACAAGTAAATCCAAAAAAAAACAATAACCAAAAATAAATCCAACAAGAGAAAATCCAAAATAGAAAAATATGATCTCAATCTAGGACTGTGGGTACGGAGGTCCTATTATTTCCACGATGTTACGATATATGTCTATTTTATCTGATCCGACTACGTCGGTGGGTCTTAAATACCCTGGCCGTTATTCTTTTTATTGTCCGCTCTAAAGCGATAAATATAACTCAAACTATATAAAAAAATTAACGAAAATTAACGGAATAACTATATCGGAAATTAAAGATGTGACTTTTCTTTTTCTTCTTGTTATTTTCTCACTGACTCGTTTCCAAACAACCGCCCTTAATAATCGAAAATCTACGCCAGCCAACTCCTCTTATGCCGGAATTGAATTTGACTTTAGAAAAAACAACGTATCAGTTTTAAAAGCGAAATAATTACATGCATTGCCAAAACTCATCAAAGTGAACCGTTACTTGTCATCTGAAAATCTATCAACATGTTAACGGCAACAAATTCAAGTAGCCAGCAATGACCATGTTAAATTTTGTCAACTGCAGTGCAAAACTGTTGCGAGAAAATAAGTCACCATACGTCGTTTCAAATAAATGATCGTTTTGTTTCTTAGTTGCCATGTAGATACTTACAATTAGTTGTTGTTCCCAAATATTTATCGACATAAATGTTTCTTGTTTCGATGTTTTTTGTATGCGGTCTAGTTCAACTCGTTGCGGCCATCTCGCCGTCGTATTAAGTGGTCGCCATTTCATCTCGTCGCAAAATAAAAATTGTCGATTTAATTTTACTAGCATTTGTAAGCACATGTATATTTACCGTTAATATTCGAATTTAGTAAATATCGGCAATAATCTAATTGTAAGCATTTTAGGAAATATCGAACATAATTAAAAGTGTGGTTATTATGCATAAAAACGTAGGACATTGACCGTTCTTTCGACCTTAACCTAACACCATGTGCACAGACAATTATCCCGAATGCACAGTCTTAAATGCATAATTGCCTGTATACACGGTGTTAGGTTAAGGTTGAATGAAGGATTAATGGACAGTTAAAAACATAAAAAGTGTGGTAACTACACGCAAGATTTACATAGCTCAAGTATACATACGTGCGTTAGGTTTTTTAATTTTCTGAGGGTACATACGTATGTATATGTGATCGATATGCATAGACACATTTAAAACAACTGCTTGTATAATTTTAATAAACCGAAAATTTGCCTTTCGCTGCGAATTAATCTCGTAGCTAGTTAATTCGCGGCAAGTTGATACGGCGACGAGATGACCGCGGCGAGTTGAACTAGACCTACACTGCCGGCTTTAAAAATTGACTTGTAATTTGATGAATGTATTTATTAAAAGTGATAAAACAAATCGATAAATATTTGTCGACTCACTTTCACCGTAGGCCGATTAGGAATAGTTATACTTGCAATTGTAATCTTTCACAACATTGTCTTCTAGGTGTTGCAATTTTATTCGCCAGCAGTATAAACGATTTTTTATTTCAGAGAATTTCGTTCAAATTAGGAACGAGAAAATAAATATTATTAGCTAATGCTCTATCTTTTATTACTTACGTGTTTGAATTAACCGGGAGCGATAGTTAAACGAAGAAGTATGTTAACGATCAATTTATAAATTGCTTTTAGGTAGTACCTGTTATTTCGATGGCAACTACTTAATAGGTTCAGATACAGATACAAATCACATTTACAGTAATGTATCTTCGTCAACAATTTTATACAGGGTGAATCGTAACGGGTGGAACAAACATTGGCAGTACGCAAAGTGAACATTTCGACGTCAATAGGGATAACGTTATTTACCTTTAAATTGTAATTAGTCATTATCATATAGTATAAGTAGCAGTCGATTGTTATAAATTCTACGACTTACGTAGATAACAAATAAAAAAGCTCAATTCATTTAATTCAGAAAGACGAACAATAAGATAATGCAGAAAACGTAAAAATATCTGCGTCAAAACGACTTGGTGACGAAATGTAATGACGTTGTTTATTAATTTTACGCGATTTAGATAAACTAAAATAGAAACAATAAATAAATCTAAAAGGTTCTAAATTTTTCTGAAAATAAATTTCACGTATGTATACATAAATACAAATGATAAAGATTGGCGTTAGAATTTAGTATTTTACCTAAAAGGATTTTGCAACAGGCATCCGTCTAACAACCTCAATAGCTCGGAAAATTAAACGGGCTGGATTTAAACGCGCCGCTACCGATTTGTCAGCGTCCGGATACACCGGAGCGAAAATGACTTATTGGATGACTCTCAACATTGCTTTACGGAAAAAGAGTGAATTTATGTGACGACCCTACAACGCAACTGGCAACTTTCTTTGATGTGTATTACCTACTTTAATTTTATGAATGAAACATAGCTTACACCGTGGCTATAAATAAATCGACGACCTTACTTCATTAACCGTCGAGAAGTTTAATAAGAATAATAATATCCGTTTTTTTTTGCGACGAGGGTTTTAACGAAAATCACGAACGTATCTTCATTGGAACGCTACCTAGTATAATAACTAACTTGTATTGTTGAATTGCAAAAAATATACCTTATACTGTTCTACATATATATATATATCTAGGTAGGTATCTAATTTTACGAGTCGGTCACACGTTTCGTCGATTTTTAACCCAAAGATGGCCCTGAAAAAAGTAATTAGCTAAATGTTTATATTTATTTTTTACAAAATATTATAAAGGTAGGTAACTTAATAAAAGTTGTTTATTCACGCGTATTCGAACCAAATTGACGCTTTGCACATTTTTATGATACAAAAATTTAGCGAATTCTTGCGCTAAAAATTCTCAAGGAAAAAGAATTATATCAATCACCGTACATAATGTATTTAAAAAATATCCAAAAACATAATGCATGACGCATCTCGATCAAGGTTATTGGGGCGATTCAACTTTTTCTTATAAAAATATACGTATACTGGTTAGTTAGGTACTATTATATTTAAAATTATAGTTAGGTATGATACATTTCATTCATACATTATTTTATTAATAAGTACCTAATCTGCTACCTATACTATATACAAAGAAACTGAAAGTAGATTAATTTAAAATTTAGTAAATTTAATAGTTTTAATTTGCATATACGCGGTTAAAGCCTTTCTAAGCCGACCATTTTTGGTTCTAGACATGGTGCAGTTGAAGCCTCACTAATCTAATATTTTTGTTCTCACGATTAGAGTGTTACTGATCACATTTAGGGCCAAACCTATAAATAGTATAAACGAAACTCGTTCTCAACTAATGGTCGAATAGTTCTATATTGTTTTTGACAACCAATAAAAAACTTTAGTAGTTCAATTCTAAGACGAGATGACAATAAGTTTCCTTTATAAATTTAGACCTTAAAAGTAATCTTCCAAAAGGAGATGGTCGTCTCTAGAGGTTTTACTATATATTATATTTTTGGTAATTACCTAATATGTGTATACATCGAGAGTGGCATAACATGTAGGAGCGTATGGACAGAATGATATCGACGGCGTTTTGGCAAAGTAATTTAAACTCCCACTTTTTGCGAAAACGAGTTATTCTGACTATCTTATGGCAAAACTTAAGGCAAAAACAACATCTGTAAAAATCTGGTAACGACATTTTGATTTTTTCCACCAGAAAAATCGATTTGTATTTCCATGAAACGTAGGTATTTGCTTATAGCTTCGCTACAACACAAAATGTGCGCTCCTGTAAAATTTACTTTTTGCGTCGTTCTGTCAAAACGCCGTCGATATATAATTCGCTAGTGTTGTAGAGAAACTATAAGAAGCATTTCAAAAATACGAAAATAGTTCAATTAAGCGAAATTTTGTGTAGTTGGTTTGGAGACATTGCAAATATCTTATGCGCACATCATAAGTAACGTCGCGGTTATTAAAACACGAGGAATCGTACATATTCTCCCCCTTAAGTAATCGGAAAATGGAAAAATTATCTCTTATCTATATCTCGTTATAGATATTTACATAGAACTGTATAATAATAACTATAAAGGCGGATTCACGCCCGTACGTAGAATGTCGATGTCGCAGTATGCAGCTTGTTGTTTGTGTGCGCAAATATAAGGCGTGCTTTAGTTCGTACATAGTTTGAGCTAAAATAAATTGTAGGTTATGTTGATTGTCAAACTATTAACCGTTTATATTATAAAGATTAGCAAGTAAACAAAATATTAGTGGAACACGTAAATAATGAAACATAATACATTTTCTACAATTTTGCGAAATTACACATTATCGGAATCTCACAATTCTGTCACGCCCGCGAACACGTGGTCAACATAAACAACTTCTACCACAAAAGTTAAGTTTCTACGTACTTTTAGGACAGTGCATGCTACGAGTATTTGCTACAACGAGCTGCGTTCCGAGTTTTGACGAACGAACCAGAACCGCCTACTTCAAATACGTGTAGACGAACTTTCTGCGACATCGACATTCTACGTACGGGCGTGAATCTGCCATAATAACTATTCAATAACAACTTATCGAGTACAATAGCAATACGTAATCATTTGTGTATTAAGAGCACACATATCACTAGAATTACACATAAGATTTCTTCTACAATCGCATTTATTGACTGCACTAAATTCGAAAATTTAAATTTCTACTTAAATAAGTTGTTTATTGTTGTCATCGATTTGGGGCTAATCGATTTGGCGATCTTCCGACAAATTTATCTGACAAATACTTACGATAGAAATAAAATTGTTCGAACAAACGTTTCTGTGGTAAATATTTGTCAGATACATTTATCGGAAGATTGAAAGATCGGCCATTACACTAAGGGCCAACTGTACATAGTCAGTTTAAATTCAAACTAAAGTTTAAACTGCGTCGATTTCCACAGTAACAACAATAGTAACTAAGAAAAAAGTATGGTTTAAACTCCAGATTATAGGTTAAACTATTGTATTGTACTGTACAACTGGCCCAAACAATAATTTAATTAAAAGTCACAACAAACCGAATGCAAATTTTTGGCGAACGAAATTTTTACTTTTCGACTTATTATTGCAGTTTATTATCGAATCGATTGCGGAAAAAATATTTAAAATGCCTTAATACAATACGACAATATTATCATATAAATTAGTAGATCGTGTTGCATTTAACGAACAAAGTTTAACATGATTTGAACAATGTAAAACTTCCTTCGTAAAACATTATAACTTGAAAAATTAATCGCTTTATTTATTTACTGTTTAATTAATCCTACTCATATAATGCACCAACTTTGCCAATACGTTTATAAATTGCTTCTAAAACAAATTTTTAATGACCAACGATACTTCATAATATATAATAATTATAGTTTAAAACATATGTTAAATCGTGTTTTAGACCGTTTAATATTTGTAGAGAAAGAATTTTCAATATTTAACTGGTACAGCAGGTCTGTTTTTATTACTCATACATTACGAAGCTGGAAAGGTAAGTACGTTGTGGCGAGCGGAGTATGTACAAAAAGTAACAAAAAACATCGAGTGGTGATTGATAAAAGGGTCGGTAAAATGTCATGCTAATATTATTACAATTACTATTCTAAGAAATTTTACCGCAAAGAACAATTTTTCTCATTACAAACTGAATACATATATTATTAAATATTTTCTTTATCGCGTTAATTTTAATAATCTAAAATTGCGGCGCCGCGCCGCGCGATTCGAATTTAATTTTTATTAAAAGCTACCTGATACACAAAGGAAATTATTTTTATTTATAGCTTTATGACTTTCGAATGCGTTTCGAAGATCTTCGATGTAAATTTAATTTTACACTTGTCTTATCTTGTTATGCGTATTGCACTTTGCGTTTCAGTTGGGCTTTTTTATAACTGGCTAGGTCCCTCCCGCATTAGTAATATTTGCTGGAAGTTGATAAAAATTTATGGTATACCTATAAGCGTAAAAAATTATCAATTAATATGGGCATTAAGCGTTTTCCAATAAGTAAATTAGCACGAATGGTTTTAATTATTGACGATCGTGATGTTATTAAGTGAACTGAACGTATTTCATTATTTATTGACGAATTTGTATCGGTTACGGTTCATAACAGTAAATAGTTGCTCCAATTAAAATAACAAACTGGGAAAGGGAAATGGGAAATTCGCAATAACTTTTTAGAGAGAGTAAGTAATAGTTGTAAAATGATTTACATACAACGAATTCTATTTCACATTGTTTTTCTTCATAAATTTACTTATTTTTTAGCTTATCAAAATTTTGTATCGGTGCAAAAGTAACAAATCTGTAACAATTGAATGTGAAAGTCTATGGGGAAACCTTAACGTTCAAAATATTAAAGCTCGAGCTTTTGTTTAAAAAAAAAATTGATTAATATCTTATGATTCAAAATTACATACTAAATTTTTATTTAAAACGTTGTTTGATAAAATTAGTACTTACTGAATTACGTAGTACCTATAATCCATATTTTTTGACACAGTATAATAAATCGATAAAAGCTCGTCAGTTGCCCAATTGTAGTGTTTAAGTGCAGTTTTCCCCTATGGAAAGTGAAATGCAAAGCAATATACAGCACAGTAAAAAATTAAAACCAAATGAAAATTATTGTTTAATTTATAATAAACAAATACAGTGGCAGCCATATAAATAAGCTCACTGCTCAAGATTTTTGTTTTCGACTGAGTTCTCATCGCAAGAATTTGTGTTTTGAAAGATCAGCCACACATAAGATGTAGAATTTCCTGGAGAATAAGGTGGTATAGCTCATTTTTCGATTGCCACTAATTTTTTTCAATGAAAATTAAATATAGTCATGGGTGGTCCAAATTGGCGCGGCCATATAAATAAGCTCACTGCCAATTTCTCTAGTTTAATGAGTTTTTCAGCACGTTTTTTTTTAATTTAATCGTGTGTTCTAACAGTATTTATAAATTTATTCTGTATTTCTGTGTTGCAGATGGGTCGCTCTCGTCATATAACCCCTCAGTTGCGTGCGCGTGTTGATGTTTTAAGGAAGTCGGGTTCCAGTATTAGATCAATCACGACTGCGTTGAAAATTTCTTATGGAGCAGTGAGAAACGCACTGAAAGTGCTCAAGAACAATGAAGGACGCGTTGAGAATCCAGTGCGCAAGGCAAGACCTCGGAAAAGCAACAAATACGTTGACCGCGCCATTGTTCGTCTGTCAGAATTCGACCGGAAGCTCACGGCAGTAGATATTTTTGACGAGATGAAGAAGAACCGTGAGTTTAACCTGAGTGTTCGAACTGTGAGAAGATGTCTGAATGAACGCGGCTTGATGGGTCGGGTTGCCAGAAAGAAGCCGCTTGTTTCAAAGAAGAATCGCAAGGCCAGAGTAGCGTTTGCGAAGAAGTACGTTTCTTGGAATCCGGAAGATTGGGCGAAAGTTTTGTTCACCGACGAATCGAAGTTTAACCGCCTCGGATCTGACGGAAAAACGTATGTTCGACGTCGTCCAGGTGAAGAATACGATCCTCGATGCACGAAGATGACCGTCAAGCATGGTGGAGGGTCCGTTCTCGTCTGGGCTGGATTCCGGCGTTCAGGGGTTGGTCCCATTCATCGTATTGAAGGAACTCTTGATGGCGAGAAGTTTGTAAGAATCCTCGACGATGTTGTCAAAAGAAATTGGATCTTGCAACAGGATAACGACCCCAAACACACATGCCGTTTGGCAAAGAAGTGGATATCTAAGAATAAGGTGAAGGTTCTTGACTGGCCAGCTCAAAGTCCTGACTTGAACCCCATTGAACATTTGTGGGGAGACGTTGAGAAGGAAGTGCAGAAGCGCAAACCGAAAAATCTGGCAGAATTGGAGCAAGTCGTCACGGAAAGCTGGTCGAAGATCTCTGTTGAACGATGTATCTCACTGGTTGACTCAATGAAGCGTCGTTGCAAGGCTGTTATTGTGAGAAGGGCTACGCCACAAAGTATTAGCATTGTTATGGGTTTTTCGTTCAAAACGTGTTGTTAACTAGCTGCATTTGTGAACTAATAAAGCTTTTTACCCCATGAGCTTATTTATATGGCCGCGCCAATTTGGACCACCCATGAGTATATTTAATTTTCATTGAAAAAAATTAGTGGCAATCGAAAAATGAGCTATACCACCTTATTCTCCAGGAAATTCTACATCTTATGTGTGGCTGATCTTTCAAAACACAAATTCTTGCGATGAGAACTCAGTCGAAAACAAAAATCTTGAGCAGTGAGCTTATTTATATGGCCGCCACTGTATGTCTTAGTAATCTGTTTTACAATCAGATACAAATGATGGATTCGACTAACGGTGTTTTTCCAATTAATTAACTCGCAACCACTTAAAGCTGGTAAAATAAAATGACGTGTGATATCGAATAATGAAATAAATTATACAGTTTTACTCTGTTATACTAAAAATCGTCTAAAGTAGGGAAATAGGACCACAGAAGAGCGAAAAGGAGACAATAATCTTGAAAGAAAAATTTTAACAATAAACCGACCAAGGTAGAATACGTTAGATCATTAAATGATAAAATAGCAGGCACAATAAGAACAAAATTATAATGTAGAAAAAAAAAGACATAAACTTGAGGTTTTAAAAAGAAAAATGAAAAAAAAGTGTAAAATGTGCGGATAGCCGAGGTGCTGCAGCCATTGAAAATAAATTAAATTAAAATAAAATAATGTAGAAAAGAAAAGAAAAAAACGGTAGCTATGATATATACCGTATGTAGCAGAATATAAAAGTTGAAAGTTGAAATGCCGTTTATGTGGTGCCATTATATTGCCACAAAAATGTAATAATAATAATTTGTAATTCCACTGGAAAATCAAAAATTGATGTCGGTTCCCGCGAAATCGGAAGTGGAAAAAATACAATTTTAATGCCAAAACATGACATTTGATGAGTACACTAGATAAGTAACAAGTTTAAAAATTTTATCTTAATAGATAACAAAATTAAGACGATGTACCATGATTCTGTTACACACGGTATTTGTAGGAGTTCTCCTCTGATTCTTAACACAAATGTTTGACAACTTCGTTAGATTTTGCCCGACCGCATTCAAGAAAAAAGTAAAATTTTTACATAAATTTCTGATTAGATATATTTTTTTGTGATAGTCTAATAAAAAAGTAAATAACACTATTTTATTTTACAATGAGTCGTATAAATTTTGTTTTTGTATTAAAACACTCTCGGACTAGGTAGATATATACCTACCTGAATACCTATACTTTATTAGATTTTGTGTAATTTTAGTTGATGGACTGTTGATTGCGTGCAGACTGACAGTCATTACGTGGGTAATTTTTTACATGTTCGAGTAAACTTCGTTAATGAAATCACGATGTCTTCGTCGTAAAAAAAATAATTTCGCATATAGTTATACTACTTGTTACGACAAAAATATAAACTTACTGGCAAGTTAGGCGTTTTAAGCATGTGAATTAATTTATGTTCCAAGCTATTTTCCAGTAGGTACATTCAACAGATATTTATTTAACGATAGATTATTATTATCGATTAAATTGGGCACTTCTATATCTATATTACCTATATTTTCGTAGTTGCCGTTGATGTCACTTGTCAGCTACGTGTATTCTCAAGCAATAACATCCCTCAATATGTGTTAATTACCCAAGAATACACGTGACCAACCAAGTTATTGTTATCCTTATAAATTCGTAAAGTCAGTCGTATTAACCAAAAACCTACATTTGGCGGTTATACAAGCTGACGATGGTAAACTACCAACACGCTGTTAACAATATGATAATTCGCTTTGAGCTTTCTGCGAAACGTTTGTATCATAACAATGTCGAGCGAGATTAATTACTGAACGTTTACTGAAGGTGCAGGTTAGCTGGGTGCGGGCGCGACGGTAAGGCGTCGCGACGGTACTCGAATACGACCACGTGTGTTTCAAGCTCAAACCGGCACATGCGGTGAACTGTCACAATCTCGAATTTAACTATAGGTTACAATCTACATCAAAGGTCATATACTTTATACGATACACGATCGACTTACGTTGTAAAGTTATTCGAGTAATAATTGCAACGGCATCGCATTGTAAATGTTAATTAGGAAATTGATTGGATCGAGTGTATATAATATAATTGAATTTTACATAACAGAAACTACCTAAAATGACTTGGCTTTACTTTATTCCCGTCATATACATACATAAACACAATAATAATTGTGTAACACCTACATATACGTAGGTAATACGTATACGTGTTAGATTTCGAACAGTCAAATTGTTTAATTACCTATTATTTTAAATAATCCTGTTAACGAACCGTCAAATCGATAATTCATCAAGTAGACCTGATCAAAATTGGAAATTCAAAACTGCAATCTCGAAAGCCTATTACCCAAATTTCTAAAAGGCAGGTCGGAAATTGGAGTTGCGAAATAACAATCCGGCCGTGGCAAGAAGTAGACTAGGGTAGAATAGGTCGTAGATACTTACAACAGGATGGACTGTATTAAGGGCGGCGGTGTCGCGTGGCAAGAGTGTCATTGGAACAATATCGTTACCCCAACATCTCTTGGGAATTTAACAAATTACCATCTCTCACGCAACCCATTGCCTAAACTATCATCCTTATACTCAGACACATGATTTATAACGAAGAGCTTTTCGTTTACAAGTTATACACTTATGTAAAAATTTTAGGCATTTTTATACTTAAATAACTTTGAAAATGTTTATTTTGCCGACTCGAACACAAATGGGCAATCATTTGTCAATTTCAACGACTTTATTAAATAAAAGATTCGTATTGGTAATACACATGAACGATAATTATGTAAAGTAGTGGTAGTGTTTAGTATACCCACTAACTATTAGGTAAGTACTACCTTAAACGTAATCATCCCCGTTATTAATTATTATTGAATCGTTAACATCAAGTATGTTCTGGAATCCTCATAAATATGCTTAAAATGCGCCATTTTATAGGAAATGAAGAAAAGGGTGTTTTATTGAAATGTTATGATCTTGAAAAAATTCGGTCGAAAATAATTAAAATATAAGAATTTGTATTTTAGATAACGGCACAATTAATAAAAACAAACAGTACCTATCTAATAAAATAATTAAAGGGTGATAAAGAGTTGTTAGATTTTCTCTAACAATAAAACGTAAATACCTGAATAGTCGAATTAATATATCTTTTATTACAGGAATGCTCATATTTTCGTGCAAAAAGTCCTTTATTTAAAACTTCTTTTAACAATTTTAAATAAACAATTAATATTATCCTCGATTACGCCACTGTAGTACTTGTATTAGTGAACAATTAATTTCCTTAAATTTATAGTTAATAATCAAAAAAAAAAACTAAAGTAAATCAAAATACACGTGTATCTTACTTACCTACTCTAATAAATTAAAAATGATAGTAAATAAATAGGAGTATTTATTAATGTAAATTTGTTGTATTGCCAGGCATAACTATAGTTGCCGATAATAAATTTTGAGAAACGTAGCGAAGTCTCGCTTTACAAGATATCGGTCCATCCCACACGTCGCGTCGGCATTTCTCAACAAAATACAGATTCTTGAGCTAGATTTCTAACTGACTAAACCACCCACTCTGCTTGTGCGATTTAATTCCTTATAATAATTACTTTTCGCCGTATTATATATGAGAACAAATATCTAAAAGAGGAGCATTTTCGTCGAACGATATAATGTTTATAAGAGTTACTGGAAAAATATTTTTGAGAGACACAAAATTATTTTAGTAAACGTTTGTTCGTTTGATAAGTTGACGCCTACGGAGACGGGCATATTTTATCGGGGGCTAAATTTCAAAACATCGCCACAGAATGTTTGTATTTATTTATGTTGTAATGACTGTACTCGTTAAATTAATTATTAATTCTAATTATAATCTAAATTTACTTCTTTCTTTGTTTTGCCGGTCATAAACTTATTTATGACGGCAAGGCCAATAAAAACTATACGCGATAAAAAGACAACAAACACTGCATTTGAACGTCGTGAAGATTAAACACAGTAAACCGCGTAGGTATTCCGTTTAAAATAGGGAAATTAAAAGACATTTTTAATGAAACGGAAAGTAAGTAAGTATATACATATAATTCTTACTAACAGTAAGAAAATTACCTTACATCAAACATATTATTTCTACATACATTATTATATTCGTAACATGAAAATATGTACTATGTACTTATCTACTATGTTAGTACATAAATTATAAGATAATAGAAACGTTTCAGTTTTAGCGAATTTTCGTAGAAAATAAAGCTATTGCAGCGACATGAAAGTTTAATACCGAGGGTTGCGCGCGGTCGACTTTTTGAGTAAGTAGATAATCAGGAAACTAACCGAACCGTATCTTTACCCCCCGCACGTTGTCTTATTTTCACTTTGTTAGTAAAATAACTACAACGATTGCATTAAAGTATTATAATAGTCAGTAAAAAAGGAAGAAATTTAGAACAAGGAGAAATATTAGGTGTACCGGTATGAAATGTCGTTTTACTTTGTGTATTATTTTTTCATGAATAAACTTTTTCTCATAGCGTTTGTTTGTATCTATCTTGTAGAGCGTTTAAAGCGCTACCTAATGCTTTTTGAATTTTCAGAAAAGATTCACATATGACATTTCTGGACAATTTTTAAGATGACTGATGAAGGGCCAAAAAAGGAGCATCTGCGGGAAGTTCTTTTGTTTATGTTTAATTGGAAGAAAAGTGCTGTTGAGTCTCACAAAATGATTGCTGATGTTTACGGGCATGATGCAATTACTGTCAGAACTTGTCAGAGGTGGTTTAAAAGGTTTGGAAAAGGTGATTTTGACCTGAAGAACAAGGATCGTGGAAAACCACCAAAACAGTTTGAGAACGATGAGTTACAGGCCTTGCTTGACAAAGATAACTGCCAAACGCAACAACAGTTGGCTGACTCACTAGGTGTGGCTCAGCAAACAATTTCAGATCGTTTGCATGAGATGGGCAAGATTCAGAAGAAAGGACGATGGGTGCCCCATGAGTTGACAGAACGTCAGCAGGAAAATCGAAAAACAACTTGTGAAATCCTCATTGAACGACAACAACAAAAGTCGTTTATGCACCGTATCATCACTGGTGATGAGAAGTGGGTATATTTCGACAACCCAAAACGAAAACGTTCATGGGGCGATCCAGGACAGCCATCAAAATCAACGCCAAAGCCGAATATTCACGGACAAAAGGTGTTGCTCTGTATATGGTGGGATCAAAAGGGCATTTTGTACAATGAACTTCTCCAACCTGGTGAAACGGTCACAGCTGCTCGTTACAAAGAGCAATTAATCAGTTTAAATCGAGAAATTGCAAAAAGACGACCAGAATGGGCCAAAAGACACGAGTGCCCTATACTGCTCCACGACAACGTTCGCCCGCATGTTGGAAAAATCGTTAAAGATACATTGAAAGAAATTAAATGGGAAATTTTGCCCCACCTACAGTCCGGACATTGCCCCATCTGACTATCACTTGTTCAGATCAATGGCTCATGGATTGGCCGAGCAAAAGTTCACGAAACATGAACAAGTGCAAAAATGGCTCGATGAATTTGCCTCAAAACATCCCGAATTTTTTTATGATGGTATCCATAAGTTGCCCATAAATTGGAATAATGTTGTTGTTAATAATGGCAATTATAGTTAATAAAGTTAATTGAAAACAATTCAGAAATTTACTTTTTAAATGTGCAAAAAAAATAACATTTCATACCGGTACACCTAATAAAATAATGCCAAGAAAAAACTGGAATTATTAGAATTTTTTTTTAAGTAAAGAGATGACAAAATAAAAAGTTAATCGATCAAATTTTGTCTCTTTGTCAGTCTAAATTGTTGAAAAATTGTTGCGACAATCAAAACTTTGAATTTCGTTTTTTATCAGTAAACGAATGTAGTGAAAAGGTAAAATCTCTCAAAATAAGAAAAATTAAAAACATTAAAAAAATTCAAATTCTGAAATATAGTTTTTTTGATACTTACGTAAAATACAAACTTGTCTGTAACATACTATAAGAAAAAATTAGAAACTTCTAAATTTTTCTTTGCATTTCCTATCTTTTTCTCGTCATCGTTTTCCCCTCTATCGCCAATTTCGAGCGTAGATTCTTCCGTTGACTGCGTACTTACATTATTACGTACCTAAGTTTCATATTTCACTGTATTTTACCAACCACTGTAATTGCGAAAACGCGCGTAAGATAAAATTTCGTTCGCGAAATTAGACCGACGAATGTTTGAGGAAACTCTAACCAAGACCCTAACCGAGTTCCTATCCAAGCTTAACCAAGCTCCATTTTCAGAGAATTTGTGTTAAAGCTTAAAGGTCCGTATATTTACACTTTATAAATACATGGAGAGTTAGTCGACAAAGAAAGACCCTACCTTTCCTCGTCATGTTAATCCTTTTTGTTTGTAATACTTTTAAAGAATACAACACACAACACTCGCGCACTCACACGCAAAAAGGCCTTATTATCCGAACGAGAATTTCTCGCACACGCGATAAAATACGACGCCGTAATTTAAAATTCGAACTACTGAAACAAGCATTACCGCTCTGTATCACTAATAACGCGAAAGATCTGAAGCGGTTTTGCCAGAATTCTATATATAAATGCATTCGAGTTTATACGTGGATACTAGGAAATCCCGCTTTTACTTTAAAAACATTCAATTCTTTGTTCGTACTCAGATAAGTTATAATAGTAGGTGGCGCACATGTTTTTTATTAGTTGCTCTGTATTTTATCGGTCGCATAAAAATGAGATTAAACTCTTATCTGGTATATGATTTGTAATAGAGAAATTTTCAATGTTAAGGGGCACACGTTAGTTTTTAAATTAAAAATAGTGAAATGTAATGTGAAATATGTTTTGAAATTGGCATAAAATTATCTACCGATCATGTATCTATGAATTTCGAGAGGATGCACCGTTTTCGAAATAATCGAAAAAAAGTGATAATATTTTTGTTAATTCTTATAAATTCCTCTCGTAAATATTGTTTGTTGTATTGTAATTTTAAAAAGAAGAGTTTTTTGACATGCGACATAAGAATTCGATACTGAGGCTTGCGCGCGGTCGGATTTTATTAATATCTCTACCTGCTTATATTTTGCTCGACAATATTATCGACATCGCAATTTAAATTAATATACGAGATACCCCGCCGTGGTAAGATATTCGAATACGTAGTATAATGTTCAGTAGCTGTAGAAACGAGGAAATTTTTTCAATATTGGCGACATATTTATTCACAATTTTGTTTGCTTTCGTTCAACCAAAATCACAAATTTTAGAATGACGCTCGATTACATAATTACAATAACAGATCTAAAATAATTTTTAGTATTTTAAATAAATATATATGTATACTTAGGTATTGTTTGTCAAGAAAATGCAAACGTTTATTAACTCGAACGCTACGTGGGCGTATATAGGAAATTCCGGGTGAAAACTTGTAAAATGAAAAATAATGCAAGTAAAACGTGCTCTAAAGTTTTGCATTATTAAATAAATAAATTTCGAACAATTACGCGAAATGTCATCAATAGTCGATACATATTTTTAACTGCGGCAAACGATCTTTGCGACGAACGTTCCGCTGACGCACGGAAAATCCGGAGAACCGTTGTTCAAGGAAATTTTGCTACTTATTTACTCAAATGTTATTTTTTATATCTACTAAATTCCCAAAAAATCGAGAAAAGTAATTGTTTACAGAAATTTGTTGTAATATTGAATGTTTCCGATTTTAAATAAATGTAGTACAGTAAAACCCCGTTTATACGTTTTTGTGAAGGGGGATTAAAAAATATAGGTACAAATGAGAATAACGAGCTATTATTAGCTATTAGAGCTATTTCAAAAAAATGATGGATCGTTGTTTATTTTTTTGAATGCACGGCTGCATTCACACAAGAAGCCTCCATATCAAATTACTGCAATGATTTTTGATCTGATGATGTATCGACCAAACATTCGTTACGTATAAACTATAGATCTATATCTATGTAAGTCGCATAAAAATTAGAGTATGAGAATAAATGGGAAACTTTCGATAGTAAACTGTTCTGTTTTGAAAGTGGATTTACGCGGAAATATGGATCTGAATAACGTGCAAGTGCAACGAAAGGGCTAAGAGGGGCATAAAAAAGTAATAACGTAAACCGTGAAAACGTATAAATGAAAAACGTACAAGTGGAATGATTTTATATGAAAAATCGAAAAAGCGTTCAAGTGAGAAACGTATAAACGCGGTTTTACTGTATAATAAATATTTTAAAAAGAGTTTTATTAAAATCGATTCTGTTCTCGTGGGTTCCGAAGCGAAAACCTTCATTAATTCGACTATTAATTATAATAAATTGTATGTAGGTACGTACCTATGCATGTACCTACCTATATAGTGGAGTAGAATTAACGAAAAAGGTGAAAATAATTCCAACAAAAATGATTTTTGCTTTGAAGTGATGTTAAACTATTACACATTCAACATATTAAAAATATACATCGATATCGTTGTGCGAAATAAGGTTTTTAGCTGCCACGATCCAAGATCATTAAATAAACAAAAAAGAAGCTGCCATATTGAATCAAGGACATCAAATATTTTTAAAGAAAAAAAACGTAAAAACGATTGAGATATCAAACTAGAGGGAATTTTACGCTTAATACGAATGTGGTATGGGTATTTTAAAAATCTAACTTTCAAGGGAGGAACGAAAACTAGAATGAATTGTATCTCCAAAAACATTAGATGTGGAAAGGTGATCATAGTTTTTCATTAATATGACACACTTAACACTCGTTAAGCATAAGAACTCGCCCGTGCTTATCAAAACAAAAAGTTTTTTTTTAACGCCAGGAACATACAACTTGCTTGGAAATTATTTTCTTGAAAAGTGCCATTCCGTAATTCATGCAAAATCGTGTTAAAATAGCTTTAAATATTGCACAAGAACAACGCGTAACTGTAATGGCCGACGATACTGATATTTTAATATTGCTATTTCACCAGCTATTCTATTAAGCGATTCTAATATTTTAGGAACATTTTAATGCAGTCTGTCACACAACGTGACAAAGTACGTGATATTATCAAACTATGCAAGAATTAGTTAGGAAAGACGTTTGCAAAACTCTACTTTTTGTCCAAGCGTTAACGAGCTGCGATAATACTAATGCGTTATTTGGTAAAAGTAAATCTTTTAAATTCCCTTTTTAATTACGCAGCATATAACGGGCGCGAACTCTTTCACTAGGACGTGTAAATACGTCACGCCCGGAGGACGTAATTTCATATTATTATTATTTTTTTATTTATGCTTAAAATAAATGAAAAGACTATGAAATATATATTTTTTCGTTTATTTATATATAAAGCACAAAGGAAAATACAAAATTACAAACAAATATAGAAAAGAATACCAACAAAAAAATGGAAACATAGAATTAAAAATTAATAAATTTGCCCGTTCCAGGGCGCAACATATATTTCAAGGACGTATTCATACGTCCTACCCGTACCCGATATTATTTACGTTTGACGTATTTATACGTCCCGCTCGGTTAACAGGTTAAATGTGGTTTATGCACAGGTTTATGCACAGTTCTTTGCTTAAAACTGTTCTGGGAAAGACTGCACAAACTGTGAAGAAAAATATAGCGAGGAGGAAGATGACAATTTCGAGATTTATAGCTTGCGCGTAGCAATTGAAGTAAAAAGATTTTTACAAACCTTACTGTAAAGAAAAGTTTGTTTTTTTTTAAATTTTATCATAAACAAATATGATTATATGTTATAAAAAGGTAATTATTATTAAGTTACTTAATAGTAAATAACAATAATTTCTGTACATGAAAAAAAAATTTCTTGTTTAATATACATCCTTATCATTAAATAACTCGCATGAAGTAACTGGTAGTTTTAATTTTTATGCATTTTTTTTAAGTTATTTGGTTCCTACGTCTTCAAACAATATTTGTTTTTGAATAACCAATTCTAGATTCATATTAAGCGCAAAATTCCCTTTAATTAAAAATTACCTCACTCGATTTTTTTATGTTTTTCCGAGCGTCATATTCCAATACGGCGGCTAAAAGCCGTATTCGCACGACGATATCGACATACATATATTATTATTAGTATGTTAAATAGAAACGTGTTTTAACTTTACTTTAAAACAAAAATCATTTTTTTGGGAATTAGTTCTGCGTTCGGCTATTTTTTACCTTATAATAACTTTAATCCACTAATAATTGAATAAAATATTATACGATTGTTTCAAAAAGTGAAAATTTCAATGTTTAACGTATTTTGACATTAACGACGTTCGTAATTATTTCTGTTATATAAATTATTCAATTACGTTTAAAAAATAATGTAGGATAACACTAATTTAGGGAACTTTTAATGGTTAAATTCTGCAAGATATGAGTTGATAAGTAAGCGCCGTCAGCTGTAACAGGCACTGATGGCCAGAGGGCTCTAGCGAGTAATCCGACCCAGTCAGGACGAATTAGCAATCATCAAAGGGATCAAGCCGCCTTCACCTCGCAGTAAGGACTAAAGTTTGGCGAAGATCGCACAGTCATGATAAATATTACGATTTTGAACAAATATTAAATGAATTTTAATTTTCGCATTTGTACGCTAATTTATATTAGTGTAACTTTTTTTTTTAATAAATAATAAATGTAATATATAAATGGCAAACTCGGTTTAGTAAAGTTCGTTCACGTTCACGTAATACTCTTATATATTACGGCATAAATAATTTGTCAACAGGAGGCTTATATAGCCGCAATTAGGGGAACAAATGAAGTAAATTAATATTAGTAGTCAGACGGTCCAGGGCCGTGTTCGTTATGAGATATTCAGGGGGATGCTTCGATGTTGTGTGAATCTCGGGGTTAATTTTGCAAAACAGCTGGGGGCGACTATGACATGTGGAGCAACCCGAACACGTGTAACTTGGGTATCATCGATTGATCATCCTACGGTTAGTCGCGGAAAGCTTCGCATAATGATATATATATATAGTCAAGTTGAGCCTCAATTACACGGGCATTGTCCGAATCTCATATTCGTCAAGTGTACCCGAAATTTGCCACCTATTCAAAACGCAAATAGTTAAATTAACATCGGAACCTAATTCTTACAAATTTAACATTAAATAACAGATGATACAGTTCTCTTTCTCTTTCTTTCTTTTCCTCTCTCTTTCTCCCTTTCTTATTTACTTATTACCACTCTATATTAGGAATTTACGTGCCTATGTATTTACAAAAGATTTTCCAAATAATTTCCTCTTTCTATAGTTTTTTAATTTCATTAAAAAATTTTGAAAATAAACGTTTATTAATTTTTCCGCATATTATTACGTTATAAATATTGGGTATTTACTTATATGTATATAATGCTTTAAAATGTAGAGAAATAAATGTTTTTATTATTCTGTTTCGTACATGAACGCAGACCGAGTCGCTGTTTATCTTCAAATATTATTTTAATTATAAATAATACGGTACAAAATACGAATTGCCAAAAGTAAAAGGCCTGTAGTTATCAGTACACGTTAAATAAAAATACTGTAAGAATAGAAAGATGGTAAATTTAAAAAAAATAGACAGTACCACAGGTGGATAACACCCGGGGAACACCATATATCTACATATACCAATGCCATTTCAATTAAAAGAGTTTGATGCACGAATGGGAAAAGTGCCGCAACCAAAAAAAAGTATACAAAAACGAGCTTTTCGTTTAACCTCTAATTACAGATAAAAGGTATTTTAATAAGAAATTGTAGTTCAATGCAACGGTAGTTATTTCCTTTTTTAATCGTAGCCTTTTTTTATGAATTTTATGACGTTCGTCGACTAGAAAAATTCGTAATGTTTCATTAACTCACGTAATTGAAAGTGTTCCCAATTTGTTTTGAAAACAGTCCATTAGCACGAATGTTTTTAACATTTCCAAAAGGTAAGCAATTTTTATGTATAGTTATCCAAACATACAAAATCGATAGTTTTCGTTTTAGAATATTCTATATTTTAGATATTATAATTGAAGTGTTAGTGTTAGAAGAAGATCCATATCAAAGCATCCTAAAAACTATTTTAATACCATTAATTATATTTATTCAATTATTACGATAAGATTTTATCGATTTTAGATATTGTTTTACAGAAACATTTAAAATTTCGAACGTCTTTAATCGCAAATTAGAGCATAACGTTACCAAGTCGATTCCAAGACTGTTTCTAATTTTTGAGCTATTAACGTATATAATTTATATTCAAATACGGTGCCTAGTATTGCACTTACAACGTAGTCTAGAAATATCTGTCCATTTCGAATGAGTTTTATGCCCGAAATAAACATGGAATATAATAATTGGAAACGAGTCTCGCGTGGAATTCCGAATATGCGGCCGTTGCTACGCGACACTGCTCTCATTATCGCCGGAGACTGTCCGGACTTGCTTCTAGATCTGGAGCCCTTCTGTCAAATTTTAACACAAAACTTCCCAGTAATTTGATGAAACGCCGTACCATTTTCAAGATCATAAACTGTACTTATTTTACGACACCTTCCTCCTAAAATTTTCAATTTTGAAAACATTGCTTAATCGTTTGCGAAATTATAATACTACAAATCTATGGAAAAATGGTAGATAGACGGATACTTTACCTACACATCAATATTTTTTTTTAGTTTCAATGAATATGAATTCTAAATATTTGATAAATATTACTAAATTGTTTTTTCGCTAATTTAACATACGAAATTTAATGATATTTCGTTAGTTTTATTCCTGCAATTATTATTATTATAATCGTATTTACTTTAAATTTTCGGATTCATATTTGTTACCACCTCCTTAGGAAATGTGTTTCGTTAATATTCGCCTATTTTTATTTACGCCAATGCGGCTTATTCTAATTGTAAGTCTATTTAAAACTTGACGTGCAATTATGGTGGTCTTTCTATCGTTTTTTGATTGGCGTAAACAAAAAACGAAATGCATTTCCTAAGAAGGTGATAACAAATATGAATCCAAAAGACGAAATTTTAAAGTAAAGGCGACCATAATTTTCACTTTGTAACTTTCAAATTTTGGAAGTTTACTTCAATCACGTGCTTCGCCGTATTGTTCGACGATGACTAGATAGGTACATTATACTTTGTTTGTAGTATTTGAAAAGCTTGGAACCTCAACGTCTGACTTAATCCACGCTTTTTGCGAAAATAAGTTATTCTGACTATGTTATAGATCTAAGGCAAAGACATAATCTGTTAAAATCTGGTAACAATATTCCAATTTTTTCCGCCGGAAAAATCGATTTGTATTTCCGTGAAACGTGCCTATCTGTTTATAGCTACGCGACAACATAAAACATGCTCTCCTGTAAAATTTACTTTTTGTGGGTTCGGTTACTCTGCAAAAACTGCGTCGACATGTACGTTTTGAGGTAGATCGATAATTGTTCAGTTAAAATAGACACCCTTCTCAATTTTATCAACAGAGCTAAATTCAGCGTCGACATTTTTTTTATTCCTATTAGGTAATATAAATCGCGCTCCCCAGATCCTCGCAAAAATGAATGTTGTAAAAATTTAATACGTATCAGTGTATGCCGACCTATATTTTCCTAAATTACTATGACACGTAATTGACTTATTCTGTTATAATTACTAAATTCTCATGTAGAATGTATTCCGGTTCTATTTTAATTTCAGACATTCTCCCAGCCAATTATATTTAATCGAACAACTGCTAACCTGACTGAACAGTAATCCTTTAAATAATGTAGGCATTGTTCGTCTACAAATAGGTTAATTTATGTTTGATAATGTTAACAATGGATTATGTAGTATACCGTATGTTGTTAAACTAATGTACCTATTATGAAGATGTTATAATTAATAAAATTAGGAAATCTGTAAAAAGCATAATTATCTGTTCGTTAGTAGAAATTCGTATTTGTTGTGGTAACGTCGAATATAGGAACCTACATTAGCTATTCGAGCTATTCTTATTCATTTACTAACCTTTCTTTTCACGACAGTGTGTTACATTCACCGATTGTTAAGGTAAATAAAATCGCAAGTAAAACAAAAACGCGAATTTGTAAATAGTACTTTGCATTTGTACTTAGAATATTTTAAAGCATTACGAACGATAAGGTTTTATCTCGATCTCGATACAATTTATATTTAATTATATATTAATTCACCTGTTACAATATTATTAATAAATTCAATTTGATTAATTTTAGTTTTAAATAAAAAATCTAGAATTTTGTGTGAAATTTTTTTAGTAAGATAGGTATTTACTTACATTTTCCTAATATAGTAAATTTTAATAATAAAGGGCGATAAAAAGGAACGCATATTTTTTTCTAATTTTAATTTGTGGTTTTATAAAAAAATTTCAACATTTTGGTTTGTCGTTGCATAATTATATACCTATCGATAGTATTTTCTGTTTGATTTTTATCCGCTCTCCGTTGCTACGACAATCAAATTGTTTCCATTTTTCTTCCATTTTTAAAAATACAGTAACAATTAAGAATATTTTTGACCACGACGAAAACTTTGTTTCGTCAGAAAAATTGAGTTTATTTTTAATATAAAATCGTAAAAATAGGTCGTTAAAAATTTGTTGGTAGCTTCAGAAGTAGGTGAAGGTGAAAACATGAATCAGGCGTTATGGAAAATTTAACAACAATATTAGCTACTACGTATAAATAAATACCTACTAGTAAATACCTCTGATTGCCAGTTAAGATAATTCGGTATTATACGTACATAAATTGTTGTTATCCACAACTCTTTTAATATTTTATTTAATGTTTAATATTAAAACTGCTTTACTTAATAAATATTATTAAATATATTAGTATATAATATACTATATAGGATATTTCATTGAGGACGAACCAGCTAGCGCAGGACGATAGAGGATCTCAATACGCATCGATTTGACCCTCATATGTGTTAAGCGAAATTTATTAGTTTAGAAGTTATTTAAGTTTTAATGTACTTTTAGCTAAACTCAGATTTTGTCCACAAATTTCGTCATTCTGGCTAAACTATTGGTAGTACTAACGCTATGAGTTTTTAACGATCGTGGCCTAATGATAGGTAAGATCGGTTAGTGTTGTTAGAGACAATATTTTCTTTAATTTTATTGAAGAAATAGTTATTTTTTATTTTAAATTTTCTCAGACGTTAAATCAAGTCAGACAAGTGGAATAAAATCAATATACTATCTACAGTGCAAGCGCTAAAGACATCCACAACAATTTGTCTCACTTTTCAAATAATGTTTTCGATTAAAATTAAAAAGTGGGATTTTTGTTTTTTTCACTTTGCACACAATTTTCGATGTGAAGTCGTGGAGCCAGCCCAAGGAAAATAATAGGGTCGATTTCCAGTAAAGTGGAGCAGCTTTTAAGATGAATATGTACTAATTTTTTTTAAAGATAGAAATAATTTTCGTTGTAATAAAATTTTTAAAGAGGTAAGTTTTTGTCGCGATATTTTCGGTTCAAATAAAAAAATTATTCCGGATGATAGGCGCATTTTATTGGGCTACGATCATAAAAAAATATGGAACTAGTACTAATAGTTTAGCCAGAATGACGAAATTTGTGGACAACAACCAGTTTAACTAAAAATACATTAAAACCTAAATAACTTCTAAACCAACAAATTTCGCATTACACGTATGGGGGTTCAATCGATGCTTATTGAGGTTTTATATATTACCCTGTATTATTATCTGTATATAGACGTATTACAAAGATAACGTTTTTCGTTTATCTACACTTTTACTTTTTTTATTCTCGCTACAAATTCAATTGTACAAATTCCTTTGTTTCAATCTATTTATCTTCATTTCGTTGAATTTTTCTCATTCGTTGTAGTTACTGCGATTTACGTGTTTTATTATTTGAAAAAGATACCGCAGCCTTAGGCGTTTTTTCTAATATCTAACCTATCGTGTTGTTTCCTCTCTGCTTCATGTTCCCCAAAAAACTCTCCTTTCCTGCACTCTTCCATATTTTATAATTGTTCGTTTTGAATATCTAAATTACCTACCTTTAAAATTTAATGAACATGTCTTATAATACTAGATATATGTACTTTTAAAGCTTTAAACCTTTTTTTTTTATTTATCGATACCTATAGCTTTTTTGATCAATCGTGTAAAGATTTTATAAGCATATATTATATTAATCAATGTAAATACATGAAAATGGAACACTAGGATAAATTAACACATTAACTACACATTACATAGGCAAGACGTAAAAATATGCAGTCCGGGTGTCGAAGTAAACTGTAACTGACCGACGGTGGTACCCTTAGACGTCTCCCTTCTCTCCTCCGTGCAACGGCACGCGGTCAGGGAATGTTGAGGGTTTGTTATAATCGTTTGTTACTATAATAATCGCGTTAAAGATCTCTGGATAAAATTACATAGAGATAAAGTACAGAAGGAAAATAACGTAGGTACCGATAATATTCAGGATTTATGGTTAATAAAACAAATAATAAAAATATAAATTTTTACACAAGTAAAACACATGTTAAAGCAACGGCATTTGACAAAATAACGTACATAGTGAGCTTGATGGATACTCAAAATGCGTGAAGGTGTAGAGGAGTAAGCACGTTAACTAAAGATGGGAAAATATAAAAAGGTTATGAGAGCTACTCATCGTTTTACAAAGCCAGTTCTGAAGAGCCTGCGTTCATCAACTTGAATATAATAATGTGAAAACTCATTTTGTTGGTTATTTATGTTTAAATTCCAAAATAATCGTCTACTATAAAGAATTGCAAAATGATTATGTGCAGGTAAGTATAGGGTATGTAGATATATATATATATATATTTTATCTATAGTTCACCATGTGTTAATGAATAAGCGGTGTAAAGATCTATTAATCGGAAAAAAGTGTAAGTACCTACTTTGTTTTTTATTAGTCGTTTGACAAAAAAATTCACTCTCCGTGGTGTGCTTCTAGAATTGGGTCAATAAATAAATCATGCTTGTTAATAATAGCACGACAACGATAAATTTATATAAGTGATAATTAAGAGACATATTTAGGTACCTATCTATAACAATTGTAAAATTCCTCATATTTATTTAAATAGGTATATAAGTATGTGTTTTGATTTTTTATTACATCGCATTTCCAGTTAAAAAAAATGTTGCAATATTTTAAGGCTTAATTCTATCTAAGTTTTGACACTGCAATTTTGACGTGACCGTTTCGATATCAAAAAGATGAAATGTATTTAATTTGTTCATAGTGTGGATACCATAGAGGGCAATTATTAATTAAAATAAGATTTAATTGTTAATAACGTTATGTCGGCAAAATACAAAAAATAGTAAGAAGTAGTACACGTTTTATAAAGCATGTCTTATGAAACTTGTACTTTAATATACTATTAAAATATCGTTATTTTATTAAGAATAAATCGTCAAGAAACAAAATTGCGAAAGATATGATCACCGACATTGTAGCGTTCTACAATTTTCACTATACAGCACTAACAAGAAGAAAACGAACTAACAAAAATTCATCCCACGATAATGTTTGATACAAAGCATGTCAAACACGCTTGTATCTTCACTTTTTAGTTTCCTCGAGCGCGTGAGGGATGCCAGCTTATTACCGAAAGCATCAATTTTAATGATTTTTATGTTGTATTTTCTTGTCGTGGATGCTTTAAGACATGAAGAGTAAAATGAGTTCGTGAAAGCGTAAATCTTATGTTAGCGTTAATTATGTAAAAGTTATGCCAGGTAATATGGTGGCTTTTGTTAAAAAAAGCAAAACTTGTATAATTGTAAAAAAACACATATTATATACATAATTGTGTACGTCCTTGATTTTTAATTTTTAAGCTAAGTGATATAAGTAAATAACTAACATACAATATTACGTTAAACAAAATTTTTAGCTGGTTGTGTCATTAGGTAATTAAAAGTTTGAATTCAACATTTGTCAACAGTTTGTTGTATCTATATGTATTTATTTAACAGGCATTTAAAATATCGTCAAATAAAATCTGAAAAATTACTAAAACATAACCAATTTAAAGCTTTTTATTTGCTTAAAACATCGGCAAAAAGTTAACTTTTGTTTGATTTGGTTACGAATAAAAATTGATTAGATAAAAAAATGTGCAGTTTTGGCAATCATATTAGATGCGCTTTTCTTTTTCAAAAATATGTATAACCTACTTAAATACAGATAATAAATTAAAATTTATAAAATTCTTTAAAAGTGTTCGAGCGTCATGTACTTTATCTGCGATATAAACAAACTATTAAAATGTCCTCAAATTTTGCGTTTGAAATACCTAATGGATTTTAATTATTTTTTTTAACTATCGTTTTGAAGTTATGATCACAAGATACTGTTTCTAAATGGAAATTATTGTTAGTGTGAAATTTTTAAAGAGTCTAATTTTCTGTTTGTTACAAATATGGTAAAAAAACATTTTTTAGCATTAAACAGTGTTGCGGTTTGAATAAAAGATTTTGATGAATTTCCGTATAAGTAAAACAAAGAACCACGCACATTTTGTATGAAAATTTTTCGAAACAGTAACTGTTTAAGTGGTACATCTAAAGCACGTCTACACTAAACGAATACCTATTTGTTGATAAATAAAATTATAATAATCTAACAATAATAATTAAAATTTTCTTATATAAGTACTTAAATATAAATAAATTAAAATTCAAAAATTACTGTCATTAGTTGAGGTTCAAGAAACGATTACCTACCTACGTAGATATTTGTAAACATCGCAGATTTGAATGTTTTTTTAGGTAATAATCTATCAATGTCCTAAATGAAAAAATGTCTCTTATAAAACGGAATTATTACTGAAATTCAATGATGACAATTGTTTTAAAATTATCCTACAAAATAATTAAAAATGGTTTATTTGTATACTTATATCTACTTAATTATGTTTTCAAAAAATATATATTTTTAAATTTTTTCGTAAAAAATACGTGTCGAACTTTAAGGTCTCTTTAAATAAAAGTTAAATAACCGTAACCGAACAGTAACCAAAGCAAAATTACTGAACCGTTCTTTTGTTCACGTTATCAAAAAAAAACTGTACTTATTGTACTACATTTTTCGATAAGAATTATAGAAAATGTAATTAAAGTAATTGCGGTTTGTTTGCTATAAGAAACTATTTTCGTAAATACCACCTATCTTCTATCTATCTTGTCAGTTATCAGCAACTCGAAAATAAAACTATAATAAATTGGTGTAACGTAATAAAATTATGTAAGACTTAATTTTCCAACTTTGACAAACAATCATTTTTTTTATTCTACTGATATTGGTTATGGAAACGATCTTTTAAACTTTCCTTCGAGTGTTATCTAGGGAAGAGATGAGGAACACTTTTGCACGTTATAATTATGGCAAATAAATTGAATATTTTAGGATATTCAAAATTGATTTTAATATCTTGAAATGATTTGAAAAATCTTTTCTATTTACTTCAACGATCTACATAGTTATATATATATATAAATTCACAATAAATTATTATAAGCAACATTGAAGAAAACTAAAAACAGAATGCCGAAAAATAGCAATAAATTTATAAATATACAAATTTAACTAAAACAACAACTATTTTACCTATAATTAATGGTAAGCAGTCTGTAAAGGAACGAATTATTTAACCTTAAGTCTACATTTTTAAAAATTCAAATAAATTTTACTAACAATTCATTTGATAAAAATAAAAAGTAAATGCCTAGAAAAAATGTCATTACGTTTAAAGATTCATATTTAATCTTAAAACATAAGTATTTTAAAATTAATATACAGCATCTGTAAATATTACAAAACCTTCAATTTACGTGATTAGGTACAGTTATTTTTGTTTAATTTTAATTTAATTCTATAGAAAGTTTTATTGTTAGTTAACTTTAATTAATAAACCTAAAAATATTTGTTAAATGACTGTATCTATACGTCTACAAATATATGATTTAAAGGTGCATTTAAGTTGCAATTAAACAGTCGCATGTAGTCAATTTAACAATTTTGTTAGGTACCTATCTATACTTCATCCAAACCTATATACAAACCACGTCATCAGTAAAAGGTTACTAGATTATGACGTTTCACACAGTACTGTCACCTCGTACCTTGTATTTTGACAGTTCTAATAAATTGTAGTCATTCTTTATACTATTTAATATGTGCGCAAGTAAATCATCTATAGAATATGTCACTTTCCAAACATTAAACCGAATTACAAATAAACAATCTAGTAACTTTTTTTTGATGACGTAAATTGCATATAGGTTTGGATATACCATACCTACACTTGTTTTTTTTTTATAACTAGTTTTATCACAAGAGTAGGTTAAAATAAAAATAAACAAGTAAAACTATCGATATTTTGAATGGAAAACTTATTACTAACGTTAATTTTTGTAATAATTTCAACGTTTCTACAACATAAAACTTATAAATATTTTTAAAATATACCAAAATGCGGTTGTTAAAGCTTCAATTGTTGTTGGAACTCGCTTATTATATTTTACTAAAAAGAAGAAGTGACCACAATAATAATTGTTACCAATATTTAGTGATTTTCTAACATTTGTAAATACATTGTTGTCGAAAATCTAATTCGCGGTAACATCATAGCTAAAAAGTGCGACAGTAATTAAATGAGCGACTCAAAATCTATTATTAATCGAAACAAAATCCATAAATTACGCGAATCTCTTACTTGTTTTATACATTAAAGGCATAAAGTTCAAGTAAATTGGCCGAAAGGCCTGTTTGCTTTGAAGTAGAACATACGTATAATTTTTAAAAGATAATTCAAAATACACGGAGATTGTCAGATAAACGAATTTATTATAAAGGAAATTCACAAAGGAAAAATAGATAAACGTCTTTGGTGGAGCTTTAAAAACATTTTTTAATCATAACATTTAAGTGTCATTTTTATAAATGCTTGATTTTAATCAACGAAACTCTAAAATTTAATACTATCTTGATGAATAGAAGCCTTAATTTTTATTTTAGTAACTGAACATTTCATCGATGTTACGCAACACATATTATATGTACTTATAATAATTAATACAATTTGGGGATATAGGGATGATTATTTTGTGGATAGCGTTTAGATAATAAATTGAACATTTTGCATTTCGTAAAATATGTTAATTTAGACTCTTATATAGAATTATATTTAAAAATGTGAAATTCAATTGAGCAAATAATTTCCTAGCAAAGAGAAGAGTACAAAAAACAGATCCGAAAAGCTTTCCGTTGCACTATCATTCGTGGTACCTAATCTTAAGAAAGTTCTCAAAATAAAAATAAAAACGGTTTAGTAACGGGGGTTTAAAAGTTCCCGCACATATTTATTCGCTGCATGCCTACAACATTTTTTATCGAAAACAAAAACAATGGGCGCCGTAAATTGCAAACGCCAACCCATTTTACGGTTCATTGTTGTTCATCGTGATAACAAATTAATTGTTCAAATAGAATGAATTTAATTTATCCAAATTCCGTAAAACCTGGAATTTAGTACAAAATGGAATTTTCGTAAACGATTAAAGATAAAGATAAATGGCAGTTAAAACGATTGTGGAATACAAAAACGGAGTGAAATAATATTTCAGAAAAACTATGTCTAAAATTCGGTGATTCGACCGACTTGCGTTAGTCTCATAAATTCGAACGCAATTTACAAGCACATGTAAGCATGTCTGCTAAGTTTAATCAAACCTCCAAAGAGGTACAATTTTAACGTTGTTTAAGATAACTAATGCTGTAATCAGCAACTTAGGGCGGCAATCGCTTTATGTGACTTTCAAACCACGAGAGAGCGAGTGAGACTTGACTGTTCTAGATGGGAAAATTGGACGGTATTTTGCAACGACGATTTAACCCACACGCCACGTTCCATAACATAAGGATACGAATACAGACAAAACAAATATGTGACCTTTTATATCTAATAATAAAGAGAATTAGATCCGTTTTTGCAAATTTCAAAAACTACTACTAGGTACGTATATTATTACCGCTACGTAAGTCGTATTTTATTTTATTATTAATTATTATTTTGGTGGAAACGAACTTCACTTTAACATATATGTAGGCAGATATATGACCTTATATATATTCTTTTTAAATCTAACGTTTCGCGAAACCCAAATAAAACAATTCTCCCTAGTCTGCGTAGTCTACCTACGTAGGTAAGTATATATGGAGTTAATAATAGATTTAAATATAAACTTGGCTCGTAGAGCGATCTCCGACTAGTTTCCAATTATTTCAACCAATCGAAGAACTTTAGAATCCTACTAAAATTTCATTAACTATCAAAATTTGAAATTCTGATTGATTGAAATAATTAGAAACTAGTCGGAAATCGTCCTAGTATAAACACATATCTAATACTAATCTTGAATATTACTTGTCATCAAACAACCCTTTTGTAATTTTAGCTTATTTTCTAAAACGAGCTATTAATACAAAAGACGATCCAATTAACACGCTTTGTCTTTCATTAAAAACATATTTATTATCGTTTATAATGCAGTATACTTAACAAATATTTTATTAAAATCAAGATTTATTAGTCTTTGACCTTCATAATTATGTAAGTAGATAGTAATTTAAATACCTATTTTGAATTTCAATTTGTTTGTAATTTTCTTAAAGAAAAATATAATGTAGATAGATACAACCGAATTTTTATGTACTATATTTACCTATATACATAAGGTAATATACCTATATTCCGTTTTGCGTCTTTATCATTAATACATAGGGAAAGGTAGGGTAAGTTCGGGCATGGGGTACCTCTAGACAATTCAAATTTACCCCCTTCTATTGATATTAATTCTTCGTCGTTGAGTTTGTGCAAGTTGCCCTAATTTCACGCCATCGTTATCTCAATAGCTGTCATAAGCTTTACGTTGTTTTCAGTAAAGTTAAAGTACGATATTAGTGAATCACATGTAACATTGGTCAGTTTAACATAATATATAACCTCATGAGAGATTATAGATAGACATTTTTATAGATGATATAAGTTATAGTTTGAATACTTTCGTGTCAACACAATGATTCATGGAAATCGACGCGAAATTTTGTTAAAAAGAAGATACAAAAATGAAAAAATTCGACGTTTATATGACAAAGCGTTCGGTAACATTTTTACAAGTATTCTATTGATCACTTTGTGGAATTTACGAATCTGGACATTATATTAATACGAAAGTATTCGAACTTTAACATATATGCATATTATACTATGATGTATGATTTGCAACAAAAAAGAGAATCTTACATTTCATTGGCGGAATAGAAGAGTTAGTTGGAAATAACAATTATATGTTCGAGTTTCGCAAAATGGTTAAGAATGGTTGCCATTTTTCACCATTCGATGATATTTTATGGTTTTCAGGGAAATATGTTTTCTTAGAACTACCTGTAGGATCAACAACCATGTCGGGAACTTCCGTAATGGTCTCCTTTTTAACATTTTATGTAAGTGTCTTTGACTACAATAATAATATTAATTTGGTGTCTAATATCTTTGTTTTTATTTCTTTTTTCAGGTGGAGTCCCACTCCACCATAGGGCAGGTCCAAATAAACGCAAGAGCTTACAAAAATGTTGATATCTAAAATAAATCTAAAAAATCTAAAATTTGATATTTTACTTTAAGTAACTCACATAATGTTAAGAAAATGACATTGGTAGGTATATGTTGACGTCAAATTTAACTATTAATGCTTCATTGTTTAATAAATATGGGGATTTAAAAAAACGTGTCTGAACTCACCCCGCCTTCCCCTACATACGTAAGCAGCATGTGAACAAAAACAGATTAAAAATGAAAAACACATTTATTTATCAAAATAATTTTGGTAACTTTTCTATTATTAGTGCAAGGAGAAAAATAAGCTTTTCAAAAATGTAAACAGTTGCTTGTGAATTAAAAAAAAGTAACACGTACATATATGTAATCATAACTCCAAAAACAAAAATCGAACACCTGAAGATAAGAGAAAATAAATAGGTGGTCACGTGACCAACTCGAAATCAGAGGTCAATTTCAAATGCATTTGTGCACCCCACAAATGCACCGAATCCATTGACGAGTCATTTGCCTTTCTATCTTATGCCATTGCATATGTATTTACTTTGCTAATTTACGTCCTTTATTTGTATACAAATCGAAATAACAGATCTATCGATTTTATCGTTCTTCAAATATTCATTATAAACATTTTCTTCGCTTATCGTAAATAATGGTCAAGTTTACACAACAATTAGCACATCGGCGACGTGCGTTTTCATCTGTGCTTTATTGTACGCGACTTAACACGAATTTTCAAAAATTTCAATTAAACCAGATCGACATTTAATTTTAAATTTAATTATTTAAAGTTTCATTATTCGAGGCGAAAATATTTTAATATTTAATACTTCTACGAAATACTTGTTTAGTACAGCAAACTGCTTTAAGGTCGTTGCGTAGAAAATAAAAAATGTAGCACTTACCGAGGAAATTACTATACTGGCATTTTAACCTACTGAAAATGAGACACCTGTCAACTTTGGAAACAAGCACCTGCTCCATCCTTGTTGCAATCTAAAAAAGATATTTAAAATTATTAATTACATTTAATTAAATAGGTATAATTATTATATCATTTTTATTAGACATTGGTTACGATAGGTATCTCAAATAAATTTCGTTAGGTTTACTTTTCAATAAACTCATTTTAGGTACTTCTTTTTTTTAAAATAATATCGAGCAATTTTGGCAGAACGTCTTAACCCACGGAAAGTAAGTTTTACAGAAACGCACATTTTCTGTTGTAGCGTAGGTATATATAAGCAGATACGTTTTACGGAAATACAAATCGATTTTTCTGGTGAAAAAAAATTGAAATATTGTTACTAGATTTTAACAGATTATGTCTTTGTCTTAGGGTCGATTTCACAATTACCAGATAAACATCAGATAAGCTATTCCTGGAATAACTGCTATGGAAACGTTTCTTGGGACAGCAATGGTTTCCATGAAAATGGAACGTACGTAGGAAACTTTTGTCTAAACGTTTCTATCTCATAATTGTAAAGCCGGCCCTTAGATGCATAAGATAGTCAAAATAACTCATTTTCGCAAAAAGGGTGGGTGGGTTACGTCGTTCTGCCAAAATGCCGTCGATGTAATTTTACAAAAACAGGTAGGTAGATATATTTATAAAAAAACTATTTGAATTTAGAGTGCTCAATTTGATGTTTTTCTCTTTTGTTTTTAATGGGTTTTAATTTGATATGCAACGTGACTATGATATTTAAATTTTGTAATTTTTAAACACCTTGAAAAAACTTTTATGACACAACGTGTTAGTGACAGTTATGGCACCATATTGAGCTCTCTGGGTCAAATAGTTTTCGTATTAGAGCTTTTCAAGAGTTAAAAATGTTGTTATTTTTGTGCGATTTTTGCTTCTTTTAAAGTCAATAACTCAAAAAACTATGAGCCCAAAAAATCTGAAATTTTGAATTTTTTTTGTCTTCTTGATTAGGTACAATGAATAAATAAAAAATCTTGCAATTCTGAAATCTTAAAGTCGAAAAATATGTTTTTCGCATACTTATGCTTAAGCACTTTAATTTGCTTATTAATTAATTATTAATTAATTTATGTATCTACTCTTTCCCGTGTGATAAAATTGAGACATTAGAGAAAATTGAAGATACGTTCAATTATTCTTAAAAATTATCGACTACGCTGATGTAAATCTGATGTACTGATGGAAATCAATTCTCAAGTATGTACGTACACTGAGTACATACACCAGTCTTATTTATGTCGTTTAGTTGCAACGATATTTTGGTAATCGTGTTTGATAGTATTAAAAAAGAAAGTCCGCTGCGTTATTTGATCTCATCCGTTAAAATGAATTATTAAGAAGCTTTACGGAGCACAGTATGTATTTTATTATTCATAAATCTGGAATATTTCATTTTTCTTTCGTCTGCATCTTGTGCAACTCACTTTTCATTTAGTTTGCCATCTACACCGGCGTATTTATTTCACTTTCAGTTACATTTCAGGAAGTAATGTTTAAAAATGTATTCAATAAGCTACCCCCGTCAAAACCCACGTCGGCGTCGGCGTCGGCGTCGCATCGAGAATATCCCGAACCACTTCCGTTTTACGAGATCTTCGGGATTCGCGATGTGGGTAAACCTTGTAATGTGTGTACCTATTTCTAAGCCAGTGTGGCGGTGGCATTTGTCTACTTTGTGAAATTCGTCGAAGAGGATAATGCGGTACTCGCGCCAGTAACGCGTCTGTAATGCGAATAAGAGCAGAAGTAATTACACTAACAACGAACGCAAAATTCCGGCGAATTAACAGAAGCTAAGGACGAAGTGAAATGCTCGAGTTAACGGGACCGTCAAACTCGAGCATCAACAGAAACATCTGGGATCAAATGCCCCGAGTGAAAATGCATATTAGATTTCTCAAACTCGAGTAAATAAGTAAACGAAGGGCTTCAGAATTATTATCGTGTTTTTAATATTTACATTTTCATATTTACGGAACTCAGTCATGTTTTAAATAACAGATGTGCCAGGTCAAATGGCGCATGTTAACTATCTGTGCATGAAATCTGAATTTTTAATGGATTCAACTTGAATACCGAGATCATTTACGCCAGAGAATAATATACAAAATTATCGACCTAAACAGGGAAATTACTAATTGCTTTTAAACGGAACAACCGAGATAACGGGCGATCACCAAAAGAACGGAATTATCGGAGATAATGATCGTTAATTCTACCCCTCTATTTTCTTAGCAGGTACCTATTTGAAAATGCTACAATAAAGTTAAATGATACAATTTAATGTGGCATAATGGTAACTTAAAATAGCGAACGCGCCATAAAATACGTCAAACGTGTCTAACAACATTATATTAAAACAGCAATTAAAGGCCGGGGCTGGCGGTCGGGACCGATGCGCCTCGCCTGGCAACGGGCCGCCTCTTTATTATCACAGCCAGCTCGATTGCCGCCGCCACCGTGTAAATTATAATTTCATAATATTATGCACTCTCATCGTGAATATTTAAATTCGCGTTTTGAGCCTGCTTGACCCGGCACTCTAATGCTATATATCGTTTCGAAACGAATCCTAATTAAAGATTATTTCACGTTACATTAGCTTTAACGCTGTCATCTATCTTCTACACGACGAGTTTTTTCTTTATATTTCATTAATTAGACCCGAACACGTATTGTTACGTAGCATCAAATAAACTGTTACGCGATAGTACGTATTTATTTTCACTAAACAAAACACCCCGGACTTTCATCAAACCCGACAATTAATGTTTAATATCTATTATTTACAAAATAAACGTTTATTTCGTAAAGCTAATATCATTCTTGTTTTCGCGATATAAAAGGTAAGTATAATATGACCAACTAACCTACCTATATGTAAATATTTAATTCCCGTTTCGATAATTTAAACGAAAATTTCAAAACACGAGCAAAATAATATATTACACAAACGATAAAATAAAACAACTTTTAAAATGTGTTTATTAAATGTTCGTTGGGCGAAGTGAGCTTTTCGGTGAATTCGGTCTCAAACACAATAAAATATTTAACAATAAACCCCGGCCAGTTTCACAATAATTAAAATCTCGACTTTAATAACAACGCAAGAAACAAAGGCAAATAAAACTATACATATACTAGTTAAAAAAATTTAAAACGTGCCTTTTCTATTTTACGTCTACAATATAACCTCGACATTATACGAACAAGGAAAAGAAGTTCTGCGAATGTAAACGAAAAGTGCAAATTTTAATAAGACGCTTGTCAAAATTAGAGTTTGGGGCATTATATTTATGTTAGAATTTGTTAAAAATACCTAAAAACTAAAAGATTTCACGCAATCAAAGTAGTAACATCAAATTTTGTCTTGTATACGACGTTATTAGGTGGGTATTTTACCCATTCAAATTCGTATCGAAGAAAAAATGTCTTCCCGATTAAATTTTCCTATACGAATTGTGGTGCCTATTTCCACAAATTTTGACCCAAACACTTTTACACTGTACAACAGACGATAAAGTTAAATGTTCGTTTAATTAGAATTACTATGGTTAAAGGAAAATTAAATTAAAAAAGAATGAAAGCCACGTTACTGCGCAAAGTATTAAAACTTTACCTAAGACGTTATATTTAGTTAATTTTTATATGAAACTCGTTCGAGGAGCATCAAAGATGGTAATAAAGTAAATGACACTTTTGTTCTGCTTGCGCGACACAATTTGCATAATTTATTCGTCACGTTAAACAAATTTTCCCAACAGGTGTATATGCAAAAGCTATGTTGTTAACAATTTTCCTCAACATCTAAATGAGGGTTTCAAACATTTCTGTGGACAGTTATAAATTAAAAAGACCGATAAAAACCTACTTACGAAGCGTACGCAACGACAAAAGATTGAATAGAAAAAAAGTAGGTAACTATTTTTAAGATAATTATTTATTTACTATGGATACATATCGACGCCGTTTTGGCAGAAGGTCTTAACCGTCACTTTTTGTGAAAATGAATTATTCTGACTATCTTATTCATCTAAGGCGAAGACATCAACTGTTAAAATCTAAAAATTCACCAAAAAAATTTAATTGTAGGTATTTTCGTAAAAGATATTTGCTTATAGCTACGCTATAACACAAAATGTGCGCTCCTGTAAAATTTATACTTTTTGTGGTTTAAGACATTCTGCTAAAACTGCGTCGATATTATGCAGCAGTAATTATAATTTTGTTTGGATATTTTCTGTTATTATTGAAATCCGTTAAATATTCAATAACGTATAGTTTAGATGAAAAAGCTTATTAAATGTATTTAAATAACTATAGAAACGACTTAGAATAAGATGGGAAATATCTACAAAAACGTTATAAATTGATCACCGGGGTCCTCGTAATTATATTTATAATCTAAAAATTAAACAAACTTTAAAAAATATATTAAATCACATGGAAAAGCGTTTTCAAATAAAACATACCTACCTATAGCTTATCCAAACCTATATGATGTTCACGTCATCAATACAAGGTTATTAGATGATGACGTTTCACATAGTGCTGTCACCTCGTACCTTGTATTTTGACAGTTCTAATAAATTGTAGTCTTTCTTTATTCCATTCTAATATGTGCTCAAGTAAATTATCTATAGAATATGTCACTTTCCAAACATTAAACTGAATTACAAATAAACAATCTAGTAACTTTTTGTTGATGACGTGAACATCATATAGGTTTGGATAAGCTATATCTATTAGTTTAAAAAATAATCTTGCTCCACATCTATCAGAGGATTTAAAAAGAAAATATAGGTGCTTAACTGCTTTAAAAAAAAACTAGGAGTTTCAAATCGTATAGATGAAAAGGTATTTATATTAATAACAACCTGAGAGAACCTCTAGTTGATCGTGAAGAGCAGCTAACAATAAGTAGGTATATCTTACCTACATAATTGATGAGTACACGGAAAAAAGGTCACAAAATTTGAAAATCGCGTTTTTGATGCCATTTCCTGCTTAATAGTGAATATTTTCATGTCAGAAATAGCAACTGTATAAAAGTAGTTTGATCACAGATCTACAGCTGACGAGGAATGTCTGACAGAAACAAGGAGAGAACGGGAAATGTCCACAGTTTCTTATGCGCAGAAACTCCTACAATAGTAATTTTGTAACAGCAATGTAATATCACCAAAATTCTAAAATTCTAAAACTGTCTTAAAAAAGAAAATCCATTATTTCGTTGTGTATTTACTATGCAATAAACAAAATAATGAAATTAAAAAAATCAACTTAAGTGACATTTTAATAAAAAAAAACTGGTAAAACATTTAAATGATTTAAAAGAAACAGAATTAATAAAGAAACCGTAAAAATGTAAGTTAGTGTTGATAATAAGCAGCGTATGTATATCAATGACCGTCCGGTTATGGTCGAAAACAAATTAAAAAGCTCCGATAAACAAGAAGAATTAAAAAAATTAAGCCGGAAGAACTTCTGTTCTCATTTAGATTTTATGATGATAAGTTGGTACTAAAAATTAAAACAATATTTTCCAATTTGTTATGTTTTAGTTCCATTAAAAAATATAAGAACTTGCAGAAGTTAAAAAATATTGTGGCCCTAAAGCAAAGAGCTATTTTGTTAATCTTCCAAAATGCAGCAATTGTGTTAACAGCGACGAAAACAGTTAATATCACTAGAAATTCCCTCACATGTAAGTGCTTAACGAGTACAGTTGTACAGATACAACATTAAATACTATTCTACTATGCAATGTGAATATTAGTTAATTTTGTGTTATTTTAGAAGGAACACATGTTGCGTTTACGCCGCAAAAAATATAAAAGCTTTAAATTGAACGTTACATTGATATAACGCACGGTTGGAATGTTTAAAATACGTTTTTCTCGAATAGTTGCTTTTGTGACCTTCCTCCTTTTTTCCGTGTACTCTTCAATTGTTACAAAATAATTAAAAATTTAGAAAAATTATTTGTAAGTAAACAATAAATTCACACTTTGACAACTTTGAAATAGCTACTTGAATAACTAGGTATGAAAGAGTATCATTTCCTTTCGTTTGTGAAATTCGTTGTCCTAGTCGTCAGACGAGAGCAGAGAACACATCTAGGGAGGAAACGATCGTTTTACTCCAGCAATATATCTACCGAAATATATATATAATGTATTTTAAAAATAAAATTAAGTTTAAATTAATATTTTTGTTATTTAATAGTTTTCCTCGATCTCATTTGAGTATATTTGACAAATACTTTTGTCACGAAGTAGTAGATATTCTATCTCTCGCAATTTTAACCGTTGTGTGCTTTATTATTCTGTTTACGTGCTAATTAAATTGTTTTCTTTATTTTCTTATTGATCGAGTCAGTTTTAACGATTTAAATCCTCGTTCTAATTCAAATTCAGTATTATTCAGATTTTCAGGAATCTAAAAGGAATTGCGATACGGAAAATTTATTTGTACATGCTGTCCATAACCTAATAAGTTACTGTTGATCGCCATTTGTTTATTAGTTCACTTAAATCAAAATTAATTTAAAACATTTATTTACGTATAAAAATAATAGGCGAATTGTCACTACTTGGTGATAAAAAGAAACAAATAATTAATAATTTGTTTATAAAATTCAATCAATTTTTAACAATTTTGCGAGTCGTAACTTACGAAATGTTTAAGTTAATTACAATTAAGAACCATATAGGGAAACAAATTTATAGTGGCGATTACGAAATACAAAGACACGTTAAACGGCGAAACAGGAACTGTTCCATCAGTTAACGATATTTACTTAATTACGCACTATATGCCAACTCTTATAATATTTATTAGTTAAGTTGGTACCTACAAATTTATATTATAAACTTCGTTTATTTTACAACGCTTTAGAAAACGAACATAACGGGGAAAGGTTAGGAACACGAACGTCTTCAGTATTTAAACGTTTCCAGAACTAGCCAAGCTAGTTTGTTTATACAAAACTATCTAAAAAAATGAAAAGAAAGCGACAATTTTGAATTTGGGTGTTTTGAAACACTTGAACTATTTTGAACATTTTTTTGTTACTGAAACTATCGCTAAATAATTGATATATTGTGTACCTAATTATGTTTATTATGCAGGTACCTATTTTTTACGTATTTAAAGCTTGACGTTCACGTAATTTGAAATCTAATAGTTTCAATGAAAAATGCATTATTTCTCTAATTGATTTTCATAAAAATACAATAACAATAACTATAAAAATACAGTAAATAAAATTTTTATATTAGTTATTGTAAGTTCGATTCATAATGTTTTATATTGTATTGTGAAGCTTGCCTTAGGAGACCTCAATACGCATCGATTTGACTCCCATATATGTTAAGCGAAAAGTTTTAGTTTAGAAGTTATTTAGATTTTATGTAGTTTTAGCTAAACTCCGGTTTTGCCCATAAATTTCGTGATTCTGGTTAAACTATTAGTATTAGTAGTTCAATAATACTATCCTATCATCCCGAATAATAACTTTTTTATTCGAACCAAAAGTACTGCGACAAAAAAATGACCTTTTAATTTTTTGTATTAAAAACAAAATAATTCCTTAACTTTACAACAATCGAGAGAAAAATAATAATATAGAAAAAAATTCGTATTCATCTTAAAAACTTCTCAACTTTACTATCAATCAAGTCTATAAATTTCATTGAACTAATCCCCCATGATTGCACAACGGAAAGTTTCGAAAAATTGCGTACAAAGTGTAAAAGGCGAAAATCTCACTTTTCAATTTTAAGTGAAAACATTATTCGAAAAGTGAAATAAGTTGTTGTTAATTTTATTAGTACTTGCAGTGCATATAGTATATTAATTTTATTCCAGTTGACGAAATTTGTGGGCAAAACCGGAGTTCAGTTAAAACATAAAACCAATATATAGGTTTTCACTGGCCTAATTTAAGCCCAGTGAAATTCAAATTTTGATTAGAAATAATTAGAGAAAAGCTGGAAATCGTTTCTATCTTTTCACAGCCTTTTTTTTGGTCTAATTTCACTGGCTTAAATAACTTTCAAACTAACAAATTCCGCCTAACATGAGTTAAATCGATATGCGTATTGAGGTCTTCTGTCACCCTACCCCGCGCCGGCTGGCCCGTTCTCGATAAATACCCTGTATATAATTTTTTAAATCCACGTTTAATTCTGATTATAAAGATGCAAACAATTATCTTTTCTTTTAATATCAGTTAGGTATCTACTTCGACAGCTGTTTACATTTACTTACAAAGAGTTAATTTTATTAAGGGCCGATCTTTTCATCTTCCATTTAATTTAATTGACACATATTAACCATAGAAACGTTTGTTCAAACAATTGTTTCCGTGGTAAAAAATTGTCAAGTAAATTTATTGGGAGATGAAAAACCCGGCCCTAAATCTTGAACAATTATTTTGACTGTCAACGGTTGCTTTTGTTTTAATTATTATAATGTCCACTTAAATGAATACTTTTTTATTTAACAACAATCAAAATCGTTAAAGAGGTAAATCTTCCTCGAATGGCTATTTTTAATTTAAAATTTAACAATTTTATGCATAGTAAGCGCACTGGTAAATAACTTCGGAATATTTAGAACTGGCATTATAGAATTTATTAAGACTATTTTACAGTGGATAATATTCTGAATGACGACCTTTAAATCCTGAGCCGCGTGCGTATTTTTCAGCCAGAACTGTTCCTTTAGAATTCTCAGTAAATGAAAAACACATTAAGTTTACCGAGTAGTCGTGAAACGTTTTGAGTAAGTAAGTAAGTAGGTAATGCAAATCCACTTTTATCATTCTCGGTGACAATGTAGTACGTATTCATTGTCAGAATAACTTTTCACGATTGGCCATTTTGGATTGTTTCGACGACCAAACTGAATTTAGTTGTCGAAATAGTGCAAAATGGGCTTAATTAAACAATAACTTTATTAATCGTACCTATGTGAGTAAATAATTAAACGTAGGTAATAAAACGTGAAGTTTAATCTCACATTTTATCGTAATAAAACTCCAGATTAACGAAAATCGTTTTTTGTTTTACCACATTTGCAATAAACATGTTTTCGACTTTTAATTATTGCAATGCCAAAATCATTCATATAAATGCCTTTATGATAACACTGTAGTTAATGTGTATCAAAATTTATTGTTTACGCGCTATATTTTATTAGGCTTGCACGAAAATGCCTCTAACAGGAAAGCAATTAATTCTAAACGAATCAGTATCAGGAAATTTAATAGTAATTCAATATTTGCGTCGGTTCTGCGTCACTCCGGAAAATTTAATATGCCAAGTAATATTTTGATAGTATCTATAGAGGTATAGGTGTAACGAACAAACAAAAGAAGGGCCATCGATCGTGAGACGTATGTACATTATTTTATCACAAGTAGTTGTTATTGGATGTTTACGTTTAGGCGATCGCGCGCAAAATTGTATAAGTAAACCATTTATGGTGTTAAATAATATGTAAACCTAAAGTTGTTTCGTAAAGTGTAAAGTATGCGATGGTGGTGGAAATAGCGGCAACTCGAACAAGTTGTTTGCAATCAGAACGATCCAATCTTCGCGCCCGACCCTTTAATTAATTGCTCGATGCAATTACAAGACACAATTAACCCTCAGTTTGCAATTACTTTCTCGCACCTCAAGCAGCCTTTACTGCTAAATGCGCAAGGAATTCCGAACCATTAAATTATACTTGAACAAGTAACGAAACAGGTTTTTAATAACACAAACATAAGTTTGTAAAACGTAAAATCAAAAGTTCGATTATCGCTATTATGTACCTAAACTAAAAAAATGTCCGTTAGTTAATTTTCGAGTTCTTATTTCGTTCGCATAGACACGGGACATTTTGGAAATATTTTATATAATCAACTTGATTGTATTGCAGTGGCATAAATGATGTGTTCGAGTCACCCTCATATTTATTAATTTGTGCGCGTGTTCTTTACAATTTCACGTAAAACGTCAATTTCGAAAATTCAATTGTAAACACTGCATAAACATTAAGAAAAAGGTTAGTAATAAAAATGAAATTTCAACAAGGGTTCGACGTAAACTATCCCGCGTTATCTACTTACAATTATGTAGTTAGATTTTTAAACCTTTTAAGAATACATAAATGGATAGAAATTAGTCTTTACCCATTCAACCTATTCAATAAATTGCAACATTTTGATTAAAATGAATTATGTTTGGAAAATTACTATAATATTCTGTGATAATTTATTTTTACATTGTTTTTTTTATAAATAATATATGTGCATGTTCTAATGAAACTAATCGTTAATAAATTAATGAAAGCATAGAAAATATGACTCGAGAAACGATGGAACAGATCGAGTTATTTACGTTTCTACCTTAAATGCTTTTAATACTTATAAATAGGTAATGTGGTCACTGCTTCGTTATGCTATTCTAAAATAATCAATCAATTTCAACAATGTGCCTATACTTAAAAATAATTTATTAGACAGTTAAATATTTTATTGGTCTTATGGATAACATAATGTCAATGAAATACGTCGCGTAATTAAATATATATATATATATATATATATATATATATATATTTATAATAATAATATTAATTCCTTTTCTCGATGTTAAGCTCGAGACCTTGTTAATTAATTAAAATATTTCATTAATTTATTTCGACGTTTTTAATTGAAAATTCTGGGTATTGTTAGGTATAAAATCGTTAGAATTATTATTAGTAAGTATACTTTCGTGAATTAATAACACAGATATATTATTTTTATGTCAATAGGTACTTAAATGCAATTTAATTAGCGAATTTAACTGTTTAAAACAATGTCTCAGAACAGCGTTATTAACTCACTTATATTTGATGATATATGTAAGTATACCTACCTAATGTTGAAGTTTGATGCAAATGAAAGTTAAAATATGTCCAGACACTTCGTATTTTAAAATTTTAAAATTGTCGCTTAAGTTATACACAGTAAAATGACTGTCAGAAACGTCTTAAAAGTACAATTTACTAATTTATTATGAATAATACTATGCATTTACAGGGTTTTCAAATGTTAAATACCCAACATTGATATTATTATATATTAACAATATAGGTAAGTGAAAATTTGTAATGTATTTAGGCACATCTTCTAAATCGGTAATTCAGTAATCAGTAAATAATCAGTCATTCCACCTTTATTAACATGCTCAAAATAAATTTTCTTAACTAATCTTTTTGAATCAATACTTATATCTCCGTAAAAATCACTTATTTTATTTTTAACAACTATACCCGCTTAAAGACATCAATATTACTATTATTTATATTTTGGATATACAATAGAAAGAAAATATCGATTTTAAGTTTTTAATTTTTGACAATATTATCATTTTCGACATCAAGCTTTAGTGTAGTCGTGTATTAATGTATTGTATAGGTACCTACGTCAGTATAAAATATGCGATCATTAAAAAGGATTTACGATGTAGAATGTATACCTACGTTTAAAGTCTGTTTCAAAATTACGACTGTTTTATATGTTACTGATCGATAACGTTCTCTCTCTAATACATGTAAATCCCGTAATTAATTACAACCTGCTCCTTGTAATTGTTTTCTGCACAGCTTGGATGGTATGAATAGAAAATATACGATTTTGATTTATAGCGTATATGAGTATTGTTGAAAACATTGCCATACAATGTACACTCCTCAACAAGGAAAAACGACAAAATGTTGTATATTTTCAAACGAGCATAACGTTTTAAAAAATGATCGTATGTGGACGATTTTTCTTTAAATTTTAAAGTCTCGAGTCTGTGCTTTAAGAAAGTTTTACTAGATTTTTAATTCATCTTCGTCCTACCTCTTTTTGACTCTTAAACTGATAGAGTGGTTGTATTATGTCGGAAAAGTGCATTGTTTGGCGCACTATACGAATTAGAAGACATTTTTTCGCAAATTTCATACCAGGCACTGTAAAATATGGCGCCTATTTAAAGTCGAATTCGATATTGTAAATATTATTATTTAGTTTCCTACTACCTGAAACCTAAAACCATTGATGATTAAATTGAGCCGACTTTACGCAAACTTTTCAAAGTTAGAGTTATATAGGATTAATTTCATGATTATAATTATAGGTAATAAACTTAATTTAATTAATTATTAATTAGAATAAAGGCCAAAGATTTCCCATATGTTTTTACATAAATATTTTAATTATAAAGTCAAAGATATTTGAAATTTAAATGTAATAACAAACAGATTTATCAGGGCCGCTACTAAAAATGTGCCAGTTTCATGTCCCAAGAGCAATTAGTTAAGTGGTTAGGCAACATTCGCGTGTCTAAACAATGGATATTCTATGATCTATCCGCCCGCCCACGTTTTCCGCAAATGCGTACTACCTCGGAACAGGACGCGTCGAGTAACTATTTAAAAGTGAACCGATAAATTTTCGTCGTGTAATAACAATAAAACGCAAAGTAACCTGTAAATGTAGTTTATTTCTTTGATTTCCGCCGACGCTACCATTTTTCGTCGAAAAGCTCGTCGCTATCTTTCCACCACATATCTTCATTTGTCTTTAGCTGTTGTCCCAGTTCTCATACATCACCACGGATTATTTGCTAACGGTAAAAATTCTGCAAAAACTTTGATCAACTCCCCCTAGTAAATTGTAACTTTTCCGTTTTTATGTTAGAGGATCATATTATTGCGCCTTTTTTTAATAAATAAACGATTAAACTTTTACGCTCGAAATTGTAAATTTAGTTCAATCATCACAAATTACGGCATTTAAATTGACTGTTATTTTATTTAATTAAAATAAAATCAGTATGAAAATATAAAATTGCTTTGAATCACGTTTTACAGAAAAAAAACCATGGGTAAACCCGGGGTAGATGGACATGGTTTTTTTTATTGAAAATAACACTCGGGGATAATATAATACATGACTATACGATACTTTAACAATTCATTAGGAAGTTCTGATTTAATAATATATTGATGGATTTATTTTTAATTTAAAAACTAATGAATGGTGATATGTCGATTTTACAAATATGTAGCCTACCCACATTGTTTTTGTCGTAAAATTAAAACAAGTGGTAGATTTTATTACTTATTATAAAAATAGATGTAAATCTATGAAATATTTAATTAATTTTTATAAATGGAAGTTTTCTCGGTAGGCTGCCCGAACCAGGTTAAGAACCGACGAGTAAATAAAACATTGAAATCTAGTTTCAGTTAACTCGACAGATAGGGTTTAATGTGCGTACCTGTCTAGAATTTACAGACGAAAAAAGCTGTATTGATGAGATTCTGGGTCAAATATACCGAAGAATATAATTACATAAATTCATTACGAAACAAAAATAGTCATAACAGTCATATAATTATCAGAAATGTAGGTAAGTGCATATTTATATATGGTGGTAAAAAAATATTAAACAGTTTAAGGGCGTATAGTGCGATCGAAAACAAGCTAATATAAATCTTATATACTTGTATACGTAGGTTTTTTCGATAACTACCTACAATAATTTATTTCGTTTGGCTTTTAAAATCTAGAGTCACAAAACATAATAATTAATTTTATCAAATAAGATATTCGTAATGTCCATTTATCATATATCAATACAGGATCTATACATCTCCTCAGGAAGGAACTCGGAACCCTCCTTTCAAAAAACGAGAGTCTTCTTGCTCGACTTGTTTCGCAAAAAAAACAGCATGTTTAAGTTATCATGAGGCGCATTTAGCTGGGAAAGTGTTTTCTTAACGCCGAAACAGCGGTTCAATCGAATCGCTATTTATTTGCATTTTTTAATTTTGCTTTTATAGTTGACGTATGACATCAGTTGCAGCACGTGTTTATCACAATAGCTTAACCTTCTCGTGCATCGTGTCCACTGCAGTGGACGGGTCACTTGATGCATGAAAGAAGGAATTGCTACATTAAATTACGTAAAACAATTTTTAATGAACAGTTTTTAATTATTTTATAAAAAAATTATGTACGAGAGGGTTAAGGTCGTTCAGCCGTAATCAGCTACTCTAACGTAGCGCTTACTTTCCGCTGTTTCAGTGCTGAGTCCGACTCGATGCTTTATTACTTAGAAACAAAATAGTTTTCCGCTCGTTGCCATGGTGAACGAGCACAAAATTCAATATTTCAGGAAAATTTCAGAAAAAGTAATGAATTATTAAATCGAAAGAGAAAATCTCTTATCTCGAAAACGATTGATTCGCGGACCCTTGTATATTAAAACCTTTTTAAAGTTATTTTTGATCGTATTACGTGCCCTTAAAATATTTAATTCTCTTTTTAAACACTAATGCCAGGGCATTCTCAGTTAGTTTCATTAGAATTGAGAAAATCTTTTCTCGACTGTTTTTTTCCTGGAAATTTCTTTGCTCGGAAAATTTACTCAACAATCTTTCGCTGGAATTTTCTTCCTCAGATATTTGTTTTTCCACGGTAAACATGAAACAATAACTTTGAGTTATTACTTAATCCGTTGAGATTCCAATTTAAATTATTTAATTTAAAAATGTACCTTAATATTAATTATGTAAACACTACAATAATAATTTACATTTTAGGTTTATTTATTGCTAGTTTGAGTCGATTCTGACACAAATTATGATAAAAAGTAAAGTGATTTGGAGTGGTAATTTTCCAAAATTTTTAAAGTTATTAATTTATGTATTTTGGTAATTAATAACATTTTTAATGCTACTGGTGACTGTTTTTTTTTCTGGTCTTTATTTGGAATTTATTTGGACTGTAAAAATGCGGTTTTAATTATTGTAATTATTATAAAAGTTATAACTTTACACTACTTACAACAAGGTAAATATATATATATATATATATATATATATATATATATATAGTGTGTGTATATCTGTGTGTGTGTGTATACATAAATAAAAGTTTGTGATCAATGGGCAGAGATCCCAAGATCATAAAATAACACACACACACACACACAAACAAAGTAAAACCCCCTACATGCCAAAAATAGCATTTTAGTATTTTTATTAAGAGATTTTAACCTAGATTTCCATTATTAATTGGAATTATATGTTTAATTAACATAGCTAAAAGAAAACAAAAACAAATTGTGACAATTAAATAATTCTAGTTCATTTTTGAAGAGACAAGAGTACAATAAATGATGTCGCAATCCTTACTAGTAAAAAGAAAGTATAAGTAATTGATTATAAATCGAAAAACAATAATGTCAAAGAAATCACATATCGATGCCAGTAACATAAAAGGCCCGATAAAGAACGTCGAGGGGTCGCATCGCGGCGCATCGTGAAAAAGTCAAGTCAGACACTAGGTTATTTACCAATAAATTTGTCGCTTTCAAATTTTTATACGTAAATAAAGAAAATATGATAATCGTATTACGATCTAATTGTAAAAACTCTAGAGGTAGAATTTTCGTCAAAGAAATTCCTTTTAGGAGTTTTCCGATCCATTAAAATTAATTTAACGTAGTGCCTACCTACTTAAAAAAGTGTTCAATCGACATGAGTATATGCCAACAGTAAGAAGTAGCTATAAAGTTAAAAACTCAATTTATTGAAAGTAAGCAATATTATAATTTTTTGCTTATAAACTGTCAGTATTGGAACAGTACTTATAGTATTTTATTGACTTTTTTATAATTTAAGTACGTTTTATACTTATGATAATTACATTTTGGTTATTAGATTATTTGGTATTTAGAAATTAATTATTCCTATTTTAATTGTTACTAGAGTATATTTTTGTTTGTAAGTACCTACGTTTCTGCCTTCTTAATATTGATCGAATTTTTTATTTCTAGTAAAATAAAAACAATATATGTACATAAATAGTTATTCATCTGTCTTCTTTTGTAAATTCACTTTCACAGAATAGTAAATAAGATTAATAATTGATTTTATATTATTACGTAATTCTGTTTTGGAAAATAACGATTAGGTACATTTATGGTTTAGTCGTCATTAGTTTAAACTTTATTCCATTTCATCATATCAGTAGTTACGTATTCAAATTAAAATGGATTTTCCAGTTAACAATGTATCATTTTAGATATTTTCAACAAATCATAAAGAAAATTGGTTATGGACAATTTATCTATTTATAAATCCGCAATTTTAATATGAAACTCCTTTATCCATTAAACCGTTCAGTAAAAAAGTTGTCCTTAAATTGAAATAATATGAGCTGGACGTTACAACGTTACAACTACCTACCAGTAAAGTTCAAACGAAACACCTTAATTTTTAAATTATGTGTACAAACACGTAAACATTTTCTGATTTGTTAAAAATTTAAATAGAAATATAACATGCGACTTACTTACTATTTGATTGTTAAAAAGTGCCGGATGATCAAAACTTTCCATATATAAATACCTATAAGTACAAACTTTAAACGATCGAGCGAATAATCTTATTTAACACTAAACTAAATACGGAGACACTTTCATTTGAAAGGAAAATACAATTATTTATTTAAGTAAATTATACTAAAATGAATATCAAACATAAGAAAATCGAATCTACCACGAACGCGCGCGCGTGCCTTTCGTCAAGACTGTTCGATTTATACTAACAAAAGTACTAAAATTTCTTAGCAATAAAAATAATTTACGTAAAAATGAATCACTGTAATTCTACAACGGACGTGTTCAAGCAAATCGTACACATATACCTACTTACGATATCCTAAAGCACACGTGTCTTTTAAAGATAATTTCCGTTCCACACATTAACATTGTACTTATTGTTAGTAATAAAACTTTTAAATATGATTTCATTTATTTAAGTTTTCAACAATTTTTTTCAAAATAATTACTTAATATTTCGATCGTTACTGACTGTAATGAACTTGTGTAAAAGTAATTCAAATAAATTATACATAAACGTTTACAATGTCTTTATTTACGAAATAAAAAATTTCTAGTTTATTAATTGTAATATTTTACGTGTTTTTTTTTAAAATACGCGATATTACGATCTTTAATTTATTTTATTATTAATTTTCAAAAATCGTAGAAAATAAAACAGTTGAATTATGCAATTATTAATTTACTTATTTTCGGCGGTCAATGGATGTCTTTCAGTTTTTATTTTAATAATTCAAAACATCAAAACAAATTTTCATTTACAACTGCTGCAGTTGAGTAAAATCTTATAATTTAGTAATTTATTAAATAAGTAGGTAGGTATGGCCTATCCACACCTATATGCAATTCACGTCATCAACAAAAAGTTACTAGATTGTTTATTTGTAATTCGGTTTAACGTTTGGAAAGTGACATATCCTATAGATGATTTACCTGCGCACGTATTAGATGGTATAAAGAAAGATTACAACTTATTAGAACTGTCAAAATACGAGATACGAAGTGACAGCACTGTGTGAAACGTCATCATCTAGTAACCCTTTTATTGATGACGTGGATTGCATATAGGTTTGGACGAAGTATAGGTATATGTATTCTACAGATTCGATTTTTTCCCAACAGATATTAATATCTTTTCGTTCAATACTACAGTTATTTCAGAATTCTTTTGTAGGACAAATTAATGATAAAATTTTAGATAATTTAGGAAGTCTATTAATAAAATAGGCAATGTTCTTATCGACCCCTATAATTTAATTAATGAAGCTCTACACGAATAACTAAAATACACTTTGATAAATCCTAACGCAACGGCCTAAAATTTAACAATTTTAAAAATTTCAAATTACAAATTTTACGTACTTTTATTTTAATTATAAATATTAAAAAACTAATTCGGAATTAAATATTCAAACACCCGATGACAAGTTCTGCCGTGATATTCACGAAATAAGAAGTTTAATATGTTTATAATTATTGTATTTCCAGTCAAATGCAGTTTAAATGGAATTCTTTGCGCATTTAAAAATATTTAAAAGTTTTTCTAAAGTTTCTATCGCTGTACTATTTCGGCACACAATAAGTAAAACCTTCTGCTTTCAATAAAAGACGATACTTGTAGTAGATAACGATTTACGCCTAATATTCTTTGAATTTTATATTTTCAGAAATCTAAAAATTTTAATTCGCTATACATCTAATGAAAATATGTTTTATTCAAAAAGTTAAATTATTGTATGTATGTATTTTATCTACAATTCATAACGAGTTTCATTACGAATTTTATTTCCTTTACTTGGTCATTTTTTTTTAAACAACACAAATGTTTATACTTTTATTATTAAATGGAATCGTGTGGATGCTTTTACTCCAGGCGTTTCGCCCCTTTTAGCTTTCTCAGACTTTTAACTATCAAACACAAATGACGTAACATACAGTTCACTAATGAATAGTATAAGGTAGGTATATTTGTAGATATTTATGTTAACAGCTTTTCTAACCAAAATGTTTTAGAAGTCTATCGCAAAGTTGAGATTTCTAAACGACCATCTTTTTTAAACCTATTTTTTCTGACGACTTATTGTTAAAAGTATAATGATAATCTGATTGTAGTAGTGTAAATCAACACACACACTAAATCAACATCCAAGGAAACTAAAGTAACCTACCTACCCCTTTAAGTGTTTTATTTAAGAAAAATTAAATCGATATGTTATTTAAAAAAAATTATACCTATATTTTTATAACAACGATCTTTTGTTATAACATTCGTCAAAGAGAGGTTTTGTGTTTCAGCAGCGATTTGGTCTAACTGTCTACCATAATAATTATGATAGTTTAGATCAAAATATTAAATTTAAATTAGAAATTAATGGAAAGAATAAATACCTACATAAAAATTATTAGTCTAAGAGCCGATGACACTTTTTGGTACGACATCGGGTAACGAGTAAAGACGTATTTCCCATCAAACATGTGTGAAATACCTACTTGAAACGCGAAAAATTGCTCCTTTAATCTTGTACCGATGGGAATAAAAGGGTCGATTTAAGTTAATTTTTCTTTGCGCATTTATACGTCACATGGTAAGGAGACGTGAGTTTGCCCATTTTATAGAGGAATTCAAACTGTGTCCAAAACTTGTTCGGTTGCCACCGCTGTCGTGTTCGAAACCGCGGCAACCCGATTTTAATCGAAATGTTATATTGTAGGTAGTGGAATTTTTTCGTCAGCGACAAATGAAATGAACTTTACATAAAACGTAAGCTTAAAGTCTCCCGTTTACGAATATGTGATGGTTGCCAGAGGCAGTTCGATTTTAACCATGGTAATTGAACCTTTCTCTGCACGCTCTCGCTCGCCCAAGTTTCTAGTGTAGGTTCAGGTATTAGTTAAAAGGTTTTCAGATTTTTCAATGTAGTTAAAAATTAAAAAAATTAAACCTCTAAAAATTTGTACAGTTAGAAACAATTCAATTCAAACATAAAATAAAAATGTTATTTAAAAAAAATGATTTTAATGTTTTAACTTTGGAGGCGAATATCAAGGCAGGAGAGCGTCAGCGTCGTACGAAAAAGTTTGCAGAAACTTGAAGTTTTATTTTGACGTGTTCTATACGTCCCCGGAAGATTAAAACTCACATCTCGTTGCCATGTGACGTATAAATGTGTAAAGAAAAATTAACCTAAATTAACCCTTTTATTCCCACCGACTAAAGGAGCAATTTTTCGCTTTTCGAAACTTTTTCCTTTTATTGACCTAAATTGTCATATGACAGGTAAATCCTTTCTTTCAGACAATTAGACTAAATCGCCGTTGAAACACGAAATCCCTCTTTGATGCTATTTATTTAATAATTAGGTTTACCTATTGTTTTTAATAGAATCATCGACAGTTAATTTCGTTCCAACATTATATTTTTGTTTCAAAGTTTGTATAAATAAAACGAATGTAAAATAAAAACAATACCTACATAAAAGTGTTTATTAGCTGCGTCTCACAATCAAACAGAACTATTTCATTGTGTATTCAAACGTTTCGAAGACTTTAGGTACTTTACCACCATCGAATATTAAGATGTAGAGCGAATGCAAATTTAAAACGGTAGAGACAATTCTTTATCCCGTGTTTATGATTCATAAATAGCTTGAAAAGAGCGTCTAGGGCATTAAGAAATCCCGGGACTCTATAAAGACGGGCCTTAAAACAACCCGCTTACGTTTAGGAATAATGTGAACCGCGCATCGTATACAGGAACTGGAACGAAACGGCATTTAATAACAGCACAGTTGTCCTTACTGGTGAAATAGCAACAGGGGACAGACAGGTCGCAGGTGGGCATCAGGTTGTGCGCCTTCCCTTGGGATAACCGACGGCTTCCGTAGCTGCAAGACCCGCATTCGGACAGATAAAAGACTAACCGTAAGCAAGTATACTTTATCTGGATAACTGACACGAAAGATATATATTTGAAACTTTCAATTATGTAAATACGTTTGCAATACGCAAGGTTTGATATTCGCTGTAAATATTTCTTGGGTAATTTTACAAGAAGCCAGAGGTAAGTAGGTAAATTTACTGCGAATGTCACAGAAATGCGATATGACGAAATATAGGCACCTATATCGCACAAACGGAAGAAATTAAAATAAACAGATAAATATAGTTATAGTTATAATCTGCAACAAGTTGTGAAATGTGAGTATTTTACGCACGAGTCGTGAAAATTGTTCACCGAGACGAAGGCGAGATCGCTTCCAAATGTAATCGATATTTTAATCAATTAAAATTTAATTGTGATTATAACAAATTAATTTTATATAAAATAAAAATACGATTGTTCCCAACTAAAAAAAATTTTACAACGAAAAGATAATATTTAGTTGTGTTTCTTTGCATGATCGTTTTTTATCCCGTAATTTACGAAGTAAACCTATATTATTTACAATTACCTAGGTATACGATTTTAAAACATTTTTTTGGGAAACGGTATTTTTAAAAATAAGTTTCCAAATTATGGGACCACAACCAGCCAAAATGATGCATTGTTTTACAAAGTGGTCTAACGAAGAACAACTTAACTTAAAAATACTATAAAATAAAATGAAGAATATTAAAATTCACCATAAGATGTAGTTGACCTCCGTATGTATAAGGGCTTTAATTATGTATAGGTAGCTACGTCTTTTAAATGTCGTATTCATAAAGCACGTCTAAATCAGCTTACAACCAAAATAAACATTGTTAGACATTTTTAAAACCTTTTGATCAAAATGTATCTTGCCCTACCAAAATGCAAAACCTTACATTAGTAGGGTCTTATCTCCTCAAGTGCATCGTTAGTAAAGATTTCAGAAATTTTCCTTACCAACATTTTATGAAATGGACATTTAATTTTTAACTTTAAATATTCAATTTTGAATATCTAATAAGAATAAATTGAAAAAAAAACACATTGGTAACGTTGGGCAATGCAGAGAAATACCCATAATTGTGAATTAAATCTTTAAATCTTACGAATAAAAGTCGCATCGATCAGCAAAAAATACAGCTAATTATACCTATTAAATAATTTGTTTTTTTTTCTAAAATAATTAGGTAGGTAATTAAACTAATTAAGTCCATTACAAAAATATAGAGAATTTAACTTTAAATCGAAAAATAAAATAAAACTCCTTTAATGAGTATACTTTCAAAATACCAACTATTTTTATTTTATATCTATGAATGTCTTATATATATATATCTTTAAATAATTATTATAATTTCCTAAACATTTACGATGCAATTTAAAATGCACGTAAAAGTGTGAAGTCAACATTATGTAAAAAAATAAGAAAATTAAATACCTAAAACATGAAAAACTTCCTAAACGATACGGATGGCCAGAAAATTGGAAAACAATCTTATATAAGAATCACCCTAAGCGCGTAATGAAAGTAAGCTAACGAATTAATAAATTATATATGTACATACCTACCTAATTATAATCTAAAATATAAAGTAATTCACTCAAAATCCAAAATTTTCTTACGTGTATAACGATCTGATTGTGAAATAAATACGAAAAATTTCAATTTTAAAATACTTTAAGTTATTTAATAGTTAAAAAAAATTAATATAAAATTTCAAGAAAAACTAATTGAAAAATATTGCAAAAGAAAAAATTAAACACTCCCTTATTCCTTTTTTTACAACCTAAACATTATTTATAACAATAAGCAACTGATGAGTACTCGGATTTGGTAAAAATAGTCTAGTTAACCCCTTTATTGGTCAAAATGGAACGTTTCGATAGAAATTTGTTAATTAATTGTAATTAGATGACACACGTGCATACACAGAATGGAATATTTAATCGATATTGTGTTATTTGCGCAATGTTTATGTGCCGGAAATGTAACTTTTTATATGTACCCGGTACCTACGTACATTAATTTTATTTTAAACATAGTTTAATTGTGTGTGGATGTTGGTGATGGTCCTAAAATTTCGAAAAATTCAGTTTTGCTTATTTGGTATATATCGTCGATTATTCGAGATCTCGTGAAACTGAGGAAAATATCTTTTTAAGAGATAAAAGCGTCATTATTATCATGTAAAATCATTAATTAAATAAATAATAATTAATTAATTAAATTAGATACCTAACTAATTTGCCGTGATTAAAAAAATAGCAATAAAATATGTAGGTAGGTATACTTACTAATTGTTTTGTGTCAGTAGAAACAGTTTCCCTAAATAAAAATAGAATATCGATATGGTTAAAACTATTTCGGTTTGGATTGTAAATCTTCGGCATGCCCATCTACTAAAAATCGTGTTAAATTTACGGTTTAAGATTATCTTTCATGCAAAAAAGAATCCAATTTTCCACCTACTTATATTTTATATTGATTTGGTCCTTTCGCTACAAAACATAGTTCTTAAAAGTAAATTTAAATTCTAATGACATTTTGATACTTTACCATTATCTGTAATAAACAAGTGCTTTAATAATTGACGAACTTTATTAAGTATGAAATTAATTTATATATGAATAAAAGAGTTAAGCTTTAAATTCAAATGTCGATGGTAAGTTAAAAATTTTAAAAAAGTAAGTATTTAGTGGCTAATTATTTTTAGTACCCAGGTATCCACTATAAAGGTCATGGCATTACGATATTTATGCAATATTGAAGCTTGAATAATGTTTATAATGATCTAATAACTTTTAACTAAAGCGCAACGGATATTCATAATATAGACCCAACGGATTATAGTCCATATAATGATAACCTTAAAGTACGATTCAATATGAAATTATATCAAAATTTTATTATTATTGCAATTGACCCAGTTGTAATTTAAACAATTACCTAATAAATACATATAGTTTTACGTACATGCACACTTTCTAAACTGTTTCGTTTTCGAAATGCAGGCTGTTAAATATTAAGATATATTAAAAATATTTACATTAAAATAGACACGACTGTTTTTTCCAAGTTTAGTTTTTATAAAGAGAGGTAGAACTAGAGTCTTATACAAGAAATGCCTATTGTGTGTGTGTGATTTTTAGGTAATTAGTGGTTTTCGATTTACAATTATACAGGATGTTTCGAAATTAAGATTAAGAAAGTAAAGATGATTATTATACAATAAAAATGGAATAAAAAGTTTCTTTACAATATTTAGATTAAATCAATACTTTTCTACTTATCCTGACTTTAAATTTGGAAAGTAGGTAAAGTAAGACCAGGAGATGATAGTAACGTGGATTCGAGCAATGCAACAACGTGTTGAAGCATGTTTTGCATTAGATAGTGAACATTTTGAAGAAATGTAATTTAACTTGTATTTTCTTTCGTTTTTAAAAATTTGTTATTGTCCGATTTTAACTAATTGATTCATACATTTAAAACTGAAAATAAAGACTGTTTTCGAATTTTTTTAAATCGTTATAATTAGAAAAGCATAGGTCTGCTCGAAAAATCGTAAAGGAGCTTTTTATTCAGTTTTTATTGTATAATATCATCCTACTTTTAGTGTGTGCGAATTTTAAAACACCCTTCATATGCACTCGTAGAAGTTTTAAGCACGTACACCTATTTATGAAAAAGAAAAATTGAAATATGATTCATGGTTTAAGGTGACCATTTTCGATAGACGCTGTAATTTTATTTCTAGTTACTGTCATTGAACCATTTTTTCGTTTTTGATAATACTCTCTCTTCCATAATAAAAAGTAAAACTATTTGCAGTTTTTGTAGAAAATATACAATTAACATTGTTAAACTTAGAAAAAACAATAACGTATCGAATTTACAGTGAAAAAACTTGGTATGATTATCCGTATATATTATGCCCCAGGTGGATCTAAAACTGTTTAATCGCTAGTTATTACTCTATAGAAGAATGACTTTCGATATCCTATGTACGTTTGCTATGTATTTATGTCGGTGGCTACAATTTCATTTTGAATATATTATTTCAACAAAGCGGCTCAAGCATTGCTGTTTTGAATTTAGATACCAAATACTTAAATGAATAACTTACAATCAGTTAACATGTTTATATCACAAAATAAGATCAAATCAGATTTAAATTTAAAAGAAAAATTATTATATCAAAGTTTAATAAACTATATTTTCACCGATAGCGAGTATTTTTTAAAGTTTTAAAGTTTTTAAAAATACCTCATAAAAATAAGTTGTAATATTGCAATACATACAGTTAAGGCGGGTAGTTAAATAGGTAGCCAGCTTCTATATTTCAGTTTCATTTTGATTACGTTCTACCGCACGGCAAAAATGATTTGAAATAAACTGTTTTTGTTGGTTGTCCACAATTTTGTTACGAAACGCTGTTATTATAGTAGTAAATACTATTCTCACACTTTATGGAGAGAAAATGAAAAAAAAAAAGAAATTGACTATTTACTGGAAAAGAATAATTATTTATTCTATCGACATTTTGCAATGGTGGGTTTTAAAATTATCGGTAACGAATTTTATTTATTCAATCTCTATGACATCGAATGAGTACAACCATATCTATTCTTGTTTTGTATTCCGAGCTTTAAATATTATTAAATGATCTTCGGTTGTGTAACTCGTGAATGTTTTATTTATACCTACATATCTAACATTAAGTAGATATTTAAATAATTTAAAAATTGTTTCAATAAATTTATGAAATAATGCGATTAAATGAAAACATCGAGCGAAAAATAAGTTTAGATCAAATATTTACTATACCTAATATAGGTAGATAGGTAGTACTTTTACGAATTTATGTATTTTAAAAATTTCAATGTTTGATCTAAAATCGATATACAGGGAAACCATCAGGCGAAGTTCTTATAAGATGTATTAGTTTAAATATCTTCGACCTAAAACTGACTTTATAGAAATTAAATTTTGAAGTTCAAAGTAAAAAATACCATCGCGCTCGGCGTTTGTTATATGAAAAACGAACAATCGCGATTATAAATACATTTTCATAAACAAATACCTAGTATAGGGATATATAAAGGGATTTTTCCGGAAGATTAACTTTTTCAGTTTAGTTACTACTTATTTAATTAGGAAATAAATTGTTCGATTAATGGGGACGTAATGTAGTAAAATTTATTTAAATATCGAAACATAAACTATATATTAAATCTCGAGAACAAAATATCCGACAAAGGAAGCGAAGAGCATACTGTGTAATGTAGTGTGATGTATTGATTGAGTGTTGACAGATGGCGATAAGACGGCTGGGGTTGGCGATAACTTCTCGAGCTCGTGATGGACACGGCATGGGCCACGCGTCGTCCACACTAGGTCGGCTGTACACAGTTTGCTCTCTTTTCACTTTTCTCAAAGATATATAGTAAACTTCTTGTCGAACCCTCGTCATTTTCTTTCGCGAGATCTAACTTGATTGTACTTTATGGAAGAAATATCGACCGACAATATACCTATTGTTTTTATGGCCTCAAACTTGGGGTTAAACTTGTTGCTGTTAAAACGCCAGGTTTAAAGATGATGCCTTTTACGTTTCCGGTTACAGTTAGTTATTCGTCGAACCAGCGGGACTCGTGAAGTAATTTGGTTAGGAATTTGTCGACGACTATTTGCTCAAATGAAAAGCGAGCTAGAGCCTACTGGGTGTTATAATGCAATCTGTGATTGTAATTTATCGAGTCGGACAGGGCGTAAAGCCAGTGAAGCGGTCCCGCAGAGTTGGAGGACGGGCGACGAGTCTATGTAATGACGTTTCTCGGCAGGAAGGCTGGTAATTGAGTTAGGTAACGCGAGCAGTTCCGGGTGAACACCAGGTGGTGCCGTTCCTGCTCCAATAACAGCATCAAATTGATATTCATCTCTTACTGTCCTATTCGTTCAATGCTAATTATGACTAACGTTTGTTTTCTATAAACGACAAAAGATGTAGGTTAGTTATACGAGTTAAAGCGAACGTCAGAGAATAACTTAAAATATTGGCGATTCCGCAACGAGCCCGGAGGTCAGTCAGTAGGTGGTGAAAATTAACAGATCTATACTTAATATACTGTACGAACCGACAGCCCTCGCATAATAGACGGTAACTCCGATAATTCCGGGACTAGCTGTTAATACTACCACATTCATGAGCAGGAACACGCTCGGAACAGTTCAGATCCGCAACGGTATCAATTCATATGAATAATACATTGTGAGCACGTTTCCGCTTATTATTTCGGAATTCGACCCTTATGGAAAGCTGCTCGCATTACACTTTTGTCACGGGAAATGTTCTGGCGCAAAAATTTCAAATGCATTTCCATTTACCTACGTATAACGTCGAAGTCGACTATATCTCTTTGTAGTGTCTCTCGACTTTTGTTTTAGATTAGTCGTGAATATCGTATTTCTTAATAAAGTACGGTTTCGATTTATATATATATATATATATATATATATATTATATATATATAAATAATATATATATATATATAATAATTATGATATTCGGGTGCGAAAAGTTTTACGGCATTTTTGGAATTTACAAGTTTTATTCGATCATAAAAAAAAAGTTCATAAATGACCGGGCAGTGCAGATGGTATATCTATATAAGGGGCCTTGCACTTTTGTGTATACAACGTCGTGCCGGCGATGAACATCGACAATCGCAGCCCTATTAGAGAAGCGTGCCGCGAAATGTCGAGAAGGGATTTAGAGTAGCGCCCCCGCAAACGTGAATCAAATCAAATCAGAAATGAAACTTTCAAGATTTATACCAAGCAAAAATAGAAATTAATGAATTTTTTTGAGTAGCAAGCGGAACGATAAATAAGGAACCGGAATTCGTACGATGTCATATTTAAAATTTATATCTTTTATAAGATAATACTTCTTTGATTTGATATTTGTGATGAGATATGTATACAAATGTGGATTTGCCTTGAGCTCTCTTTTCTAAATTTTTGTTTCACGTTTCATCTGTTTACCTTAAATATTTATTAAGTACACAATTATTACCTACTTTTTCATTTTTCCAATGCCAATGTTAAAAAATACTTACAATTAGAAAGTAGTTTGGTTATCAAACAATAAATACCACGTAATTAAGGTAACAATATTTTACGTTGCGTGAATGCATAAATACGTTGGTCAAATAAAACTCATCAAAAACTTAGTGAGTGTGTGCGGGTCACATATCGGACTTTAGTGGCTGGAAAGATCTGGACGGTGTTGTAGTTTTGGGTGGTCTAAAGTACGGGTCAGCCAAAAGAGGTGAAGCACCTGGATACAGTGCATCAACTTCTTCATAGGTATTTGTTCTTTCAATACACATAGTTTCATAAGCAAATAAATATTTAGCTAGTACATTCCTTTTGTACACCCTAAACTTCGTAATATGAATTCTGAATCACTCTATATAGTAAACAATTGTCAAATAACGATAACGTTCCTTAGTAAACGTCTACAAGTTTCTAATTAATCGGACCGATTGCTTCATTTATATGCACTGCCAAAATTCTGCCAACGAAACCGGTTTGGTAATGTAAATTTTGGATTTTAAGCATCGCTAGAAAAACAAATCCAATGAGTTTAGAACAAGTGGCCTGTCGGGCCACCAGAATGAATTTCCAAGAAAATCGTAATCCAAGAATTGCTTTACAGGAACGTTTAACGTTTGAGAAACGTTAAGATCAAAAAAATGAGTGTGAAAAATTGACATTTGAGTACGAAAAGTTGATAGGTGCGAGAGAAAAGTGTACTTCTCGCATTGAATGTCATAAAGTGACGTTTTTTTTCAAACAAAAAGACTTCTTTAAGTTATTGATTTTCTCTAAGTGTTTTTTGAATGTTTCCATAGATATTTCATACTTAATAATCAAGGGTTAAATTATTAGATTGTGCCGGTGCAAACAAGTGTGGCCTAATCAAGCGTATAAGTGATTCACGTTATCAATCAAAGGTTATTAGTTAATGACGTTTCACACAATGCTGTCACCTCGTACCGAGTATTTTTACAGTTCTAATAAATTGTAGTCGTCTTTCTTTATACCATCTGTTAAGTTTTATAATAGGAATCGCTGGTTGCGTATTACTTTTTTCTATTAAATAGATAAATTGTAATTAAATTTTAAATTGTCATTATAAAAATATGTTTTTATTAATTTTTATATGTAAATATAGCTTATCCAAACCTATATGATGTCGACGTCATCAACAAAAAGTTACTAGATTGTTTATTTGTAATTCGGTTTAAAGTTTGGAAAGTGACATATACTCGAGATCATTTGTTTGCGTACATATTAGATGGTATAAAGAAAGACTACAATTTATTAGAACTGTCAAAATACGAGGTACGAGGCGACAGCACTGTGTGAAACGTCATCATCTAGTAACCTTTTATCGATGACGTGATTGCTTATAGGTTTGGATAAGCTATATGTATATTTTCTAAGCCGATTCATATTTTCATAACACCATCTAATATGTGTGTGTGGCGCAAATGAATCATATATAGAATACGTAGCTTTCCAAACTTTAAATCGAATTTATTATAAATGAATAATCTAGTAACTTTTTACTGATGACGTAAATTGCATATAGGTTTGAATAAAGAGTGTATATACCTACTTATAATTCGTTGAAAACTAATTTTAAACTTTTTCTAGGAAAATCTCCACGTATTAGAAATTTTTAAATAAAATAGAACTTAATAGGGAAAAAATTAATATGTATGATAAACAACAGTTGAGTAGTCGGATTTGGTCAAATTATGTATGGTTTAAAATTAAATATTGTAAAAGACCTCAGATAATTATTAGGTACAATAATTAGTAATTTTTGCGTTCAATTTTGAATTATTGATTAAAATAAAAACGCATCGACGTCGGTAATTCGAAAATTAAGTGGTAAAAGCTAACGCAATAATTGAAAACGAGTTATCGTATTTCTAACGCGATCATTTGGATTTGGGAACGAGAGAGATGTAGGTAAATAATGAATATCAGTAGATTGCGGAAATCCCGGGCCGTAGCGGAAGTTGCCCCGTCACAAGCACTCCTACGTTGCCGGGACCCGCTTTCTCGTTTTCCCAGTTTTCTTTATCCAAACTGAGATACCGGATCTATTCGAGCTTAAGTTTAATGTTCTTACAAAACAAGAATAATTTGAAAATAGACGCATAAACGTGGATTACCGAACGACTTTCAAATCGTGCGACGTTAAATAATTTAGCAGTAAAAAAAATGTGCCTAATGGCTAATTGAACAAAAACTGGCGTTTCTAGAATATGAAATTAAAAATCTATTAAAACTTTTATAAATCTCCTTTTAGGTCGTCAGCTCAAAAGATTGAAGTTTTAAAAAGTTAATTTATTACTTTACGAGGTAAACATATGAAGATTATAAGCAGCCACTCCATTTAATTTATAAACATTTAATGTTTGAGCCAAACTTACATCGTGGGAGATACGAATAGAGTTGATAGTAATATCTTTCACAGACATTGAGTTAGTTTTTGAAAAGTTCGTAGTTTTGAATAGTTTTGGTTTATAAACGCTTGTATTAAATTTAGATTAATTTATGTGCGGTGATTGGGCAGGGTGTGTCTTAATTATCCTAATTTATCCATACTTTTCATTTAGTGAGGTGCATCGCTTTTCAAGGTGAGTTTGTTTAGTTATTGTATAATTTAGGTTGTTTAAAATAAAAACAAATTGGTTGAAATCAGGGAATTAAATATGACATTTGTATAACATGCCAGTCAATTATTTATACTTTAAAACTGAATTTCTTTTAAAAAATATTTTTTATAAAAATGGTAATATTTCATTATAATAATAGTTGAATTATTAATTATTTTATTATATGGAAAAGTGGATGCACTATCTAAAAGGGGTGAACATCTGAAGATAGCGAATCCACTTCTCCATATAATAAAATAATAAGAATTATTTATAGTCAACAAAAGAGGTAAGACAAAAATTAGTCGAATTAATTTTGATTTTGATACAAAATACGATAGTAAGATATCGCGTAGGTAATTTATACATGTTTTACTCATAAATATTCCATTACCACCTGTGGTGAAATGTAGTAATATTTAAACTTCGGAATTACACCAATGAGTAAACATGCTCTCATTGAAGGATCACTCGATCCTCCACAACAAAGCAAACTAACTACAGACAGAAATTTTAATCAGAAACTCGAGGCAACGTCGCTTCGTGGCGTTTGTAGCTGCAAGGGCGTTAAACGTTATTTTTATAATATTCTCCGTTTGATTAACTTCTACATAGATCTTTTCACTTTCATTTGTAGGTATCTACAATTAGCATTTCAGAAAGTAAACCGAAACTCAATTTTTTTTTTTGATAAAGTCTGAAATTTCGCAGTCTTGTTTTTCTTTTTTGGCGAATAATCTTAACTACTATGCATTTTAATATCGTGTAGGAAAACGAATTAGTAAAAAAAAATAGAGCTAATCTAAAAATATTATAGAACGATAATTCCTTGTAATTTTGTGTTTTCGTTGGCTCTACAACAATATCGTCTACACGAGGACGTTAAAATGTTATTTTTCGAGCAATTTTATGTTATCATAAAAAAGGTAGTACAGCTATTAGCTAACGTTAGACATGATTATGTGTCGCTTAATGACGAATTGTACGTACGCAGATTGCTAACAACTGACGAAAACGTAGATTTATTTTATTAATACTTACAAACAGCTATTAAAGTACCAAAATTACTTACAATTACTGTTAAACTATGTGTTTTTCTCTAATAGATATAGAGTAACATTGTAAAAATCGACCGACTCGTTTCAAAATAGCGACAGGTCAAAAATTTTAAACGTGAAAACTTTCGTTGCTACTTATTAATTTTATTATCGGATCGTTAATACGAAATCTGCTAAAATTTCCCTAAAATTATCTTTCAAACGTCATTTATTGATAACGTTTTTAAGAAACCTGAATAAAGATCTTTTTTTGATGTCTATAACGCTTCCTTTTTTTGAGACAGTAAATAGTGCCAAAATTTGAAAATTTTAAAAGTTCTTCCTTAATATCTGTCGTACGGGAAGAGCCTACGGTTTTCAAATTTACTAAACTGTGAAATTATTCACACGAGAAATTGTGAAATTTTTTGTTGTAAAATTTATTTACAATTAACAATAAACTAGGAAAGTGTCAATACTACGACTACCAAAATCATTCATATTAGGTACCTACCAAATTATATTTTAAATAGTAATTAGGTCAATGACATTGTGGCGTATCTATTTATGTGTCCAATACATTTTTGATATATAAATTAATCCCTTTGTTTACAAATCATGCGATGAATAGTAAATATTTGATATCGATTTTGGCGCAATCTGTTTTATTTCGGTTCGTAGGTATTTTTTAGGTAGTCATACAACCTTCTCTTAATTGTTTTGTGTTGCACAGCTATTATTAAATTTCAAGACTTTATTGACCGTATTTATAAAGTATCTTCATATTTAAATTTTATAAGTATTTTATTTGGTTTCGAGATACTGACTAAAAATTATAGATAGGAAGGTAATTAAGAAAATATCCTCGCTTTTTTATCTAAAATATGTAGCAAAAAATGTGCAATTTTATATCTACAAGCAAATGGGTCTAAAGTATTATGCGGTAAAAATAAAAATTAAACAAAACATACAACAAGTATTCAAAAAAAACACCTGTAAAAACAAAAAAAAATGACAAAAAAATTATTTTTCGACTTTTACACACATCAACAATATGCTGAGAGTTCGAAACATTGATAAAACGGGATTTAAGGGATATAACTGTCCCTAACTGGGGGATATAACTGAACTCACCCTAAAAACAGTAATACCGTTAAAGAAGTTTTAGTTATAAATATATTTATGTTTAATAGTATAACTTTTCGACGTAAAAGTTTTAAGAGATTATGCATAAATTACTATATCGACGTAGTTTTTTCAAAAGGGCGTAACCCACAAAAACTAAATTTTACAGGAGAGCACATTTTATGTCGTCGCGTCTTTATAAGAAGATACGTTTCGCGGAAATACAAATCGATTTTTCCGGTGGATATGTAAATATGTACAACACGAAATTTTTGACAAATTTTCTTTTTGATGAATTGTGTTTTGATGAATATCTTCTAAGCAAGTTTGTTACCTGTTAACTTGGTAACTTGTATTTCGATTAATTGTTTTTTCAGTAAATTGTTATTTTGATGAATTCTGTTGAATTTGAAAGCGACTTTCGTAAGACGTTCTATAAGGTTTCCAAATTCCCCCCCCCCCCCCCCATTAAAAACTACTTATATGAAAAGGAAATTGCAACTCGTGTTGTAACATGGAATACGCAGTTGCACGAAAAGCTACCTTTTATGTAATTAAATCATTAGTAGCCTCGCTTCATCGTTTATAAAATATTAGGTACGTAGGTACAGTCGACGAATTAAAAAAAACCGATTACTTAGTTTATATAATTGTCCGCTTATCGAGGATGTTTACAAAACTAAATGCTTAGAACTGAATACATAGGTACTTGTCATAGTGCAGCATTCTCACAAATGTATTCGGCGGTGAACCAGTGACAAGTTTATTAAATTACAACAGACGTCCTTCTGCACGTGGTCAATTTTGCGAGTTTGAAGGAATATTAATACTATCATTACATTCATATATAGGAGTATTTCGTCACACCTCCATTAAAACAAGAAATATAAATTTAAAACCCATCATCTGTGCACCACCTACACAATTTGTAGGAAAACTTTTACAAAAATGTTGTTTTATTGTAATTATTGTAAAGTAAGTATGTATTTACGTTAATATTTAAATTGTAACGCTATTATAATCTATTATTGATCAAACACAAACAGAAATTTAAAAAAGAAAACTAAATAAGTAATACAACGAATGATTAAATATCTACTATATATATAGTATAGTATATATATATAGTATATATAGTATATATATATATATATACACATATACCTGTTAATAAATTTACTAATCGGTTTTCAAAAATGACAACTAGGATTTTTAGAAACTGCACTCGTAATTTTTACTTACGAAAGCCATATTTACACTGCTCAACTAGATTCGTTCCGATTTTTAATTTCGTTCAGTGTACATACCTAATTATCATGTTGGGTAGACCTACCTACCCATGTCTGTTTAATAAATGTTTTATTGCCCTTGGAATAGGATTAGGCTGATGTTTAAATTCTTAATCGCACGCCTTCTAACCCAAAGAATGTACGGTTCGTTTTCATTATAAGCTTACGGTAATTTACTTTCAGAGAAATACAATACTAGTTGGCAAAATAGTAATCCACTAGTGTCAGATGTATCACGCTATAATTCACGGTTAAAGTACAGTATATCGTACCTCCAACTGTCACATAAGATATCGACGTGCCTGAAAGCTGCTATAAAGCAGTCCAAGTATATCATCACAAGCGAAAATATAGGCTTTTTAAGATAAAAACGATTCGGACAGCTACTACAACACCGGAATCCCTATAGAAAGAAGGTATTCATCATGGCGACGATTGATTGGGACACTTCTATCATTATTTATGAATTATTGACATTCTAATAAAAATTAGGCGGCGTATTTTTATTTATTACTTTAGATATAAATAGTTAACGTATTATCTATATTTCTAAACATTATTGCGAGATATCCTAGTAAAAGAGTGCTAAATTAGAAATATTTGAAAACTGACAAAATTAACATAAGTACCTACTATAAATAGAATTCTTTTAGAGTACAAATTCATCAAATTCAAACAAACAAATGGCCCAACTTAATATTACGAATATTGTTTATAATCCCCATCTTTTATTGCCACGCCGTCGTCGTACAAACCGGCCAATTTCCTTGACAGAACAGTTATTAATTCGCCCCGTGAGCCGGCACTAACTCAATACACGGTTGCTGTTTTAGTACAGTTAAGTGTTGCGTTAATTAAGTTTATTATACTGTTTCATCTATTCGCATAAATAGTGAAACATTCCTATACGTAACGTGCGATTGATTTTCGCACGTAGATATGTAGTTCTCAACTATCGATCTTTCTTTCAAATATCTAACATTTACTTTTACCGGGAAAGCTTCTGCATTCAAAATAATTTAATGCAAAAATGTCAACTTTATAAATCACTCCAATTTCGGAGCTTCTGTCGGTTACAAATTCGGCATGAAGTGTGAAGTTAGGGAGCAGAACGACCAATTTGAACGGTGATAAAATTCATCGTGGCACCGAAACGAAGCCATGCAGTGGCAGAAACGTGTCGAAAGTTGTGCTGAAATATCTATGCCTCATGTTTAATGCAACAAGCGCCGTCATTTCTGATAATGACTGCATTCTTCCAACTCGTATGGCCCAAATTACTCCCTCAACGCTTCATTACTTATATTCCATTGCGATAATTAGCTTTCCAGTCTTTCGTGTTACGAGCATAACATTGCTGTTCGGCACGAGTGTCCGTATGATTTAAAATTATCTCGCCATTATTTAATTCCGTTCTCTAATACTAATAATTACAGCTTAAAACTGTGTATTTAACTATTACCTGAATATTAATGACCGATCGATTTTACCCTGTGAACTAGGTGTACATGGCCACGGGGGAAAACACCAAAGCCGGGCTACGATAACGGCCCAACCATATCCGCAACCTAACCGCTAACATAATTATTCCAGCTACACAATATTATGCTCGTCGTCCGGCAAAGTACTATTTCATTATGGTTAGAACGCTAAACCGCATTTTCGTCCACCATAAAGAACAATCTCATTGTTCTCTTTGTATATATATATATATATATATATATATATATATATATATATATATATATATATATATATATTCCGTCTATAACGCTTACTGCTCATGTTAAATCTGCCGGAATGAAAATTCAAACTAACTATTTGTTAACTTTGTCATTTTTGTCAACACAAGTAGCGTCAAAACTTAAGCTTTGCTTTCCAACGTTCCCTAATTGATTATTTTAATATAGAGAATTATGTAGGCAATCGAAATAAATTCAATTTCATTCAAAATAATTGCTTTCGTATTTGTTTAGTTGAAAATTAATTTATTATGAAAATATTAAATGTATCAGAACAAGAATGCCCAATTGAAAAAATACAAAGATTTTAGTAACTGCACCAAACATTTTGGTCCAAAGCAAATATCCTGTAAATTCTCCATAAGTTAGGTATATATTGCAACTTTATTCACATCGGTCAACAAAAATAACTGACATAATTATGGAATGTGAGCGAATAAAAACCGATAAATTTTCTAAATTGTATTAGAACTAGTTCGGAAGTTACGGAATTACAAAAGAAATTATGAGTGTAGTACTCCTATTATTTTTCAACCAGTCGGTACTTGTACTCATCTTATATTAAATCAAGGTTGTGGCGACTACATTAATGAAAATGACATGTTTGTCTTGAATGAGTTTCTGTCTTTGTCTGAGAAAATCATACCACGAAATTTCCTTTTTGTCCCACATTGTTAACATACGGTAATATAACGACGAAATTTCAATTTTCCCATGAATATAGTACCAATATATAAAAAAAGTATTAGGTACTATAGAAGTAAAGTGTGATTTAAAAGACTAAGGCCGTTTTTACATACGCCAAAAAAATACATAACTGTGGAACGACGCGAGACGGCGCAGCATCAAATTCAATGTAAAAAATTGCCTTTCATACGCACGATTAATTAGGTCTATTAATTTTTATCACTGTATAATTTGGTTGAGAAGCATTTTTCGAGATATGTTTATTAAACAATTTCGATAACACGTCCTTAAGACTTCGATATCAAATCTTAGGATACCCTGCATATAATACTATACCAAGATTATTAGGTACTCGAAAATATTTATGGTAGAGAAATTGTTTTTTTTTTCATTTTTTAGACGTTATCGTTTATTAAGTTCTTTGTGTTGGATCTTTAATGCTTTGAAGATCCGAAATTAAGGTAAAATTTGAATTTTAAATCAAAAGTTAATCAAGTACTTACCTAATTTAAAATTAGAATTTAATTATAATTATAATTTTAACAGAAATATTGTATAGTGTGCGTGGCTGTAAATCACTAAATACATGATATCTACCTACCTACCTACACTTCGTCCAAACCTATATGCAGTCCACGTCATCAATAAAAGGCTACTAGATGATACAGTTCTAATAAATTGTAGTCTCTCTTTATGCCATCTAATATATGCGCAAGTAAATCATCTATAGAATATGTCACTTTCCAAACTTTAAACCGAATTACAAATAAACAATCTACTACCTTTTTTTGATGACGTTAACCGCATTTAGATTTGGTTAGGCCGTACATTTACATAAAATATTCGTGTTCAGTATATTCTTTACAATTATTTAACTTATTAGTCAATTTTTCAAACATAAACATTTGTTATAAAAATTCTCACACAATACAACAATTTCCCTCTACTGGTTTACCCTTTTGATAAAACGCAACCAAATAATAAAATTTAATTTCGTATAAATTTCGTACCTTGTTAAAGGATGAAACGGGAAGCGATTCAAAACCTTTTCTCTATAATCACCTTATGTGGTTGAAATAAAATAACTTTTAATATGCCGAACAATAGAAATAAAGTTTGTAAATCGATCGTTCCGTTAAAACTTTTGGACTCAGATACCAGATGTTCCAGTGCAACTTGCTAAATTCTTTACATTGATTCTATTATGTTCGTATTAAGTAGGTACTTGTATTATAGATTCATTGTAAGATCTTCCATTAAAATGCAATAAATATATAAAATTTCTTTCTTTAGAAAAAAGATTATTTTTCATCGGAACATTAACGAGTGCTAAAATATAAATATATATATATTGGCAATTTGATGTTTACCTTGGACTATCAATTTAGAGAGTGCGAGTTTGATCCAAAGCCAATATGTGCAGAAAACACTTAAAATGCAAATGTCTCTATCCGCAAGTTTGTACTTGCCAATGGTGGCGTTGCAGCACTGCGATTTATATCGAGTTTATTGCCCATTGAAAAACTCCTGTTATTGGAAATTGTTTCGCGACCCAATATGCCGAAAGAACTTTTATTCGAATATCTAAAAAATTTAACTTGTTGCTACCATTAATTCCCAAAAGCGACGTTACTCTTTCCCAAGTTTTCACTTGAAATACGAAAATTAATTGGCAATTAGTGTTATTCCAGATATGAAGCATTTTGTGCTTGGTGTAACTTAAATTTAGATATTTAATTAACTATCGAGGTAAATATAAGTTTATATACAAATTGTTAATAGAGACAGAAATATTTCAGTAGCTCATTCGCTTTCTCTAAGAACATTTCATAATTATCCAGGCAAAATTTTTTCGAGTACCTATGCAAAAATTTAGAATTGGTCAAATTTTACTCTACACACCTATATCTATTTTGATATGATTGTGACTTGAATTATTAAGAAAATAATTAACAGTTAGTTGCGACTTTATTACCGAGACAAAAAAATGCTTATCAATGTGCATATTGAAGTTGTGATTGCAAAGTCGATTTTCTTTAAGTACCTACTTAATATAAACTCTAAAATATATGCGGTGTTTATTTTTTTTATAAACGAAAAGTGAATTTTCGGCCTCTTATTAAACGTCTTTCATAAACTTAATTAAGCAAGACAAAAAAGATAAGATGGAATCGAATATTTTTATGGTATCGTTTTCAAGTAACATAGGTAAATACGTAAAGCAGTGGACTTTTTAAACCGGAAAGCCGAGCTGTCGCGCGACTAGCGTGGCTATCCGAAACCCAAAATACCATCAATTGTATATTATGTTGCCTATCACCTTTCAACAGTACAGAATAGATGGAAGTTTCCTCGTTTGTTATACGATGCAGTCTTGTAGCTTAGTTAGATGCACGGCGTTTTTACATTTTGCCTGAACGAGGTGACTGAAGTTCGAATCTCCCTTCAAGTTTGTTATTTTTTTTTTAAATACCTATTAAAAATTTTAATCAAAACCATATTCGGCATGAGAGATGAACATCAATGAATTTGTTTACGGTATAAAAAATAATTATGTGAAATTATTAGTTGTGCTTAAACATAAATTGAATTTTGAATTAGTTAATCTAAACTACCAGATTATTTTTTCCTGAAATAGATTGTATTTACCGCAGTTAATAGTGTCAAATTAAAATAAGGTAAGTAATCTTTTAACGATGCCGAGGATAGCATTATTATGTTTATTATCATGCATTCAAATTGACTGTCCAGAAATTCAAGTGCTGGTTTGTTTACTCTAATATTATTATATCAAATTATAACTGTTATTTTCTGTGAAAGAAATACGCAATTTTTCACAATTACATAGGTATGTCATTTGGTTATAGAATAAGGAAACAACAAAGACGAAACAGTTTTGTACAAAAAGGGCGGAGGTACGAAGGGCTCAGAATTTCATAACAAATTTCTGAGACAAACAACGACACCGACAATAACCGACAAGGGGCTAGGGAAAGTTTCGGTATTCTATTCAAATTTTGAATGGATAAATACTCACTCCCTGCTTTACTTATTTTTACAAGTTTACGACATAATCTTAGGAGGTCTGCATCATAAAAATGTGCAATTTTCAAAATACATACATATATATCTAATACTAAACTGTATCATTACCTATACTTAAAAAAAATATTTGTATACTTAATTATAAATAAATAATATTTAGGAATCTATATTTTTAAATGTTAATTATGAATTTATTAAATTAATAATTTTAAATGCTTAGGGTGATATTATTTTTCACATTGGGATTGCAGCCAAGTAAATGTACATGACCCTTTTGCTAATAACATTGACATGTTCAAGTATTGTTCAAAACAATTTATTTGTATACAATAACAATAGAGAAGGTTTGCTTTTTAATTCAATTATTTTTGAACAGAAATTGTGATCAAACGGTTAATCCAAAAAATTGTTTTTTTTTTAATTCAGTTATATCTTATTGAGATCTTAGGACACTGTTCCATTTTAAATTAAATTTACGGTTTTTAAAAGATTTACATACATTTCAAAAAGCATGTTTTAATTAAATTTTTTGAAAGTTTGGTAACAGTGTCTCTATAAAAGACTCGAGTGATTCTAACCAAAAAAAAATCATTTCGATAAACCCAATGCTTTTTGAGATATTCCTGTTCGAAAAATACATGCACTTTCCCTATCTCGATAAAACGGGAATAATGTCCTTAAATCAAAATGTATATACACCTATTAAAAAATGGATCTTCCTATATACTTATAATAAATTGATATTTATAATTATAATTAATAATAATGTATAGGTAGCCGAGATACTATGTTACGTTTGCTAACCGTTTGAATGAAAGGTAAAACAATATATACAGGGTGGTCCGGGACTCCACCGACAAACTCCTAGGGGCGGTCGAACACGTCAAGACAAATAACTTTTGCAATGGAACCTCGGGTCGAAATACATTTATTCAATCGGAAAACGAAGTAAGGACTGAAACAGCCGCAGGTCGCGGAGATCAGAGAAAATAAAACACACCAATGTAACAGGCTATGCGAACATTCACAGGCTTCGCCCCGTTATCTGTTTTGCATATGTTGCCTCTTCTGCATGGGCTATAACATACTGCTGCTTGCTTGCCGGTTCTCCCATTGCCAACGTAGTTTCATCCCTAGAAGTTTGTCGGAGAAGTTCCGGACCACCCTGTATATATATTTGGCGTCACGTTAAGTTGCCGTCTTCAAATACAAAATACATAAAATAAGTAGAGGTTCTGTAATAAACGACTACATTTTACAAAATACCAAAATAAACTCGATTTCTTTTAACCGCGAGGTGATTCCTGTTAGATGGGGATTAAAATTCTCCAACACTAACAACGAGTAAGGGTCAAATTAATATTCATTAACTTTTGTTTTACTATCGGTAGATATAATTTATTAGGATATGTCGTACACATTACGACTACGGTAAACATATTTATTGATGTTCATCTCTTATGTCTAATGTGGTTTTGATTAAAATTTTCAATAGGTATTTAAAAAAACGCACTTGAAGTTTGATTCGAACTTCAGTCATCTAGTTTAGGCAAAATGTAGAAACGCCGTACATCTAACTGAGTTACAAGGCTGTATAATATAAGTAACGAGGAAAATTCCATCTATTCTATACTCTTGAAAGGTGATAGGCAACATAGTATACAATTGATGGTATTCTGGGTTTCGGATAGCCACGCTAGTCGCGCGACAGCTCGGCTTTCCGGTTTAAAAAGTCCACTGCTTTACCTAGTATGTAGAGTGTAAATGGAACAACAATATTACCTACCCGGCACATATTCGTCGTTCCTAAATATTAAATTTTGAGAGAATTTTATCCGCAAAATTACCTACATCTTTTTCAAAATGCAAAAACGCAATTTCTGATCAAGTTAATCAAAATTTGTAGTAAAATAAATACATACAAATAGGCGATCGTACCGTCGTACATTGTTTTGAAACTTTTATTAGGTTTATGTAACGGGGTCAGTTCTTTTTGACTTTTCTAGTAGTAAATATTAATTAATTAATTTCATTTTGGTTAAGATGCACGATCATGTACTACCACGTTTAATTACATAATAAAAATTATTTAAACTTTAACGGTTTCGAAATCACATAAAGCACTACCCACAACAGCAATATCAAATTTAATGAAAATAATACGCTCACAGAAAACGTAAAAACAATAGTTTGTAGGTATATTTTTTATAAAAAAGAAACCTGCCTTTCTTCTACGTTATATTATATTTCGGACACTTTAACGATTGTGATATGGTAAACTGATAAGCAACCGACAAGCAAGAAACAAATTGTAAGAAAATACAATTATTATTTCCGACTGTTAATTAAATGTAAAAGTAAGCAACGAACCACACATAGTGTGGTCACGTGGACGTCAAACATTTTCGACGCCCCTGTAGATATTTAAAATCCTATATTTTAAATGAGGCACATTACCAGAATGCAAACTTGCAATATTTTAACACAGCATCTTAAAGTTGTAAATGTAAAAATTTCAATTAAAAATATGTAAGTTAGCAGAATAATTGATGTTCATTTAATACACTATCGTCTAACCAATATCAAATTTTATTCAAATAAAATGGCCATCGCTAAGATCTACTATGAAACTTTAAATAATTAATTGAAGAATCTACTAGTCTAATTTCCGGTTTCGGAAACGTAATTTGATTGCTCGATTAACTGTATATTAGTCACTCGTTAAGGTTCCTATTATAGTCGAAAAGTTCGACCGTGGTACGTGTGAACTTTGCGTCTTGGATTTGATTAAAAATCTAGGTTCTAACCTCTAAAAGTACAAAGTTTATTAACCATATCATATTACAATTATTAAGGCACGGCACATTATAGACTCATTTTTAAATTTCTACAAAATTTTATAATACCAATGATTTGATGACAGCGATGAAACGATAATATTATTAGGTTCCAACAATTAAGATGAGAAATATTTCCACATTATAAAATTCACGCTAAGGATTTTCCATAACAAACGGGTAGAAGGAGTGTACTTATAGATCGCCAGAGTTGATTCTGTTAAAATTTTCCGTACTGTAAGATCTTTATTGTGCATTTGTCTTGTTTTGATTTAAGAAAAATATAGTCTCCATCGTACTATCTAAACTTCGAGGATTTTTAGAATTGTAAATTGATAAATTTAAATATCATATCCCACTGAAATCTGTTAAGATTTGGTTGATGAGAAAATAATAATTCATCGAACATTCTCAAACATTATTTCCCTATTTGCACCCCCTAAACGTGGATTGTGGCCGCAAGTTTAAATGTCGAAATAAACCTTACACTAAGGCGTACTACCTTACTTTAATAAACTAATTATTATGTACTACCTACGACTCGAAGGTTCCCAACCCTACGCCCGCGGGCACCATGGCGCCCACCGACAGATTTGTGTGTTTCCGAAAGGTTTTTATTTATATTTAGTTTCAAAACAGTTTCATTTTGTTTATATTTCTTCTACGAATTTCCGTGAAGAAATTCAATTTAAGGTTAACTACGTATAAAAAGTTGTGAACCACTGACCTATGTTGTATAATATTATTTCGATGGAATATTATAAAAACTTGATGATTAATTTTAAGCTTAAATATTCTAGAGAACTATTGCCTATCTACATAATATTGAATAAGGGGTGGTAAATAAAAATTGAGTCAGAAAGTTTGGTAGTTCGTGGTGCAATCGTACTTATTCACGTGTAGACCTTGTAGATTAGTGAAGTGTTGGGGTTTTTGGGAGATGAGTGGATCAATTCGTAACAAAGATTATAAAAATAGTATTAACAAAATAAAATTGTAAAACTTCTCGGCATATTAAGAGCAGCTGTCTACCGAGCGTGTAAACGAATTTCAAACGGAAATTCCACGGATCGGAAAATTTCAAGTAGTCGCCAGCCTGAAAAAACGAATCGCAACGCATTGGCAAAATTTCTATTCGAAATTGACAACTCGATGGTAGTTGAAGAAATTTTTGAAAAAAATTATCCAAGGAACGATTACATATTTAGACAGAGCGAGTGCACAATACGCCAGAAGCAATCGACAATCAACAGAGCAACATCACGAAAACACGAAAATCCTCTTAATGTTCCTCAACTACATTCTATAAAAGCGTTTTGGTCATATCTCAAAAAGAAGGTGTAGGTATAAAAATGGTTGAAAAACGACATCGGTTCGCGAACTAGAACTTCGAATCGTCGTTTCGTCGAGAAACTTAGGGAGTTTGATTCTGATTATTTCGATAGACTTTCACGTAACAATCGCAAAAAAAATTAATGATGGAACTGTTCGTGGGCTTCTCGTGGGATATTAATTAATACCGATTTCTGAAATAAATCTTTTTATGAGAAGAACAAGTAATGTCTCAATTTTTATTTACCACCCTTTACTACCTATTCACATAATGAATGATTTATACCTATTATATAATTGCTTCGATAAAAGTTCTAACTTTTTGTACTCTTAACGTACAATCAAAATCTGTTTTACTGTTTTTGTTAATGTCGAAATCTGATCTGAAATCTAGCGAGCTAATAAAATAGAAAAAATGTCACTTATCCAACAGGGTTTTTTTAATAACGAATATATTTTTTTGATTTCCCCTGTATAAATAACTACACTAAACGTACAATGTCTTTTTTAAATTATTTAGCAAAAGAACTGAGAACTTATATGTTAAGAACTTTTGTGAAAATATTACTTATATGTATGTATTAAGAAAAAGTATTGCTTGAGAATACACCGAATAAGTAAGTACTAAAGTTTAGTTTTTACGCTACACCATATAATGTAAGTACCTATATATTGACGACATCGTCAGATTCTTTGTAACATGGCGGCAAAATTATTAATGTCGAATTCTTGCGCCATTAGAGGAAAAATCTGGCGACAATTTTCAGTTTTTAAGGGACTGCGCTTTATAGTCGGAGCACCTCGTAAAGACCTGGATCGAAGCATGGGTTACTATTATTTTACGGTAAACCTATTAAACATACATTTATATCCATTTAGCGTCATAAAGCCGCCGCACTTGGACCATAAATATTGCATTACATCACAGTTGCCCTGTTCAGTATTCTATATTACGGGCGAAACCAATACTTGAGTTAATATTTTGACTTCGCCGTAATAATTCGTCGAAGTTGTCGATTTTACTACTTAATCGATGAAAGAAAATCCTTTCTAAGTATTACCCAATGTTTCAGTTTACGTCTAAAGAATGAAATTTTATGACTATATTTATTAAATAAAGCGCTCGGTATTTAGTGGCTCCGGGCATTTTATATTTTAAACCAAACCTAAAATAAACTAGAAAAGCAATGGAAATGAAAACCGTACCTAAGTCGAACATTGCGTGTTTACAACACTTTCCCGACTTTCATAAAATTGAAAGCTATAATTACCGAAATTACTTAATTCTAAGAAGAATTACAATTAAACAAATTCTATTTGTAATTGCACCCATCTATTTATTGATGCACTTTAGTAAAATATACCTATGCCAAAATTTCCAAATATTGTTTTACGGTTTTGCTTTAAAGATTTTTCCGGAAGATCCATTTAATACGAGAGATTATAATTTGACATCTAATACCGCTAAGCGAGTTTTAAAGTTTTAAAAGTTATAACGGTAACGATGCGCCCTACAAAAAGACCGTAACAGGTTGAACAAGGAGAAAGTTTTCGTGGTATAAGTATTTAAACGTAAGAATAGGTATAGTAGGTATTTTAAGAACAAAAACGTTCGAGCTAAATCTGGACATTTCGGTTGCAAACTAATATACTCACTCTCCTCGGTGCGTTTTACTTTCGTATATACGGCACAGTCTGACGGAATCAATTACGGGTCCGGCAAAGTACGTGACAGCGAAGCGGGAAACTACGGCATTTCCGGGAGCTCCGGGACCGTTTCCGGACGATGACGTCATACGGTCCTAAGAGACCAAACCCTACCTCTACTCGATTGTTTTCTTATTTCGTATAAATTGTTTTGGCCTTAAGATTTCCTCGCGGGAACCGAGCTTCCATATTGAATTAGTTTTTTAATCGATTTTTTACATATTTCGGATTGCGAGGAGAAGTGGAAAATTTAAAGTGGTACCTATTCTAACAACGCAGATACTACTTGATTATACTTTTTTTTTAATAATATTAATCTTATTCCGCAACGTTTATACTAAAAATTATTATCTGAATAAACAAAAGCACGGCGTCAAATTCAAAATATTAGTTATCAATAAAATTCTTTTAGCGTGTAATTAGATAATCAGTTACGGTCTAATAATATTGTAAACAACTGACACGAGTTTTGCAAATAACTGTACACACATATTTTGTTATAGATAGGTAAACTTGAAGGAAATAAATATTTTGTCCATATTAATGTTTAAAGTTCAAATTAAAATAATGCGTGTCAAATCGTGTTAAATCAAATATGACGATCGTGACGTCAATAATCTTCCGTGCGTTAATTTAAGCCTATATGAGTTGTATTGTATATCGTATAATAAACATTTCTATATGATAATTTGTATATACACACATTAATTTAAAAAAAAATTGTCGGTAAATGAAATTGACCGCTGCTATTATAACACTCGCGCGATAGGCTATATTTTTATTGTATTCCTATATCGTTTATCGTTATCAAGAAAACTTGCATTTTAATTCTAACCGTAGCGTAGACGCAAATATAATAGATTCAAATTTCTAACCAACTTTTAATGAAAATAATAAACGTCAATTTAATCGCGCTCCCTTTATGTTGAAATTAAAATTCTTGTTTGTCTATGTTAAACATGTTAAGTTTAACGTGACAATGTCGTGTGTGACGTCGGCATCTGCTGACCTTTGACAGCAATATTACAACGAATACAATATTCGAATAACTACCTAATATTCGTGTATTATTTCTGAACGTAGCTACATAATAAATATTATATCAAAAATTCCTTCAGAAGGATCTATTTATACGCAAGAACAAAAAGAGACCAAAATCATGGCATGGTTGTAGGTGCAACTGTTTCACGAAAATAATTTTAGAACAAGTATTCGTTTTATGAAAATTTGTGTAGGCGGACACAACGAAATAAAGCGCATTCTACCAAAGAAAAAAATCTAATGGTAAGAAGGAAAATCTCTAAACAGTAAAAATCCGCAAATAACACCACACGATAAAGTTGACAAATTAATGACGTTACATCAATCACATGTTTATTTGAATTGTGATTGAAAACTAATGTAAAAATTAATCGTACAGAGTTGAAATGTGTTAATTCTACAAATTTTGAAAACATTTAAATTATAGATAAGCAAACAACATAAAATGCAGTAAAGTTCGTAATGAAGGGACTATAAATTTTTAATTTATGATTCGTTTGCTGTATTAATAAAAAAATTGATAATCGTCTATTTCTTGTACTTATAGGTCCTAAGGTATATGATAAAATATATAATATATAAAAAAGTAGATACATAAAAAATAGATAAGTAGGTACGTAAAATATTAAAAACTACCTAGGTATGCTTTTAGGTTTGCTTGATTAAAAATCATTATTTTAATGATGATTAAAACTATCACTTTTTTATAACAAATAGAAAACTATAATACGTAGATACATACCTAACGATAAGTAAATTTCGAATCTATTTAAAAATTGAATTTATTTAAAGACTAAATAATCTTTTTAGGATAAGTGCGGTATAAATGCCATATCGACAGCGTTTTGGCAGAACGACGTAACCCACACTTTTTTCGAAATTGAGTTATTCTGACTAAGTTATGCATCTAAGGCAAAGACATCGTTTGTTAAAATCTTCTAACAATATTCTGCTTTTTTCCACCAGAAAAATTGATTTGTATTTTCGTGAAACGTAACTGCTTATAGCTACGCTACAACGCAAAATGTGTGCTTCTGTAAAATTGACTTTTTGTAGGTTAAGACGTTTTGCCAAAATTGCGCGTCGATATGATCTTCAAATGCGGTTTTTTGTATTTTTCTTCGAAAATACTAGCAGATAGCAGATACCGACCTAACGCATTGCAACATGCAACGACGATAATTGTCTCATTTTCTTCTTGTGTTGTTATATTTACAACTACTGCTTTTCAACCCTTTTCCGTTATCACCACACCCGGTTTAATATTTTGTTGAATTCTAGTTTAGTTCATATTGTAAATGTTAGACAACTTATCCAGCAATTGATTTTCTTCTATCGAAGAATCTGCAAAGTTGAAAATATCTCGCCACTGTTTCTCTATTCATACCAACAGCTCCATGCCTCGATATTCCTTCTGTTGTTTTGGTAGCTACGTCATGGTGTCTTTTTATAAATTAATTCAGTCTGTCGCACAGTGGGGCGGAATAAAGTAAAACGTGGCAGAAAGTCAAAAATTGAAATATCATATTTACTTATTTAAACTCATATTTTATAATAGCTTAATCATCTATGGATGTTATACGATTAAGCAATTACTACTATCATCACATATTTCCGTGTAATACAGGCAGAACTGGCAATTCCGATAAACTCGTATGAATTGTTTATTACACGTCAAAATAGTTGTTCTGTTCTTCGTTTAGTTTTATATAGATAATTAGTGAGTCGTTATAGTGAGTCGAAATCGAGATGGATGCAAAGTCTACAGGTACATAAACTTATTTAATAAGTTATTGTTCATTAACGTGCCCAATTTTGTTTATTATAATTAATCTATTTTTGTAATTAAATTTCATTTCCTTCAAGTCACTAAATCAACTAGTCGTTGACTTTTAGTTTACTACACTTCGTCCAAACCTATATGCAATCCATGTCATCAATGAAAGGTTACTAGATGATGACGTTTCACACAGCGCTGTCACCTCGTACCTCGTATTTTTACAGTTCTAATAAATTGTAGTCTTCTTTATGCCATCTAATACGTGCGCAAGTGAATCATGTATAGAATATGTCACTTTCCAAACTTTAGGCCGAATTACAAATAAACAATCTAGTAACTTTTTTTGATGACGTAAATTGCATATAGGTTTGGATAGGCCATATCAAGCTGTATCCGGTTACTTTTTTTACATAGAAGTATAGCTAATACATACAGCTACTTCATGATAAAAAAAATACTGCGACTTTTTGCGACATTAGAAGATAATGGCCTATAAGACAAAGCTTACAGCCGACTCTGTGTTTATCGCAAAATAATTTAAGTAAAGTTCGACCGATATTTCGAATATTTTAAAGTAACTTTTCATTCTTCCCTATTCATCTTCAATTGTAGAAGAAGCAGAAAGCCGAAAAACTTTCCCACAAAAAAAGTTGAAGCAATTTTATTCAGATGTTTTATATATGCTCAAATATTTGAAACAAATATTTTTCGATATACAGATGAATCGTCTCTCGAAGAAGAGGAAACGGAAAGTGTTTATTTTTCATCAGACGACTAAACTACACTTTTTTCTATTGTAACTGTAATTTTATTTTAATTTTATGATTAGAATAGTTTAATTACAATAGAAAAAAATACCTGAGTAGTCTACCTGATGAAGAACGAGTTCGAAGAAGAGTTCGTACGTTATATAATAAATGTAATTTTTTGCTTGATAAACTTTGTTTTCAAAATAAGTCGAATATTCCACAAGCAATACATTTTTTCCTACTGTGATGAGATTTTTAGTTCAGTTTAGGTAGGTACCTACCCCTATTGTAAACCCAATTTCAGAGACACCCTATATATGAATTTATATGTATAAAATATTTATGAAATTTCTCTTGTGATCAATAAAAATAATGGTTTACTATGAAATGTTCGAAAAACATTGTTCTCAAACAATATCTACTCGCCCATCACAGCTCATGTTTGACTGTAGTTGACTGTATAACTGACCGTTATATAACTTTTTACGTATTATATTTTTTGTTCAGCAGATCCTAAATTACAACATATGTTATAACCAATCAATGTCACGATGTCAATCAATATATTTTCTATAAGATGCAATTATTGCGGGGTATTTTTATTTTAACTTTTGTAAGTCCTTTATCTACATTTATTTTTAAAATAAAACTTGTAAAATATTATAAATGATCTATATTTATTCAATCTAAATGTATACCAAATAGTTAAAACAGTTATATAAATCAAAATAGTTTCTGCTACGTTTTACGGTATCTCGCCCCACTGTGTGTCGTAAACAGCTTTTCGATTTTCTATGTTAAATTTCATACGAAGGATATACCTGCGTATTTAATTTTTCGGCTTATAAAGCCATTTCTCTTACGTCCGAGAGAAACCAAAACGTTGTAATTTTTTAATGTGGATAACTAATTCGGTCTCCGCTTGAATTTCCAGTATGGTCCCATTTTTCCTTTTGTAATATTATTCTTTTCTAATTTTTTTTAATCATTCCCCCGAAATTACATTTTTTTACGACGGAATTTTAATTTTCCTGGGTCCGATTGCAGCGAGTTAATTTGTTTGTTTGCGAATCGTTGAAAAAAAACTTTATTTCTTTTTCTTTTTACACGTGAACGTTATGATGGATAACTGAGAACTATTCTAAATTTATGTTTTAGTTATTTTTATAATATTTGCTTATCTTAACCTATGACTCGTTTCCTAAAACTATGCTATTCATATTTGTTCTTAATATTAGTTCTTAAAATTAAGTGAATCGTCTTTCTTTACTAATTCTATAACTTATTGAATATTGGAGGTCGTCGTCCGCCGAAGGGTCATCTTCTTTGTCCTTTCTTTAGGGACGGCTGACGTAACTCGCGCGAAGGACACGATCTTGCATAATTTGTGGACATTTTTCTAAAAAAAAAAACGAACGAGTCCTATGTGCAATGTGGCAACTTAATCCAAGTGTACGGAAGGAAAAGACGGCACCAATTTAAACTTTTGCGGTTACAGTTGCATAGCATCCGTAAATGCAAAAGACGCAATCCCATACGTATTAATGCTTATAACGAGTCATATTAGATATTCGTTCATAAATAACAAATCTACAAAGTAATATAAGTAGGTATCTACCTACTAGTTAAATTGAAAAATTTTACAGCGAATGTCTGTTATTAATTCTGCAACAACGGCTATTAATATGATGACCACTACCGTACATTAAAATTTCACAGCACACTATGCCATGCTTACAAAATGAACTCTTGTAAACTATTACCCACATCGACAGTAAATCGTAAAGTGGCATCTCTGACGCGCTGGCATCTATACCGAGCTTACCTAGTAAAAATGTAATAAACGTTGCCGCTTTTAATAAGTTGCAATTTAAATACAAGTACCTACGTGTTTCTAAAATTCACTAATTTGTTTATGATGGTTTAAGATCTCCGTAAAATTTTACATTGATGAAATGCTTGATAAAACGCCTATATCCGTGTTCACGGTGCGGCGAAATTCCTGTTAAAGCTCGTAGCAGAGATGAAATAAGTGTACTCGAATCGTTTCGTCAACGAGTACTCTCAACAGTAAAGTTGCGTAACAAGTGTATATACAATATACGCCTCCGTTGTAATTCCGGTTGTTATACCGCATTAGCAATTTCATTTGTTTGATATTATTACTACTTTCACCATTTTCATGAAAATAACTGTTCTCGGCGATAACTTAAAATGAAACGTTCTTAACATTATTCATAAGTTCGTCTCTTTATAAAAAAAAAACATTTAATACAGTAAGATAGGTACGATACCTACATATCTACTGTGTTATTGAATTAAGGTATATTATTTAGATATTTTTGTTATTCGTGTAAATAAATTGTACATCACACGTAGACTTTTATTATTTTTCGCACGCTTGTTTTTCGAATTTTCGCGAAATAGGGGAAATCGTTTTTCTATTTAAAAAATTCTTCTTGAAACGGGGACGATTTTAAAAATATTCGATTTTAAAATGTATCTATGAGAAAATATTGTTATTGTCCTTTTATCATAAATATCAATTCCCTTTAGGAATAATTTTGGCCGTATCTATATTTATTTTAGTTTAGGATGTTTTATGGCCACCATTGGCGTTGTTTGGAACCGGTCGTTATAACGTGGCGTTTTGAATCGCTAATTAATTATTTTATTTTAAGGGATAACTGCAGTTCACTGCGACTAAGAGCAATACGTTGAATTTAACAACCGTCTTTTCGGAAAGCAAATTATTTGTATAAATTGTAATTGTATAAATCATTTTGTGTGAAAAGGCGAGTATTATTTTTAATGATCATAAAACGATAGATGTTACGGCGTTTAAAGTAGAAAATAATGAAATTTAAAATATATTCTTGAAACAACCACAGGGCACGCCGCAGTCCCCAAGGCGCATATAATGGCTCTGTTTTTCTTCGTATAATCGCAACGCATATTTTATCATTAAATCAGCAATTAAGACCTCTAAAGTAGATATATCTAACGATTATTGTTTGTATCGACATCGATGCGACGCATTGGGGGGTTGCGATCGCACTCTACGAGGATATTTCCGGTCACATTGTTTCTATGCAAAACCAGCTTGTTTTTATATGTCCTTAAAGTTTGTCTAAAAACTTTCAGACTACCCTGTATAGTGACTGGCTAATGGTATTTACTAACGATTGAAAAACAAACCCTTAAAATGACACATTGACAGTTTATCGATAACAATGCCTTCCCGTGAATCGCAAACGTTTATTTGCATCGATATCAAATTTTTATCGTGTTGATAAAATACTTTAATATTGATAATTGTATCAACTATTACCTGGATAAGGGTGATAGACTAATTTTAAAGTGAAAAGCTCTCTAAAAAAATATAGTTTGCCTCAAAATCAATAGGTATTATGATTTATTTTAAATTAACAAAAATAACTTTCGAGAAGCATGTACGTTGAAGTAGATAAGCTATTACTCGTCGCAAGTTTAATTTTAATATTCGATTTTTAATCGTTCTGACTACTGCATATTTAAAAAAAAAAGAAAATTTCGATGTCTTTTTAAATTAAAATTGATTAATAGACTTTTCAAAAAGTACTCCTAACGACGACTCAATATTTTTTATAAAAAATATAGACAAAACAATGTAATAAGGACTTAACCAATTCGAACAAGTTTATTAAATAGAAAAATATTTTTAGTTGAGTAATAAAACGCTAATTTAGAAATTGCGTTATTGACGTACAGTAACTATAAGGTGAATACTGTGCAGTATGAGTAAAATTGTCAATTACCTGACGCATACACCTGAAATTCTCTTCCCTCGATCCCCAGACTAACGCTTTAAATAAATTGCCATCTTCGAGAGACTCCCGGTGCAGTTTGCGAATGTAAATATGTAGATTAGGTTTCTGTTGGTTTCCTAAGGGTTGATTTCAATGAGTAAATAAAACTGATGGTTTAAATTTAACCCAGAAATAAAATTGCGCCAAGTCATTGTAATAATGTTAAGTACAGAAACGAAAGTGGAACATTTTATTTAGCGCTGTTTTATACATATAGGTATGTATAGGGCGGTAAATAACGAACCCTAGTAATTTGTATTCATTTCTATAAAATTCCATTTGATTAATTATATATAAAGTTGCGTTGTTTTCTTGAAATTTACATTAAAGGTTTTATAATTTATTTAAAGTAGCATCTATACACTTGCCTATTTCTAAATACGTTTACACCGAATTAAAGTTAAAATTAAAGTGAATAAAATATTTTCGAATTTCTCTTGCTATTTTATAAACTTATATACCTACCTACTTACTAATTTGAAACTTTGATTAAAATTAGTTAAAAGTATAAAAGGCGGTAGATTTTTATTTACGTTGTTTATAACCAATCGTTATATTTCCATTTAAATAATAAATAAAGTTACCTATGTTAACAACACTGCCTATTACTACAGGTAAGTACCTATATTAAGAACTTAAATATCTTTTAAAATTAACTAAATAATCTCGGCCAAATCATGTCGAGAATTAACGCGAGACCGAAAGAAAATAGAATAAGCCGAATCCCTGAAAATTACGAGTCGAGGGAATTCTTTACCCCCTTCTCCGCAATATTTCGCAGCGTTTAAAATTTAATTTCGATTAAGAAAAAAAAAATTAGGTAAGTATCGGAAAAATTCCACGAAATTTAAACAAAGCTTAGAATAATGCGCAATTTAATCTGAAAATCTGTTCGTGAAAATTGCCAACACCCTAATTAGTTAGATACGGGAATTAATTAACTTTATTTACAGTAAAAGGATTAATAGGTAGGTATACTAATTAAAGAGACTAAAACTGAAAGAAAAATAAATTAAAAATCGACAGATGCTTAGGTATTGTATGTATATACTCGGTGTTTATGTAAAACAGCTATTGATGTTATACTATATACTATATATGAATCGGAAGCTGAAATAATCCATTAGAAAAGGCAGACTGTATCAAGTAAAATTTTAACAGTAACGATAATGATTACTAATACTAAAATATCGTAATCAAATAAGTTTATCGACTTCGATAAATTTTATCAAGTTCCATTAAGAATAACTTTATTCCATAGGAATATTATTTTAATATTTTTCATCTGATTTTGCGCCTAATTAATCATCGGCCGATATTAATTAAGTTTTTATTAACGTTTCAATGGCCGCAATGTTGATTATTTCGATTAATGTGACTTGTCAAAAAAACATGTTACATTTTTTGAAATTTCATATTCACCTTGTTTAAGACAACTTTTTACATTAATTCAGTCGTTTTAAGAGAATTTAAATTGACAATACCAAGTACCAATCAAATGTTTTCATTTTCGTGCTGTCAACTAATATTTTACAAACTTTTCATTTAACTTTTCCATTTAAATTGTTTGCTATTTCAAAAATAATCGTTTGATTTATTTCGCTTTTTCATTGTTGATCGTTTCGCTAGTGCAGATTTCGTGTTCTGAACGTCAAATATTGTTGAAAATAATCAGAGCGCTCGTTGTATTACATACGAAAATTTTTACATTGTAGGTATAAGGATCAAATATATTTCCTCGCTGGTAATCAATAAAAACAATGGATTTGAACTGTTAGGACAGTAGAGGGAGACCTAAATACAATAGGGACAACTCTATATGTTGTGGTTTTGATTATGCAATGAATTAATAAGGCGGTGCGTCAGCGGAATTTACAGTCTGTTCGACAAAAAAGGGAGCGCAATATTTCGAAAAGTATAAAAGATATTGCCTCCTCTCTTTCTCCGCATGATTGTACTATCAGTGGAGACACGCTGTAGACACTGTATTGTATCTCGTAACTGAACAATAATGAACTAGTAAAATATAAAATTATTAAAAACACCAACGTATATTAACAATTAAGACACACCACAAATACATATTAACAATAAGTACCAACATTTTTTAAATTCGCCACAACTTAATCGTTTAAATGAAGAGAAAGGCGAAAGTCCGAGATTCCTGGCAGTGTGGTGTGACATTCGGTGGGAGTTCTTAATGTGGGTCATTAGGTATACAGTTTAAGCTTATTACACCTGCCCGAATTGTTATGAGTTTTCCCCTTAATTTTCAATTAAACGGCCGCGCGTTATCTTGGACCAGGCGCGCACTATCAATTTATTTTTAGTCGGCCACCAGTTTAGTTGATTTGGTGCCCCCTTATCCAGTCAAGATGAAATTTTATACTATCAATATGCAACGATATAAACCAAATTAAACGATAATAAAATATATGAAAATATTCATAATATTCATGTATGTGGTACAAGTGTTCAGGTATTCAGGTTTCATATAATAGTTATTTCTATAGATTCTTAGCTTTTGCCTTATTTGACCTCATATACTTGCATCAGATTATTTTCTTTTAGAAATTAACACTTAACAGTTGTAGGTTTCTACTTAAGGCATCTACAGTTGCCTCATAATATGTAAATACTCGTTTCTACAATTTCCTCGACGAGTGTTTATGTACGAGGCGCGTTTTTTAAGTAAGTACCGTTTTGGAATTAAAAAAAGACGTGCAAAGATATCGCAATAATTTTATTTTTACATGAAAGCCTGTACCTTAATCTACTTTTCTACATAATTTCCGTGAATATTGAGGCACTTGTCATAACGTGGCACCAGTTTTTGAATACCCTCCTCATAAAATTCTGCCGCCTGACTTGTTAACCACTGTATCACAAATGTTTTGACTTCGTTATCGTCTTGAAGATGCTGACCACCCAGGTGTTTCTTCAAGTGCAGGAACAAATGGTAGTCGCTGGGCGCCAGATCAGGGCTGTATGGAGGATGATCTAGAGTTTCCCATTTAAAAGATTTGATGAGATCTTTGGTCCGATCATGTGCACAGTTTTTTGGGACAGAAAAGGAGTATTGCTAGTGGAGTTTCTGCCTCGTAATGAGACAATCAATGCAGCGTCTTATTGTGAGACATTGAACAATCTGCGTCGTGCAATCCAGAACAAAAGACGTGGCAAGTTGAGTAAGGGTATCGTTTTGCTGCATGACAATGCCCGTCCACATGTGGCTAATCGGACCAAAGATCTCAACAAATCTTTTAAATGGGAAACTCTAGATCATCCTCCATACAGCCCTGATCTGGCGCCCAGCGACTACCATTTGTTCCTGCACTTGAAGAAACACCTGGGTGGTCAGCATCTTCAAGACGATAACGAAGTCAAAACATTTGTGATACAGTGGTTAACAAGTCAGGCGGCAGAATTTTATGAGGAGGGTATTCAAAAACTGGTGCCACGTTATGACAAGTGCCTCAATATTCACGGAAATTATGTAGAAAAGTAGATTAAGGTACAGGCTTTCATGTAAAAATAAAATTATTGCGATATCTTTGCACGTCTTTTTTTAATTCCAAAACGGTACTTACTTAAAAAACGCGCCTCGTATATTGTCAAAATACGATGATAATATTTAAATTTTAATAAAACCAATTTATTTATTTGTAAATTAGGTAGGTAAGTATTTACTTATATAAATATTCTTTTATAAATTTACACGAATACATTTATAACAATAAAATTAATATGAGAAGAGACTAATTATTAAAAACAAAAAGAAAAAAGTGGTTAATTTAGTCATGGGAACTAGAGCATTAAATAGTACCTACATATTAATATTTTGAATTATATTGAATATATTGAATTAAATCGAGGTATAATTTTACAATTTATCAATATATATTTATTGATTTAAATGCTTTTATTAACAATAACGCTTAAAAGACCATTAATATTTCAAATTCAATCCATTTTGATTTTTTAATTATTAATGAATGAAGAAAATTACACGCATTCTTTGATTATTCGAAATTGATCAAAATCCATTAGCGTAATTTAATAAAAATATAAATTGAAAATTAGTTCGACAGTGTACTAAATATTTATTAAGAAGGTTGTTCTTTAGAACGATCTCGTACAATGGTTAATCACGCGTAATTTATTCGTGCGTGCTTCTTCACTTCGACGATCTAGGTAACGATAATTAGGTAACGAAGGTTATCTATCTATAAGTTTACTCTATTTGAAATTTCGAATAAATCGATTTATTTAATCTCATTACCCTATAATTTTGTAGATATGAACTAATTGTTCTAGATTACTTTGTCTGTAGACACGAGTAAAAGAAGTATTAATATTTTAGATCTTTTAACTTAAACGTACCTATTTATAAAAGTTTATAAAGCGTAGCCGTCGTTTTATTATTTCTCTTCCTTATCATTTTATAGGTAAATTAGATTCGCAATACTGAATAGGAAAATGCGACCTCAACCGAATTTGTGCCTGCATCCAATAAAATCAAATTGAATTGATTCGAATGAACAGTCACGATGTAAACAGCGATATATAAGATCTTCGTATAATATTTAATCCAGAAAAGTAAGGAATATAAAGTAGTAGGTACTTATATATAATTTAGCACAACATCCATAGCCAATAAAATGTCGAGTACGTTAAGAAACGCATAGATAAATATGAAAAACGGAAATACAAATCCGCCGCAATATTTTACATCGAATTTTATTATCAAAATTATCTCTTCGTTATTTAATTTATCGAATAAACGTGTTTCAAATATGTACAATGAAATATTCGTTCGCGTGAAAAGTTTTTTGTGTCGCATTTAGAGCATTTAAGGAAATAATGGTATGGGTAAACTATGTCGTTTTCCAACACGGGCGTTGTTTTCTAGATCCCGTTTAGCTGCCATAGAAAAGCTTTTACCGAATTAACATTTAGCACCCCCGCTGCACACACGCAGCGCCGTTAGCAAACGTTTGTTTTATTTTATGGTATCAAATCGATCCTCAAAACAAGAAGAAAGGAAAACACAGAAATCCACTCGAGTACAAAACATCTACTAGAAAGATGCACTTGTGATCCCGTACACAACATATATATTATAAATGGCAGAATTTTCTTAAAAATGTATTTAAATGAAGGGCGCTCATTAATTTTCAAACATACTGAAATGATCTCCACATAAGTCATTTATAAGTCACGAAATTGTGTAATAAATTCGGGAAGAGTGCATTTTGCGAATGTACATATTTCCTACAGAATTCGTTTTACATTCGTCTATCTGACAATAAGTGCCATTATTACTTTTTATAAGGGAAGCAAGCGACGAACGTCGTGCCATATTAAATTTAAGGAATGAAGCCGTGGGATTAGTTTTCATAATTGAAAAGTTTGTTAGAATATTCACGTGATGATGATGGCATGGAGCTGATGAAGGGCCTCTTTTAATATAGTAATGGGTTTTAACTGCTACTGTTTACTTGCACTCTCTCGATTATACTTTATCAAGTGTCAATTTCAGTATCGGATCGTTATCGTCGTAATGTACGTGCGTATCAAAATCGAATGTTGAATACCTGTACTTACCTACCCTAATCGAAATTCTTAACTAATTCTTGCTTAATAAGTAGGTAAGTACTTAATTGGAATGGTACAGGCGTCAAACCACATCAAAATAATGCCGCAAGTTCTTATAAATCTTTTTCCTACATGTGGCGCTTCCTTGTTGAGATATTCACCCCCAAAGTTGAAAAAGCAGTTTCCAACTGTAGGGTCCGTGTCGATATAATATTTAACATGTAAAAGATTCTTTTCTGAAACTGCAACTATCGCAGACCTCGGAAAGTTACATTAATAGGGTAGTCAAAACAAAAATGGTTCGCGTAATTATTCTAAGCTTTATTCGTATCAACTAACCGAGCTTTGTCGCACAAGACTGAGAACTATTAATTTGCAATTGCAATTTGCAATTTTTTACGTTCAGTAATAATTAGACGCGCGAATTTATCCGCTCGTCGAAAAAAATAATTATACTTAATATACTGCATCTTATTTATGTATGATTTGCTCGAATATGGTTTATTTCATCGAAGACTACCTTTTTTATCCTAAAATGCCTGGGAAATCCAAAAATGATCTAAAAATTTAAAAACTAAAACCACTAAAAAATTTTTGAAGTTATGAAGGTATATCAAAGAAGTTATATCAAAAAAACCTATTACACAGTTTTAAAGACCTTCATGTATTACAAAGGTATACCAAAAATTATTAAATTCCAACGAAAAATAAAAATGGTATTTAAAAAAAATTGTTTTTTATTTTTCAAATTTGAAGGTGAATATCTCAACAGGATAGCGCCGTAAAAAAATTATAGGAACCTGTGGCATTATTTTGACGTGGTTTATATGCTCCCGAGAGATTCACCACAACTTCCTGAACACCTTGTATAAATGATTTTTTATTTGAATAAAATTTCAAATATAAATGTTGTACTACACTTATTCAGTTGGATATAATTATTTTAAGTAAAAAGAATTCTTTTTGGCTGTAATTAAGAAATGTTAAAGTTTTATTAGTTCCATAATTAACTTACATACGTAATTTACCTCAGAGAAAATAAATACGAGTTGTCGAAAATTGCAAAAACTTATTTTTCATTATTTATTTATTTGTCTGTCACAGAAAGAATGCGTGTGTGTGTGGTGCAGCTGCATATGGAAATAGTATTTTTTTAGAGTTTATGCCCATCAAATATGCAAGGCAACCGGGAGTTGTAATTGATGGTGTTAATGCTACACGAGATAATACTGCGAACGAAAAAAAGTGATGGTATCATATAATAAAAGAGTTAATAATCGAGTTTTAACACAATCGAATTGAAACACAAACACAATATTATGTCAAGTTGAAATATTTAACAATCAACTACCTATATATGTATTTGAATGAATATATGACGTTGATACTGACTACCACTGCTTTATTTCGCATAGATAATTTTAATACTTATTAGGTTTAATTATGAGACTAATAAAATGTTTTACTCTTGTTATTATAAAACTAGGTAAATAGAATAGGATGCACATTGAACAATTTTACTAAAAGACGATTAATACTTGCTTCAACAAATTATTGAACTATCAATCCTTTAAACGCAACGTGAAAGACCTCTTTTTAATGAAATTTTTAAGCGGAATTGTCAATGTTAAAAGTTCTTTTAGTTTTTATTGAGAAAATTGAGATTTTACAGGCTATTGACGTCAACGTATTACTGTGTACCTACTGCACCGCCAAAAACACAAAATAACCACAATAGATTCGTCGCCTCTATCAAATTAATGGAAGCAGAATGTATTTACATGCAAATGAGATTCGGTTATACAGCAGTATATCAGGTTTCACTTAAAATTCAAAAATTAATGACAAACTTTTCATTGCTCGACATGTTTTTACCTAAACATTTTAACTATAACACATTTTATCGGTGAGATTCAAAAATTTTAAGTACATAAGACAGGAATTTTGCTTCAGAAAAACTAAAAACGGTAAGCGAGTGAATAACATAAAAAATATTGTACAAAAATTGCATTTTTTTTTATTTAAGAACTATTACCTATACCTACTCTAATTATTGTGATATTAATTCTATAGTAGGAACTTGTCCGTACAATTTCATTTAATATAAGTAAATACGCCGGTCATATCGATAAAATACAAGTATTACGAAAATCCATCCAGTATAACTGGGAGCAATCCTCCGGCGTTTTACTTAAATACAAATTAAGTTTAGACATTGAAAACGTGTCCCTTCGATCCCGAAAACAATCATCCTAATCTATATACTGTAATTCGTAATAATTTTCGAATGCCTGTCCTTACAAAGTTGTCGTCCTAATAATAATCATTACTAAGCATTTCAAAAACCCCACCCTATATGAAAAAATTAATGATCAAAATCGTTGAGCAACAGTTAAATTGATTTTATAAACTAACAGTCGCCCTTAGAAATAAGACACACAAAGACAGAATTTTGTTTTGATACCTTTTTAGAAAAATGTATATATTCCAGACACCTATTCGACGTTTTTTCTTTAATTTTCAAAACGTTTTTATAAAAATGGTGTTCATTTTATAACTTAGTTCAATTTTTCCAACAACTAGGGTCTTTATAACCTTTTTCCTTTTAAATTTCATTTTAAACTAGATTTTCTTAAATTTATTTATCCGTTGCGGGAAAACAAATTTTGCTACCGAAACGGGTCGATAATTAAATCGCCAAATAATTCAGTAGTTTATTTAAAGTCGGAAGTCATTCTCGGAAGGTGCTTTATTAATCGCATAAGCGCCGCCGCTTGGTTAGTTGTAGGCATTATTAGAATATTACGAAATGCTTGAAACTTTGTTTCAATTAAAAAACGGTAAAATAAAATAATTTAATTAATATGCTATTCATTTGGAATACTGTATGTTAAACATGTGTCTACTACACTTTAGATAACTAATCAACAAAACCCACTTAGATATAGTAATAACGCAGGGGACGTAAGTCATAGCCAGTCAGTACAACGTTCTCCTCTCGCGTCATCATTAAATTTTCCATTATAAAAAAAGACATGTCGTATCTTGTTCGATAGACTTTTCTGTGTCCACAGATTGAGAAACTGATACCCGAGTTAGAAAACTCATTATCAGATTGGAGTGCCGCGGTGGCGCAGAGAGTTAAGTTACTCGACTAGCCTTCTAGCGCACCCACGGCTGTATTTTCGAATCCCGCTGCAACCATGGACGTTTATGAATGGTTATTAATCGTAACCTGTACTAACCAAATAAATAAAAGTCTGTGATCGAATGCGCAGCGATCCAAAAATCATAAAATAATACAAATTAAAAAATCTCAGTGTGTCTCAGCATAAGTACCCGTCTCTCCTTGTCTTTTTACTCTTTCCTTGTTTCTTTAGCTGATTTTTGCTCTACCTTCTTTTGCTTTTCTGTTTTTCCAAGTACTTACTTTTTTTGTACAGTGAACGTGCAGCCATCTTTTTCAAATTAATTAACAATACTATTACGTACGTTTATATCTGGATATTACGAATTATCTATCAATAGCATTCCAAATTTGCTAACTTTCCTTTATACATAGCTGTATGTAAATTAGCATCAATATATTATTTAGTTCGAACAAATAGTTTGAGACCGAAATCGCTTTCTGAGACTGACCCCGACTATATTACAACCAATTTGAATAATAAGCGAGCTCTTATCAAGAATGCAATCTGTTCAACGAATCCTGTATAGGATTGAATAAGTAGATATAATGTGTAACAATTTTTATTAAAAATGCATTTAAAATGAAAACAAAAATAACGTATAATTTATAATAAATCAGCCTTCTACACTTAATCGAAAAAGTTATTACTTACATTTAAAAATGTTGAAAACTCAATTTCTTACTTTTTATTAATACATCAAGTATATGTAAGTACCAATTTCATATAATTATTACAACGATCTGATTAAATACTAATAAGTATTATGATAAATAAATTAGGTACGAAAAATGTATAATTTAAACGAGAAAGCAAAAAGTTTATTTCCATAGAGAGAGCTTTAAAAGTCTACTCGATGATGTAGAACCGTTCAGTCGGAAATTGTTACGAGTGCTGAACGTAAAGTTTGCCGAAAATTTAAGGATTACAAAATTGTTCAAAAAATTTGCGTTTTTATAATGTAGCGATTACGAGCAAATTGTTTTAAGGAAATCTTGGAAAACGATAGTCTGTACTCGGGTACCTACTTTACAGATAAATAAAATCAGTTTCATAAAGTTTAGCGATAAGTCCTTGAATATACGAGAATTTCTATCAAAAATCAATTCACCAATTACTTATCTCGATAAATTATATGTATATTATGTTATAAATAACAATTTTTAAATTAAGGAAGAAGCGTTTGCTTTTTATATGATCAAATGTACGACAGATTAAGGTTCTTTTTGACTGCGAAAGATGGAACGTAAAACGCACCAACGTCAATTTCTTTTATACGCCAAAAAGTGATACCTGTAAAAATAATTGCCTGTAGATCGATTTGGCTAAGGTTAGATTTTTTTATATAGAACTCCACCTCTTCTATAAGTTTTTTGTGAGCACAAAACTCTTCGATGAGTAGGTAGTTTTCTCGACAAAGTTGGAAACTAGAAGTGGTCAAAATTAGCTGAAATTCAATAGGTATACGAGGGTAGTGTGATGACCTTTGGCCAGTAAAAGTAGTCTCGTGTCAAAATATGCACTTACGCAGCCGCTAGAGAGGATCAAAATCAATCAGCAGAAACTCGCTGTAGAACAAGGGACAAGTTGATATGTTACTCCGTTAAATTATTGTGTCTTTTCATTGTCAATTTGGTTTTCATTTTACTGGACTCGGGACATCAAGCCACTCGTACTGACCACTTTTAGTTTCTAATTTTGAAATTTTCTAACGGAAAAATCTACCGATACAAGTGTTTCGTTGTCTTACAAAAATTGCGAAGGACCTCGAGTTCTATTAGTGAAACACAACTTTATCCGAATCGACATACGAACGAATTTTTCTTGTGCTTGTATGAGAGGTCCTTTGATCAAATTGTTATATGTGTAGTTATAACTGCTTTAAATTATTGACAGTTTGTATTTTTTTAGATCAAGAAATTGAATACCTATAACTTACACAATATTTGAATGTTTTACTATATATCTATCAACGTAATATTAGATAGTCGAATCTTATTAAAAAAAATCCGAAAAAGGTTCGAGAACTATTCGACGAAATTATTCGTTTATTTATATTAAAAACAAAATAGACAATCTTTCTTAGGTACTTATCTATCTACTTAACAAACAAATACTAAATGATTTTTAACTGTTAGTCGTTTTATCAAACTTTTTAAATAAATTTAACCTAATCCTACAACGAAAATGGTTACTTATTTATTTATATGCACAAACATTAGTTCAATTGTAAGTTATCTCTACCTATGTCGAAAATAAAATTACTTATTTTTAAAATAAATTATGGAAAAGCAGTTACTACATTTTCTTACGTTACGAAAAAGGAAAGAACAGCAGGTTAAATTTCTGCACTAACAATTTTCGAGAAGATACAGAAATAAGAATTAAGAAAGATTAGAAATTGGTAAGCTCCTGCCAATTAATATTCAAGGGATATGTAATCAAAGCGTCCTTTAGAAGAACAAAACAATTAAAAAACAAGTCATTGACAGAATATTAATTCTTGTTTAAAGAAACATTTTGATTAGGTAATTACGAAATTATGAATAAAGATTTCTAGCGATTTTTGGGCTAATTTATATTTACGGTACCCCTTTTTTAGACTTTAAGTGTGAAGATTTAGATTATCTAAAGAGGTACAAAGTGGTTCGAATTAAAGAAAAGTTACATGTTTTTAACATGTTCATGTTGATTATAATCGAGTTTCTTCAAATAATAAATATATTTAATCGAAGATAAATCTCGATGAAATGTATAGATAGTGGCTAATGACATAATACCTAGTCGAGGCTCTTTAAAATAAAATTAAAATTCCTAATTAAAAAAATATACCTTTAAAAAATTTTAATATAACGATTTTTGTTTCTTGTCAATAGGTAAATTAAAAACTAATTAAATTAGCTAATTGTTAATCATCATTAAGGCATTTTTTATGAAGTAGGTGCCTAAATGTACTATCGCCTTTGTTTAAATGTCTAAAATAAACGAAAAATCGATATGCGTCAGTTTTCTTTTCTCCTATAGAGACCATGTTGGATTTTTTAAATGTAACTATTTTCTGATTTCCTCGGTCTATTACCCATTGACAATTTTAGTTTTTCGTTTTTCCAAAATTTCAAGTTATTCTCCTTGCAAAAATGATTACCTACACTATTATTGTTGAGTTATTAATGTACATATTACTAATTGTAAGTAATAGAATTTAGAAATAAATTTTAAGTAAGTATGTTATAACATATTTAACTTTTTCAACCTGCCATGATCGTGCCATGGTTAATGGTTCTTATACTGCCGACATCAAAATGTAGGTACCGATATATGTATCATAATATTGTTCACCACTGATCTTAAACTTTGAAACACATTTATTTAATACAGATTATATAGTTTTGAAAACCATTAATAATTTCTATTAATGGCAGTCTATAAAACATAAGTCGATACAAACTTTCAAATTAAAAATAATAAAAAATTGCTTAACACCGCAAACATTAAATAAGCGCACCATACAATATTAGTATAGCTGAATATGGTAAAATAGGAGAAAAGATTTATTTACATACTTATCTACAGTTTTAGATACGATATAAATTAAGTAAACAAAGCGAATAGGAAAGAGAATAATGTAAGAAACCACGTTTCCTAGTCGAAAATTCCGCATATTATTGAAAACATCAACCATTGCCCGTGGCGTTTCTTTCGTTGAAAATAAAAAATACTTAAATTATATAATGCGAAATATATCATTCTCAAATACAGACAGGATAGATATATATAAATAGTAATGAAAAACTTTTATAGATCATAAAAAATAGCGGTCCTTGTTTGAAACTAAGGAACAACAATTTTCCAACACTTCGCACAATCAATTTTTTACAATATACCTACAATAATTATTTTTAAAAATCGTCATTTTACTAAACATTTAGGACGTTCGTTGTTAAAATGAATTGTTTTCACACAAGATACTTACCCTTGGGTTTTAGAAAGTCGAAAATCTTAAACGTTTAGGAACCCGATAAACAAGCTAATGAAGCTCCGAGGTACCGGCTTATTTTATTATCTATTTAATGTTTATTATAAACTTTAGATATTATAGGATTTATTTGTAGTATTTGCAACAGTATGTGTATTTACTACAACAAAATATCTAATGCTGCTAATGAGAAACATTAGCTTTACGGTTAGTAACTCATTATTGACTCGATTTCACTCCAAATCAGTTTAATATTTCATGAATACTCATTGGTAATAAAAATAAAATAAGTTGTTGACTAAAATAACCGCGTTAAAACAATTCCGGTTTTAGTTTATAGTTTTATTAAATCAAACATGTAAATTAAATAAGAAAAAAAGAATATAAAGGATATTCCAAAAAGTTGTTTCCATATGGAAAACTTTTTTATTATAGTTTGTCAAAACATTTCATTCTTAATAACAGTGCATCTTTGAAAACTAATAATAAATCCATCAAATATTATCAAGGGAGGTAAACATACATAACTAGTAAAAATGTAATAATTTTATGTAGGTATCTATTTGATTTTATTTAAGGGATATATTGTCGATGGACCTAATTAAAAAAAAAATCCATATTAATTCAATAAATAAACTAAAATGTAAAATGATATATGCTTACTTAATTTTACTATGCATAGTAAAACTTCGTTATATCACTATTTAAAAGCCATGCTAAAAACGCGCCATGGATGGCGTAATAAGCGTGAAATAAAAAATACATCGCCTACTTTCTAAATTAATATACTTAGATATAAATATAAATTTGTGGCGTATCTTTAACTCGGTTAATTTATTATTACGTATCTAAGGCACCTAAAATGATTACGAACATTTACCAATGTAAGTAGTACGTAAGACATATCAACGTTAATTGTTATAGATATTCGCTTGTCGAAAATTTGGAGAGCTCCACATTAGGTTATTAGCGCGTTAATGTTATGTAAAACACCAGAAAAAACACGAAAATTGGACAAAAAGTAACTATACGTAGAGTTTTCGAAGTGTTTCAGTAATCACTTTTTCGTCGAAATGAAGTTAGAAAAGGCGTCTTTGTCGTCATTGTCTACTTAGTTGTTGTATTTCACAATTAGGTGACAAAATTAGTAAAAAATAAAATAAAATAAACAGATGCAAGCGGTTATTTTAAAATTCATTAAAAATTTTCATTTTCACGATTTACTTATTTACTAAAAAATGTTAGTTAACATCAAGTCTATTAAATTGTCAACGTAAAAATAACAACACATTTACCGTCTCGTTATAGGTTGCGATAAAACATACTACAATGAATGAATGAATTTATGTTTCACAAAACTAAAAACGATCATTAAAGTGTGTAAAAATGAATCTGTCAATTACACAACCAATGGCAAGGAGGCATTGGAGATTTAAAAAAAGAATGCTATATTGAATTGCATGCCTCGCGCTAATTGCAATAAGTAGCTTTAGCGAAACAACTTCAAGAAAGATAAATAAATGTAAAGAGGAATGCTTTGGATGTAATATTGCCTTCTAACCCCCACAATAAAATATTTTATTACGATTTTTAGATATTTCTAACGTTATTTGAGAAACCCGATTTCTTTATAAAGGTATATTATAATAGTCTTATATAGGTAGGCGATTTAAATCGGAATATAAGGACGCAAAATATTTTTATTAATAACTCTGTAATTTATTGTTATTAATTTAGACAAATATGATTAGAATATGAATAGAGATAAAAATTAAGTAAATAGAATTTTTCTATTATTTTCCCGAGTTCCGTTAAGGGTCCTCTACAATTTGTTGTAAAACATATGCGCCATTTTAAAATTACCCTTTATTAATTAAAAATAATAAACGAAATCGGTTACTACCGAGAAAAGAGTATCTTAATTTAATTTTTTTAACGCTATTTAATGGCACATTAATTTTTGAGAGATCGCGAAAGCAGAGAAAATTAGAAATGTACATACTTAGGTGTAACTATATAAAAAAATAATAATTTAAAATTCTTTTCATAAACAGCTTTTGAAACTTTCCACCGAACTATTAATATGTATTAAATTTCAGCTGCTCCGATATTTCACGTTAAATTACCTATATATAACAAGACACGTGACATATTTTTGAAAAATGTCTGCATATGCTTCAAGAAAACCTCTATTGTCGAACGTGAATCTTCTTCTGATAATCATTTTTTACAGATTATTTTGCACTTATAATGCACTTTACTTGAATATAAACAGTTATAACTTTATCACCTAAAGAATTTACTGCATTTATAGTAAAAAATTGTCGTTATTTTCAATAATAAGTTAATAAGTGTGTAATTAACAACATGATTATTAGCTTTGATTGTTTGAAATGTATTTTTGAACAACGTCGGTTATGAATCAAATTTAAGCGAACATTGTGCGTTTCAATTTACCGACTCGTTTTAATGTGCAGTTGACACTAAAGGGATTTGTTCCATTACAAAGCGACGATAAAACGGGGAAAAAAAGTTGATGGCTGCATAAAAATGGAAAATTCGTCGCAATCTCTCTCTTTAACGAAAAAAGCAAGCAAATACTGTTGTCAAATAGTACATGTACATAAGTGAATTGCAGGAAATCTGATCGCAAGACATATCGAAGGGAAGCAAATATTGAACTTGCTTCCTGTTCCCGACGCAGTCGACGCTTCGCGAATAAACGACAAGACATCGAACTCATTTCCTCGTACGTCGCAATTTGATTGTAGAATAACGAAAATAATGAACGAATATTTATTATTGCATTTGGATTCGAAGCGGTACACTTTTAACGTTTAAAAACATCTCGTTAATACGTTTTATTTTCAATTTTTAATGTATACTTTTTATGTAGATACCTATATAGAATTCGGCTACAAGAAGAAACGCTCGCAGGTACAATTTTCCATTAATTTTGTTTTTCCTTAAGTTCAGAGATCGAGCAAAGGAATTCTAATGTTAAACAGAAACAATGTTTTTTTTTTAATTATCGTTTCGGATTTTATTTTACATAATAATAATACGATGCAATTGATGCAATAGATCGTCGTAACTCCCAGCAGGTTTAACTTTACACCGCCAGCATTTAAAAACCGGGTAATTAATTATGTATTAAAGAACGTACAGGCCCGTATTAAACGCACATTTTAATCATTGATCGTTCGTTTCCGCATTAAAATTTTATTGCATTATAATGGAGTCGCTATCCAAACTAAATTTTATGTTTATCAAATAAATGCACGAAACGTTCATCAAAAGTTAATTCCATATTTAAATGTAGGCATAATTGTATCTACATAGGCAGGTGCGAATATTTAGTAAGTCGATTATAATAATAGTTATCGGCAAACTTATCAGGAACTGTAAACATAGTAAACGGTCGCCCGCTTATTTATTATCGTAACATCTGCTTGTTGGCTATTTGGCCGGGTTAGGGAGGTGCGCTTTTATTACATTTTCGTTATCAATTCGTTATTTTATTATTTTTCCACTCGAGAACAATATTTGAAAATCTGTCCGCTTTTAATTAACGAAAGCTCTCGTAGAAAAGTTCACAATCATTATCGATATACCTGTCGCGACGCGACCAAAGTTTTTCGCGTGAAAAATAGTTGACGAAACAACGAATTTCCATCGTAATATAAGCAAAATAATTTAAAGACTTATATAATTTTATAAAGGAAGTTTACAATCCGCGAGAAAGCATTAAAACTTTCAAAAGTTTATTGCAAAAGTTCGCCCTTTATATTTTACAACCTCAGTTTGTTACTTTAACTTTTCAAATACGATTTTAAATCTGCATCCGCGCAAACTTTTAAGTTAAAAGAAATTATGATAATGATATAATGGATTCGCGATTGTTTAAAAAAAAAACTGCGACAGACGTTCCGAAATAAGAAAATATAAAAGAGAAGCGTTAGAAGAAATCAAATGCACTTACACAGATTGGCCGACCTAACCTCAAAATGGTTTGAACGGATCAGGAAAACCAGGAGTGGAATCGTCTCGACGGCGAGTGCTCTGTAAACGTAAAATGTTTCTATTCGGGATGTGCTTCACGAAGAACTGAGATACTAAAGTGAGCCGGCGCCCGCCACACCCCAGTAATATCCACGGCGCCGGCGTCATTCCACCTATCCATCCCCAACCCCAAATAACCGTAACTAGCTCACAGAAGGTATGCCATGCTACCGTCGGCGTCGTATGTCCAAATTATAATAATAAAATCTGTACAAGGCAGTTCTTATTAATTTTCCAATTAAGAATTGCTTCGGTGGGGTCGCTTGTGCCCCGCGATAAGTTTTTCTCGCCCATTGATTGTCGGTGTCGTTACCGAAAAAATAGTTTTATTTTTAAACGTCCCATCGGGTGTGCGACAAAAGTAATTCAACTGCAAAGTTGCAATTTGCACTAACTTTCGAATTCATTAAATGTCGTCCCCATATAATCACTTGATTTTTCAAATCGTCAACTATTTTATCGAAAACAAATTAAGTTTGTTCCAACATACAGTTTGCGTATCGTTCATTGAACTATTTTCCACGCATGCTAGTTTTAATTGCTTAATTAACTTATTGTACGTATCCTGTATGAATATTGGTTTGGAACTAATCAGGAATTGCGTTGTGTTGGAACGACGCAGAACAGTGATTTGTCAAAAATATTGTAACATCTCTTATTGAAAAATGGAGGAAATAGATAAAATGGAAACGGTAAGGTTAGTAGATGATTCGGTAGAAATTTTCTAAATGCACACTGTACTACGTGTATCCGGTTTGGTGGTGTGTCGTAACAAACGTTAGCCCACTTATTAAATGGATTTCATAAAGGAAAGTTTATTTTAATAGTTGGTTTAATATTTAACTAATCAGTCACTTACTATCAAATCGATTCTAATAAATTATCGACCAATCAATGGCCGAGAATTAACCATTGGTTAATTTAATAGGCGGTTAGATTTTTATGAAATTAAGCATTAATAATAAGTAGGTATAGTCGACGTCTTGACGAAACCCAACATTCGGCCGAAGAACAAATAGGCAGGCGATTATTGAACAATAGGTGTTTGCAGATTATTATTTAACTTTGTCGCACTTCAGCAATTTACTAATAATATTTAAGCCTCGTAATCACAGCAAACATAAATCATTTATATATAAGACAGAATTAATTATAAAAATATAAACATCAGAAAAACAGGTTTATTACAAATGTACATGGGATTCTTGATAAACAGACAGAGAAAGTTGCACCAACGCTTATTGGAATTTATTTAACACCTGTTGTTCAATAATTACCTAACTACCAGTCGATCTTTAATCCTTATGTAGGGTTTTGCCAGGACGTTTTTTTTTTGTTTATATCCATTACTTTTTCTACTTATCGCGCAGGACACGGCGATTAATCTTTGCATTCTAATAATACAAATTAATTAAGTAAAAGACGAACTATCTACAGTAGATATATTGTGTATATAAAATCGATCGATGGAATTATAATTGGGTTCTTCGATATTAATCCCTTAATTTTTGTAAATACGAATACAAGAAGATGATCGCGAAACCTAAATACCGACAGTTATTCGAACTTTAAAGTTTCTACAACATTTCACCCCCTTTAGTGATAGTGGCTTAATTTACATTTTAATAGTTTCAAACTTGTAACAAGGTAGACAAGTAACGTAACTATAACAATCCTTAATAATGAGGTGCATATAATAATGTTATTTGAGACCATTCGAAACGCCGCAATTACACTTACGATTAATGTAATGTTCGTCGATGCAATCTTTACTAACCACGAACGCATCGGATTATCCTGTTGCGATGTTTGCGCTTTACCGTTTCCGAGGAAACGTTTCTCGATTACTGTCGGATGAATTCGGAAATCTTGCGAGCTTTCAAAAGCTTTTTTCCTAAAGATATCCACATAGCAGGTAGGTCCACTTCTCACTAGAGGAACGTTTACTTTTATCTCGGTTCTTTGAAAACCCTACGCACTAAAAATCTCAACAAAAATCGTGTCACGTAAATTTCGACTATCATCAAATGAAACGGTAAGAGGATTTAAAGGTACCCTACACCTACGATAACTTCCTACGCAACAATCCGAAACGATATGTGTATACACATATATATTTATTGTGGAATGTTTCTATTATTTTGAGGGGTGCAATTTGTCGAATTCCGCTCGTTAAAATTAATAAGCACGTACTGCAAATGCATATATGCCATTTCCAGATAGCAATCTGTTCGTGAACGTATGTACATATAATATTTCGAATATAAATTATTCATCGAGTATTAATAATTAAAATTAAACAAAATCCATTCGTAAATTTTTACTAAACCAAAAATATTCATCGATGCCAATGTATGTTTGAATAAATATATGTAAATGAAGTATGTAAATAAGTTAACTTCTTTCGATTTATAATCAGCTCTTGTCAAGTCGATGGTCACGCCTGGATGCTTATATTGACAACAATGTCAAAAACATTCTAATTGAACGCTCGCGTTTGGAATTAATAGATTCATCGGCGGCACATTTCTTTTTACCCTACTCTTTAGATTACCTACTACGTAAACAAACTGTAATGATCCTTTAATTTTTCGATTAAATATTTAAATAAAAAAAATACCTTAACATTTCCGACGTAATTAATAGGTAGGTACCTATGGCCTATCCAAACCTATATGCAATTCACGTCATCAAAAAAAAAATTACTAGAGTGTTTAGAGTGTAATTCGGTTTAAAGTTTGGAAAGTGACATATTCTATAGATGATTTACCTGCGCACATATTAGATGGCATAAAGAAAGACTACAATTTATTAGAACTGTCAAAATACGAGGTACGAGGTGACAGCACTGTGCGAAACGACATCATCTAGTAACCCTTCAATGATGACGTGGATTGCATATAGGTTTGGACGAAGTGTAAGTAAGTTAACAAATTATTTTATTTCAATTTCAGTGCGTAACTGTTATGTTTATTTTTTAATTTATAATAACACAACCGTGTATAACACTTGCTAATGTTGATCTGGTTAAACAAATTTAAAAAAAAAATTATCGAATGCATAGTTTACTTGCTTCGCAATTTTTAATGCGTTCACAAATGTTTTTGCACAAAAACATAATTCGACGCAATTTTGGCAGAAGGGCATAACCCACAAAAAGTAAATTCTACAGAAGCGTTTTGTGTCGTCGCGTATAATAATATAATAAGCGGATACGTTTCGCGAAAATACAAATCAATTTTTCCGGTAGAAAAAATCGAAATATTGTTTTGAAATTGTATTGAAATAATTGCAGCCTCTCGTTTTATTTTTGTTTCAAATATTCAGTAGGGCAAAGGAGCTGTTGAATTGCAAGTAGGCAGATAAGATTTTTATCTAATGTAAATTTTGTAAACTTTCTACTGTTTCAATAATGCAAGAGCATATTATACCAGTCTATATTTGCATTTCATTTTATATGCGCCCTAAATAATTCTTAATTTTTATTGCAATCAAAGTATTTATAGATTTTATAGTGCATATTCGGAAACTAATAAACAAAATTTATTTATATAGGAATAGAAGATAACGAATTAACAAAGTTAATCTATTTTAATTTTTATTTAAACTTAATTATCGGTTCCTTGATAGAATTCAAACACGTTACAAATTCTACGTTAATTTCTTTAGTGCCTGCAGTTTGTTTTAATTTTTATGTATGTAGGCCTACGGGCCTAAGAATATACCCGATGAGCACGTAATAAATTTTAACGCGCCTTTATATTTATTTTTACTGTGTTTATACACTACTTCTCATAGATTAGCGATAAATAGGTAATCGAGGATGTATTTATGGCTCTCGAAAAAATTTCAAATCGCTCCGAAGAATATATTTGGTTCTTCTGTTTCTAAAGTTTACTGGTCCCCTGGTATGAACAAGTATTTGCAAGATAATTAACGCTCAGCAATGATCTACTAATAAAGCCGTAGATCAGAACATATGTTTCGTATTTCAGGTTGCATTTGAAAACGACCGAACCGATTTGACTCAAATTTTGCATCAAGTTTCTAATAATCTAAAGTTACATCTCAACATAGATTTTAAATATAGGCGCATTTTGTGTCTCATAGTTACAAATTACCTCTCCGTTGTGGACATTTAAAATACTGTAATACATACGCATAATGAAAGAATGCACAAAAATTGATGTAAACATGCATACAGAAGATACGTCATGTAACAAACAAGAAAAAATGCAGAAAACAATGCAAACAAAGAAAATGCAGGTTGCACCAAAATCAATAATCTACAGAAAGCTCTAGCAATAACTCGATCATTAAAAACCTTTTTTACGAATAAAAATAGTGAGAAATTAACAAGTGTTGCGATTTTGTTGTTAATTTTAATCGAAAGCAAACTAAAATTAGCGATTTTTCTAAATAATATTTAAAACTTCATTGTGTAGGTAAGTAAATATCTAAATATTATGTATTTCAATTGTTTTTAAATTAATGTTTATTATCAATATGGGTTTTTATTTTTTTAATATATTTATTATCAATACCTGTAATATGCTGATGTTTCATTTAACTAAATAAAGTCGATATATTTACCTAAACAATTTAATATAATTATCTACATACGTATTTTGTTAATAGAATAAAACTCCTCTAACATGTGGACACTTTCTACGGTCCCGATGATGTCCACATTATAGAGGTTTCGCTGTGTTTAGCATTTAATATTTAAGGCTTGTCGAGACGAAACTTGGTAAATGCAAATATTTTAGTTGTGACTATTGTCAAAAAACGTTTTTTAGTCTAATTAGGTTTTTTTAGCTTTTTACCCATAAAGATTTATTTGTAATTTTTACGATTTCGATAATCTTTCTGATATAATGTTCTGTCACGTTATGAGTTAGTTCATAACGAGCGCTTATTTTCAATTTAAGTTTACATTTATCGAGTTCTGTATCTCAAAGTTAGCAGAAACTGAATTTTGTTAATTATTTAGTGAATGTCTTGTAAGGGGTATATTTTAAAAACAAAACTTAGAAAATTAAAGCGAATAGATTAAAGATAATTCTATAGGTAAATAAGATAATAAAAACTTCAAAAATTGCATTTACATGCCTGATCTGTGGAATACAACATAATACCTAGATTCTTTTATTTAAATGTCGTTTTGAAAGATTTAAATTTGACAATTTAGGTACACGTTCGAAATAAAAATATAATTTAAAAACATGTACCAATAAGTAACAGGCGTTCAACTTTGGTCGTAATTTGGTTTTGTGGTCCGACGTATTGCTTGTGGGATTTTGTGTGGAATTAAGAAACATTGAGACGACGACACTGTTGTGTATCATCAGGTAGAGGTGTTGCCTTTCCCAATCGATAGGGCCCGGGGGAAATCACTAAACAGAAGTAGACCGTATCGGCACTACGCCGCTTCTCTTCAACCACCCGACCCAACCTACGGCACTGGAACCGTACCCCGAACTCGAAAGTTTTTGTTAGGTGTGTAGGTATATTATTCTACTGCAATCGTGCATTATCTTAAAACTTTGTGTTACAAAAAACTGTATCGGGCTTACAAAATTGAAAACGCTTTGTAACGTAAATAACAATACGTCCATATACTATGTACTTACTTAATAAAATAAAAATAAACCTAGACGGAATAAAATATAAAAATGTAGAATTCATCAAGATTTTGAAATAAAGCGTGGAATAAGTGTCAGTTCAGTTTTATTTCTAATCAAAATAGTATTCTGTTAAACGAATAAGATTAAAATACGATATTTTATTTTTGTTAATACTACGAATATTATCGATAGTAAAAACCCACATATTGCATTCGTATTGATTTTCACACATTCACCTGTATACATACAGAGTGATTTACAAGTTGTGGATATATGTAATATAAGAGGTTGATTGACGTGTTTAACTTTCAAGACTTACTGAGACAGTAAATGATCACAAACAATTTATGTAGGGTAGGTAATGTATTTCTATAGATTTTTATTTCAAAGACTGTTTAAAAGAAAAAAAATGTGTTCTTGCAACTGACAGTTGGCAGCACCTAATAAACCGAATTTAACAAGCATCAGAAGAAAATTATTAGACCCGAACGATTGCTTAATATAAAAAATTTACTTTTTCGTAGATTTGAAACCTGCATCCAACATGATTGCAATAAAATTGTACGATTATTTTGATCTTAAGTTTATTTTTATTACATTTTCAACATTAACTAGATGTAACTATAGGCGTTTATTACTTTAAATAATTTTCTTTCTCATTTATCCCATATCAGTAATCCTCGAGAACATGTCCACGCCTTTTAAATCACAATATATGTACGTGCCATACAGGTTTTATAGTTAGTTATTAGAAAAAGGTGATAGAAATATACATATAATACATACAATACAATACATACATATAATACATATGTACATACATAGAATAATTATGAAATATGGGGTCATCTATAAATTACTCGGCTATTTTTGGCACCTCCCCCTTGTTACTTACACCTTGTCGTAATCTCATGATTTCTCCTCCTTAATATTATGTAAGAATACGCATCCACCCCTTAATTTAAAAACTACGAGTATTTCGAAATGGAACTGAAAAATATTAATTCTATGGTAATTTAAAAATTTAATTTAAATATGACGATGACGGACAGGTAAGACGGACATAAATAACCAATGTCATTCTAAGCAAAAAGATAAAGTTCAACAAAGTCAACAACGAGTTTCATTAAAAGTGATATCTAAGTAAAATATGATAACACCGAAATCAAAAGATAAAAAATTACAAAATCCTCGACTTTTCAAATACAAATGTGAGTATGTGAAAAACCTTTTATTTTCACAGTTTTGTTCTATCGTAAATAACGACGCTATGACACTTTTTAAAAGATTTATAAAAATTCGGTTTCTTTTTTGTATCTAAGAAGTTACCTACAGATATATGTAAAAAATAAACAAGAGAAAACACCTCAAAAAACTTCCTAAATCCTAAATCTACAGATCTTGTCTCATTGAATCGAGTTTATACATCTTTACGGTTTCAAAGACTCCAATACTTAACACAAAAAGACGTCCTTTATTTTTTTAGTAACAGTTAGACCTTTTATATTTAACTATCTAAATTTTATTATTTTTCAATGTTCATTTGAAACAAAATAAAATACCTAGTAACATAAAGAAGTAATTAAAAAAATATACTTATAGGTATTGTCATAAAGTAAGAGACATTGTAAAATAGAAAAAGAGGGATTAACTTTCTATAACGAGGAAAATCAAGAGAAATCTATTATTCCAGGGTTTTGGCACACGAAACAAAGGAACGCCGATAGATAACCACCTGTTTTCTCTCACCCCATCTACATTTATCAACAACAGGAACGTTATCGACAATCTAACAGATGTCGCAATCGCAGCTTATCATTTTGTCTCATCGCTTCCATGTAGCCTTTAAACGTACAGTTCCACCTTATTACACAATATGAGATATTTTCATTCTTAAAACAATATTTTTAGACTTTAGACTTTAATGTATTGCTATTTCAAAATATGTACATTAAATATAAAGGTATAGGTATATAAAAATAATGTTATATTAGTTAAAAAGATTGTTATTAATTCGAGAATCAATAAAATTGTATAGATGAGGTAAGTTTAACAAAGTTTAAAAAAAAAACGATCCTTATTTAAGCTTTTTTAACGTAGCATTTTTTAAATATGCTGATATTTACTCAACACCAGTGAATATTGTATCGTAACGTATCGTATTATGTTGTTGTCTTTCAAAAAAAAATTGCACTAAGTTTCTTTGTTTTTTATATAATAAGCAATGGGATAGTCGTAATAGAAATGAACACTGAATCTGCAGAGATTAGCCTCCGAGAAGCAAATTTCCAAAAATATAAAGTTCTCTAGTTTAATTAGGACTACAAATATTTTGCTTTCACCCCTCCACATTAAACTCGTAATTACGTGAAAGCCCAAGAACAAATCAGTTCCTATTTTCAGTAGATACTTATATAATATATAGGTACGTATATAAAAATTTCATAATTTACAAGCACAAATAAAAGAGGCAGTTTTCGATCACAAATTCCTACGTGAAGCTTATGGACAATTCAATTTTTTCATCTATGTCATTATGTACTTTCAAAAGTTAATTATCTGAAACAATTTCTATCAGGAAAATTAAGGATAGTGCAGCCTTAGCTCTCCGATATATCAAAAATATACATTATTACTCCGTTTTTAAAACCTACACTAGCTACAAATTTATACCAAAAATTATTATTAAATTCAAATAAAAAATGATAATGTGATTTAAAAAATGGATTTTTATTTCTCAACTTTGGGGACGAATTATCTCACAATCAGCAGAAGAGCGTTGTAGAAAAACACTACTGTTTCCAATAATTATTTTAACCAATCAGAATTTTAGAATTGTAGATAAATTTCATTAAATAAGTATGTCAGAATATGTAATTCTCCTTGGTCTAAATCAATTTATAACACCAATAAACGTATAAATGTGCTACGCACGTTGTGTACTAAAAACAACATTATTTTAAAGTAAAGGGTAATTTCGAAATAGGTTAACTTTTATTGCGGTTAGTATGGAATATAGAATTATATCCCTAAAATTTTATGGTTGTATTACAAGTACAAAGGTTTATGCACTTGTTGCACTTATTACACTTATTCTAAAACCTAATAGATTATAGATTGTTTATCCGAAGTACAGGATGACGACATACACATTGTATTAAATATATTGATTTCCTGAAGATTAGATTGGTATTTGTTCAATACATTATCTTGCGCATTTTCAGACGTAAATAAAAATATTTAAATTAAATATAAAAGACATCAATAAATCGAAAATATTTAATAAAACTAAAAAAGAAATAGACAAGACTAAAAACTAGATAGTCAAATATCAAACTTGAGCAATATCAAATATATATATACACCGTGTCCAAGATAAGAATGCACAGCATGGGGATCTTGAAAATGGTAGAAGATACAGGGTGGCTTAAATTAGAAAAAAGTTGCGCTATTTAGAGTATGTTCACATGCTGGTCGCAAAAGTTCATTATTGTTTATCGTTTTCAAAATTCTCTAAAAAATGTGATTTTGTGGATTTTCATTTCTTTTCATTTTTTTATTTATTTTAAATGATATTAAAAAACTACCGGCGCTTTCTCTTTGCCACTTTTTAAGCTCTACAAAATGGCGTGTTCAAATTTTTAATCCGACGTTTCGTATCCGAGAACCCATCATCAACTTTATTTTTTTATATGGCCACAAACAAAGAGACACCCTGTATTCGGTAGCATTATTCATTACAAATTCAACGATGTATCACACATTATGGTTTGAAGACAAAAAAGGGGAAAAACGTGAGTTATAAGGTTTTTTATTTTTTAAATTAGTAGGCGCTGGTACAATAACAGAAACAAAATGTCAAAAAATTATAATAATTGCTCAAATAGGTTGCCATTATTTTCTAGACGCAAGTATGCTCTGTCTACAGAAGAATTCAAAACATGGTCTAACATTTCTGGTGTGATTGTATTAACTGCTGCTAAAACCAATGCCAATAACTGTTCTTCAGTTTTAAAAGTGGCGTCATACACTTGGTTTTTTAAATAACCCCACAGGAAAAAATCCAACGGAGTTAAGTCAGGTGATCGGGCTGGCCAGGCTACTTCACTGTGAGTTCCAATGCATTTTTCAGGAAACCTCTGGGACAAATATTCCCGCACAGTTCTTGAATTATGCGCTGGGGCACCATCTTGCTGAAACCAGCAGTTGTTAACTATAAATAATGGTAATTCATCCAAGGCATTCTCCAAATCAGTCTGCAGTAGGTCGATATATCGTTTGGAATTTAAATTGTTGTGATAAATAAAAGGTCCTATTATTCTGCCACCCAAAATGCCTACCCACAGATTAAATCCAAATCGATGTTGATGTCTTGTTTCTTTTATTAAATGAAGATTGTCTGTTGCCCAATAATGTTTGTTACGCCGGTTGAAAATGCCATTGTTGGTTATCATTGTTGGTTATTGTTTTTCCCCTTTTTTGGCTTCAAAACCATAATGTGTGATACATCGTTGAATTTGTAATGAATAATGCTACCGAATACAGGGTGTCTCTTTGTTTGTGGCCATATAAAAAAATTAAGTTGATGATGGGTTCTCGGATACGAAACGTCGGATTAAAAATTTGAACACGCCATTTTGTAGAGCTTAAAAAGTGGCAATGAGAAAGTGCCGGTAGTTTTTTAATATCATTTAAAATAAATAAAAAAATGAAAAGAAACGAAAATCCACAAAATCACATTTTTTTGAGAATTTTGAAAACGATAAACAATAATGAACTTTTGCGACCAGCATGTGAACATAATCTAAATAGCGCAACTTTTTTCTAATTTAAGCCACCCTGTATCTTCTACCGTTTTCAAGATCCCCATGCTGTGCATTCTTATCTTGGACACAGTGTATATATATATATATATATATTTTTTTGGCAATATATATTGCCAAAACAATATAACTTTGCAAATATTAACACTTTTGCTCCAACCTTTTCAATACGCATGTACCTCAGGTGCTGCAATGTGCAAAGGCATACTTTCCTCAATATCTTCACTTTGAATAAAGTTAATCGAAAACGGCGAGCAAAGCAGTAACCCCAAATACTTTTCGTACACGCTGACTAAAACGAAAATAGCTCTGCCCAACGCTGAATTCGTCCCGAGTCGTTAATTAAACTCGAATCCTCGGCGCGAATCCGTGCCATCGGCAAGTTGTAAAAATATTTGGTGACACAGATCCGCGCTATACGCAACGAAAGGGTTAATAATACACGACAAAGTTTGGACAATACGTTAACAAGGAGGAGAAAGAAATAAAGTAAAGAGAGAAGAAGAAGGCTTCAACTGTTTGGTTAAGCAAGACAAGAGCATATTTTTGCCCCTCAGGTATGCTTCATTTGGACTAAAGGATAGGTACTAAAAGATAATTATGATAACTAATACAGTAGACTCATAAAGCCTATTTAAAATACAAAGATAGTATTTAAAGCTCCTAAAGTGACAGCATAAGAGGGTGAATGGTTACAATTAGCATCAGAACGACCACGCAAAATATCTTTAATATGAATTATTTTAAATGGACTGCAGAAAATAAAAAAACGTCCCACGAAGTGTTTAAATATGGACTTGGTAAAAATATAGACTACATGCGAAATTTATAAACTAATATGGACTTTATAAATTATTTACGAGCCTGCTCGCGCCAACTTCTCGGTAAATCTACTGCATTACGTCTCACGGTAAGAAGTCAGTACCGAATTTTAGAGAAGGCGGCGTTGCTAAATTTCAGTGCAAAAAGGTTCTAATGTAAATATTCTTCTGTCAATAATGTTTTGAAGACAAAATATGAAACAAAATTTGATACAATTTTACGAATGTAAACCTTGACGTGAGTCTTTACACTAAGGTATACAAATTTTTGATATCTACTTCAAAGTTCAAATATTAACAAAAATTATTTTGATAAAACTTAATACCTATTTAATTTTCAAAAACTTTGAAAGTTCACATATACCAATCATTAGAGAGTATACCCTATACGTAGGTACGTCGCGTCATATTAAAATTAATAAATAGATACTTATTACTATCGACAAAGCACATTTTCAGATGTTCTTTAAAAAGCTATAAAAATAATCAAATTTTGCAATTTAATTTCGGTCACCCCCAAGGTTTCTGCTTTTGTTAAATTATTACTATCAAATTCGCATTATCACGAAGTAATAATACATATTACATATTACTTCGCTTGTTTAGATGGCGGTGAAAAAATTATAATACAGAACTTCAAAATCATTTAAAAAAATTCACCGACCTTTTCGTAGCAAATATGTGCCAGCTCCTTGAACACCCACATGGATAGTCAGATATAGTCTTTCACGACCGAAAACGCGAGCTTCACAAAAACGAAATGTACACAATCAACGCGACACGACGCGACACACTAACTAATCGACAACCGACGAATTATAGAACTTGAACGTTGAGCGTTCCCAAATGTTTGATAACAGGCGTGACACGCAGGTGATGTGTTATATCACCAACCAAAACGAACTCAATGCATAATATACATGCATGCAATGTGTTGTATCTGAAAAGAAGTTACTTTTATTTAAAATTACGAATTTAGAAATTTTTTTAGAAAAACAAGTGGGAAAAACACCGCAATTCGACGTCAAAGTAATTTTTCAAACATTCGGAATTAAATTCGTTATTAAAAGCCTATAAAGTTATATAAAGCCTTAAAAAAATTTCTGTAATTCTAAAAGCATACGGTGTGTCCACAAGTTCTAGGATCTTTTGATCCTTCTTCATAAAATAAAGTAACAAACAATTTAGACGACTTTGAAATTTGCTACTCAATCAGCTGTCACGTAAAACATTTTTGCTTTGACATTTGTCCGTGCGTTTGCGTTTTGCCGTTTTGTTATCTGTTAATATTTCTCGTAAAATACCGGAAAACTAAAGATATCTTGAAAACGGTTATGTTTAGGTATAGAAAATGTAATATTCCCTTAAAAGAAGGTGTAATTCTACATCAGCACGTGTAAAAAAATGGGACGTTCCATTTAAAATAAATAAGTTATTGTCGTTTTAATTTTGAAAAGTTGAATAATTGTTTGCGACTACCCTGTATGAGTTAGACAATAAATAAGCAATTTATTCGATACATAAGTGTATTCGTAATTTACGTCTAAAGTGTTCTTTAGAACATTAACTAATTATTATTTAATTATTAACTAATTCATTAAAAACTTTAAGCGGATATCACCTTAATAATTTTTGGACTTTTATTAATGTCGTGTACGGAAGAATCGCATTATTGCGGACAAAAATTTTCAACTCTGTATTTTCCTATTGTAAATGTGATTTTAGCAAGTGGCTAATTTTGATATTTCATTTCAGACACCGTCAAAGATTTATTTTAGTTACTTCCCTTAAAAATTCCTAATAACCTTTTAACGGAAGCTGAATTTTTTTTTGCAATCTCCAAATTAGGCGAGAGATAGGCAAACAGATTGAAATTTAATAAATAATTAAAATAAAACTTAAAAAAAATTAATTTTATTTTAGCAGTCAAATTTGACAAGAAAATCCCGCTTCGCACTAAGGTAGTTTTTAAAAAACCAGACAACTTGACACAAAAATGTTCAAAATTTTTTGACGCAATAATACTTTGCGTGTGCTGCACTTGCTGTGCCGAGCCCGATATTTAACTCTTTTTTTTACTCTGAAAATAAGAGGTGTTAGAATAAATGCCGTGACACGTATATTTTCATTTTTCGTCTGCTTTCAATTAAAAAGAAAATCGTCGAAATCGGCGGTTGGTCAGCTCCCCTTGTTAGTTTCGACTCTATCAAAGGATTTCAGAACTCGTGTGTGTACACACTATATAAAATATCTACCAAAATTAATTTAAAAAAATCCAATGGACATGGATCCGCAAATCAATTTTTTTTTAAATATGACCGATTTTCGATTATGATAATTTAAATCATTTATACGCATCTAATATTATAGATAGGTACACATAGAAATGTCGTTTGTTTATGTAACAACTAAAAACTTTAATTTAAATGCAAAATCGGAACATTTACCTTTGAAGAAATTAAAAAAAAAATACCGTACCTTTTCTCAGCATATCTGTAGAAGCTTCTAGAACACCCATAAATAGTCTTTTATTACCGAAAGCACGAGGTTTTACGAAAACAAGACGACGCAATCAATGCCACGAGACACGGCACAAGGTAATTTTATTGCAAATCGTCAAACGCAACTGATCGTTCCTAATGTTTGATAATATTTCGAGTAGGTCGTGGCATTCGCGTGGGTGTATGTGATTAAGCTCGCTGCATGTCCACATGTGTCGTATCTGAAAAGACACAATAATATCCTTTATTTAAAAATACGAATTCGTAGTAGTTTTCGGAAAATAAATTGGAAAATGTTACTTCGCAATTATCCGTTAAAATAATTTTAATTCGTTAGAAAATTTTACGTTATACGAGGCGCTAAGAAAGTGTTTGAAAATTCTGAAAGCGTACAGTACTAACTAAAATTAATTTGAACAAAATAGATATTGGCCCGCAAACCAATCTAAATAAGTAATTAATGGCTGTAAAAACAATAACAAAAGAATATGTTTAATCCGTTAACATAACTGTGTAATACAATCGGTGGGTACCCACCGCGTATTTTTAGAATCTTCAAATATCAATCTTCCACGTCATATCGTTAACTCTCGGTATATTTTATTTCTTATAAATATTGGTCTTACGTTAGTTAAAAAATTAGAATTCCCACAATTCGTTCAATAACAATTCAAAAAATAACAGTTATTTATGACATATCTACTTATAATGTAAAGATGCTGTTACTAGTTCGCAATCGTATTTAGGGCCCAAGGTGCGAAGTGTCGGAGGCCATAACACGATAAGGGCCAGAAACAGCTGCTACGCCCGATGTATTTATATATAAAATTTTATTTACGATCGAATTTTTTTAAATAAATTTATAGGTACCTATTACAATTGTTAGTATATGCAAAGCAAAAATCCAATGATATTCAGTTGTCTTTGCTGTCAGCGAAGTACAGTTAATAAAAAATTGTAAACAAAAATTTGTATATAAAATATATTTTTATATATATTGTATATATATAAAACTTGTTTATTCATAATAATAAAAAAAAACGTGATCGACAAGTACGGGCGATACCGCTGGATTTAGCAGAAGAGACGAATAACATCAAATGGAATCTGTTACCATCAAAATTCAAAGCTTTGTATAAAAAGGCATGCAATGAATTTTCTAAAGCGGCACGTTTCCAAGAAGGTAATTTTTTTTTACTTTAACAAAATAAATAAAAACGTACCAGACGTACAAAACAACATGCGGCCAAAGCATTTTTGATAGTTAAACAAAATATCGATATCAGACATTAAGCGAATGCTCGTTTTTTTAAAAACGTATAACAAAGGAGACAAGCATAAAACAAGTGTAATTTAACGCTGTTATCTAATAATTATGAAAACGTATCCGAAATTTAGAAAATTTGGCATGTATGTATAATGCGAATATTATTCAAATTCTCTTAAATAAATAACTAACAATAATATATAGCTAAATTCTGACCTTTTTGTCTTAGAAATATCCATCTCGTATATCCAAAAAATTCTCCATAAATTCAAATAAAGAAATATACTTAAGTCCAAACGGCACATCACTCCCGAACCGAATACTGTAAAAGTTGACGCATGAATGGCAATGATTACAAGAAAAATTTGCAGGCAGAGACAAGATTCTGTTATCGTACATCATATGACTAGCCGCGTTTCTTTATATTTTAGAATGTGAATGTTATCAATGACTGGTCTTTCAGGTACGTTGATAGTCGACGCGAAGTATGCATAAACAAGGACACCACGTGTGTTACGTTCAAGTGCTAGACGTTCTTATCGGGTGCATATGTCTGATATCGTTTCAAAATTTATACGTAGGTAGTTAATTTAAATAAACACGATGTCCTTGTTCGCAAGGCACGTGAATCTTGAAAGTAAAAAGGTACTACTAAATACTTATTGTTCTCGTGTTCTCGTTATTGGTGGCTAGTATTCCATTATAATATTATGTTTAAATTGATAAAATAATCAGAATTAAAAATATCTTTTAATAACAATTTTGACGTATTTTCTAATAAATTAAGTACATAGATGCCTATTTACCTATTATATTCTTACTTATTATTATATACTCGTATTACTTATTTCCTAAACTATAAAAAATTTATGTATAAATATTAACGTGATATTAACGTATAAATATTAACCTGAATAAGTAAATAAATTAATTAATTTTTTAATAAGAAAATTTTGTTTTCGTAAAGCATATCGGGGGTCTAATATCAGAAAATGAAACTCAAAATGAAACCCAAGAAGCCAAAAACGAACTATGTGATTGCTTGGACGAAGACACCACTACTATACATTCCTATTTGAAAAAATATCAATTTTGTTTATTTTGACAAAAGAAAAATATATTTTTTTAAATTTTTAAAAAGAATATAAGTTATATTCGTTTATTCAAAACCAGATATTATCCAATATATTTTTTTAAACTACACCGAGTTGTTTACTTTTTTTTACAAAAAACATATACAACATCCTGTTCGTTTAATCAATTACAACGAATTTTTTTGCAGAATATTACTTTTTTTAAGGTAAAGATTTGAAACGTTCTTTTCATTTCCTGAGAATATTAACACGACTAATATAACACGAACTCCTCAATTGGCGTAGATATAGTAAAACAAATAAACGATGTAAGAGAAAACTTATCTAACAAATGTATCTGTGTAATTCAAAAATGAGATTTACAAATGTTTTTCTTCACTGTTGTAGATTTCACTTTTGGCGCATACGCCCCTCTGATATTAAACTCTCGATATAGGTCAAATTAGTTTACACCCGTAAATATATTTTTTTTAACGTGTAAGTAGATTTTTGTTTAAATAACATTTAAAAATATTAACGACATATACAGCCTATATTATACCCTTCAGAATTTTCTATTTGGTAGATACCTAAAAGTTTCTGCAAGATTTTCAATTTATAGTCAATTTTCTTTATAGGTATTGCGAATAACGTTATGCAATATCGAACAAAATATTTACAGTTTTTGACTTGTTCGGTAGGAAAATGTATTAAAACGTCGGATAAACACTTCAATTTTTGGTATCATAGCTTTGAATAAACGCACTAATTTAAGCTTTAATTGTAAACATATTAGTCTTATTAATGACCGAAAACCCTCACATACCAAATACGAAACGTAGGTACTTATTGTTAGATACCTACATATTTATTATGTTAAACAAAAATTTTAAAGGCATATTTTTTTGCTTGATTTAGAATAAATGTTTTTGGCTATTAAAAATTGTTTTCAAAACCCTCTTTGTTATCATTAATTTCGCTTGCAATTATAATAGGTATTGTATTAAACTACTGTATCCGTGAAATTTCAAATAAAAAAGTTTTCCATTTGTGTTCAAGTTTATGCCGGTCACTGTATAAAGCAGGATATTCAAAATTAATAATATATGTATAGATGTATAGATATTATGAAAATTATTCTCGTTTTCTTAATAATTCAAATAACGAAATTCAAATTCATAAAGTAGGCAGTATGTATTTACATTATGTATATAGGTAGGTACCTACCTAGTCACATAGTTTGTATAAATGTAAGTTTATTTGAACGCTTGTTTACAAAAAGTATATTTGCCTTTGGCGTTTACCTGAAGTTGCTTAAATATTCAAGAAAGTTTGATAAAATAACGTACACGAAAGTAATTAAAGATTTGACGATGAAATAGGTTATAATAATAAGAAGGTGAGGTGTTATTTTCGCTTTGTAGAGTGTTAAAGACGTGCGTTGACAGCGTATTAAAGATGCGGTTCCGTTTGACGAATAACAAGTCGTGTATTAAATGAAAACCGAGAAGCTGTCGACTACTAAAACAGACAGAAACAGTCTTTCTAATAACAGGATATCTATTAAATACGCAAACGAACCCCGTTCCAATTTTCGTAATTTATAAGCGAGAAAAATTGAATTTTCGCCTTTTTCGCACTTTCCGATGAGAAATGCCTTGTATTATCTAACAACCTATCGCAGCACTAAGTATGACGAGCTAATCCAACTCCGCTTACTTCAAAGGTATTATAGTGGAATTAATAATGAATTATTTGCCGTTGCCATCCACTTGTTGACGGATAGATAGTGCTTGTACATACCTATAGCTAAATTAAATTTCGAAAGTTCTATCGTGTACAAAAACGTAACGTATCTAAATTTACTTTTCTAACGTAGGTTAGAATTATATTATTATATTATATTATATTAATAATATTTTGACGTTTTCCGTTACAATCTAACAATAAATGTACCTACTTAAAATTAATGCTAAAGTATTATTAATTTGTTTCTCACGTTTCTTTTGACATAGCTGAATTCTCAGTTTAATATTGGACTAACGTAGATTTGTAGCTTCTATCATCAAAAACACCCTGCCGAGGCCTGCGTACATTGTTTCAAGCCGAGTGTTTCCTTAAACTTCATTCTTGATTACAATTTATATCTTTTCGATGGTATTTACACCGATCGAAAGTTTGGCTACAAGCTTTACATTTTAATTGAATATTTGTGTGCGGATATGATTGTAATGATAACTTAGATAAAATAATCGTCTATTTTAATTATATGTAGGTAATTGTATATTAGAGACTTTCTGTTATTTTACGATCGTTTACTCATTTGGATATAATGCCTCGAGTACGCGTAAATATACTATAGAGTTGTTATTACAGCGACAAAAAGAAAAGGACGAGGTCGTATAGATTTTATTCGAACTGTTGAAAAATAATTTTTATCATCGCGCTTGCGGCATCGATATTATATAAAAAAATATATAAGTACCTAAGAATATTTGAAATAAATAAGATTCTCTTTTAAAATAGAATGGTACCCAGAACGTTTTCCAAATGACATCCAAACTAAACAAACGTAGGTAACAAAACAAAATGAGCGAATACAACATTGTGAATCAAAACCGTAATTTTTTTACAAAGTGTAAATTACCTTTTAGAATTTACATATTAAAAATTAATTATGGGAGGGCATTTAATCTACAACTTTTTGTAATAATCACGAACATATGTTTTAAATGATTTTGTTACATTTTACTAATCGATCATTTGTTTTTCTTTACTCGTTAAAAATTAAGAAGCAATTAAATCATTTTGAAATTAATCGACAAATCGACTAAATTTTTAATAAGTAGTTTTAGTAATAAGTCACATTAAGTAACAATATGGCAAGATTTAATTAAAAAAACACCTACTACTTGTTTTATTGCCGCATATGTTCGAACTATAGTTAAAAATCAATAAATCGGTAAAGAATAATTCTAATTTATCTTATAACACTTTTCCGAAAAGTACTTATTATTATCTAAATACCTATATTAGTTTCTGAAACAAAAGTTGTCTAAAAAAAACGTTTTCGTTTCATAACGTACATATTTTCTAATAAAATATATGTATTCCCTATTGTTAGGGGTTAATTATTTTAAGTTAGAACTGACAAAATGATTAAAACTTGTTACGAATGTTTTCCAATAAGTAAAATACCGGATGCCGACCAGGTCACTAACACCTCTATTTTCCCCTTTTGTTTTTCAAGCTACCGAAATAGAACTCGGCACAGTTAATAAAGTCGCAAAATGCCATATTTTGACGTGATGTATGATTTTTACGTATTTCCGGTTTGGCCAGACGCGACACCAATTTTCGATTTTCAGTTAGAACCCCCTATATATTATTGCATTTTCGTAATGCTGGGTGAATTCTGAATTAGTTAGCATAATTTTGGCGAGTTTTTAGGACAATTTAATGTTTCGAAAACAAATTTTAGATTTTAATCTGGAGAGCTGCGATTTACTTCAAATCATTATAAACCGCCTAAGAAATCACCTAAGAAATACCAAAAAGCAACGCATTTAGTTACTAGGAGCATTCAAATTTGTCGAAATTAGTTTTTGGCAGAAAAATAGATTTTTTCAAATGACACCATCAAGCAGTACAAGACCAATCAAACGGTATCCTCAAACACAAAATTCATTCACTATTCAACTCAAAAGAAAAACAAAAACAGAAGATGAACAGAAGATTAACTAGATGCTTTCGTAATCATAATAATAATAATAGAAAATAGTCTAAATAAACGACATTATACTGTCTGTAAGTACATAACTGATAAATGCAGAAAATCGATAAACTTAAAGTTTAGAAATTTCCACGTTAATAAACGAACTGTTAGTGTCTTATTAAAGTTCCTAAAATGTTTATTGTCGTTCCGCTTATTTAATTTTTAATTATAATACACAATTTGTTTTAAATTTGAAAACTTACAGACAGTGCCGGATCAACAAAAATTGTTGCCCGCAAATAAATACAATATTTGAAAAATTTCTTTAAAAATCATTTCAAAACTCTACACTTTTAAATTTGAAACATTAAATAAATATATAACTTAAAGTGAATTTGATTTTATACCTAGTTAAGGATCCAAACCTGTTTGCAAGTACATAGGTAATTCTAACACCCTTTTATAATTAATTAAATTAACAAAATTCTGACCTTTCTGTTGCACAAAACCGTAAAGTTCTTCATTAACAATCAAAATACACGCGTAAAAGCGTAATATCAGAAGTAAAGTCTAAACGGCACGTTTTACACGAATCGTCTAACAACTGTAAAAGATATCGCATGACTAAAGGAAATGTTTCGTAAACCTTTAATTCTCAACTTTGTCATCATTTGTTGGATAAGTACCGAATCGCTTTGTTTAAACTTTAGAAAGTTTATTTTATATCAGGCAATAGTTCCTTGCAAGCTGTGATAATCGAAAAATATGGACTGGAATTCAAGCGTCGGATGTGATTCACTACATGTAACCGTATCTAAAATTTCCTATTATAGATACTCGTAGGTATTATTTTATATTATGTCGTAATTTATTGGCCATCATATTTTAGTCGAAAGTTTAAATAGTTTTAGTTTCACTTATCGATATGTTAATTATTTTTACTTAAAACATCGCAATATGATGTATCTCATTCTTCACAACCTATCCTAATTAAATTTCTAGACAAGCGTATAACGATAAATTTGCGTTGTAATTGTTTCTTAAAAAGAGCAGTGTTTTCCTTTTTATTTTTTTCTAACAGAATCAGACTTATTAAAACAGCCCATTATTGCCCTCATAAATACAGTTATTGTAACACCGATTAGGGTAGGGTGGTGGTGATGGCGTCGTCGAAACGCTCTCTTTAGTACCTATATAACAATAGATTTTAATGAAATTGTAGGACACCAACTAATTCTATAACTTCCTGTTGCCTACTCTGTACAACTGCGGGATATAAAGAAAATTTTAATTAATTAAGTAAGTACTATAATGATCAGTTGTAATACCTAGTGCATAACTTGATCTGCGAAATACTAAAATTAGGTGGTAAAACCAATTTTTAAATTGTTTATAAGAGAATACGCACTAATATACCTACGTGACGTCGTATAAGCAGGCCAAATAATATGATCAATACATTTAATTTAATGCATAATATCCACATTATTTTCGTGATGTTACGAAAACTATTTTAAAAACGTACAAATTTGTTAATCTATGTTCCTTGGTATTCGTTATGACGAATTAAATCGATTTAAAATTTTTAACGATTTTCGAAAAAAAGACGTATTATGGTTTTTACGTCCACGGTTTTTGCAAAATTTTATCCCGAAATAAAACTTTTTGTTTCGTCTCTGCACGTGACGAAATACTAATTTCCACGTAAAACAAGCGTAAAATAGCAGTAGAACTGCTTGTGTTAATATTATGCTTGTCGTGTGCATTGAATTAAAAAATTTAGCGATCTATTTTACCTGATAGAGGGTCAATTGTAGAGTACGAAATCACTTCTTGGTCACTTCAAAAACGTGTTCTATACCCCCACCATCCCTTAAGAGATAAATATTTCAAAAGGCCCTATCTCACTTATCTTAAAAGATAGAGCTCTGGCTTTAAAACCAAAATATGAAAGATTTCAAATGGAATAAAAAAAAATCTATAACAGTAATGACTGATTTTTTCAATATTAAGCGAGATACTATGAAAAAACGCACTTTAAAAATCAACCCTCCATAAAAATTGGTAATTTTTTCTGAAACTAATAAGTTTACGGTCAAAATGCTTCAAATAAAATTTATTCCCCATACTTTCAACTTTAATATGATCTATATATATATTTATAAAATTTAAATTATCTGAACCCTGTAAGAACCATCAAGAACGTCAGCGTATAACGTATAAGTGAACCGTCTACGCGCGCCACGTAGACCAACACCGATCGCACAAGTGCTATTAAGTGGTCAGCACAGCGTAGGGGTAATTGTAATAAATATTATTGGAATTACATATTAATTAAGGATTTTTAATTTTGATATTACCTAATTACGTAGGTATTTATATATGTAGATACATATAGCTTATCCAAACCTATATGATGTTCACGTCATCAACAAAAAGTTACTAGATTGTTTATTTGTAATTCGGTTTAAAGTTTGGAAAGTAACATATTCTATAGATGATTTACCTGCGCACATATTAGATGGCATAAAGAAAGACTACAATTTATTAGAACTGTCAAAATACGAGGTACGAGATGACAGCACTGCGTGAAACGACATCATCTAGTAACCTTGTATTGATGACGTGAACATCATATAGGTTTGGATAAACTATACCTACTTAATGTTAGATACGTGTCGCGTATAAAATAAAGAATAATAACAAATTTTTAAACAAAACAAAATTCAAGAAAACATAAGAATTAAATAGCATTAAACGTTTTATATATATATATATATGTATAAAATAATTTCATAGAAATGAAAACAAAATAGGTATATATCTACTTGCGTAAAATTAGCTCACGCATAAATCGGATAGTTTAGGTATTTATACGTCTATTAAATATTTGAATCACGTATTTGAGAAACACCATATGTCTATATTTTGGACATACAGTTTAAAAAAAAAAGATTTCTTATCTATACCCTAGCAGCACATCTGAGTTTATTAAACTCAGCATTATCTAAATGTGATATAATAAGCCACATTTATATATGTGACTTTAGTATAAGGTTTTGCAGATATTCTTTAGATGGTTTGTTTAAATATTACAAAATTAGATAATATTAAGATCGATGTGATCTTAGTAAACCATATTTGTAAATAATGTTTTAACGTGATATATCTACGACATAAAATAGTGAACTTAAATAAATATCTTAAAATGGGTTTAAATTTATCTAAAAATGATGAATTAAAATCTTTTAAATTTTATACTAATAAACATGTTTAAATTTAAGTATACTTGATATGGATTTTCTATATCTACTCAATGTCTTTTGAATTAGCTTAAATAGATATCAAATTTAACAAAATCTGCTATCTAAAAAATAGGTAATATAAAACTTGCAAAACCTTCTCAAAATATATTGGTCGATGGTTATTCACCTTTCTTACCTAATTAAAAAAGCATTTAGGGAGAAGCGCATACACCGATCACTGATAAACGGAATATTATCAATACCTAGTTTAATTATTAGATAAGTAACAACTATTAAATTGTTATCACTTTTTGTTACCAGAGAATTAATGACAAAAATCCAAACCCAAACTTGGAGAAAGCTGTCTTCGTAGAATTTGTTTTCATAAAAAGTTTTTGGGAATTAAAATGGCTCGTTTGCCGGTTTCATTTATAATTTTATTTAATCCTAAAGTAACCTCAAATGCTTGGGATGACCTCACTCTAAAACAGCATAAACACTAAACGTTGAAAAAAGTTAGCAGTTTCGAGTAAAACATAAGCTTGAGTAAGCATAAGGTACATATTTTTCAAACTCTTTAAGTGGGTAATAATCAAAAATGCAAATAGGTAAAACTTTGCGACCTTCGTCATTGTCATTTCTACGAAGTAGGAAACCTTTTCCCAAATTCCTTACGACCATCTCCTTTGTTATCCGCACTGGTTATTTTAAAATCACGTAGTTTTATGACTATGCAGCTTTACCAGGCAATGTTGAAATTAAATTTTCTACATTTCTACTGATAAACTAGATTGTGCTTTTGCCATTTCTTCGAAAGTTTGACAATAGAGAATCATTCTTTGTCTCAGACATGTAAGCTAGTGCGTAACCAAAAAGTACCTACATATGTATAAGCGACCGAGAGCCAGAGTTCGCGAAAAAAACGACGAAACCTACTTAAGTTATGTATTTTGTAATTTATTATTTTTTTACAAACTATCTATATCTAGATATCTATTTTGCTTTATGAAGCAATAGTAGAAAAAATCATTTGTGAAACATAGGAAAGTGTTTTTTCCAATACGACTGCGAATCTGTTGATTTAGTTCGGAAAGATACCTACTAAAAATCTAAATAAGGGGGTGTTATGGTTTCCACCCCGCCAATATATTAAAATCGACGAAACCTTTTCGTTTTTCATTAACTTTCGATCATTTTTTTTAAAGTTGCGGGTTAATGTGAATTTAATTCTAAAATTGATTTTAAATAAATGCTTGTTTTTTGGAAATATTAGTTTATCAACTTGGTTTATGGTTCAATAACTATTAAGGTAAGATATTGGGGCAGTTCTGCACATCGAGATGTGACGTCACTCGTGAAACTATCAAAAGTCCGACAATTACGTACTCGCACGGATGACGTCACTGCGCGGTTGAACGTATTTAGAACACTCGGATATCCTTCCTTAGTAAATTGTTATACCAAGTACAGGTACCTAAGCGTATATACCTGCTATTGTTAACCCTCGGTCAATAGGTACCTAACGGGACATCATATCTTGTTGCTTGACCAAAGTTGTGTAAATAGAGGGGTATCAGTTCACTGCAACGAAGCGGATAGTGTACTTCTATTTTCAATGTTCAATAGTAAGTATTATAATACGTAAGTCGATTTTTATGATCTTATATATTACATTTTATTAATACATTTAATGTTTTATGAAGTCGTGGGATGTAACATTCTGGGAGCAATTTAAAAAAGCAACTTCAAACGTACGTCGATATTTTCGATCTCTTTTACAATGCCAACTTCCGTGGAAAGAGAAAACGATAGCCGAACGCCACATTGCATTACTTATTACTTTCATAGGTGAGTCATACTCCATTTTGACTATACCTACTTACTTCAGTATTTAAAAACACGAACAAATTAAGTAGAATGTACTTAAGTAGGTAATCTTTGTTATTAGATATTATTTTTTACTATTTTCTTTGAATGATTAATTATATTAATTTTCAGATAAACGTATCATATTATCCCATCGGAGAAAAAAATGCCCATAAGACAGTTTACTGCTAAATGGTCAAATTACTAACTCACATTGTAGCCAATAAGTACAAGACGCGGACACAGTGTTAGAAAAAAGAATCAACAAACCGACATTCTGTGACCTGAAAGTAACGAATGTATTGTTGGTAAGTTAAATATAAGTAATTTTTGTATAGTCGATCGTGTATTAATGTGTAATTTAATTTTCAGAAATAATACGACGAGTGTTGTACACCATCCATGATGATAACTATAAGAAAATCCGTCGACATCTATTTGGCAAATACAAAAATTAAACAATGATACTTCACTTCAACTTTTTCATATTTTCGATATTTTTATAAATATAAGTGTTATTTATAGATATCTATTAAATTTTATTTGATTATATGCACCTACTTGATAAAGTCCAAATTTGTTTATTGATTAATTATTTATTTTCAATTTTACACTATTTTTGTTAAACACGAAAATTTCTTTTTTGTTAATTTTTGTATTGTAAGTATTGTTAATAAAAAGAAATTTTGTTGGAAAATTACAGCAATTGTGCCCAAACATTGAAAATAAATAAATAATAAATCTGGCCTTTTTTATCAAGTTATAGGTACTTTTATTAAAATGAATTGAAATTTTAAGATATTACTGAAAATATGTTTAATTTTGTATTATAATTATTAATTATTATTATAAAATATTTTATATCCTTTTTTCAATAATAAAATTATAAGATAATATAGTAGTTTCTTATTTATACCACTGTAACATAAGTAAAACAGTTCCAAGCAATATAGATTTTAAATAACTCGTATACATCTCTATTATATCAATACGAGAATGACAAAATATCTTATTTATATACATTTAAGATCAGAACAATATAAAAAAATATCAATACAACCTCAAAAAAGTACATGTTCCTGATGTTTAAGATATAGAATCTACATATCTTGACAATATAGCTTAACTACATAGGTTTTACAACAAAATTCTATATTGTGATGATAAGACAGACCGTCACATTGGCTTATAATAATATATCGGGAAATTATGTTACTTTTAGCTAAGTGTGCTGCTAGGGTAGTATCTATAGTTCTATATGTTATGTATAAAGAAATTATACACATCCACCGTCCGGTTTGCTAACATCATTATTTTATAATTTTTATATAGGTATTTGAGAAATTCCTCATATCTATAATAAAATTTCAAAAATTTACCTATTCGGGGTAAAGACGAAATATTTTCTTAACCACAGTTCTAACACACCGTAGTAGTTAATTTGCACGAAAACAACGTTTTTACATTAAAATAGTTTTTCGTGTTTTTCTTAAAACTAAGATAGTTAGGCAAGTGGGATTTTTCAAATACGTCATTCGTTTATTATTAAATACGTAGATATACCTACAAGTAGCATTTTTAATCATCGCACTTAACAGAGTACCTACAAAAATATTTGTTCGTGTTCTTTTTTATTAATCTGAATTGAGGCAATAAACTTTATAGCTTTATTAAATTTTATTCTTTCTCATTATAATCAAATTTGATTTATACGATTTAAAAATAAAATAACTTGTCTTTCTCATTTTACGAAAAAATAACAATTAACCTTTTCAAATTTGATTTAATTATAATGAAAAGTTATGACGATTTCGTCTTATAAGTCGCCATACAAAATATATACCTACTTATGTACGTAAGTATAGGTATGTTCGCTAAAGCTTCGAATTTATAATTTTCGGTTAAAAAATATATAATCGAAATAATATTAAGTTAGCGAAAAAAACTGCTTTAAAAATATTTGTAATTAGTTATTTGAAAATGAAGAAAATGTCGTTTTCTTTATAAGCACTTTATTTCGTAGGTTATAGGCAATATTTTACGGCGACGCGTTTGTTAGTATAGCGAATTAAAAACCGGTGATCAATAAATTACTAAATTACGGGCGATTAGCGTTTGTTTGCACTTGTCACGTGAAACCGGCCATTATGAAATTACCTGGGAGTGTCCGTCGTGTGCGCCGAGACCACTAAATCTATCCCGGGACGTTCGCGGATACACGCAGATAGCTTTCCCGATACCACTTGGCGTAGGTACCGAAACAGACCGACACATTATCTGAGCGAATGGTATATCAACTCTTATACCCAGGTCAAATAAATTTAGGCGAGGAACTTTTTTTTTTTTCGAATTTCGAATAATAAATTAATCCTCGATAATGGAAAAATTGACTTCATCAACTTCAAGCTTAATTGAAACTGAAATGTATTGTCGCTAATTAAATTATAGCCAGTGTATAACAGTTGCCGGTACAAATCAAGCAGATTGAAAAATAATTTTAAAGTGCATATCTTTTGATTACCTAATTTATATTTGTTGTAGCAACTAAAATTACGAATCGTCGATGAAATTAATTTTAATAAAAATTCTTCATTTTACGTAGAACTAAAAGTTCAATTTTTACAAGTAGTTTAACGAACGTTAATTTCAATCCCGTTCAAATTATACGATTAAACGGAAACGTTTTTAATTCGACTAACGTATGAAAACGCTAACAACTTTCCAATTTCTCTCTCTAATGGTTCCGATAATTTCTCTTAAACGGTCAAGAATTTATCGGCAAGATGCATTTCAGTAATAAACTTATGAAATGCACCGACGAAGTGGCGGCTAGAACGAAGTAATTCCGTCGTTCTACTCTGCGCCAAAGTCAGTCAATCCAACTAACTAGATTTAGTGTTCATCTGCTACTTTCATTTAATTTACCACAACCAAGAACCTCTCGTGAACTCTTTCTATAAAGAGCAATGGCAGATTTCGACATTTCGGCAAATCGGTCCTTTCTGGGATAGACCGATTGATAAAGTATACATACCTTCATTCGTCTTAACATTTTAATTATTTTATTTTGAATTTTTTTTGAATCCGTTATTCAATATAATCTAAATAAGTATACAAATAATATAGGAAAAGGTTGCCTTTGTTGGACCGTCTCTTAATTTGGACCAATTATGATTTTTAAATAAGGATATGCGACAGCGCTGTCAATCGCTGGTATGAATTGATAACACAAAAGACGTAATTTACTAAACGGGAGAAACACGTTCGCCAGTCACATGTAAAAAAACCATGAGAATGAATACTAACTATTGCTCTTACGCGATGTAATATTTTATACCTACATATTAAATTAAAAAATTGCTCATTTATAACGCAGTTCCCAATATTGTTGGATTGTCGTTTAATCATAAGTAGGTCAATTATCTTTAGGTGGTCAGTGATTGTTGAATGTTGTTTGCAAAATGATGTAGATTTCAAAAGGAAAAGGCAAATAAACAGTTGACGACGAAATCACAAAAAGGTTTATTTACAGATAAAATTTCTGCAATGCTTTCTAAGAAGAAAGATAACAAAATGGATATGGGAAACGATTGGATAGCAAGTGGTTAGTCTATGGATGGTGAAGATTTTGTTGACATGGACGATTTTGATCGTAATCCTGAAAGTAAACGACTAGTTTGTTCAAAATCTTTTTATTATGTTGGACAGGTTATTAAGGAGGACACGTAGTGCAGGTTGCACAGACATTTCTTTTATGAAAAAATCAAGTAAAATTAAGAAAGCCCTTCATCTTTCCAACTCTGCCTGATGTTTCAGTAATGGATTATTATGACATTAAGATGATATTAGCAAATCCTCAGAAACATAAACAATAGGAACATTCTTTTGAGATACAATACACTTACTGTAAAGTTCAATAAATGTTTTTTTTTGTTTTTGTTTACTGACTTTTACACTTTGAACTTTTACATTTTTAACAAAACACCAATTTTTTTGATTTTTTGAATTCTGAATTAAAATAACTGAGTTTTTATGTTACAATACCTTGGTCTATTTTTGAAACCTTATTCATCCAAATGAAGAAACCAGTTGCCTATATTGAACTTTTTAATTATCCCGACACAAAATGTTACTATATTGGACCATTAAATTGGAGCACCTGAATCGGTTAAATTTAGAACAAACCACACATAAAATTTTGTAACAATCAGTCAGATAGTTTGGTGGCAAAAAAAATGAAATTCTGATAATTAATAATTGTCTCCTTGGTAAATATCTAACGAAATAATATCGGAAAATAAAAAGGTTAGTCCTTTTGTCCTAAGGAAGATGTACGGTAAAAATAATTTCGCTGTTCGATTCCTCTTATATCATTTTTCAAATTATTATTCAAAACTCCATCGGCCTCTTAAATTAATAGGAAGTGGCACAGTCTACATTGGCCTTTAGCGATGAAAATGTCAATAGTTCTATAAATCCTATAGTCCTATAAATCCTGTGTCCCTGTGTTTCAGTCGCCATTTTGAAGAAAAGACGACAAAAATGAGTTTTTTTCTAGAATCTCCTGTATCGCGATATATTTTACGACAAAAATATCTGTTGATCTCGAACCGCCAACTGCAGAATCCCCTTTCCGGTTAATAATTTATGATAAAATAAACTACGGAAAATTTCCTATAATTTATGTTATCACTTTTCTATAGTCAATAGTTTCGGCCTAGCCTCACAAAGTTTACTCTACCAGGTAACTCGACGTTAATTAATTATCATAGAGAAATTACATTTTACTTTTCGGTACAAATACGAAAATTTCTAAATCGTTAGATCCACTAAAGATGCACATTTTCAAATAGGTAGCGCAAAAAAATCATCCGCGGACTGGAGTTATGAAATCATAAAGTTGACCTCCGACGCCATCACTAAACATTTTCTCTATCACCGACTATTTAATTACTATTTTTTTAAAAAACAAAATAAAAATGTTTTAACGGCATCCGTAAAATTATTAAAAACTAATATTTTCATAGAGTAAATAAAATATGAGCTTTATCACAAATTCAGTCCCGTTAATTGTGGAAAGTGCGGAATATAATATTATTCTAAATATCGACAAAATAACAAGTTAAGTGTGTGCATAAACATAATTTTATAACTTTATAAAATATAGGTACCTACTTAATTAAAATCGCATAACGATTTAAACCTACACTAGACCCCGAAATAAAACAATAACGACTTTATTTAAATTTCATATTTGCCTAAGTAACTTTGCGAGTTTAAGTTCCTTTAAAAGCAGTTTTCGCAAATAAACAAGCTCATAAAGTCATAACGATATCCTCCGGATCATTTCATCCGTAACTCCGTTCAATGGCGTCACAATTTAACACTTAATTTTCAAATTTGTATTTAAATTAAAACTGGTTGTGACACAGAAGGACCTGGGATGCGACAGCGTTTAATAGAGCGTAAAGCTCGTTGCATAAGGGGTTCCGCACGAATAATCGTCCTTCCACTCGGAACAAATTATTATTCCTTTTCTTCTCCGTTTATATTGATAAATTATGCCAAGGACGTAGTTGTATTTTTGTTACTCGTATCAACACCTAACGACCGTATAGCTACAATATTTTTTAATTTTTTGCTAATCAAATTTATAGCTTTTAACACTCATTGGCATCATAGATCTATTGTTTAGTCTCCGCGCCGTTAGCCACGAATAATGTATTGTGTATGTACTAAATACTAGGTACGCGTATCGAAAACAAGTTATAATATATTTTTTTTAATTCGTATAAATTTCTATCGTAAATATTATTTTTCACAAGATGTATTTCTATCGAGAAAAATTTAAAAAAAAAATGAGTTTTTTGACATACAACATGAAAATTCGATACCGAGGCTTGCGCGCGGTCGGATATTTTTTAGTTAGATGCCATTGTTAGTTTAAATCAAAACTGAAATACCCCGACCATAAATAGTGTTACATTGTTATTCTTCTGATCTGAAACTTTGCTAAATAAATTTTCTAGAAAAAGAAAACTTCCTTTGATGGATAAAAATCTATTATTAGCTACCTACAAATAAACAAAAATAATATACATTTTCGTTTTCCGACGATCACTAGGAAAAATGTATAAATTTACATCTTCGGTTGTTACTGAAAGTTGACCATTGCAAACAAATAGGTAAAGCGTGATTATGAAGTTCAGGATTAGCTAATCAAAATGTTTCTAGCTATAGCTCATCCAAACCTATATGATGTTCACGTCATCGATACAAGGTTACTAGACGATGACGTTTCACACAGTGCTGTCACCTCGTACCTCGTATTTCGACAGTTCTAATAAACTGTAGTCTTTCTTTATACCATCTAATATGTGCGCAGGTAAATCATCTATAGAATATGTCATTTTCCAAACTTTAAACCGAATTACAAATAAACAATCTAGTAACTTTTTGTTGATGACGCAAACATCATATAAGTTTGGATAAGCTATAGTACGAAACGATATCGCACATTTGTTAACCAATCTAAAACCTTTTAGCCCGTGCGAAATGTTTTTAACACTTTAATTGGCATCGATCAACAAAATTACTCTAACGTTAACGAACGTCCAGTTTGTTTAAGAGCTGGTCTTTCAATCGTCAAATTTAGATTCCAAATAATCAGCTATTCGTAGAATAACTTCAATAGAAACGATTGTCCCAACAATTGTATCCAAAGAAATTATTTTATAAATAATAGCTTATTTGGAAATTTATTTGTCGATTGAAAGACTGCGGCTTACAATTAGTCTTGATTAAGTTGTGGGTACCATGTGGATTCCGTGGGTCGCGTCGGTGCAAACGGCGAAAGTTAAGCGCGTGTTACTATAGAAACAATTGGTCGATTATTTTCGCCAAGGAAAAAACAGCAAAACAAATTCGACGCAATTTAACATCCGGATAACCTATAAAGAGCACGAGACCTTATTTTTCATTGTTACACGTGCACAAACAACAACGAAAGGACTTTTTAAAAGCGAGTCGGCGCTAGCTGGCGTCGGCGCCGCCACCCACTGACTAAGACAAGTGACAGTCTAATTGTTTGCGGGGTTTCAATTACTTACCCCGTAATTAGGCGTCAAACTGTGAACGAAATTAAATTATTTGTCCGGTTTCCAATTCTCTTCGATCAAAATAAGCCTGTAGATATCAAATATAGTGTAGTTGATAAAAGGTTTCATATAATATAAAGATAATGTTCCCCCGATGCCAATTACTCTTGGAATTTCCCTTGCACAATAATAATAATTCCTGAAGGAATATATTAAAATATCAACATGTTTGCTTTATTATTATGAAGTCTATATATATATTTTCATTGATTTTCAAAAATTTTATGAGTTTATTTGAATTATGAAAGTTAATTATGTACCTATTTGTATCTTTTACTAAAAATAAAAATAATTATACATAGTGTACATTTTAATTATTATTTTGTTTACAGGTACGTAATAGTTTCGATAAAACTTAACAACAAAAATAACAAGTTAATTCCAAAATGAGCTTTTCGAGCTCCATTTACTTGCAGTTACAAAATTGAAAATTGAACTTTTTAAATTGCCATCGTATTGTGCAAATTTTGCACACCTTTTAAAAAGTTTTGTTACCTCCCCTAAATCCTACAATCGGTGGTTGAAAGTTGTAACTGCTGCGATATAAATTTGGAAATTATACTTTTAAAAATTACATCGTATTGTGCATGCTTTGAATAGGTTTGTACGCCTTTTAAAAGATTTTGCCCAATATCGTTAATTGAAAATTGTCATCGTTTTGTATATACCTTGAATTGTTTTGTACGCTTTAAGATTTTTGCTACCTTTCCTGCACCTTAAAATCGGGGATCGAAATTCTCTAATATTATTAAAATTAATATTTATACATATACGGTATCGATGATAAGCTCCAATGCACGTCATCAAGAAAATGTTACTAAATTGTGTATTTGTTCGAAAGGCGACATATATTCTATCGATGATTTACCTGCGCAAATATTAGACGGTATATAAAAAAAAACTAAAATGTATTAGAACTGTAAAAATACTACGTTTCATTGATGACGTGTATTGGAACCTATCTTGAATAACGTATAGTATTTAATGAACGTTTAGTTAATAGTAATATAGGATAGTGTCGATTCATTTTACATTTGCTTTAAATATACACGGTGATTCCAAAATGCCGCACCAACTTTAGAGTGCGTTGTTAGTAGGAGACTGTTAAAGGAGCCTAGGAAAAATAATTAAATCCCTTTATCTGCTATATTTTGTTCTTATTTTATTACAAAATCCGTAATAAAAAAGAGACGAATACATTATTACTCTATAGATAAGAAACATTGATAATTAAGGAAAAACGCAAATACATACAAGTAATAATGAATAAAACGCACACATACAGTCTACTAAAAATGATATTAGGGAGCGTTTAAGTTTTACGCAAGCAGATTTAGGGGATAGGGTGTTAACATTTTTAACAGAGGGATAGACAATACTCACGTAAGGTAGAAAATAAAATAAATTTAAAATAATAATCAAATATTTGAAATGTATTACTCTTTCTACACTAGTATTGTACACGACCAAACGTACCTATAATAAAACAGGAGTTGAAATCACAGAAAATACGCCCACTAATATAGCTGCTCGGCGAGTACGTGAATTGATGTGCATAATAAAATTAAAGATGCGGATGGAAACGAATATGTCGAATGGCTAAACGAAAACGACGACTCTGATCCAAGAGAAAAGGTTTAAGCCAGATATCTCAAGACAGACCACCATTTGTGGTACTGAATTTTGGATACAGAGTCCGTAGTCTAAAGATAATTAAAACAAATTTTAAAATTTGTTTTAGGACCGATCTTTTCATCTTCCATTTAATTTAATTGACACATATTTACCATAGAAACGTTTGTTCAAACAATTGTTTCCGTGGTAAAAATTTGTCAAGTAAATTTATTGGGAGATGAAAAAACCGGCCCTTAATCTAATTGTTGTTTGTTTTGATCTAATATTAATCTAGCAGTAAGTATCTATAATACTTACGTCATAATTACAGTTTTCAACCCTCGATTGTGAAATTTAGAGGAGGTAGCAAAACTTTTTAAAAGGTATGTAAAACGTTTCAAAGCATGCGTACAACATGATGGCACATTTTTAAAAGTTCAATTTTCAATTTTATATCTACAGAAGTTACATCGTTCAACCCCTGATTGTAGGATTTAAGAGAAGTAGCGAAACTTTTTAAAAAATGTGCTAAACTTGCACAATACGATGGAATTTTTAAAAGTTCAATTTTCAATTTTGCAACTACAACATTTATTTGTAGTTTCAATTTTCAAACCCCGATTGTGGGATTTAGGGGAGGTAGCAAAATATTTTAAAAGATGAGTAAAAATGTGCAAAACTTGTGTACTACGATGGCATTTTTAAAAGTTGAATTTTCAATTTTGTAACTACAAATAATTGGAGCTAGCTTTTCGTTAACCGTATAGAATAGCGATAATTAATAATACAATTAATTAACTAGGCAGCTTTCCGAGCTATTTGGTTTTACACATACACGTAATGTGCATTTAGCTTTCAGTGCAATGATTTTGAGTAGGTACCTACGAAGTATGCATTAACAAATACTATTTATATGTAGGTATATGTACCTACATGAAGTTTCTTTTAGGCAAATATTAATAAAGCTTAATAAAATTATGTAAATCAAATCTATACAATCTTTCAAATTTAACGAAATATTTAAATGAGAAAAAACAACAAATAACGCAAATAAATTTTTTGACAAGTTGTATTGGTAATATATTAGTCGATAATAAACAGTGCCTTGTTTATTTTTTAAAAAAGGTTTCCGTGCCAGCAACAACCCTATTCTCCCTAATAATTCCTGCTTATCTACATTTAATAATGTACGAGAAATTATAATACCTACATATCAAATTATTCGTATTTATAAGGGGTAAATGCTGATTCATTTTTAATAGTGATAGTTTATAAATAAACGATTTATCTATGTATAAAAAACAGGTAGGTATGCGAGTATTTATGAACTCCTTCATATTTAAGAGATTAAATTAGTTACAAAAGTACAAAAAAGAGTTACAAAAAAATATATATTCACAATTACTGATGCTGATCGATTAGATTTGGTTTTAAAAAATTAATTTTTTGATCGGGTACTTTTTTCAAACAGCAAGCGACGCTTAAATTAATTAATTCATTCATTCATTAACTTATTTATTACACTTTTAACAAAAACTAAAAATGTTAGATAAATGAACTCTTATATGTGTGTGTTCACAGAAAATAAACTTTCTAATGAATTCATAGCCAGGCTATGTGGTTCCCAATAAAAAAAATGACAGTTTGTGTTATATCTCGAAAATAAAATTAACCACGATTCTTTAGATAACTGTATCCAATATGTTCAATGTCCTTTGTCCAATATATTTTATATAACTACATATTACATCAAGTAGAAACTAAAATAGTTTCTATAGTTCATACGATCATTGGTAGTAATGATCTGTCAATCATTCCCAAGTTCAAGAAAACTCGTTTGATTGGACAATGAGCGGGGCGTAAATTTAATTAAATCAAACGACACAACCTAAATATTTACTAGGTACCTAATTATTGAAAAGCGTACTATTTTAATTCGTTCAGTTTATAAACAATAAACAATTTAAACAGAACGAGAACTTTAGTAGATTTTACATCTACCTACGTTAATCTTATAGCGGAGGTGACTTTTTGGCGTAGACAGACTATCTTTTTAATAATAACTCGTTTTAGAACGCTATAAATCGATACAGATATTTGTTACCAATGAAAGGGCAAACGTTAAGGTCTCAATCCCAATAATTTGCTTTAAATTAACCAAATCACTTTCAAAAAGAAAGGGGCAACTTATTAATACATTTAGTGTACAGATAGTTTAATTAGGTAACAAAACTGAATCACATTAGGATAATTGTGCCTGTTTCTTAATAATTTTCTTCACAATATTTAGGTGAAACACAACCGCAATCGTCCAAAATAAATAGGTACATCATAATCTAAAATATACAAGATTGGATAAAGTAGACGGAACACCCAATTTTTAGTTTTAATATGAGCTGGACAGTTAGAGATTTTCGTTATCTGTCATATTTTTTAAGTTATGATCGATTATTATTTTAAATAGAACACTATAATTTTTATTATTGATTTGTATTCCCAAGACAATTGTACGACGTTTTGTTCCAATAAACATTACCTCTAAAATTAGTTCTTTTGAAATTATTTCATGTTTTGTAAAAAAAAATTGACAGCTGCAGGCTATTACAAATAACATTTGTAAGACATTTATGCACGTACAGATTTAAAATTTTAGCTAAGTATTTTAGAAAATACTTCCGAAAAGGAAAGACTAATCATTTTTAAGAACTTTTTTGTTACATTTTAATAAAATTGTAAAGGGGAAAAAATTAAGGTTATATCGGGTGGCCAAGAGATCCGAGTCAAACTTATCACTCCTATGTTTATGAACCGACTGTTTTAAAATTTGGAAAATGCATATAAGACATAATTTTCAATTTATTAATGTGTAAATAAAATCAAAATGGCCGACTTCCGGTTTGGACAAAAGTGACACCAAATTTGATTTTTGAAATGGAGCAGCCTGCATATTTTACTATTTTTTTGAATCTACGGACCAAATTCTATCTGATTACGTTGCCAAATTTATTTTTCAACATAGAAGGTTGTGACTGTAATAAAATAAAATTGTTCTATCTCGATGTTGCGTTGGTGCACCAGGATTCCTTTATTTCTTTATTTCCAGACCTGCTATGTTTGTAATTCAATTAAGCAAAACGACAAATACTTACGTTCAGACAATAAAGAATACCAACCTATTTTTGTATTATTTAGTGTTAAATGGAAATAAAAACAGATATGACGCATATCTTGTATTATACAATAATACATATTGTATTCGCAATAAAATTTTCTATCTAATGATTCACTTTCTATTTAAAAAAAAAAACTTTTTAATCAAAAACTAGATTTTCAAAATCTATAGGCACATAAAACACTTAATAGTAACTCTCTGTAAAGAATTATTATTTGAACAATTGCATCGCAGTCAAAACCTTTTGTGTTGAAAAATTAAATTAAAATTTTGAAATTATTTTTGAGATAAACGTTAATTTGACAACATAATCAGATAGGATTCGGTCCGTAAATTGCAAAAATAGTAAAATATGCAGGCTGTTCCATTTCAAAAATCAAATTTGGTGTCACTCCCGTCGAAATCGGAAGTCGGTCATTGTGGTTCTACACAAATTATAAGAAAAAACATTAAAAATTTTAAAAATTTAAAAATTGGAAATTCATGATTGTGATCGTTCATATATGAGTTTGGTTATTTTTTGCTTTTTAGTATTTGTATCTTTTTCTTTTGTTTATTTTCTAAGCAACGGGGTTCAGGCGGCAATTGCCGATTTTTGTGACTAAAGAGCACATTACTCGAGGTAAAAAAAGAACATATATTTATACGTAATATCTCCATTACTCTATTACTAAAATTCTTGCTTTAAAAAAATAAATTATTAAAAGCAGTAGGTACATAGTCGACTGCTAATTAAAAATAATTTAATATATAAGGCACATTTTGTAATTGAAGTTTGGATTAAACACCCTCAGTACCTACAGGTATGTATATGTTATAGTATATGTAAATGGTATTGTAATGGTAAATGATATAATATAATAAACCAATATCGAATAGTGTACCTAATTTATTAATTTATATGACGATATCATATTATTTAATGACATTTATAGTATCTTCTGCCATCGAGTGATAAAAGCAAAGTATTGTTATAGCATTCCTACAGCAAATGAAGAATTCTTTGAGAAGATCAATGACTAAAGTGTACAATGTGAAATTCTATTTGGAGATGGCGCGTACTACTTTCAGTAGCGTAAGGTTGTGAACGTAGCAGCTGTTTAGGAGGGGCGAATGCACTTCCATGCATAGCGGCAGTAATCGGTTCAAGTGTGAGATGAGAGGGTAGAAATATTTAAATCGCGTAGTGATAAAGTCCCTCTTTCCTAGGGTCAATCAGTAATTATCTTCTTCTCAACCTCTCTCCTGGGTAAGTTACGTGTTTTTATAGTAAAAACAATCACACTTTCAGTTATTAAATAATAAAAGAGCATCTGTATCGGACCCTACAAGCCGGTTTAGTAACCCGAAAGGCTCCCCATTTTCGTTCGCTTAGAGTTTTCTACCCTCTTGCTGAGTTTTACATTTAAAATGCCTTACGTATATTGTTGTCTCGTAAATATTAAATAAATAATATTTAAACTGCAAAAAAATAATTCAATAGATCGCTAAATATCTACATATTCATCAATTTAAATTACATTATTATTTTTTTTACAATAAACATTAAAAAAAAAGTTACGCTAAATTATCAAGTATCTAAAGCAAAGGGACTTCATTATTTATGATAACGTAATATATTATTCGTCTATTATCAAATAAAATTATTATTTCATGCACAGATGGTATTTAATTTCAATGTTTTAGCAACTGTACAATCCAAATGTCAATGTCTGTAACGACTCGTGTTTAAACTCGAGTTTAAAATAAAATTCAACAAATTAATTGGGAGTTGTCCTATTTTGCAGTAATTTCAACGCAAAGTTTATCGGGCATTTTTTAGGCGAAAGGTCAAAACATCATAAAATTATTTAAATAATCCGGGGTCAAAGATTTTCTTATTTTCTTTTTCGTATAAAACTATAAGAGTTGTTCCGTATTGTGATAAAAATACATATTTAAAAAAGTTGTTTATTATGATTTATCTGTAACAAAACATCACAGCGTTTCAAATATTTAAACATGCAATTTTTTCTATATTTTCGTAATTTTTTTCGGTCATTAAAAGGTTATTAACGTTCCACAAATTTATATATTTTTTACATTAGTCCGATAACGTGACATAGGTAACTATTTTGATTTTTAAACAATATACTGTAGTTTTTAATAAATTAACACAAAAGACACTTATTGAATTAAATAAAATGCTTTTTTTTAGTAGTATTTGTTCGATTGTTTGCTGCCAATCTAAATACACCAAAATTATTCCATAAATTTTATGAAATTTAATTTAATTTTTTTTTCAAAGTGTTTTTCTGAGGCCGTTTTTCGCTTTAACATTTTTTAAAAGATAATTGCGGATATAAAATAGGAAAGTAGTTGCTTTAACCTTTAATGTACACATCTCCCCCTAAATTGGAATTATTGATTTTATATTTCTTTGTATAGATACCTACCATCTACCTATATTTAAAGATTTTGATGTTCAAAATGTACATTTCGTCTTATTTTAAACGAAATATCACGAAACTAGCAAAATTGATATTGTTATTGCATATTAATAAATGAAATACAAAGGTTTATTATTGATAATAAAATGAGAAAGAAGCGATGAACATTCTGTTCAAAAATAAAGTATTAATGGTAATGCAAACACAATAAAAATGTACTGTAATGTAAATGATGTAGGTATAGATATGTTTATATATGCTTACTAAGAGGGAATATGTGTAAAAATTTAAAATTAACAGTTGGACTGTAAATTAAGTAAAAGTGCATTTTAGCAAAAATATAATAAATTAAAATGCGAATAAATAAATTTTAAATATTGGACTAGTACCCACTTAATTGGAAATAATTTATATTATATGTCATTATTGATATTTTAATTAACGTACAAGACTTTTTTCAAAATTATTCTGAAAATAATAATAATGAGAATACATGACGTCAATTAGATCAAGTGTGCTTTGGAAGTATTTTAAACAGGACACTGCTCGAAAGTTCAATTAACATAAATTAATTAATGACTTTTATCTTGAACCGAACATTTGGAAAAACATTTTATTTTACATTATAAAAGATTACTATATATAATAAAATAACTAAAAAATGTACTTTTCTCGTTCTTTTCTGTTTCCTTTTTAAATTTTATTTATCCGAAATTTATATTGCCTAATAGAATAAAGTGGGGGAATATGTCGCACTGGGTAATATGCCGCAATTTGTTATTTACCGTACGCAGATGATTGGCGATGAATATATTGTCACTTATGTTCCATAGGCAACGAAAAGCATATACGCAAGTTTATAAGCAGCGTCTAAAGTTTTAGTGACTTGAGTAAAAAAGTAGGAAAAACCACTTGAATTAATTTTTTAATGCTTCTCTGTATATTATTGTAAAAACGGTTACATGTGTTTTAGACCCGTTTATAATGCTAAAGTCATTCATGTCTACTCCGAAGTCTATGTTGTGGTTGTTAATGTAATAAGCTGCAGCGTGGGGTAATATTCATCACATTGCTTTTATGGGCAATAGTCCACATACCAAGTTCGCACAACTTGATTGTCTTTGAGGGCCAAACCCACCTTGGACCACCCGACCAAGGGCCAGATCACTTCGGACCTTGAATCTTATTGTTAGACTAGTCTATTGCAGCTGAACTTATTAAATTTGGTATAGACAGACGGGCCAAAATAATTAGCGTTGCGGTTCGCGGGTCGTATGTTGGTGCAGACTTGTCATATGCCTACCATTAGCGACGAATTTGCATGTTGCCAAATTACCCCGTAGCAGCGATAATATGGCAATTTGTTTTTCTGGTAATTTTTACTGTTTAGTTGGTTGTAAGTAAAGATTTGTTCAGAATTGTTTTTATTTCGCATGCCTACATACATGTTCGAGGTATCGTATGAAACTACGGTTGCTACGCTCTGTACACCGAGCACACAATTATGGTCACTTAAAAAACATGTTTTTGAAAACTGATATTTTTAGAACAAAAATATTAGAAAACGTACGATATTAAATTTCGAAGAACTCCGTTCTAATTCGATTGATGAAGTAAACAAGTTCTATAATTACTCGTACATACAGTCAGTTTTTTCTATGAAAAAATAAAAGGTTGTATATTAAAGTTTAAGTATATGATAAATGATAAAAACGCATAAATCTGCATTCTTCGAAAAGATAATTCAGGAAAATACACAATTTCATATATTTATTATAGTCGATAAAGGCCTAATTCTATGGCCTCGTGCTAAATGATCTAATTGTAAGTTATCTTATTATTAAATGCATCATTTCGTAAGAAGTTTTATCATATTTCAAAATACATATTATAAAACAAATATTATCAAAACTAATCATATATCGTTTTGTTGGAAGATGCAGTATTTGAATTGAATCATAATTGAACGAATAATTTTTGTAAAAGTGAAGTTACATTTTGATCATTATCAAAAATAATCAAATTGTTTAATTACAAAATAATTATAACAGTAAAATAAACGAATATGTTAAACCTCGACAATTTTCTAAAATAAAATTTCTTTTTAAGTAGGTAAGTACTTACCGGCTTTGAAGTTAGTCCAGTTAGACTTCAGTCGTGAGTAACTTACTTCAAAAATCGTAGTACCTTGAAAAGCATACCGTAATTCGAATAATGTATGTACTTGAATGTGCGATATTTTTCTTTCCGTAAAATTCCTAAAATTTATAATCTTGTATTTCTCGATATATTTTTGCTATAATCGTAATATTACCACGATACTATTTAATTATGCAGAAGATTTCTAGATTTTGAAGATTATTTCACATGTGCTTTTGTTTATTTTTCAAACCGAAATTTCATAAATTTTTCAAAGAACGCTGGCGTTCTAAGTACCTGCAACATAAGTATAAACTGCTAAAGGTTTTTTTAATATATTTTACACATCGTGGACTTAGAATTTTCTTTTCACCCTTATTATTTTAAAATTATCGTAACTGATTAATGGCATTTTTGATAAATAAATATAACGCAAATATGCGCACAAACGTTAATATGTTAGCAAAAAGAAAACTTGCCTATTTGGCAGATTTGTAGATGATTATTCCAACGAGAACTTCAAAATATTTTTCTTGCGTTTATTTATTAAAATAATAATTGTTAAATGTAAGTACCTAAACTTATATGTGTTTTAAGGGCAATCATATATCATCATCCTATGGTATATGGCTGCAGACTTATTTAACCGGAATTTGTTTCACTTTCTTTTTCTTCTTATTTCGCCGTTTCCTTTTCTCGAATATCGACGATATTGACTGTCACAACATACTCGCGCTGCAATTTTCAAACATGTTGATATTGCGAATATTGATAATAGCACGTAGTTTTAATCTCATTATTCAGCTGACCTACACGACTTCCACCTGATAACGATACTCAAATGTTTTACCATATCTGCAACTTACCCTCATTTAGTTTAGCCTGCAGTTAGTTGCCCGGGGTGTGGTACTAGTATCTACAAGTGAGAGCCGGGTATTCTGCGAGGACCAGTTTCCCTGATTCACCTCCTATCAATGAGGAGTGATGTTGATGTTGAGTGTTGATCAATGTTGGAGTGACCGACCACGATAAAAGGTGCTAGCTCTGCAGCGTAACCCCATACACCCCATTAATACTATCTGCGATTTAATAAAACTTATGGGAAACGAAATTATTCGAAATTGTTTTGACATTGTAGTTCGAGTTCCTAAGGATATTGAAATACCTAGCATGTACGTACAGTCGGGTGCAAAATTAATGTCGCAAATCACTAGCATTGAGCGGGCAATACACGGCACAATGATAAATGAAATCTACGAGAAGTGAAACAAATATTGCAAATACAACGTTGAATATTAAATATTCTATTCGTAATTTGTTCGTTGTGGCGAATGTGTCCGTGCAATGTTCGCGATGGGCGACAATAATTTTGCATCCGATTATACATATCGTCGTCATAAAGGCAACATATTGTAACTCATTTTTTTGACATTTTGATTTAAGAGAATAGTAAATGTTTACTTCTGTTCTAACATCGATAGCACTGCTATGTATTAAAGTAAAAAAAGACAGATTTATTACAAACATTTTTTGTGAATTTCAAGTTTGTTTTTTTTGAAAACCTAGCGTATTCTAGATACGAGATTTTCACGTTACTTATGTTATTATGTACCTATAGGTAGGTATTATTCAAATGCACTTTTTCTATGCATGTGCACATTATATTATCATATTCTGATTCATTTTAAAAATAAACTAACAACATTCAGAATTTATTTGTTATTTTTCATAACAACCTATATTACGGTATGCGATCACTTTTAAATTTGAATTAAACAAATAAGCGGTGTATATGCTGAATATTTTCTACTTATTTTGCAAGTTTGTCCACTATTCTTTAAGTATATATTTTATGAAGTTTGTATTATTAGAACTAAATATTGATACGTAACTACTTGTCGTTAGTCAAACGCTTTTTAACTAATTATAAGTAAGTTTAATTGTTATAATATATTTTTAATTGTATAATGTTTTTATTAAAAAAATAGGATTGTGAGTGACAATTTAAAAGAATCTTTAAATTATATTTCAATTTTATTCCGTTTTAATAAATAGAAAATTATTTATAGTAATTGATTTTCAAGGCCTGCTGTTCAATGAATATGAGCGTTAAGAAGTTACAATTATTGTTTTATTTACGCGGAAATATTACATTGTAATTTTTTTTTATACAGTGCACATGCAAAATTTAGGATATTATTAGAAATTCCGATTTGTATTTTTTTGTAAAAAGTCTCGATCACGCCCGTTTTCAGATTTCACGATTCCACAATTTTTAAACGAACTACGTTACGAGTCTGACATTCTAAATTGTCCTTTAATCATAATTCACAGTTTGTTCGATTGTGTCTATCTTTTAAAATGAGGAAAAAATTTTGAGGCATCCTGTAGGTATATGCGAATCAAACTAACCAAATGTTTTATTAGTATAAAGTTCCAAAAATGTATGATATTAGATATTATTCTAATTATAAAAAATACTATTTGCAAACAAAAAATATAATGTTACAGGATTATAACTTTAAATGTTTTCTCGTAAAAATGCCTACCGTACTCGTTAGGCTGGCCGAACTGGCGAAAATTAGATACTTTCTTTACTAAAATACTTGTTAATGTTGTTAATTTGACTTTAACAACTAACATTTCCTCTGTGTTTAATATACAATTTAATCTCGAGATTTAATTGAAATTACATGTAAACTACCTTACAGAAAACTAGATTTTCCCCACGAGATCCTATGCGTAAATTGTAAATATTGTGCCGAAATTATTTACCTATGCATTTAATAATATTGTTCTATTGAAATCATTTTTAATTGGAGAAGGTAATATTAATGTATGTAGGTATACCTACATAAGTCTGTACTTGTTTGTTGTACTTGTTGTATGAAAATAATTACGTTGACGTATAGATATACCTTATTTTACGATAATTACAGTTGTTACATTACCTATATAGCTCGTGCACGGTTCCTCGTTATAATATATATGTACTATATTACTCTTTATATAAGTATTTTTTACTTTAAACCTTTTTAATTTATTTATCTATTCGGTAGAACAACGTAAAGTATTACGGGCTATTTTGCTATATTCGATGGCGTTTTACCAAAAGGGCGCAACTCAACTTTTGTGAAAATGAGTTATTCTGACTATCCTATGCATCTAAAGCAAAGACATCATCTGTTAAAATCCAATAACAATATTCCGATTTTTTCCACCGGAAAAATTAATTTGTATTTCCCCGAAACGCATCTTGTAGCTACGCGACGACATAAAATGTGCTCTCTCCTGTAAAATTTACTTTTGTGGGTTACGCCCATCTAGAAAAACCGCGTCAATATGTAAGTGCAGAATATGCAAAAGTTTATACTTTTGTAATGTTGTTAAAACTAATTATTAGCTAAGAAAGATTAGTTTATATAGGAAATACATACTTATTTATCCATATTATCCATATTTTTCGGCAACAAATAAATTTTAAAATTTCGTAAATGTAAAAGAAATCTCAAATCGATACTCGTAACTTCCATAACTATTATTTCTTGTTCATATTGTTCATTTATTATGCATATGTTTAACGTTTATTCCTTTTCAAAAAGTTCAAAAATTAGGAATTAAAAAAATATAGCGAATATAAGGCTTAAACTAAAACCGATTATTTTATTTTTTACCAACAGTTTTGAATATATTTTATAATCTGTCTGTTTTAAAAACAGTAGAATATAATTTTGGCTATTATACTAACAATTCGTGGTTTTTAGTTTGTGAAGTAATTCTAAACTGAAGAATGATTGCGATCTCTTTATTGTACTGCTTCACCTATAAAAACTTCAAGAACTTTATCGAAATCGACCAAACTTTTGAAACAAAACAAAGTTCTATTTTGTTTTATTATGTTCTGCGTTCCACGAAAATTTCATAACGTGATCTTGAAAGCACGAAACTTGTATTTAATAATGTTTAGTATTGAGATATAGGCAGGTAGTTTCGTTATAATATTTTTTCATTGCACGAGGATGATTCCATTTGGTTGGTGCTAGCGTAACTTATATAGTAGATAAATGATGGCGATATACTTTAGCGATTAGTTTACCGTGAAAAGGTGTGTCATATGAACGTTAGTAGATTTATAAAACAATTAAGCAGTCCTTTAAAATTGTATGATTTCAATTTTAATAAGTAGATAACTATAATTTCGAAGTTCTCTTCCAACAACTTGGATTCGTTACTTTATCCTTTATTTTTATTTCCATATATCCAAGCATATGGTTTTATAGACTTCTGGAAAGTTTAAACCCATCAAAAAAATTCTTCAATTTTTTTTATATAAAACAAAAGACATTTTAATACTCATTCGGTATAAAGCTTTTTATTTTGCAACTAGTTAATTAAAAAGTGATTTAATATTCTGTAAAGGCTTTTCTTTAATGCTTAAAAAACCGCACTTTTGTCGGTTATTCTTATTTCACAGCGATAAAGAATCTGTTGCAAGGTTTAAAATAATCCTTTCTCTTCGGTCTGCAATTTTTAAAATTAAATTTTAATTAATTGCTCAAAATTAGATAAATATGTTAGATATTTGTTCTTGTTTGTAAACCTGACTTACAAAAATATTATAAATTAGTCAGATGCCGTTAAAAATATAAGAAATTTAATAATCAATATTCTATAAGCATAGGTATGTTTATCGAAAGAAAAATCATGAAATTGAAATTGCAATAAAGGCTCGTTTATATTGTAGTAATCCAAAATGATTGGTTAAATGTTTCTAAATTACCAGTAGATACAGTTGTACGAAATTCCTTCAATTTTTTCTTAAACGATTGAAGAATACCTATCTAAAAATACACACAATCTGAGTTGTAATTAGATAGTTTGGTTTTACGGTTTAAATAGGGCCAAAAAGGTAATTAAAAATTATAAAGTGCGTCGCCTAGTTACTTAATTTTCTATCAAAAATACATTAACAAGGACGCAATTTTTAAGTTTACGAACCTGCATTGTTAAACATATTATGTAGGTAATTACCTACTTACATTTGAATCTTTTTTCAATATTCATTTAAATATGTAGGACGATATGTAGTTTCTATGTGTTTGAATGTGTTGTCTGTTAGTTCATAAGTTGTTACGGGAGCGTTTTCTCATTTTCTTCGTTTTAAACAAAACCCCATTCTTTAGATAACCTTTTGTTTAGTTCAGGTAGGCAAGTTACGGGCACTGAAAATATGGCAAGGTACAAATACGTGCCTATTTCTAATTTATAAAGGATGCGTTAGTAATAACGGGAAAACAAATTAATTTGACATGCCTAAGTATATTGACCACAAAAGTAAATTAATAATTTATTTAAAGGTCATTTTATTAATATGTTGCACGCCTCTAACCCGATGACAAATATTCATATAGGATTTTTATTTTTACTAATATAAGTAGGTATCCATAACTCAAGTAATGATAATTAATATGAATACCTATTATTATATTGAATCTAAATTAAGTAAAAGGAAATAAATAAAATCTTTATAATGTAATGTAATATGACATGCTTCTATAATTCTATAACTGAGCCAGACGAAAGTTCGAGCTATCAGATTACCCCCTCGTAATTATAATAACACTCGATTTTGTAAGCATCAAACAAAACATAAATTGTACGTTTTTTTTATATTTCCTTACATTAATGAATAATGTCATGTTGCTGTATTATTTATAATCATTTCTTAAATATTATTAAGGGTAAGCTACCCATAATTCTAGCGTATTTTTCACACTAACCGTAAGTTTTCAAACAATGTCGATCATTAAAACCAAAATATTTGTATATGGTTACTAGTTTATCACTAGTATTTTGTTTACTTATGCATATACATACAGGGTGTTCAAGATCTCTCCTGCCAAATAAAAGGGTTAATAAATCACCCCTATACAAAAACGTTTCCTAAGCGAGCTACAGCCCTTTGGAAATGGCGCCTGGCCATCAATTTTTTTTCAGATATCTTCAAAACCTCGTTAATAACACACATTTACACAGTTCTTATTTTGTTGATTTGTCAAAGTCAACTCCTATTATTGGTACAAAAATTAGTAATAATGGGGTAATATATTAATGTGTATTCAAGAAAACACAAAAAGTTCTAATTGATTTTTCTTGAAAACTGTGCATCATAGCGATAATAAACAAAAGCGCCTTAACGTTAGAAAAAACAATAAAGCTTTTAAATTTGGCATCAGAAATGGCAAAAGGTTAAAGATAAAAATCGTGATTTATAATGTCCGTTAGCCCCTCCGAACGAGACGCTTGCGATCATAATAAAAAAATTCATATTTACACTAATAGATTGGACAAGTAAAAATTAATTAACGTGGAAAGTTTGATCATTTTTATTAACGTCGTTTTAAAGATGTCTGAAAAAAATTAATGACAAGACGTCATCTTCAAAGGGCTGTAGGTAACCCCCTTAAGAAGTATTTTTATATAAAGTCGAATAAACTCAAATCGACATAAAATCATCTCTAGAATTCGACGTTTTCGTTTGGCAGCAGATGTTCTGAACAGCCTGCATAGTGGTAATTTGAATGAAAAATTTTTATTAGTTATAAATTGTTATTGTAAATTTTAATTTTGTTAATTACGGCTGATTTTTGTAAAAACTAAATAAGTTAAAACGACGCGGATTTTACTGTTTTGCAGAAAATAATTTGCTTACGAAATAACAAGTTCTTACAAAAATTAATTGTTGTTTACAACAAAAAAATGATAAAAATTAATAGGTAGGTATGTTAAAATCAATTTAATTAATGAAACAGTAAACCTACCTACCTACCTACTTAATAAATTTTTGTTAACTTTTGCATACAGCGTTTAAAGTATTTAAATCTGCAAATTTTAGACTTTTTACTATAGATTTAAACATGTAAAGCGTTGCATTCAGAAAAAAAGTATCTTTATTTGAACATAGGTAATAGTTTTAACATAGTTAGAAATTTATTAAATTTTCTATAAACGACAATTTTGGTCAAAACAACAAATAACCACAACAGAGAACTAATTGTAAGCTTTCGAATTTAAACATTTGAAATGTCAATCATATTGTATGTAAAATATAAAAAATACATAAATATGTCAAATAAAAACCGATGGTTGACGAATTCAAGAAATTGCAAGAAGTGTAATTAAATATTTTACCTATTTCAACCCTTGGGGAACATTAAAGTGTAAATATTAACATTTTAATCATCTGAATTCGAAATAAAAGTAATAAAGGTCAAAATTTATATTAAAGATACCGGCTAGAAGAAACAAATGTTATTTTAAAATAACATACGCAATTACCATTCAAAAGTTAAATATCTCAGAGTTTTCCAATTTCACTTATGATATATAGTAAGATTGTTATCCAATGCAAATAATATCTATAGTATATGCGTATTGACTCTTAAATTTGATATCCTACCTATAGTAGTATTCTTATATTAAATTAATATTGTATATCATATTATTTTCAGGAAAACCATCGTTTTTATTTCAAGTAAATTGGGTAAGTCACTTTTATTACATTATTATAATAAATAGAAGAGCATTTCGTTTAGTAAGTAAACTATAATACATATATTAATATTAATAAGTACTTACTCAATTATTTACTAAAGATTTATCAATATTTGCTACGCACACACTATTTTTCAATACCATATTTGCACAGTATATTTACTAAGTAAGCGAATATATCTAGATATTCCTAAACAAGATATTTTGTATTATGTATTATTTATTTGTTGATTTGCTAATGTTAAAAAATATCATTTGTTAATAAATTCACGGAAATTATTTACTTAAACTCGATTATTTTTAACACACACAATCAGATCAATTGTATAGAAGTACGGATAACCCTCGTACAACGCGGGGGTAGATTCCAGAAATATTCACGCGTTCTAGAAATCGCGTTATATGAAGTACAGATTTAATACAAAATATAAGGATATGTTCCGTAATGTTGTTTTTTCTTTTTAAGTTAAGTATATCTAAAGATACCTAAACAACAATGACATTCGACAAAAACATATTTTATTCACTCAAGAATTCATAATAAACTGTTTGACAAATGCATAGCATAAAATTATGAAAATTGGAAATTGTGTATAAATTTCATTGCACATAGTAGATATTTAATGCACAAATTTAAAAATTAATGAAATAAATATTTTAATCGTTTTTACTGTCTTGGCATTACACAAAAACAGTAGGTATGTATAGGCAATAATTGCGTGTTTTCTCTTATATAAATTGCTGTTATACAAGCAGATAAATTTAACAAACGTACCTATGTGCAGATTTTTAAGTCGCGTGGTAAAGTGTATGAAAAGAAACGGTACAACAATTTGTAGATCGCAGAACCGTGTTATACAACGTGGTAGCCACAATTTATAAACGGCGTTGTATAGATACCGCATTATACGAGGATTACCTGTAAATAGTTGAAAATCGCTAATAAATCATTAAAGTACTATAATAACAAGATAAATAGCTTTTTCTTTTTCTTTAATATCTCAACATTAATTTATAGGACTATTATTATGTATTATAATAGAAAACAAAGTATTGTATAAATACCCCAAAAATTTCCGACCGAAATCCTATAGAATACGAGAGATTTTTAAGAGGAAAAATTCTAAAAGTATGCTTTATTTAATGATCATGAAACCTATCAACGCAATCTTTAAAATGTCAGAAAAACCTGAAATTGAAATCACAATAAAAACATATTTGATATGAAACAGACATAAATCACTATCGAACGATATATAACGAAAATAAATATGGTTGAAATACCTACCTAAATTAAATTAGCTGTAACCAGCGAGTAATGGTAAGAAATTTACTTAAAGTAACATTTGCACGATTTTAGTAAACAAACCACCAACTCGACAAAGGATGAGCTGATTTTAATAATACAATTAAAGTGACTTTTTTATGAAAATTGTTCGAAATGTGGAAACATAATTATTGTTTTGCTTTGTTGTCACAGTCCGCTCTCAAAATAAAGTAGGTAGATACTAATTAGAATTGCAAATTGATTTAGGTTATGAAGGTCCATACATGCATATTTGGAATTCTGCGAAATTCACCTTGTTTTATATATTTTCATGTTAAATAACTTCTGTTAGGTACAAATTATTATCGATGCTTTTAATTTTATTTAGAATACGTCCTCGTAAATTAATCTTTTCATTTTATGACCTGTAATATGTTAGTTAAATCCTTATTACTAAACACGATAGTCATAGGAGGCCAAAAATTATTGTGTAATTTTCGATTTCAATTCGGATTAAGTAAGTACTAGTTATCTATCAGATCTTGCCTGAAATAATGTGCAAATTATTTTATTTTAAACTGAACTAAGATTATATTTGTTTAAATGTGATGATAAATGGTGTTTTCATTGTAACCAACTTGGTGGCGTTTGCGATAGTAGGTATGTAAGTATAAGCGTACACAGACCACACACCAAACGTTCAATTTACCGGAAGCTTTATCAAAATTTCAACTAAAGCCTACGTGATACTATCAATCGGTTTGATCAAACTGAGATGATGATGTCGCGTGACGTCATTACAACAGTTTGTTGAAAATTTTTAGAAAAACTTCTATTCGGTCAATCAGTTTGATGCGATCTGTGAGCCGATTGGTTAATTTAAATAAAGAAAAATGGCGCGAAAGTGACGTTTATGGTTTTGTATATCTTTTGTTGGTATTCCGCCATCTTCGAATTTGTTTCTGTTTAAAATAAAGGAAAATAAGTAAAAATCAACGAGAAATAAAGTGAGGATTATGTAAAGTATTTGAGTGAATGTATAGAAGTGGGTTAAAAAACTTTATTGGAATATTGGCGGGTAATTTAATTTACGCCAATCAGGAGCCGTATCGCATCAAAATATTATGTTAACAGTTTGATGGCGTAACAAGCAGTTTGAGCAGTTGGTGGGTACCTGCCTACAACCCTTTCAAGGCTACAACTTATAATTTTAAAATACATCGTCAGTTACATGCATTCTTATCGAGTAAACATAAACTCTTTTCGATTACTTACATATATTCGTGGTTGTTTATTAATCAATTACCTTACCATGTTTAATGTTCAACAACATTACCCTTTACAACAGTAACAGATTAATTACCCAACTTAATACCTATAATGATCGCATCAACAACGTGATCTGATTGAAACAGTTGTTTTATCTTGAACTGTAACTCTGAAAATAAATTCATAAAAAAGGTTAAATTTATTTTCATCTTCCCATTATTTTAATTTGAAATTGTTTGTATAAGCATTTGAATCAATGACACTGAGCTATTGCTTCTTGATTGTGTAATTTCTTGTTTCGTTGTTATCGATTTCGATTCGACAAAATATGTATATTGTTTTATTGTTAATATTGTTTATTTATTTAATGCCTAATGAACGAAGTTTTGTTATACTTGTGTATAATAATTCAGAAACTATTGACAAACAGTAACTTATTATTCCAGGCGTTATAAATTTTCGAAATTAACCCATTAACGTCCAGCGTCCTATTCATAACACGGTAAGAAAAGTTTCTTACAAGTAGGTAATTTTACCATAATTTTCCAAGCTTTTTTTATGAAATGTAGTTGTGGTCGTGAAATTAACAGCTTGTACATATAACAGTTTTAGTAATCCACCGCAAATCGATTTTCCTCGAGGGCCATGGCTCTAGGCACGCTTTACAAGTGAAGTATCCACCTACATAATAATATTATGTGCTAATAAAACGAAAACTTCACCGTCCTTGGGATTTATTACCTATTTAAAAATATACACGTGCTTTAGATAATGATGTAAAATTTCGGATAATCTATAATTACCTACATAGGTGCACGTTTTTATTGACGGTTATAAATAAAACATCTAAAATATTTTTGAACAATTTCATTTAGCACGGAAAATATATATTATGTAATTCGGTTATTCGAGTTATTATTTAAAGCCGGAAACTGCGAGAAGCAGAAAGCAATCGATCTTTTAATTTAATTTATTAACGAAAGAGCGTCCTAGTATATCTATATAGTCCTTATGGCAGTGACAGAGCTAATTACAATTAAGGAACATTGACCGTATCTATTACTTATGGCGATAGATTTAGAGCGCGTGCTAAAAATATTGTTAGTCTCATAAAATGTGACGCAATTGAATAATTAAACTATGTCTATTAATCTATTCAAGATGCCGCACTATATCCTAAAGAGATAATAAAAAGACTAACATATTTTATATACATAATATCAACCATATATATATAATACACATTACGCACCCTCAAGAACTGTTATGTCAAAATTTTAAAAAAAGACGAATATGTACCATCTTTTTTATAGATAAACGACGTTAATGTAAAATTATACTAACGTTGGCAAAAAAACAATTTTCATTTCATTTACCGTACATCCTAAAACAATTAACTAAACCATACAAAAACGTTATTATTTAAGTTCATTAGTATTCCTCTTCGTAAGTTAAACAATAAAGTGTTGTTTATATGCGTTTCAGACGACGCCAATTCCTTCACAGTTCATGCCAACTTCATTCAACATGCTTACGTTCTGACTAATTTATACATTGTAAGAAAATAAACGCCCATACGTCGAGTTGAAAAACTTTAGTACCTGCCTACGAATATAAATTTACGGGAAGTTTGGTTTTTCTGAAAAAATGTTTTAATTTATTTTTATTTTAGGCAGTCACATTGTTTCAGTAAAGTTTATCGCGTAACTTTCATTTACCTTATATTAAATCTTTGTCGACAATATTAAAATTTGTAATCCTACGTCTGACGTGAAAGACTTTTTTTTTAGTTTAGTTTTTCGCAGTTATCTTTATTTATTTATTTTTTAAATATATGTATAGGAAATTCCATAACTATTAGAATTTTATATGTAGCTTTTATAAAGTTTGTCTATTTTATTATATATTTTTAATATTAAGTAAAATTATAAAGCGAATAAACGTTATTGAGATATTTTCCTCTTTACGGCATTTACTAAAACAACAGCCTGAAACAATTCACTAAGAAGAACCACAATGTCTAAAACTCGAACAAATATCTGAAGAGTACGGTACCTATGTATAGTTACTTCGAGAATTCATAAGCCCCGGGCGAATCCGCAAAATGCTTACTTAACGTTAACATTGAAATTTTCGTTCGTGAATACATTACCTACTTAACTTTTTTTTTAATTTTCGACCGATACCTACACATCATCTGTTCGAGTGACATTTGGCAACAACATGTAATAATAACCGTTAACGGTTTTCGAAGAATTCGTTTTAAAAATTTCACAACTTTTTTCTAAAAATGCCTTCACATTTACTAATGAAGAGTTAAAAATAAATACATAGTCACACATGAATACAAATAACGCAGACGACATTAATCACTGAATACATAATTATCAACAAGCTTTTACTATCTGCTCTAACTCTTCTGCAGTTGTGGTTTGGGAAACAACCACTTCAATTAAATTTGTCCGTTTGAATTAACCGACTGACTCATTGTTGATGATGTTGACCGCGTCTAATCTAATAATATTTCGTTTATCTTTATGAAATATTTTAAAACATTCTCAAATTTACGCTTAAACCATTAAACGACTACCAAGTTTTCTAGTTTTATTTCCACATTTTTCTATTGAACTCGACAAGGTACTACAATAACTAGATGCTTAAAATTTGAAACACACTTTTGAACTAACTTTATAAAAAGTGACACTCGACACACCAAAGTTTGTAAAACAAAATGCTCCTATTATGATTTTTCATATTAAATAAGAGAGAACAATTTTGAGTGTGCAGGTATGGGGTTGATTGATTCGCCTGTTAACGATATTTTATGCAATAATATAGTAAAACCATAAGAAACCGATAGGTACCTACTAGTATTTTCTATGTTTTTCATTTTAACTGTTATTTATCATTTTACTATTATTGTATAAAATATCTATTAGGGTAGCGAATAGATAAAGGGTCGTAAACAGTCGAATCTACCCTATTTTACTATTTAAAAAACCATAGTCGTGAAGATTAGTTGTAGCAGTTACAGTAGCCAAATGCCTAATGGCGGTTCCTGGTGCCTTTCGGGGTGTGCTACTAACACCAAAAAAAAAAAAAAGTTACAGTAGCCAATTACTATCTAATACCTAGTAGATATTTTTATTTCTGATTTCAAAATTTCGAAACGTTTCCTTTACTCGATTGCGTAACATTTATTTACTTGCTTCGATATATTTCCCATAAAGCTCAGCACCATTTCCAAAAAAATACAACAGTTTGTCATCTACGAGAAACATTCCACCACCTATTAATTTTGTTTCTTAAAAAACAACTTACAATTTTTCTAGAGCTGAATTCAAACCATTTTTCTGTAGTGCACCGGTATTAAAAAAAAACTAAAACTTTATTTTTGCTTATAATTTATGAAAATTAAAAATAAGCAACACACGTTGCATTCTTTGTTCTTGACTGATATTGGACTAATTTGCTCGGTATAAAAATTAGGTAATATCGCTCGCGATTATAGGTATTAAACAAAAGTACAATCCCGATATCAAACAGTTTAAAGGGCAACCAAAAATGATTCGAATAGGTTTAGAGACGCCCTCATTTTCTCATGCAAAACTTATAATGTCATAAAGTTTTAGTCGTAAAACATGTGTGCAAATAAAATGAACGTAAATTTAGTTGATACATAATATTTAATTAAAATTGTAGATATCTATACTACTTACGGAAAAATCAAAATTTAATTTTTTAAAATATTTTGTAGAAACTTAAATATAGAATTACGTAATAAAGCACAATATGTTTATCTAAAGATCTTTTTCTGTGTAATTTCTTAAGCGGAAATGTCGTTTGGTAGATCTCGTTAGCACATGTGCTCTTAGAAGCAATTTTAATCGCAATAGTAACTCTTTTATACTTAAGTTAATCGACCTCTTTATTTATGATTATACATCAATACAATCGTATCAATAGAAAAAATGGCCGAATTCAATTCACTTCAGTTGTTCAGTTTAGTAGATATTTCTGATTATTCTTTGAATTGTATTTTAATGTTATTTTAGAATAATATTTGAATATCTACATAAATAATAAGAATAATAACATATCCTAATATCAAATTATTCTAAAAATTGGAGAAAATATAAGTAATTTAAATGTAGGTATAAAATGATTAATGAATACAATAGAAAAAATTCTTTTAAGTAAATAACGGTTACTTTGAACATGTGGTTTTAAGGGCTCGATGAGTTGAATTAAAGAAATGTTAATATTTTTGTAATATTTAATTTATGTCCTGCATGTAATTGTTAATTTTTTAATACATTCGAAAGGTCGTTTTCGTATGTATAAGGCTGCTTATTGTTGTTGACGTTGTAATTAGTGATAAAATTTAAACTGTGTTAACGCACAATATATAGGTACTACATAAATAATTAAAATTATAAGAAAAAATATTCCCACTGCTTCTTTAAAATATAAGTAAGTACCTACGTATTTTATTGAAATTTTTAATATGCCCTCATTCTAGGGGAATTCACAAAATTTCGCGACTAAAATAAATAATAACAATTTAGCTTGTCGAATTTTCTTTCAAACAAATTTTGTCGTTTCGCGTTTTCGTGTAGATACACATTATATTTAATAGTTAATTGTTCGTTATTACGTTCCTTATCATTATAAATTCAATTTTTTTATAAACCATAACCTTTTCTATTAACCGTAAGGAAAAAGGCGTTTTATAGTCTTCTTTCTACCCTGTATGTACCTATATTATACAAGAAGAAAACAATTGGTTAAAATTATAGAATTTTTGCGTCCGTCAGAGAGTGAATAAAAATTAAGGAGTAATAATGCTAGAGACTTTATTAAGGGTTTTAGAAATAAAAAATGTTTTAACAAAAGTTTGATATCTAGTTCTCTGCTACATTTCGACGATGTTCATTTATTTTTGTTTTAAATCATATCATAAATTTTCAATTGTTCTAAATTTTGGGGTCTGTTGTTGTAAACGGGACTTTTCAGATAACCCCACAAAAATCAGGGGATTTAAGTCTTAACATATTCAAACATTAAACTTGATTTTTCTAAAAATATTTCTTATACAACCTAGTTATAGTTATAGTTGGTTATAGTAACCAATAATTCAAGTTTAGAACAGTCATCTACTATATAATATATCGTCGAATATATAATCTACACAATAAAATTAAATATTAAAACGAATTGATAGGACATAAACTTAAAGTTGTAAAAAGGGTAAAATGTGCGGATGGCCGAGGTGCTGCAGTCATAAAAAAAAGTAATGAGTGGCGGTAAATTTAAAAATACATTACGAGTATGGGACGATAATAAGTTTCATTCCAATTTTTTTTTCTAGCGTTTCACTGATAAATATTTTAATACATACTTATACATATTTATAAGGATGTCGTGTTGATGTTATTATTAACATTTTAAAATTCAGTACATGTATGATATTGTTCATAATAAATTAGTAAATAATGGTACTTTTATGAAGTTTTTAGTAACTGTTTTACTATAACTTAAGCGATAATCTTCAACGCTAATACGAGTTAATAACGCTGTTTTGAGATACCTACTGTTTTAAGCAGCACAATTCCCAGCCCTTAATACCTACCTACCAAATTTCTTTTCGAGTGTTTTCCTTTGTGCGTAATATAATAAATGGGTAGTTTACAATTTTTTTTTTGATCTTCGTATCGTTCATGTGTCTCGATAGAGTAAATCCAGGTCTACATTATGTGTGTAAAGTTTAAATCAGTTTCAAAATGATCAATTTGCAGTGTAAAAGCGCAAGAGGAAACTTTATGGGTTATGTTATAACTTCCAAATTGTGTTTAAGCGAGTTTCCCCGTTTCCTAAGCATCCTAAATATATTTACTACAGTAAAATATTTTGAAGAACGCGAACGTTTTATGTATAAACAACGACGTACTTACATACATTACCCATGTAGGTACGTACGTACTAACGCAATAGGTGGTCGTTATTTATTTTACGGGCGACGTTATACTATGTTGACTGCTCTGTAATTGATATTTCGTTTCTTATTTATTATATTACCATTAGATCATAATTTCAGGTAGTTTAGTTCATATTGCTTTTCAAAAATTTATTTCGCGAAATTAAAAATATTTTATCGATATTAATAATATATAACGAATAAACCTACCTATGTATGTATAATTGCAAACAAACCACAACAAATAAAGTTAGGTAAAATCTTAACACTTGCGCAGAATAAGTTGGTTGTCTAGACTTTCCTAATAAATCAATATCTACCTAAATATCAAGTTTTTACTTGAAGTTGCAAAAATAGTGAAACAATGAAAAATTCAAACCACAAATAAAACAGAATTCGTGATAAGCTTTGCGGTCCTCGAATAGGATGTATTGATAAAAAAGGGTTTTGGAAACCGACCCGCATAAATTTCCTTCAGGCACATGCTGCTGCATAGAATTACTAAGATCTCTAATGTTATCTGTGTGAAAGACGGCGCCTTGCAGCTCTGTTTTAGATTTTCAGAAAGGACACTGCGTTAGATATCGATCTTGAACAATACTAAATCGTCTTTTTAATGAATTTCTATTATTAGATATATGAGCCCTCGAAATGTTTTTATTTCTATTCCATTGTCAGACACAAAACTTACGTAGGATATATGTTCTTTATAAAATTTAAAATGAAAATTTTAATTAACTAAACTAGCTAAAGTTGTGATTTAATATAGCTTATTCGAGTAGTACATTTAGCTTTTAAGTAATAAAAACCGAAGTGCCGCCGCGCCGTTAACGTATAAAATATACGATGATGCTTCTGTAGCGGTTGCTTTATCCAGAATAAAATAGTAACGAAGCTTCGAGAACTTCTAAGTTTATTAATTTGTAAACATGTCAATATAATGTTGGCAGTCAATTCTAGTCATAGATAAGTAATACAATAACTGAATTGTATTTTAACAATAATATTACAAACAGTTGATATGAAATGTTTTCCATGTTGTTTTCGAGGTAGGTAAACTTTATCACTCATGATTCATTATATACATTTTTATTGCCTTGAAGGTTCAACTGACATACCTATTAAGAAGACTATTTGGTTGTAGTAAAGGGAAATAAAATTATAGTTATAAAATGGAAGCATAGAGAGAACAGAGGTGCACGGGTAGATTTTTAGAAGGGGCGACGGCGAATAGGGATCTTAACAACGATGGTAGGGACATGTAACCTCTAACCTAAAAATATACATATTGCAGAACTAAGGGGATGCTTAAGCCCACTCTTATTAATAAAGCCCTGCCCCCCCCCCAACGGTGAAAGCATAAAAACAATTACGTAATAGCTATTTATGAAAAAAAGTTCTACAATAAAATAATGCTTTACGTACGATTTACAGGGGAGATTCGAAAATATGAAATTGACTCGAGAATTTCTCAAGATACACGAAAATATTACTTAAAAAAGTTATTTAGTATTACGAGATAAAATATGAAGAATATGATATTAAATATGAAGTTATAGCCATATAGAACAAAAAAGCACATTTTTCTTTCAAAATAATAATGTTGACCGTTTTACGATTGTTTCCAATGCCACCGTTTCTATTGTTAACAAAAATAAATTAGAAATTTTTAGTAGCAGTTTCAACTGGCATAATTTCTAGTTAGTAATTAAGTGAAACACAAATCTAAAAAAACTTTCTTATAATATCCGATAACAAATCACCCTGCAATACTGAATAACTTTTCCAAATAATAATTTCATGTAATTAACACCTACTGCATTTCATTTTTTCATATACGGCAAAATATACTTATTCCAATTTTTACAAGCGAATTTTAAATTTGAAAATACGCAAAAACTTCACCAATAGATAATTTAATTTTTTAGTTTACTGCCCACTTAATTTTTTCCACGTATCCGAAATGGTTACTGTATGATAAATAGGGGTTCCATTTAAAATTAGAAAAAGTTTATGTCCTAATTCAAACGCTACACTGATTATTAAATTTGTTCCTATGCCCGTTTTCCTCCGACTCGTGAAGCAAAAATTTATTTCAATTTAAAAAATGACAGGAAATGAATTTTGCAATATACATATCTATGTAAAACTCAAAATAAAGATATGGAATATTCTAAATGGGCCATAAAAAACGGGAGTGGGTATGTATAAATTAGTCATAAAAATCGGAGGCATGACTTGTAACATCGATTTTTATAAATCTCACGAACTTATATATATTTATTTATTTAAAAAGAGATTGAATAAAAGTTCGATTTTATAATAAAACGAGATTTTCGGATATAGAAATTAAAATTTGATCGATACCACTACTGACTAAAATAACTTTTAAAATTTATAAAAGCCTTCGACAGGTATGAAAAATCCTTTATTTAAAAAGTTCGTCTATGAACATTTTAAATGACTAATTTATTGTTTTTATTGTATCGATTAAAGTTATTTTTAGCGAACATAAATTACGACTTGGTTATTATTGATAATGTAAGTATGATAATGAGCATCTTAACTTAATAAATAAATTATTAAAGATAGCTCGTTAAATTCGAACGTATATACTACAAATAAATATTTAAACATCAAATATCGCAGCACAAACTCCGGATAGGCACTTCTTTGCCTCTTATTACTTTGAAATTTGTTTACAAACGTTATATCAAACTCCTCACTTACATTCGTCCGAAATTATTTACCGAGAGAAATATAACCTACCCGTTCATGTTGCTTTTAGATATTTTCGCTTTATATACCTACGTAAGCCTAAAATATTACTTTCTTTATAGCGGCATCGTATAACCCGGTTTTCTTCGAAATAAAAAAATTCGTCAAAAACAAATTTCTTTACACATAATCAATCAAACGTCACCCTTATTTATATACGATGCCACCATATGGAGTGGAAATGTTGTTTATTTATTTTGAGTTGTCTTAATAATCACACACACACACACACACACACACACACACACATATATATATATATATATATATATATATATATATATATATATATATATCTTATCTTTGTTTAGGAACCAAAACAAACAGGGAAGTACGTACATGCTACAACATTTTAATATTTATATTTTAAATGTAGGTACCTAAGAACCTATAATAATCATAAAAGGAACGATTTGCTTCCTATGACTCGACTCATCCGTGATAGGCAGGAAATGTGTTGCCCGCATTTTATTAAATATTTTTTATTCCTTGATGTCGGATGTTTTACTTGATTTATATTAAAACAATTTACTTTTTAAAATTGACTAGCTAATGCATTAAACAAATATTAATTAAATATTCAAGAAATCGAAATATATAGGTAGTACTTATCGCAAATTCCAGTGACAACTGAAAATGAAACCCCATTGTCAGTTTATACGAAATATTTTAAACCGTATTATGATTATATTAATAATCATTATTGTGTCTAGACGTGATGCGATATAGAGACAAAAACAATCCATTATGACTGAATTAAAAATATAGGACCACCGTGTTGAAATATAAATTGTCTAAGCGGTATATAATTATAGTATCTTTTCAAACAATGCCATAATTGTAGGTTAAGTAACAAACGTGTACTATTATCTACAACTTTTAGTTTTAAAAAAATAACATTTGCAAAACACATTTTCTAATATAAGTGCGATTGCCGGATAATTTTATTAACTTTTATTATTATTTCTTTAATATACAGTAGAACCTCGTTTATCCGGCCTTCGATCAACCGAGCCTCCGCGTTATCCGAGGCAACGGACTTACCCGAGCACTCCGCATTAATTGAGGTGTATGCTCGGATAATACGGAAAAACTCGGATAAAACGGATGAAGCCGCTATGCCGATGCAGTACGCGCGTGTTATCCGAGTTTTCGCTTATCCGAGGTACCCCTTCCCCACATTACCTCGGATAAACGAGGTTCTACTGTATTGCTAATATTTTGCAGAATATATATTTAAAAAGTTTAAAAAATCCAAACTTTAATGATTTTAACGTAATGTTATATTTGATGTATCTACTACCGAATTATTCTAAAATTATATTATGTATTTTTCAAATCTTATTTTTTACCTAAAAATTTCGTCAAAAATAATCGATTTTAACCTAAAATATACCTACAAAGAAATCTCGGTTTTAGTATCCAAAAAATTAGTACCTAAAAATTAGTCGAAGTTTTATAAGTTTATAATTAATCGTTTTGTGTAAATTAGGTAGGTATTAATTAATCAAAAAGTAACTGGAGCGTCTCTCCAGACGCGTAAAACTATTTATAATAAATGCCTGATCATTAACAAGATATTCTTACCAATAAGTACCTACTACAAATTCATAAAATTCGAACAATTGTGTTACGTTTGCAGAATTTGTATTATTGAACAACGTATAGATACACAAACATTAAAATTCAAAGTTTGTTTCTCAAACATTTTTATCGAGAAGTACTGTCACAAAAGTAAATAGCAACAATGGGAATAAGAATAAAATCGTTACTAACATCATACGATGTAAATGTTAAATTATATTAACAATAAGAAAACTTCGATTTACCTATTACTGTATACTGATAATAATTGCGTAAAGTAAATATGTTCATTTTAAAACAAAATGATTCATGTTATGGCGTTTTCCTAGTTCAAATAAATATTTTCATGTTATACTTGATAAAAATTTGTAATTTTACATTTTTATTTTTCAAGGAAAAGTAATAATTTTTGGTGAACATAAGTAGGAGTAATCAATTAACTAAAACTTCTTAAACATTTTGGGGTTAGAGGTAGTATCAAAAAACCTATTACACAATTTTACAGATCTTTACTTACTTAGTATGTAAACCAAAAATTATTAAATTTCGACAAAAACATTTTTAATTTTCGTCGAAATTTAATAATGTTTGGTACACATGCGTAATAAGTAAATGTCTTTAAAATGGCGAAATAGTTTTTTTAATATCACCTCAGAAGAATTAGAGTGCACTACCCTTAACATTTCTAACCCCAACAGTTTTCAGAAGTTTAAGTTTTTAAATTTTTAAGGATATTTTCGGATTACCCAGACATTTTAGGTTAAAAAAGGGTACCTACTGTTGTTTAGTTTCCATAAAATGAACTGTAATACAGAAAATAGTAAATAAATAATAAGGGATGCAAAGTATCCTAGATATTACCATTACTTTTAATTAGATATTAGGTATTTGTATGCTTTTCATGAATACGGTTCATTTTATCGAAATTAAATAAGAGCACCTTGTTTATTCTAAAATAGGTGAGGAATTCGAAAATGTAGTTAAAAATTAAAAAATGTAAACCTCTGAAATATTTTTGGGTTAGAATGAATAGGGGTAGTGCATTCCTGGCTTCCCTCAAATGATATAAAGAAACCTATTATACCTTTTAAAAATTTTAATTTATTACTATGTACATCAAAATTATTAAATCCCAACAATAAAAATGTTCATTTAAAAAATTGATTTTTATCCTTCAACGTTGGGAGTGAATATTTCAACAGGGAAAAATTTATAGGAATTTGTGGCGTTATTTTGACGTGGTTTATACGTTCCCGAAAGATTTTTACCATTTCCTGGACACACCCCGCAGTTTGTCGTAAGAATTGTTTAAACAATACAAATACTTGAGTGCGCTAACCGGAACGTTTCAGATTTCAAATAATGTAGTATAACAAATATTTGTAAAAAAGTTTCATCAAAATCGGTTCTGTTCTTGTCGGTTCCGAATTGAATAAAATAGTTGAAATGTGAAAACGATAAAATTATTTGAAACACCTTCTTGCAATTCTTATTTCTAGGAGCAAGGGCTCGTTTAACTTAAATGACAAGAGTCGCAATTAATTAGTCGCAAGAGCTAAACTGAGCGAAAACGTGTTAATAAGAAGCTGAAACAAAGAAAAGATGGGTGGTACGTGAACGATAAGATACAGGAAAAGAAATTTAAGTAAACCTACTATTTAAAAAAAAATGTAAATGAACCGAGAAGCTGAAAAAGAGTGAAAAAAATCTAAAAAGCCGATAATGTACGAACGATAATTTTCCGACTATCGAGTGGAGTGTTTCAAAGTAATAAATATTGTGACACGATGTACGCGTCGAGATTGTAGGGTGCTAAAGCTAGCCGCACGTTATCGATTTTAGCAACAGTTCTACCGGTACGGTTTAATACAATAGTGATTGACGATAACCCGACGCATAAAACTAAAACGAACAAAATGTGTGACTGTTTCGTATGTTTATTTTTTTCCGAGTCAGAAAAATTTACCATGGAATTTTGATATGATTGTAGGTGCGTTTAAGACGAGTTTGACAGATAAAATGACTTAAAATCGACAATGATAGAATTACTATGTTCGATAAAAGTTGTACGGGTTAACTCGTTAACATTCGTCGTATAATTTTAATTAAAATACAATATTTAAAAGAATTATTGGATCTGACATTCTAAATTTTCAGTTTTTGTCTTTTAATTTGTTTAAAAATGTCGGTGTTTTTGTTATTGAAAATCTTGAAGCGAACAAATTGAAAAATATCGAATGTAAAAAGTACCTACTACTTACCGTGTTGTACAGTTTTCGAATAATACAAATGTGTCGAAAAACAGATTTTTAACTTGCTATAGGTTCTATCTAAGCAGATTATCTAAAACCTGCGATGAATTACATTTTCAAAAGACTACATACAGTTGTATGCAAAAGTTTCCGGCCAAACAAAATTTTGCGATTAAGTAATGTATAAAGGATGCGAAGTGGAAACACAAATATATCATCACAAAATATCTTTATTATAGAACCAAAATGTGTAACTAAATATTTTCAAGTAACAGTTAATAAATATTTACAACAAAAATAACAATTTTCACCTTTTCATAAGTGTCCGGCCAAATTCCAAGAAGCTACAATTCGCTCTGATTCGTTTATGTTATCGGTTACAAAGGTATGTAAACATCGAGAACTATATTTCTTTCATATTCTACCTTTAGTATTAATCGGTTAAGATGCCTAAACGCACGTCTTTAGACATACGCGAAGTAGTAATTAAGTTACACAATGAAGGGAACGTTTCACGTGTAATAGCCAATCTTTTGCCATTAGGAAAATCCACTGTTAACGATATTATAAATAAGTGGAAGACTACAGGTGATCTAAAAGATAAACCTTGTCCTGGAAGGCCCAGAAAAACAACGAATCGTGTCGATAAAATTATTAAAAGAAAGGCTGTCGTAGACGTAAAAAAAGAATGCTGCGATCATCGCACGTGAATTACGCGAGGAAAATTTAGCTGACATTAGTCAAAGTACTGTTTCACGTAGATTAAATAAAGTGGGACTTTTTGGACGCGTTGGAACTAAAAAACCACTAATTAGTAAAAAAAATAAGAAGGCCAGATTGGAATTTGCAAAAGCACACCAGTACTGGACTACTGAAGAATGGAAAAAAGTGCTATTTTCAGACGAAACTAAAATTAATTTGTTTGGAAATGATAGGAGAAGATATGTTCGTCGACCTAAAGGTACTAGAAATTCTTCTAGGTATCAAATACCAACAGTAAAACATGGTGGAGGTGGTATTATGCTTTGGGGTGCATTTTCATGGAAAGCCGTCGGTCCACTTCACAAAATTGAAGGCAACATGAACGCTGATATGTATAGAGACATTCTATCAGTACAAATGCTACCTTATGCTCGTCGAAATTTGCCACGAAATTGGATTTTTTAGCAAGATAATGATCCAAAACATCGATCGAAGCTACTCCGAGAATTTTTCAGGAAGAAAAATGTTCGAGTTTTGGAGTGGCCGAGTCAATCCCCAGACTTGAATCCAATAGAACATTTGTGGTAAGAACTCAAACTAAGAATAGGAGTTGAAAATCATAGTAATAAAACTGTTTTGTGGGAGAAAGTTCAGGAAAAGTGGAAAAATATCTCACAAGATCGAATCGTCAAACTCATTGAGTCAATGCCTCACCGATGTGCCGCCGTGATAGCTTCGAAGGGTATGGCTACTGAGTACTGATGAAAATATTACATTTGTTACCATTTTTGGAATTTGTTCTCAAGTTATCGTGTTTTTTTTTCATGTTTAGTGGAGAATTTATATTTGGCCGGACACTTATGAAAAGGCAAAAATTGTTATTTTTGTTATAAATATTTATTAATCATTACATAAAAATTTTGAATTACACGTTTTGATTGTATAGTAAAGGTACTTCACGATAATATATTTTTGTTTCCTCTTTGCATCCTTCATACATCACTTAATCACAAAATTTTGTTTGGCCGGAAACTTTTGCATGCAACTGTATGTATAACTATATAATAGTGATTATAATTAGAACACTCTAAATATTTTATTGTAGGTATATGGTTGTTTATAGGCAGTACACGATGTTCTTGAACGTGTCAGATACGTGTGTCGTAAACTGTTAAATGGAAAGTAATTTAATCAAGTTAAGCAATTATGAGTTTCAGGAGTGTTCGTATTATAGGAGAGACAATCGGAAGTTAACGGTGCAACAAATACATCCGGTGTTGCCTGTAGTAGATACGTAACACCGAATAATTCCGGACGCAAAACAATAGCGCGCGCAATTGTGAATTGTCGTCGCTTTTTATGTATTCACGAAATATTCGAAGTCTCTAACAATATTGGAAAAAGGTTTACGACTTCGATTTAAACAACACTTCGAAATGAGGGCCTTAAAAAAGAATATGTAAAATAGAATTTGAAGAGCAGTTCGAGAAAACTTATCGGTAGCTGCTCTTCATATATGCCGGATTTATTGGTTTCTATCAGCCCAATTGAACGGGTTGGGTTACTTGACCGGTTATTTATTATTATTAAAGGCGCCCGCTTGATACTCGCGTGTCTGTTAGCTCAATTGGAATATGCGACACCAACCTATAATTTATCTGAACATCAAACGATATGTTCAAATTTTAAAAATCCGAAAAGTCGTCGTCACGAGTATTTACTCGAAAATGAGTAATGGCGAAAATTTAACCCCAGATTGTGTACGCTTTCCAAGAAAGATTGTCTCATATTTGCGTGTAATAAGTTTGCGGTCGGTCGCATGTTCTAGAATCCAAACATTTTCTCTTTGTGCTTTATGTGCTGCGCGACAATGTTCACTCGAAGACTGCTCGACTTTCGCAACCAGAAAATTAAATCGGTTGATGCCCCATAACATGTGTTTTACAAACGAACTCGTAAACTTAATACCGTTTATTAATAATAATTACGAAAACGTAACATGTGCGCTTTCAACTTATCTACATTTTAAATACAAAATTTGACTGTCTTTTAAATTTTAACGTTTAAGTGTAGGTAAGTCAAGTAACGAGGTAATAAAACATTATTTGCCGGATTGATCAACATCGCGGCTTTAGAAAACCAAAAGCGTTCAGATGTCTAATTTACCTATATCGGTAAAGATTTATTGTCGTCATAAATTTTGAAAGTAGAGGATTATAGTTTGGTTTTAGTATAAGACCTGCATTCACTCAACGGTATCTTCATATATCTAGCGATTAATTCATTTCCAACTTATCACTGTTAAACCGCTAAATTGCGTACATAAATTTTATAATTATATAGGTATAGGTAGGCAGGTGAATTTTAAACATTTTAGAATTATAATAAATATAAGTAAACCGCTTACAATCTCTTACTTTCTTAATTATCGTGAAAATATTAGAACGCTTCGTTCTTTTTTTTTTTGGTTTATAATTGTAGTTTATTGTTACCCCAACACCCATACGTATATATTATTTTATGTACTGTGAAGAAATCTCTAGTGCCTCATTGTAGACTATTTTCTGATCTAGAAATTCGAAATGATTTAATATCACCCAATATCAGAATAAATAACTTCATTTTCAACTTGATTGATCGTCTCAAAATCGAGGTTATCAATGTTATATGTTCTACTTTATTTTCACACATTCGTTCGTTTTTGTAAGTGCATTTTCCCAATTTTGGAATCTAACTTGTTCACTTAAAATCGAGTCGATAAATCTTCAATAAACATACTCGTGTAACTACCCAACTACCTATTAAATTTTAATGTTGTAGTCCAAAATTTTAAATCGAATTTCGACGATTTATCGTAATAAGCCACGATATATGCAGTCACTATTAAAATATAAGCCAAGCCACCACACGTGGTGAAGCGATGCAATTACAGTCTGCTTCGGTAGTCGACCGGAAATCACTTCAAACAGCGCTAATTATGAATCAAATCGGATTTTTATACTTACTTATATGATATTTACACATCGATTAGATTTATGTTTAACATTATCTATCCAATAAACTCGTCAAACACTCTATACGCACAACAAAGAATAAAATTCAACGAAACATTTCCCATGCCCAAAATATAATGGTTAAATCACTCTGGAAACGAGTTCTTAATAAAGATAAATCTAAACATAAACCAACTGCAGAGTTATTTTTGGTATTTAAACCCTCACCGAATAATAAGTTTGCATAACATTCAGCTTATACCCAAGCCTTTTATCCCACATAATATCGCGATATATCGTAAAATTTCGAGTTATGAAAACTAAAATGTAACCCTTCGTGTTTAAAGTTTTACACAAGAGATTAATCTACGATCGGGCACGCAAGACTTGTTCCACATATGGTGCCCAATAAACAGAATAAACTATAATAGAGTTAGAATATAAGTTTGTCACCTAACGATAATGGTTTAAAACTGGAGGACGCTAAACATTCGAAATTATCCCGTCCGAAGTTCTAATCTAAAACGTTAACGTTTGACGGACCATTTGTTTAGGTCTCACAAATAAATTACTTCAATTAATAACACTGGAGAATACGATTCGAACACGGAAAACTTTTATTTGAATTGTGCTGGAATTTTAAAATTGCCGTACCAGCAAACGTGGCTTAAATATTTAAATTGCACCTATATTTAGTTCTACAAACTCATCAACTATTATACTTTAACAATAATGCAAAGAAAACTGAGGCTGCAGATATAAGTACCTACCTACATACGAAACAGTAATAAGACTGGTCGTTGTTTTTACTAGCGAAATCCGGATTTTAATAACCACGGATAATAGGGAAATTAGAAATGTGGAAAAGAAAAATGCTTAGGAAAATATACGGTGAAAATAAAACTGATAACATCTGGAAAATGATTTTAACAAATCAAGAATTTAAGGAACCGTATAGGAAGTAATTATTAACAATAATTATTAGTAATTAAAGCACAATAAATAGTTAGATCGGCGCGTCGTGTAAAGAAGACGCTAAAGAGAAAACTGTCAAGAAACTTATTAACATATAGTGTTATAGTATTGGAGGAAATAAACTGTATAGGTAGGTATCCATGGAACAGGACATAAGAAAATTACCAGCTGTCAAAGGAAAACAGCAGATATTTAATCATTAACGGTCATGTTTAGTATTATGGAAGCCGTTAAGATGAGACTCGCATTACATTAATTACATGAATTATAAACATTAATGCCATTTGCGAAACATAAATTAATAATATAGGTATTGTAATATTTTAAAAGAAATTAGAGGAGCAACGAATTAAATAAAATACCACAAGTATTTCTGTTTCAATTATTTTTAGAAGATCATTCATTCTCGTTTACCTACAATGTAATACAATAAACTCTCGATTATCCCCGATCTTCCTTTCCTATTTTTTTTCTTACGACGATAAATTACACAAATAAAGAAGAGGTGTATTAACACAAAACAAAAACAGTTGAACGATTTTTGTGTGTAAAAGTAAACCAACAAACTACCGGGAATACCATTTTGTTTCGCAGCATATAAAGCCAATAAATAAATATCAACAATTTTAAATTCGACCGTGCTTAACCTATTACCTACTTTATCAAAAACAACTTATAAAGTTTTAATTAAACGATGTATTTATGCACTTAAATCTAAAATTAGTACATACAGCATGAACTTTACCTTATGTTAACTATACGTGTAACTATTTATGACTTTTTTACTATATAATTATATATGAATTATATTCAAATTATTTATCAATATCAGTCGTCGCTTTTTTTGCAGTCATTTTATAAAGATCGATTATTTTTAAAAACCTACTTGTGTACAGTGTTTACGTTCGAAGAAACGGTAATTCGTTAAAATAACGTCGTATCGTTTAATGAATATTTAAACAGTAATCCGCAAGCAAACAAGCTGTGCTTTTCAAGAAATTCTATGAAAGAAAGAACTTTCTTTTGCAACGATATTTGATAAAATTAAATTGATTTGTTTGTAATAGAATAATTGTATTACGAAGATAACAATAAAAAGATTCGCGAAAGTAAACAGTACCTACGCGTAGGTACTGTTGTTGTACGCGTTGTTTTCTGATAGTAGGTTATTATTAGGAGTAATTAAACAACAGATCTACTATTAAATACTTATACGTGTATTTCGTCAATAATGTGGCTCACATTTTCGTGTGAAAGTGTGGGGAATAAATTTTATTTAAAGCATTTTGACGGTAAACTTATTAGATTTAGAAATAATTACCAATGTTTACGGAGGGTTGATTTTTAAAGTGCGCTTTTTCGTAGTATCTCGCTTAATATTGAAAAATCAATCATTATTGTTATAAATTTTTTTTATTCCACATGAAATTGTTCATGTTTTGGTTTTAAAACGAGAGCTCTATCTTTAAAGATATGTGAGGTAGAGAAATGGTGGTGGTAGAAGACGCAATTTTGAGAAATGGCCAAGAAGTAATTTTGTACTCTACAATTGACTCTCTATCGAGTAAAACGGGTCGCTAAATTTCTTCATTCAATGCACACGACAAGCATAACGTTAACACAAACGGGTCTATTATGTATTTATACATAAATAAGTAATAATTTGTAAATAATATGGAAAACATTCAGCAACTAGATCCAGCTTACGTACAATTGATCAAAAATAAAATAGACACTTGAAAAACCGAAACGACGAAATTATATTGTTGGTATTATAGGTATCAATTTAATAGATATTTGACCCTTATTGCGAATTATTGTCCTAATTAGATTGAATCTTCGATTAACCCAAATCGATGTTACGACATAACATGTGCCTAATCAATGTTAATAAAAAATTAATCGAAGCTAAGTTTTATTTTATTATGTATATTGTATTAAGTGTGGTCAAGAATTAACTGTAGAAGTGATGTTTGATAAATATTCTGATCGAACGATTTTTTTACCTATATATGAAATAGTAACAAAACTTTTGATTTCGATTTCTTTTGATTTTCGATTTTGAAATCGAACAGTTCACCAATATATCTACATATATGCATCTTTTTATTATTATTATTTATTTTATGATCTTGAGATCGCTACCCATTGATCACAAACTGTTTTTACAGAATGAAATAAATTGTTATATAATCTTAAGACTGCTCTATATACAGTTTTGCACTTTTGATAAATTCACATAAAGCACTATTCACAACATTATTATTAAAATTTAACCAAAAAAGACACACTTACACACTTACGGAAAACAATAGAGACACAATAGATTGAACATTTAAAAATATATATGTCTTTCTATAGTATATTTAGAGCACTTTGATATTATATTGTTTAGATCCGCGATAACACCCATCTCACAATCACAATGTGAATCTTCTATAAATATATATACATGATTGTATCTTTGTAAACATTTATTAGTTTGCCCTCCGGTCTGTAATAAAAATATTACAAACTAGTGATAGGTAATTAATAGCTGGATAGCTCATATAATAGGTACAAAGTGCATTAGGTAAATTAATTTTTATGGAGTTTCATATTTTGAAGCTCTTGTAGAGATACACTTTTTGACCAAAGTGCACTTTTTTATCACGTTCCAATCATCTGAAGTTTCTCGACCGCTATGATATTAATACAAATAAAGGGTAATTAGGCTGTAATTATGACATAAAATAAAATAACGCAGTAGGCAATAAAAACGTCTATAGGCAAATAAAAATAGAAATGGTCGTTTTTATTACTGTCGACTTTAAGCGAAAGTCATTCATGCGTTTTATGAAATTTAGGAATACCTACCTACACATAAGCATTATTAGGGATGATCTTTGTATTTTATTGCAAAATACTATTCTCTTTCCATTGTTTATTTTCAATTCGTCGAAAAAATTACAACTCTTTAATAATTTAACCAACTACCTACCGAGCTTCAATAACAGAGTTTGCAATGGTACAGAGATAACTTTGAACGCCCCCCCCCCCGTATTTATGTTTATATAAATAACTATTTTTATGTATACCTATATGTTATTAATATATTTTAATTTAGTTGATAAATAATTATTTACCAAATTTCCGCAAATTTTAATTAGATATCGATTAGATTATCTATGTATGTGTTTTTCGTGCAATTTGTTCGAAAAACGTAAATTTTCAAAAATAAATGTACGTAGTTCCTGTATTTTAATTAAAATTGCGATTATGACGAAGTGTTTATAATAATCGTTCACTGTTCTACACAGTATGCACTAATTGAAATCAAAATTCATCCTAAGTAAGTATCTAATAATTGTAATAGTTTATAAGAGTTATAAATTTCAATAAGCAATACAATCGAGCAGGTGTTACACGATTACGTTCAATAAATTCCTAAATTATTGATTTAAAATTAAATTCCTAATCCTTTTTCTGTTTTTGAGCGCAAACTGTTGTTGCTCGTGTAACGTGATTAATGTTTAAAATGCATTTATTCTTATTACGAATCGAAATCTTGTCTGATAAACGAGATTTTTCATTATTAAACGGGAAACCGCAATTTTCAAACGAAATGCAATTCCATATATCGTAAATATCGCGGAAGCTCAAAAATAAATCGAAGATGAAATTTTAGATGATGATTATTATTCCAATGAACTTGTTTAGTTGTGCAATACATACATAGTTTACTGTTAAAACCGTTTATATACGCAGAGATGACTTAATAATTCGTATCTGCATTAGTTAACCTACATAATTAATAACGCTTTAAGTTTGTATACAAGCTACTCGGTAAACTGTCGCATTGTCTGTTTACCAAAACCCTAGTAGATATTACTGCATTAATATTGATTAGAACGAGCTATTCTGTCCATATTTGGACGATGTCGAAGTAAAGATTCCTAAAAAAAATGAATAAACGAATAGAAAATACAATTCTTCGTATAATACGAAGAACAAGTTAATTTTAACTATCCCAAGATCTATATTTAGACATTGATTGGCAAATGAATTCAATTTAATGTAGCCTAGGACCAATTAAGGACAATTAACGAACCTTTTGTTTTTATTTTCGTCATATACAAATAAACTCACTCGTATATAAAATAAATTTCAATAAATTCCTTGTTTTAATAAAAAAACAGGTGTATATTTTATCAATTCTTTTGTTAAGTACTTAGTAAGTGGTTTCATCGGATATAAAAAAACCTTTAAAATTTGAACGTTTGTTAAGTACTATAAATAGAAATAAAATTCTTAAGTGTGATATCTTCCGAAGATGAATTCTTTACGTTGCTTTTGACAATACGAATCTCCGAATCGCAAACTAAATAAGTAAGTATTAAAAAAGTACCCTCCTTATCGTAAAAAGCCACATTCGCCGCTAAAATTCTCGTTTCCGGTTGCTGTACGTGTAACTATACTTCTATCTTAAAGTAAGGATTACCGTTACACGAATTTGGATCGACCATCTTGACTTTGACTTTACTTGATACATTATTAATGTCACGCGCTATCTGATTACGTCATCGTATGGGGTGATTTGTGAACTTCCGGCAACCGAACGACGCCGACGCATCAATCATCCCTATATAATCCGCACTTGATTATTTTCGAAATTTCCTAAAATGTTGAAAATTTATAATTATATTAATAGTCTAAAGGAACATGTTTAAACGTTCATAATTTTGCTTTCTATTGGCATATTTATCCCTTAAAACCCGCCTATGTATATAAAAATATTTATGCAAAAAGCGCGTCGGTATCTGATTTACATGTGGAGGAACAAATCATCAAAGTTAACTCTTTTATTTCCTTACGGCTGATGATACATGCGGGAGATAACAGAAAATGTTTTTTTTTGTAATCGAACGAACATTCTAATGTTACGATATCGTAAGTCGCTTATTTGGTTATGAGTAAAAAGTAGGTGTTCTCGAAAAAAATTAAAACTAAAAATAATTCATCCGTGAAAATTCTTTCAAATTTAAATTGTTAACGTATCACAATAATATTCAGCATTGTATCTTCTAAGACACTTTATTTGACACTTATTATTCAACATAAACTTTAACACCCTGTATATTAAAAATAAAACAAATTAGAAAAAATTTTTTTACAAAAACTTGCGTATCGAACTATTAATAAAATTAAAACGCGTATTAACTACATCCTAGGATCGACAGTTTTCCAAGAGAACCGCTTTATACGTATAATAATTTTCTTCAAACAGATGTCTTCAAACATTAGGTACGGATATGGTCGACATACGCCCCACCCTTGTTATGTTCATCACAATCATAGTACAAAATTGTGTTTCACGACTGATTGTTTTTTATTGTTAGCGGCATACGTCGCATATTGATACGTGAATAGGAAACGCGCAATCCTGGTTTATGAAACTGTACCTACATAGTCTTTGATGATAAAAATAGCCGGAGTTTGTTGACCAGTATAATTTCAGATTTTATACTTCAGTTACTTTTAGGCGCATCTATTTTCATAAAACAAAACTAAAAAGTCGTTTAAATAATAAATGCTTAAATTTAATCTTAAGATTTTTTTCTTATTATGAATTTACACTCCCTTCGAAGAAAGCAAAACACCCTAGTTTAAAATCTCGTGTAGGTACTTTTTTAAGTCCTATCAATCTGAAATTAATTAAGGTTATCGTTATAAGCGTCTAGCAATATCCAAAAATTAATAAAAATGCAACGTCAAAAATAATGTAATTTTGTTGCACATGTTTTACATCACGTCGCTATTATCTTGAAATTTTAACCGCGTGATAAATTAAAAATACATATTTAAAGTTAATCGAGTACATTTAAATTTTTCAAAAATGCTTAAATTTCGATAGAAAGTTTTTATTGGTAGTTTAATAAACGGTTCTCCCATTCGTTTCGTACAAATTTAGTCATGAATTAGGTATATGACTTAATTGTACAACTGACTAATTAAAAAACCGCCCGCGCTAAAGGATAACGCTTTCCCTATCCTCGTGGAAAATTGTTTATTTATTAAAATTAAACTATCGAATACAAAATGTTAATTTGTAACGAACCTTTATCCATAATTATTATCTAAATTTGAGCACTTAAAATATTTGAAATTACGGTTAGCTTTACTTAATTATTTTCTACTTACGTGTCATATGAAAAATTTTATAAATAAAATCCCCAATAGGAGAGAGGGGTGTGTTTCCACATCTCAATTTATAAATAACAGTAACCGAAACTTCCCCTCTAAAAATTTGATTTTAATTGAATGTTGATAGACGTCTATCGAAATAATTTCAGATCAAAAGGCTTTCACATAAAAAAAATAACAAATTTATAAACTTCAGCGAAATGAATTTATAAAAATGGGGTGTAATAAGGAAACTTAATATAAACTCGATATTTTCCTTTAGTTAAATACAAATTAAGAACGGTTCACAAAATTCGTGTTTTTGATAAACTTTTTGCTTTCATTTATGTTAGATGTTTAAATTAAGTAAAATTATACATAAAGACAGGTCAATTTAAAATAAACTTTTTAATAAAATTAAATCGTATAAAAGTCAAAATATCAAAGACCACTAAAATACGTCGTCGATGATGCTAATTTCGGTAATAAATTAATTTTGTGATCTGCAACAATAAGCACCGAATTAATTACGCTTTTACTTCCTATTAACAATCCAAAATGTTCGATTTTAATCAATTTACTGCTGCTCTAGTTATAGATACACAAATATTTTATTGTTTTACTTATACTTACTTATAGGTAATTCAATATCTATTTATTGAAACTTTCGAAGAAATAAATAGATAGGTAGGTATCGATATGTTTGATCGATAGACTTTTTTGTCCGTGGCCACAAATTAAGATTTCCAATTGGAATAAAAATATATGAAATGTATTAACAATGTTTTTAAACAAGCATAATTATCTGGTTTACTTTGGGTTTTTACAAATTAGTAATTTTCAGATACCCGTTACCAGTTATTACTGGTAACCCGACACACAGCGAGTAATTAAATAACGCTGGGTACAAAAGAGCCCCCTACAAGGATCGATTTCGTGGAACCCTAAACAAACAGAGATTTCAGCTATGTTTAACAATATTATCTTTACTTCCTTTGATAACAATCTTAAAGATGTCTACATTTACATTATATTGTAGTTGAACCATAAACGTCATAAATATTCAAACCATCGAGAAAGTAAGTCTCAGCATATCGTTTTTCTTAAGCCCCGAACAAATTTCTGTAATGCACGATATTCTCTCCATTTCTTGTTAAAAGGACTGGAATATCTCGGCCGCATTTAAAATTCTATTGAGTAAATTTGCATGCATATTTCATTTTCGTAAATGGTTTCATTTTGTACTAACACGATAATCTTAATTTATGCGAATTCCTGAATGTATTTCAAATAAATTTTGTCGTTTTTAGAAAAACGAACATTATTTTTCGAAAAGTGCCGAACAAAGAGGAATTATCGAGAAGCCCAGTTAGCGCCGAATAATAAACGTTAATTTTCACAAAAACATTTATTAACGCGCAAAAAGAAATGCCGCCCTATTTAAAGAGACCCATATTATAAGCGTCGTAAAATTCCGGGTCGAAAAATAAATAAATGTACACGCACTTCAATTGCGTAAATTGGTGCAGCAACTGATGATTTAAACGTTAGTCAAGGCTATTACGGATAAGTATGATAGTAGTAGAGTAGAGCGTTCACCTCTTTGTCATCAAACTGAAATAGCCGAATTAAGAGGTTAACCATATATAATATTACCTAATTACTCATAAAATAAATGCAATTTTTCCAACATTTGATAGTTTCATAATTGTCTTGACCAATAATACAATCGTGACATAATGCTGTTAAATTTCCGTCAACTGTCTAATACGAACTAACGCGATTAATATAAAAATAACAAAATATAATGTAAACAACTTCGATTCGTAAGTACATATATACATACGTATTGTGTACTTATGTTTAATTTATCACCGAAGTATTAGCGGTAACAAAATATAAACTTGTGATGAAGTTTTTGGGTCAACATGTATAACATACCTATCCACCTATACTTACTGTGGCAGTGTAGTAGCACAGTTCGGTAAGCTGTTGAAAGCAAATCGAACGGTGCGAAATAGCGCAGGTTCGAAACTTGCGGCAGGGTTTAAGAAAATCTTCTTCAGTACAATATCCCATACAGGTTGTGGACTTTTAAAGCAATCTGTGCAAATGTACTGATAAATAAAAGGCCTCGCTTATCCTACTGTTTGATGGTAAATTAATCCGCAAGAGAGTCCGGAAAGGCGAGGTACAATTTATTTGTTTTTATTTTTATTTGTACATTTGTATAAAATGTAGTTGTTTATAGGTTAGCAGTAATATAAGTAAATGAATTATGAAATCGTTAATTGTAAAGAACAAATGACAGTTTACCTATATTTATACAACATTCAATACATGACCTACCCCGTAGACTAGATCAGAGACTACTAGAATTTACTTTTATAATTCTTATTGCCACAACAGAATGCTGACTATAATTTATAACGTGTCTTTGTAAGTGAAATATTATATAGTATTTTCTTTTTCAGATTTTAAACTTTTGTAAGGTGCGTTTTATAGGCGTAATTGAAACTAGTGATTGCCTGTATTTCAGTTAATTATTAAATAGAGCTATTTTAAATGTAATTTACTGTTGTAAGTTAAAATTATACTTTGAAAAATTAAGATACAGCCGATTAGGTTTTAAATTGGCGATATATGCCGATAATGTAGAAACATTCAATTGGAGATATTGCGGAAAGGTTTCCACATTACGTACCCACCATAAAGAATGTTTTCTATAATTGCCATGTGAATGTGGATCCAGTACTTACTTTGTAAATGTGGTGTCACGTCGAGGGCGCAGGATGTGAAAATAAAGATTACATAAACATTTGTGATTTTTGTAAATGAGCTACTCTAATTGTTTTTACCTAATTATATCTACTAAACTCTTTATTGATACAAAATAAATGGTTTTTTTAATTTTGACATTTATTAAAATTTTATTAACAAATATTCTTTATAATTACAAATAATACTTAAATAGAAATTTTCATCGCCACATTTAGAAATTATAAAATTTTGGGTTAATTGTTAAACATTGTTGAATAAAAATTTATAATTTGCAATCGGTATTGTCACATAAATTTAAAAAATTGCAAAAATTGTTACTAATCTGGTCAAAAATGGCAAAGTTTCCCCTTGAATAAAAGTTTTCAGGCAAGTTTTTTTTAAAGATAATATTTATCACTTTATTTGATCAATTTTAAATTAACTTTCCTGTTAAACAATGAAAATAAGCCTAATTAATCATTCTGTAGACACAAATTTGACATCAAATAATTACTTAAGAAATAAGAGCCAAAAAACCCAAAATTTTTCAAGTTCAAAATATGGTAAGTTTATATTTAATTATTACTTGTAATCTTAAGGAATATTTGTTAATAAAATTTTCCGATATATTGCAATATAATGGTACTTTATTATTGGGCAAAATTTACTAATCCTCATTTCCTCGCTTATAATTATATTCCTGATAACACCTGATGGGCTCATCATTGGTTTTAGAGGATGCGCTAACTTTTATCAAGAATGAAATTTTTTGACAAACTAACAATAAAAAAATTTCCATACGGAAAGAACTTTTTGAAACTCACTGTATATGAACATCATCAAATAAGTGCAAATAAATTTAAATATAATATGTGTAATATAACAAACGATTCAAATACATACATATAGGTATTTTAAATTTGTATTTAAAATGTAAAATCGTTACTTATTGCAAAAAATATCGCCTATTTAATTGTCATTTCGTAAATATATTCGTAATTACGTTAATATGCCTACAACAAATACATAATTATTGATTGCTTTTAATATTTTATTATTGTATTTGAAAAATAATTCGTTTTTTAGGCTTTTATCTAACGAATTACTTTGTAATGATCTTACATAGAACTTATTTTTATTAGACCTTAGATACTTATGCAGGATAGAAATTTTGAAAATTTGATCTGATTGATATACTTATATTTTTTCTTATTTTGAAAAATAGATGTTTTATAAGAATTACTTTAAAAATTTTTCGCAATAATTAAGTAAGTGGGAAAATAGTAACAAGCAACGTAATTCCTAATTCAAGTTCGCGCGATAAAACACATTTCTACATCGGATTTCTACGAACTTATTTATTATTAAAATCCATTACAAACAATCGTTTGTAACTTGTGTGCTAAGTATATGTACTTAGGTAGGTAGGTATATATAGTTTGTCGAGAATAGTTAAACGACTGTTTACACGTCTAACACATTAATGTAGAAAACATAAACATAACGTGCAAAGCTCGCGTGTTTCACAAAAAAACCACCGCGCTGGTAGTCGCGAACAACGCGTCGCGATCAAGTACATTTTAAAAACACCAATCCATTATCATCGATAATTGTTTTTTTTTACATTTTAACCCCCATCTAAAAATCCTCTAGGTGTACTTAAAACCCACAGCTATGTACACACACAAATATTATAAACGATCAAGTAAATCAAAAATTAACCTAAAATAAGATTAAGCAAGTCGTAAGATTTTTAAAATAGAAAATGAATCATCCAATCCATTCAGATATTTTTTATAACTTCATTGATAACAAAGTTAACAACAACTTTTGATGTTGTTTTTATTTATAAACAATGTAGTCCGAAACGAGATAAATATGTAAATGTAGTTTTTTAAATAAAGAATTGCGACAATTTTAATAAAACTAGAAATTGTATAAAATGGCGAAACTTACACAAATTCAACTTCATATAGGTAAAAATTTTACTATTATTAATTATTGGTTTTATTGTTTTTCATAATTCATTTTTATACGTGTAAATACCTAAAATATTTATACCGGTTAAAGGCTTTTTATTACGTGTAGGTATCTAAAAAAAAAGTGATAAATTGCAATATATGTATTTACATAATATATTGAACACTAACTATGTATATATAAATAACCATTTGATACTAAATGAACAAATTTAATAGACCATTTTAAGAAACTGTCCACTATAAATCTCCCATGCCATCGTAATTGCGTACTTTAGTGCTCGTGAAAACTGTGGTTTTGATCCATTACTACGCTAATGGAGTGTTGGTTTTTTAAAAGGTCTATCCTAATAGCTCTATTGTTATCGTTAATTATCTCTTACAGTTTGTTGCACATTTATTTGCCTAATTTTAATAAAATTTTAAACAAATAATCTTGATTCAAACAAACGGAAGTGCACGTCTTCACGTGAAAATCACCCGAAATCTAAAATAACTGCACTAACTTCCCGTTTCCGAGACGCAATGTATTTGTTCCGGCCTGTAATTGCTACCCCGGATAATATAAATCTTTCTCGCTTTTTTCGAAAGCCCTAATATGTTTGTATAATATATATTTATCCTAAGTACCTAACCTACATAAAATATAAAAGCGACTAATCTTTATCATGCGCGAAAAATTGAAACTGGAATATTTTGTTCACATTCTTTTTGGTATGGTAGTAGGTAAGACCCTCTACCTTAAACAATTTTAAATAAAATGTTTGAACGTCGGAGACACTTGAGATGCAAAAACCGTATAAGATATAAAACAAGTCCCTCGAATTCATGCTTATTTCCGTTTTTTTTTACTCCTCGAATTCTTTGCTTTATGTTACGTAACTTTGAACGTTCATTAATGGATTTCATTTTCAATTTCCGATTCTCGGCATAAATTGTATTATCTAAACTGGCTTTCCTCATGAATATCAATTCGAAATAAAAAATACTTTCGAACAAACAAAAGTCAAATATTATTAGGGTAAAATTAATTTTTTCTGTAGGTAATTTATTAAAATTAAACAATTGGCGTGTATTTTTGGAAAATATGTACGAAGATATAAAAAGTTACTGTAAATATTGTTTTGTTCATGATGATTTTGATTTTAAAATGTCGTCTAATACTACTGTTATTTATTGCAGTCTAATAATTATTGTTGTTTAGAGCATTCAACAATGCCCGATAACCTATTTAACACAAGTAACATTTTTTAAATTCCCATTAAACTGGTCTACTTAGGCAATCAATTATATAACAGCCACTTTTTTACAAGAATTATTTTTCTCGGCCAAAAACATGGGCTTTTGTGTCTTGCAAAAAAAATTAATATCAAATTAAATCCGGAATAAAAAAAAATAATAATGTTTTATTTTAATTTAAATCATCACCATTAGAAATCATTTTCAATCAAAAAAGCAAATACCTAGAACTAACTAACTACTTATGTTCAGAATTATATTTTATTTATTTTTAAGTGTGGCCTCCACCATTATTCCCATTATTTAACTCTTCGTTTAAATTTCGTTTGTTAAAAATAATATTTAAAAAAAATTACACGAATTATATGAATTTTCTTTTGAAAAATTACATAGATAAAAATTATCTTAAAAACAATTCTACTAGATACTGTAATTACTGTATTAATAACTAACAAAAGAGCTCAGGAACATGAAATTTTCACAAACAAACGAATCAACTGCAGTAGAAAACACTAGCCTAGTTATAGTTTGCAACTTTTTCTAATTTTTAGAAAAATACTTCAATAGTCACGCTGAAGCATGTAAAAACCCTTCAGATAAATTGCAGTGGGGCATTTTCCGTGACTCGGCAGATTTTTTAAAGTTTTCCGGACTTTCTCTGACTTTTCAAGTTTGTGGCAACCACGATATAGTATACAGTATAGTTTGGAGAAAGATAAAAGATAGAGGAGAAAGATATAAAGGAAGGAGGGAAGAAGAATGCTTCAACTGTCTGGTTAAGCAAGAGAGGAGCATATTGTTGCCCCTCAGATACGCTTCATCGGGGTTAAAAGAATACTAAGATAATCATGATAACTTTTAATACAGTAGACTCATATAAAGCACGCAAAATCTTCAATATAGATCATTTTAAATGGACCGCAGAAAATAAAAAAATTTCACACGAAAGGTGTTAAAATATGGACTTTATCAACTGACTTGGTGAAAATATAGACTTTCATATACTACTTACATGCTAAATTTATAAACTAATATAGACTATTTTGGAGCCTGATCATGTCAACTTCTCAGTAAATCTATAATACTACGTCTCGGTTTTATGGAAGGCGGAATTTGCTAAATTTCAATGCAAAAAGATTCTAAATCAAATATTCACCTGTCAAGATTTATTGTTAATAATAACCTGTCACTTAACCTTTATTACTGATAATAATAATATCGTTTAAAAGTTGAAAACTTTTGATAATACCTACATAATTTACATATTTAAGCAAATTTACGGTGTCGTTTAATCGCTTAAAACTGACAACGTAGAAAAGTTAAACACCTAAAATTTATTGCTGTCTACTGACTTCTCACGTGCGACGCAGTATACGTAGAAGTAAATATATTTATTATATGTAGGTACATACATTCTGACACAAAAATGGCATGTACGCATATGTCACGATTATTTCCTTTTCTCGTTTTTATAACTATTAAAAGCCAATGATTTGTTAAAAATTTACATAAATAAAATTGTATATTTTTACTACTATGTAGGTAGTCAACTATTTAGTTACATAGTCGGCAATATATTGTCGGCGTTTTAGTAGAAAGACGTATCCCACATTTTTTGTTAAATGAGTTATTCTAACTATCTTAAACATTTAAGGCAAAGACATCATCTGATAAAATCTGGTAACAATATTTTGTTTTTTCCATCAGAAAAATTGATTTGCATTTCCAGAGGAGGTATTTGCTTATGATTACGTTACAACACAAATTATGCGCTGCTGTAAAATTTACTTTTTGTGGGTTAAAACGCCGTCGATATTATCTAACAATGTTAAGGAGCCCCATATTTGAAAACAATATTTTAGTTTCAAGTATTTCGCTACAAATAACTAATTGTTAGGAAAGCTATATCAGACGCGCGCTTTGAAGATTCGGGCGTACAATAATTTCTGTCTTGTATCTTTGTTTGTGTTACGCACGGTGAGTAATTAATTAAAAAGACTCGTTCCGCGTTTACTGTTTTTGACATGTCAATTTAGTGTGCGACGATCGAAAAACGACCACCCGTCAGTGGTGGTGTCACACAATATCAAATAAATAAAATTGCAGCACGCATTAGTATCGATCGCGCTATAGAAACCGCCTATTTTTCCTCGGTAATTCACCGAAAAAAAAAAATCGACCACGACGATCTTTTTTACACTGAAAAAAACTACGATAACAACCGCCGATTAGTTTATTAAAACGCGAAAGACGTTTTAAACTGAAATACATACAAGGAAGTTCCTTTATACACACTTAAGCTCAAGTATATAATAAATAGAACTTGCTCCTTTTGCGGATTAATCTTGGTCTCGAGTTTAATTACACGGGTTTTTAAAACGTACACGTCTTATAACTGCAGGCAGAGTAATTGAGAAACTCGTCTTAAAAGGTAAAAGGCCACTTAAGAAAAATAGGCTGACGATTTATTTATCTAGATTCGTAGAAGAAAATCTCTCGACTGCCACTTCCTTGTTTTTCATATTTACATAATTTAATCAGGTTCTCTCGAAAGAAATATTTATTTTTTAAATTGCACGTAAAATAAGTTATTTTGTCGTATTCCATATAGAAATATTGATGCATGTAATATCAAAAACCGTACGTTTACTTAATAAAAATATATCATTCGGCAAGATAATTCTTCAGCTTAATTTCAAGATACACTGTACAAGTATCATAAATTAAAAGCCTAAGGCCGGTCATCTCCCAATAAATTTACTCGACACGTTTTTACCTTGTTTACAATGTTTGTTATAATAATTATTTCTATGGTAAATATCTATCAAATAAATTAAATGGAACATGAAAAGATCAGCCCTTATTTAAGATTACCTACCAAGAAATTTTCTCCTGTTTTGCATTATATTCAAAAGAACTTTTTAAACCCTAACTGATGCGTGAATAAAATTAAAACAAAATTAAAATGTGGCATTGTTTTGTTATATATGTAATAGTGAAACTTCTAAAGAGACATTCGATATTCGTTTAAGACAACGCTTGATTTAATTGTCGCGAAATTCTTTGATGTTCACTATAAATTCCGCAAAAAGTGGAAAAACGCATATATTAAGATTACAATTATTAAAACATTAAGATGTCGGTCGATTGAAAAAATACAATGTGTTACAAACATTACGTTGGTATATTTTAATATAAATCTTTCGTTAACAATGGTTATGATAATAAGATAAAGTTTAAATGTGTTTTATTACCTAGATTTGTTAACAACATTGTATCGAAGTAAAAATTCAAAACTATACTGGAAGGAAGTGTTTATAAAACCTGAATATTTTATTTCTTCATACATAATGTATGTGTTATCTTCAATAAGTCTCCTCCGTAGCCTTTTTAACCTATTTTGCAGTGACATGCATCCAGTTTTGATAACATGGTGTCAGTAGATTCCACATAACAAGACAAAATTTAAATATATTACTTACATTACCATTTTACCTACCTAATCTTTTGCAGTAGGCATTTCATATCGAAACAATTCAAATTTTTATTTACTTGTCTACATTAATCTATTCCGACATATAAAATTTTTATAATATATGATATTTCCATTAAAGATGTAGGTATCCATCTATATAAACACAAATTTAATTAGGTACTGCAAAGTGAAATCTTCAAATAACATACATAATTACATTAGAAAAAGAAGGCTTTTAATACTTACACATAATAATATTATGATATTCTAGATACCTTTCTCGTCTACAAACGTAAACAATTCGTTCAAATTATTTATTTAAAACATGTTCACGTAATTCTTATTTCTTAATTCTTTGTTCTTCCAGCGTTATTTTTTTAAATATGATTTAACAGTTGACATCATTTATTTACATATCTGTTGCTAGTATATGCGTAACATATATTTTACCAACACCAATTTCGACAATATTTTCTGATTCATCTATCATAAATAGTGTGGCAGTGAAACATTTGAAAATCTTTAAAACGATGAATTTAATATAAAATATTTGCACCTCCTGCAAATATACGGAAGCAGGTTTTAATCGATTTCGTTCTACTTTTCTCTAAGACCATGAAAAATGTGCTTTTCACCACACTCTTGCGCCTTTTGTAGGAAATGCAGCTTTTTACAAACTTTCTAGTTATTTCATAGGTAGATACTAGAACATCGAAGATCGAATTTCGTTTTATATTACGAAGAAGGTACTCTAGAAACTGAATATCGATTGACAATGAATGAAGATATTGCATGTAAATAAATTGGTCGATATACAGACTAACATTACTACGTATATTACATTAAAGCACCTTATCCTCCAGATAAATAGAAAAGTATAGCCTAGTTCGAATTACTCGAATTTTACATTTTTTTAGTTTTGTAAAAAAATTTAAAAATAAATTTTCTGCATTTAAAAAAATTCAAAAAGTAACCTGAAAGTTCAGGTTGGAAATAATAAATAAAATAATTAGCCGCTAAACGAAATTTCTCAAATATTCCAGGTATACATACTTACGTATATATTCTATTAACATTTTATCGGTATAAAACTTGGGGAACCTAAACTCAATTCAAGCTGGGACATTTAATGTGTTAATAAATTTAATGATCTAAAAAAATATGAAATATTCTGTTATGGTGTTGTAACTGACTATATAAACCTTGTAACATAAATGTATGCAAGTAAAAAAAGATAGGATTATGTTTTTCCATCACATTTCCTACCGCAAATCTATTGATACCTATTTACGGTTAACTTTTATTTCACCTTAAATAATTTTTAGTACCCACCTACATAATTATTAAGTCGCTCAAAAATTTAAAAAAAAAACACGAACCAGCATAACAATTATTAAATTGAAATACCTAGTTCAGAGACGGGCGGTATTTCAGTCCTGTAGGAATTTCATTACAAGACCATAAATTGCATTTGAATGCCAAGCAGTTACAAGCTTTGCCGTAGAAAAGCGTTCGTGTTGAATAGCATAAATATCTACTAATTTTAAAATCACTTACAACTAATTTTTTTTTAATACAGATAGCCCACATACATAAGTAGTCAAATCAGAATATTATGGCAAACTATTCTACAAAACAGTTGCTTTTAGACTTCCAAAATTGCACCCATTGAAAAAAATCAACGAACGAATAGATAAATATCGATTATTATTAATAAGTAATTTATAATTTCGAAACAATTGGTTCGCGTTTTTTACAAATTTCGTATTCTATCGAGGTACCAAGACTGCAATTATGATCACGTACTGCTTAAATTGCTGCAAGCATAATAGTAATCTGTGATTAAAGTTGCACATCATGCACCCTCTATTTATAACGCAACCTTCTAAATCCCCTCTGCAGCCTCTATGCACATTTTTGCATTAGTATGACCTATCAAAGGCGCCTTTTATGGCAATGATGTGTTGCTATAAAATTAAATTGGATGACAATTAAGCGTCGTGAACAGTTAACCGCAATTTTTGGAGGAAAAATAGAAAATTAGAAATTAAGAATGGAAGTGTTAAAGGCACTAAATAGGTACCACCTACATTTAATATGAAGAATGATTATAACCTATTTGTTACTGTGGTTACTAGGTACTGTAAATGGGTAAAATAGAAAAATATTGGCATTTCAGTCTTAACAGTCTAACATAAACAGAAATACAATTAACCTTCTAGTATTTTGGCAACAACCGACAATTTCAAAACTTTAAATGGAACATAATACTCATTTAAAAATTATTTTATACCTATTTTAAAACTAGGCCAGGTTATCTTAACAACGGTATAATACATGTTATGGTTACTACGCCAAATGAAGACAAAGCTAAATTTAAATTACAATAAAGATCGTCTATGCATCGATTCCTTTTCGAAAAATAAACGGTAAAACTAGCGACCATCTTTTGTTTTCAACACAACTAATTTATTGTAAGCTGCAATGAGATAACTAAAGGTTATACTCAAATATCGTCTCTTAAATGTTGTTCATAATCTCATTATCAACTGAAATAACATTAAATAAGTAAGTAGAAGTTACACGTAAATATCGTTTATGAATTCAACCCGTAATTCTTTAAATGTGAGTTTACTCGCATATTCTGTCGTTTTCTTGGCCTTAAGCAGGCCTTTATTTGATCAAAAAATATGTACATATTTGATCTAGTTTTAAAATATGTACGTTTTATTAAAAATATTTAATTGCCGATTAAATTGAAAGCCATGTTGCTAAGTAGGAACCTACATCAAATTTGTTCTTTCTAATGTTTAATATTTATTTTCTTGAACATTTTAACAACAAAGATTTAAAGATTTGTAAATCAGGTTCATTTTAAAAATATTTTAATTAAATGACTATTTTCTCGAAAATTTTCAGGTGTAAGGGGGTACCTAAGTACCTACTGAAATTATTACTTTATCATAATAATCCACAATAATAAAAATTATTAAAATAAAAAATAGGGAATCACCATTAAAAAATTGATAATAACTTATTTACTATCTATATACATACTTATACAGGGTTGGGCAAAATGGGCGGAACACCCAATTTCTGGCTTTATTATGAAGCTGGACTGAAAACTGACCTTAAGAAAAACGTTTCCATATTTTATTTACTATTTAATAACGTTTAGAGATCTTCGTTATCTATAATATTTTTCAAGTTATGACATCATCGGCTATTATTGTAAATGGTATACCCTAATATTTATTATTGATTTGTATTCCCGAGATAATCGTACGACTTTTTGTTCCAATAAACATTGCCTCTAAAATTAACCCTTTTGGAATTATTCCATGTTTTGTAAAAACATGGACAGCTGTTTGCTGTTACAAATAACTACGATTTTAAGATATTTATGCATGTGCAGATTTAAAATTTTAGGTAACAATTTTAGAAACTATCCCGCATCGAATGATGTATTATAAACTTAATAAAATAATACCGGATGATCTAACAAATTTTATGCCACCAATTTCATTTTCTGTCGTTTCAAGTATATTAACATTTTCATTGCATAATAATTACAGTTGCAATTTTTTTGTCGTGTTAATCTGGGTTTACATTTGTTGCGGTGTAGCATATCCCTGACTGATACGTTACGATGCGATGTAACACACTAAAAGCTGAGAACATACTGCCGACACGTCACGTTACGGCACGAAACATTATGGCACCGATTTCTATTCGCCGGCATGTAAAAAAAAGTATAATAATAAGTAAATATATAAGAATTCACTATCTAAGTTTATTTGATATACCAATTACAAGCCAATAAATAGTGGCGGGCTATGGAACGTGCTGCGTGAGCATCTGAAACAGATGTGTCACGTGTCGTCCTAGGGATACTAATGTAAAATTCCATGCCGGCACGTGACGTGTCAGCAATGTGTCCCCAGCTTAACTGACTTCTCGATATTTTAATACACAACGAAGCAACACTTGCCGTTTTACGATACACAACGAGGACACAATACTCAGAAATGCAACCCCGCTTTAGAGCGAAACCGTGTTGTAGGAGGGTTACCTATATTAATATCTATTTGAATTCATAATGCTTGGCGCGCACTATCGATTTTTAGTCGGCCAGCAGCTTACAATTAGTTGGATCTGGGATAATACACGCGCATTATAGTCAACTAATAAACACTATTCTATTTAAAAACTATTTAATTGTAGGTAGAAAATTTTTAACCTGACACAACTTTTTAATTGACCCAACACACAGTGGGGCGAGATACCATAAAACGTGGTAGAAACTATTTTGATTTATGTAACTGTTTTAACTATTTGATACACATTTAGATTGAATAAATATAGATCATTTATAATATTTTACAAGTTTTATTTTAAAAATAAATGTAGATAAAGGGCTTAAAGAAGTTAAAATAAAAATACCCCGCAATAATTGTATCTTATAGAAAATATGATCTCGTGACATTGATTGGTTATCACATATGTTAGAATTTAGGATCTTCTGAACAAAAAATGTAATACATAAAAAGTTATATAATGGTCAGTTTTTGAACTACAGTCAAACATGAGCTGTGATGGGCGAGTAGATATTGTTTGAGAACAATGTTTTTCGAACATTTCATAGTAAACCATTATTTTTATTGATCACAAGAGAAATTTCATAAATATTTTTATACATATAAATTCATATATAGGGTGCCTCTGAAATTGGGTTTACAATAGGGGTAGATACCTACCTAAACTGAACTAAAAATCTCATCGCAGTAGGAAAAAATGTATTGCTTGTGGAATATTCGATTTATTTTGAAAACAAAGTTTATCAAGCAAAAAAATTACATTTATTATATAACGTACGAACTCAAAAAACTATCTTACTAAAAAAATAAAAAATGTTACCACTATTAAACTGTTCAAAAACTTTCACAAAACAAACTCTTACAAAATCTTCGTAAATAATGTTAAAAATAAATTAATAATTGAATAAAAGATGGCCTAATAAAAGGAAACAGAAAATGTTTCTTCTTCTTCATCAGGTAGACTAGTCAGGTATTTTTTTCTATTGTAATTAAACTATTCTAATCGTAAAATTAAAATAAAATTACAGTTACAATAGAAAAAAGTGTAGTTTAGTCGTCTGATGAAAAAGAAATACTTTCTGTTTCCTCTTCTTCGGGAGACGATTCATCTGTATATCGAAAAATATTTGTTTCCCCGAGCATATATAAAACATCTGTATAAAATTGCTTCAACTTTTTTTGTGGGAAACTAAACAGTTTACTAATTCAGCGATTTTAAAACACTGACAAAAAACATGTAAAATTTTTGAAGTTTTTCGGCTTTCTGCTTCTTCTACAATTGAAGATGAATAGGGAAGAATGAAAAGTTACTTTAAAATATTCGAAATATCGGTCGAACTTTACTTAAATTATTTTTCAATAAACAGAGAGTCGGCTGTAAGCTTTGTCTTATAGGCCATTATCTTCTAATGTCGCAAAAAATCGCAGTATTTTTTTATTATGCAGTAGCTGTATGTATTAGCTATACTTCTATGCAAAAAAAGTAACCTGATACAGCTTGATAGTAAACTAAAAGTCAACGACTAGTTGATTTAGTGACATGGAGGCAGTGAAATGTAGTTACAAAAATAGATTAATTATAATAAACAAAATTAGGCACGTTAATGAACAATAACTTATTAAATAAGTTTATCTACTTGTAGACTTTGCATCCATCTCGATTTCGACTCACTTTTGTATTAATTATCTATATAAAACTAAACGAAGAACAGAACAACTATTTTGACGTGTAATAAACAATTCATACGAGTTTATCGGAATTGCCAGTTCTGCCTGTATTACACGGAAATATGTGATGGTAATTGTTAATTGTAATTGCTTAATCGTATAACATCCATAGATGATTAAGCTATTATAAAATATGAGTTTAAATAAGTAAATATGATATTTCAATTTTTGACTTTCTGCCACATTTTACGATATTCCCCCACACTTTGCAACAATTTAATGCCCGCCCGGATATAGTATATATAGTATATTTACTATATAGTATATAGTAAATAGTGAATTGCCATCAAACCAACTAAATTGTTGGCCGACTAAAAATTGACAGTACGCGCCTGGCCCAGCTGCGGTGAGAAGCTGAATTAGAATTTTTTTTTACTAATATACATATTAGGAAATTATTAGTTATAGATACTAAGTAAGACACTGAAGGTTATTAAGTTCAAATTTATAGAATGAATACAACAAATTTATTGCAGATTATATTTAGACGAAATGAGTTTTGAAAGGAAAACCTATCGATAACACTTGGAACAGTAAACGCCTTTCGACAAAAAATAAGTGAAACTGCATTAGGTTAGTGAATGTATGATGCTTTTAAATAAAAGTTTTAAATCTTAATATTCTCATCAATCAATAATAATTTCAAGTCACTTTCAAGTTAACCCTTTCTAATCATACCGTTTATACAACATATTAGCTAAACTATTATTAGAACTGTGCGATCAGAAAACCTCCGATAATTAATGCGATATTAATAAAAACCTATGACTGCATTTGATAACCTAATCGTCTTGTGGTTTTTCGGATATCGATTATTAATATTATAATAAGTAATTCCTTATTACTTGAACTAAATGCGTGATAAGTGTAGTTAAGATTTGTCGTAAAAATCACCAAAACGTTATTTAGTATAAGTAAAAATAAGTTTTATTTAAGTTTTCGAGCTAGCTTTTAGCATTTTTAGTTGGTCCTTGATCATTTATTCAATTGTTAACTAATCCAATAATATAAACATTCATAAAAAATACCAGGTATGTTTTCAAGTACTAGTATCATTTATCTAAATTAACGTAGCTAATAATAAGAGGTATCAATCATTATCTTGCGAATGTAAAAATTACAATCATTTTTACCGAATTTGAATATTTTATTTATTCTGCAGCTATCTATAAGAAATTGATAGGCGTTTGAAAAGCAAGATTGAATACTTATTATTTGACAATTTTACAGCCGAAAGGTCGTGTTTAGCTGTTATCGACATATTCAAGCTTCACGTCAACATAACTTCAGTTTATTAGCGCCAAAGGGGTGCAGTGATAGACATATTCTCATTTCATCTACGTGCCATACGGTCACTATTGACGTCCCTTATACATCGGAAATCCCGTGGGATGATTACATTTCGAGAAACGACTCGCAGTTCAATTTATAGAGTACGAAAAGTCAGTTGACGACACAGCTGTAGAGTTAAATTACAAAATTGTCGCAGTCGCTGTCGTCCGTAAGGGTGAGATTTCGGAGTTCGCTTTTCAATAAACTCGTGGCGAGAGAATTTTCGGCGAACGTTATTTAATTGAAAGAGAACTACGTACAGCTAGGGTCCACGTTCGCCCCTATATATCGTCACTTAAACGAACATTGCTATACGTAAATAATTCAATTATGATTATTATCCAATGATTACCTATTTATACTGTTAAGTACATGCATGTTATTGTTTTTCATTTATTCGACAATTTACGATTTTTATAAACTCGTTAAATTTTAGTAACCGTACCTATAATCAACGTAGAATTTGATATACCTAATATCGGCCGAACATATACGTTTCGATAAGCTATAGTTCACAAATCGACAATAATTACGAGAATATCGAAAACAAAAACGACTCTTGCCAAAACTAATTTTAATAAGCAAAAACTTCAACGAATTCAATTTTAAATAATTAATAAGTTTCATTTTTCGTTTCCAGACAGGTAGACGTGTTATCTAAAAGCCGAGAGATAAGCCCTTTACTAGTCGATTATAGAGGCAGCGCGCAATGGTTCATTACATAAAATATTCTTTTAATTCTAATAATAAATGAATCAATCATAATATCTCGAGGTTAAATACGTCGCATTTTATTTTAATAATTTTTCAGGTACACCCAAAATCATTTTATTTTTGTTGTTGCGTGAAATAACTCAATAAAATAGGTCGATATTTTACAATATATAAAAATAATTATTATAGGTCGTTTAAACTTTATTCCGATGCATGTCATCAATAAAACGTTGCTAGATGATGACTAATTTGTATATTTAGAAAGTAATATATTTTACCGAAAACTTCATATTACATGGCAAAGAAAGATTAGAATTTATTAACCATCATACTACCAATTTTTTTTCTAACACATAATACCAGTGGGGTCATTATTGACCGCAAAGCTCTGCATAAAGTTTCGTTGTGGCCGTCGCGTCGTCCAGTTTTTAGTTTTTGTGACTCTGAGGGTCGATTTTACAAGTATCAGATAAGCTATTCTTGGAATAACTGCCATGGAAACGTTTCTTGAAACAATTGTTTCAATGGAAATTATTCCGAGAATAGCTTATTTGTAATTTATCTGGTAGTTGTAAAACCAGCTCTAAATACCATTTATCAAGTGTCGATTATTTTTAAATTGTTAAATTTCCTAACTTTGAATATAAGTGGTCTTACTAACAAGGAAGGTTAGGCAGGTGAAAATCTCAGAAAAATTTGAAACTTTGCAGGATCGTAGTACTAGTCAATACTAATCAAGAGGCGTATTCCGTTCGTGCTCTTACAAAGTTTAAGTGGGTGAAATCCACCCTTGAAAATTGGAACTTTTTTAGATTTTGCTTATTATCTGTGAAACAACAAGAGCTATCGTCAACAAATTATATATTTTTGTAAATGGTTGTTCAAGACCTACATTATGATACAAAAATTAGAGGTGAAAATTTTAAGGAATGGTCCTGTGCGTCCGATGCGGACTAGTGGACGCTTAGTTTAACACTGCTGCCCCTGTGACTGCTACTTGTCTGTAACAGACTATAAGAAAAAATTAGAAACTTTCAAATTTTTCTTTGTATTTCCTACTTTTTTCTCGTCATCGTTTTCCCTCTATCGTCAATTTCCAGCGTAGATTCTTCCGTTAACTGCGAACTTGTATTATTACATACCTATACATACGTAAAGTAAAATTTCGTTCGCGAAATTGAACCTTTGAATGTTTGAGGGCAGCCCTAACCAAGACCCTAATCGAGTCCCTATCCAAGAGCCTAACCAAGCTCGATTTTCAAAGAATTTGTGTTAGAGCTTAAAGAGAGTTAGTCGACAAAGAAAGATTCTACCTTTCCTTGTCGTATTAATCTTTTTGTTTGTAATCCTTTTAGAGTACACAACACAACACTCGCGCACTCACACGCAAAAAGGCCTTATTAGCCGAACGAGCACTCCTCACACACACGAACAATACGACGCCGTAATTTAAAATTCTAACTATTGAAACAAGCACTACCGCTCTGTACTACTAACGCGAAAGATCTGAAGCGGTTTTGCCGGAACTCTATATATAAATGATTTCGAGTTTATACGTGGATACTAGGAAATTCCGCTTTTATTTAAAAAACATTCCATACTTGGTACGCACTCCGATAAGATATGAAAGTGTTTATCGGTCGCATAAAAATGCGATTAAACTTTTATTTGGTTTATGGTTTGTAATAAGGAAATCTTCAATGTTGAGGGACACACGAATAGTTTTTAAATTAAAAATAGAGTAAATTTATAATTCTGCGGTATAAAGGCAGTAAATAGTGATTATTCAAATAATTTTACTGCATAAAAAATACATCATTTTAGAATAAATTTCCTAAAAAGTATATTTTAAAAAATTTTCGGTTATTATCTACCAATTTTTTTTATCAAACTCCACTACGAACCCTGTAATAGCCCAAGCTCCCATCGCACAAAAATTAACGTCACGACACTACTACAGTTTTCTTAGTGTGGCAACCAGTGGCAAACAATTGAATTTTTGTTTTGATCATTTTTGATAAATTTGATACTTGATAAAATTTATTATGAACTTTAGAGAAATATCAATTATTTAGAATTATTGTGGTCTGCCTCGCAAACCTGGCAGAACCTTCCTCCAAATGAATAAATTTTCAATATGACACTTACTGTAAAAAACTACATCGCGTTGTTTTTTTTCAAATTATAGTTTTAGTTGTCCTTTACATGAATATATATGTCTGCCGATTTAAAAATATACCCAAGTATGGCAAAAATTAGGAGTTAAAATTCGAAGGGATGACGCCCCTTAGGATTTTCATCCTTAATTTTTGTATCATAATGTAGGTCTTGAACAGCCATTTACAAAAATATGTAGTTTGTTGGTGACAGCTCTTGTTGTTTCACAGATAATAAGCAAAATCGAAAAAGTTCAAATTTTCAAAGGTGGATTTCACCCTCTTAAACTTCGTAAGAGCACGAACGGAATACGGATTAGGATCTGGATTAGGGTTGACTAGTTGACTACAATCTTGCAAAGTTTCAAATTTTTCTGAGATTTTCATCTGCCTAACCTTCCTTGTAAGTGGTCCACTGTAAGTGGAATATAACATAGGTACAATTCAAATTGCAAAATAATAAATAATTGTCTACTATTATCATCAGTCTATTAACGTACGTATTTTAATAGCATTTCATTTTAATTGAGAGAAATGACCAAATTATTTGAATAAGCACCGACACAATTTAGTAAGTATGTAATACTAGACTCTAACATTAAACTTCTATATAGATAATTGTCTAATTGTTATTGTTCATTCCCCCAAGAATTTATCAGATCTCCTTTGTTCACTCTTCTGGCATACGTATCCATAAATTAGTCCCGTAATCATCTGTTAATAGTACGTACTGTGAGTACTAATTTGATCTCGCATATTATTTACTATCGTTTCATTACTTAAGCCAATTATTAATAGCTATAACTTAAATTTAACATTTACATAAATGGTAAATGGTTTGTTATACCTATATTTAAAAATTTCAAAATCTATGGTCTATTTGTGATGATATTAATTTTAAAAATCCACCTAAAAGCGCGTTATTTGTAAAATCAATTTTACACATAAACTTAATAAATCCATGGAGATACAGCTGAATAACCTCATTTGCTGATAAATCGATAAAACGGTATCTGAAACATAGCCCATAGTTAATAACTTTCTCTCGAGAATTTCATACATCAATTTTCGGCCGTAAGATTGAAATCTCATTCGTTCTCGAGCCCCGATCTAAAAGTCGAAGACTGCAATATCCTTCCTAATTGTTCCAATCAAATACAATCGTCTAAAGTTTAAAATAAAATGTGTCCTTTTCAATTCGTTTATTTCTTTATTCTAATGGCATGCAAACTTGTAATTTTCGAACAGATACCTAAATCAATCCGTGTCGTATCTCATAGTATAGTTGAAAACTTTTTATACATATTTATACTAGTCCGTAAAAATTTGTAATATTTTTTATCTTTACTTATTAAACGGTTCTTAATAATTATAGGTACCCATATTTTGGGTAATTCGAAATTTCCGTTAATCCGACAGACCCCCGTTCTCATAAATGTCGGATTAATGCGAGTCCATCCGTAATATCCTAATATCCGTAATAGTGGCGATTTCGGAAAATTTGTTGAGTTTTCATTGTTTGAAAATTATTTAGAAAGTCGATAGCCCGAAACGTGCATATTTTTTTTAACGTTTTCAGTTTCTTGTTGCCGATTTTCGTAAGGAAACGATACGTTTGTAAGGTAAAATGTAATTTAAACATGGCATTCGTAATTGTTTCAATTTTAAAAAGAGATCTACTGACTGGGACATTTTAGTCGTTTCATTTTGTGTGTCGACGGTTTTCTATAAAATGATTTTAGAAATATATCTACATATTTTCCCCATAATTAACGAACAAAATTCTAATTTCTGGTTTTAACTAATAAAAATATTCAGCTAATAATGCCAAAAATATATCTGTACCTAACCAACACACTTATAAGACCTAATACCTATCAAAAAAAGACAATTGGAATCCGTAAGAATATTTCAATATCTTGAATAAAAAAGAAAACCATCAAACGTAAAGTTTATAACGACATTAAAACAGAAAGTAAGCAACGCATTACTTAGATAATCGAATAAAAACAAAGGAGGCGTCGAAAATAAATGGAAATGAAAGGGAAAATATAGTCATAATAAAAACCGATTCGAACAATGGAGAATTACTGATTACGCAGTCATTTAATTACTAGTATAATTGTAATAAATTAATACGCGTATAATGTAATTTGACATTTCACGTCTGCAGATAGAATACAAAAATTCGTGATAAATTCAACGGTTATTTTTTTTGCAAGCTGCGTTGCAATCTTTTCTCATATTTAAAAAAGATGACAAATAAAAATCTGTGTATATTTTATACTGATAATGGGAGAATTTTAATTAGCATTACATTATGTGTACACTACAACGATCACTAATAAAAAGTTTTAATTTTATTAATCGCCCTTTAATTTAAAAATCAAACCCGTACAGTAAGTAAACAATATTTTTTGTGGTTTTTATTCTTTAAATGCTAAAGCACAAGCTCCGCACTCGACTATACTTGTGTTTTTCTTTTGGACCCTGATGGATAGCGCCCTAGAACGCACAACAACGTAACGGTAACTGAAAAGAGTCCATTGTATATACCTACATACGTCAAACGAACAACCGAAATACAAGTACTTGACGTCATCGTGGGTCTTAATCAAGATGCTAAAACAAATTTATACACATTTCTATAGGTTTTATGAAGCGATTTGTTGCATTTTATAATTATGTGATATAAAGCACTTAAAATTTTTATATTAGCGTGTACAAAATAAATGTTAATATACATGTGAGGAGCGTTTTTTCAAAAATGGTCATATGTCAACACTTATTACGCCCTTAATAAGACCCGAATTAAGGTTTTAATTCGTTTGTCATAAGCTTTGAACATGACCATTTCTGAAAAAACGCCCCTTATATCGACACAATTTTGTCTTAACCCACAAAAAGTAAATTTTACAGGAGCGCACATTTTGTGTTGTAGCGCAACTATAAGCAGATACGTTTCACGAAAATACAAATCGAATTTTCTGGTGGAAAAAAACCGAAATATTGTTACCAGATTTTAACAGAAGATGTCTTTGCATTAGATGCATAAGATAGTCAGAATAATTCATTTTCGCAAAAAGTGACAGTTAAATCGTTCTACCAATACGCCGTCGATATGTAGTACTTTCATCGCCGATTGTTATCTAACGTAGTTCACAATTAAATGTTTATTTATTTTTACAATAGCTTGCAAATGTAATCGAACAGCGACTTTCTTGTATTGATTGATAAATACAGTTTCGTTTAGAGGTATTAAGAATCATTTGCCTTCGTTAACGATTTTCTCATTAGATCTAGATATGTATTTATTTTGGTATAGGTAGTACTACGTACATCACGATTATTCAATTTACTTACTTCGGTTACGCTTTCCAAAATATTAATAACATTTTTCACTTCTATTTTTTTAAAAACACGTTGACTACCTATACGTATTTTTTACTTATTCCAAATTAAGTAAATCTGATGGTCACAATACAAGTTTAATTACTGTTCAGATAATAGGTACTATTAGCTGTGGAAACTTAAACACGTTTATTGCAATAATATATACGTAATACAGCAAATAATCGCGCAATAAAATTCTTTTTGAATTAAGTAAGTAATGAATGGTATTAGGTACTTAATGAATTTTTTTTTAATTTTTAAAGTCAAGATCAGCAAGAATATCTTTTAAATATTACACCGAATCTTTAAAAATTCACATTTTATTTTCGTCTAGATATTCGCGACCGATTTTGTAATTGATAATCTTCGTCTTCTTGTGCCGCATCTTCATCTTCATACGTGTTACTATGAAATGATTTGTTATTCGTTTGCTTCTGTTGGGAATTTTCGTCCCTAGCTAACTGCTTTAACGCCCCATTAAATTCGTCCCATTTCTTGTTCATTTTGCACTCCATATGAATAAATCCTTTACTTAATGTCAAACGAAGTTTTAAAAGTTCGTCGTTAATTATATCGGTTAACTTATCGACCATTACGTTGGTAGCATCGATGAAATGTTTCTCAAGTTGATCGAATTTGTTGTGATTGTTACAAGAAGGTGCGGTAAATTTGTTAGTATGTTCGTAAACTGCATTTATTGCAAGATCCTTATTTAAGAAACATCTTTCATCTAACGGCCAAGTCGGCATCTTTGTTATACATTTGGCCGTTTGCTCCGATTTAGGTGACATTTCTAAATCTTTTCTTGTGCTTATTAGTTTTTCGTTCATTTTTTCTAACGAATTCTTAAAATAAAATTTGCTTTTTGAACGATCAAAGTGATCGAGCCCTACTGGCATTTCGTTGGTATTGTTAGCGATTTGCGATAAATTTTCCGCGAAATAATCTCCCGAAGCTGGGTATATTATCGAATTCACTTTTTGCGTTGAAACTTTGCTTTTGCAAATACAACGGGCATTATAAATAATCGTTTCGGCATTGGATACGGTTTCGGTAGAATTATCATCGTGGACGAGCAATTTTTCCGTAACGCGTACAGTTTGGAAAGCAATTCTGCCGATTCCTTTTGGATGATGGGCTACCAAAGTGTGAATCGGATAACTAACGCGTCTCTTGTCGTACCAGTATAATTTACCGTCAAGAGACGCTACAACAATTTTATCTTCCATTGGCATAAATTCCACGGCGGATAATTGGCAATCCGTAAAACAACTAAACGTCGACTCCGAAATTCGTATATCGTAACCGTTAATTTTTTTATCCAGTCCCACAGAAACCATGTCGTTTTCGTAAGAGAACGCCAAATCCGTTATAGTATCGGTATGGAGTTTTTCTACGATTTTCTCGTTGCCAGTTTTAGAATCCCATACGACTACAATTCCCTCGCCACCTGCGGCCGCTAATAAGTGAGTTTGCGTGACATGATTTTCTAACGCGGTAAGGGTTGTACAGTTTGGTACGTAAAATGTAGCGCAAATGTTATTTGGATTAAAAAGGCATATTTGGCCGTTTTTCAAACCGGCCACCAAAGTTGTATCCCGGACGCCGTACTTTAAATATTTTATTCCGGTCGGTAAAGTAGGCAGTTGTTGAATTATTTTTTGAGTTTGAATATTGTAAAGCAGTACTTCTCCTTTGTTAGTGCCCAATACAATATTGTTTTGTACCGTTTTAGAAAAAGCAAGTGCTTGCACTTGCCACAAATCAATAGTCGAATGTGTTTGAACGGTTTTGTCCACGGCAATAACGATCGGAGGTCCCAAAGAGGGCACAGTGGTTGCTAAAAATTTACCTTCGGTACACCACGAAATGCTAGGAATATAATAACCCGTTTCGGGAATTCGATACGAAGCGTAAAAATCTCCGGAAGGCCATTTGTGAAACTTGATGTCAGCACCACACGATGCCAATAACATTTTCACGTTTGGGGGTTTTCAAAACAATTTAGATATATACCTAAATTAGTATAAAATGTTATACCGTGAAATTTTCAATAAAAATGCGCCGCTACTAACTTGACAGGTGACATTCGTTTTTAAAATATATAGTAAAAAAAAATAAATAAACAGTCGATTTACATTTTACAAACTTCCACGCGTAGTTTGTTTTTTAAATTTCGAAAAAACAAGGTTTTTTTATTAGGATCATATAAAATGCAAATATGTATATATAGCTTATTTTATCAGTAAGGAAAAGGATAACACATCTAATAACTTTATCCCCATACATTTCCAACTTTTTTTAATATTTGGCCACAACAAACATTTAATAATGAAAATACCGGCGAATGTGTAAATGTAAAATACGCCTACATTTCACGACGGAAATATGTTAAAATCACTTCGTATAAGGTAAATGTTCTAAAACATTCATTACATACCCTCGCTACACCACAAGGTGTTTAACTACATAATTTGTATTCTACTAGAATTTCGCTCAATAGTATTTTACATAAAAGGACTGGCTATATTACTTCAATGTATGAGGAAACATTTGTTAACCAAAATGTCACCATCTACATTTTTAATTTATTACAGATGATGCGTACGTGACCCATCCCCATGCTCAAAATGTCTTCCATGTTGATGGTGGTATCGATACTGCTGGCGGTGTTGACAGCTTGCTGCATTTTAGCCGTCGATGAAGATTTTGCTTTCGACGTATCCGACGATTTGGAAATCGAATTTCCAGCGGACACTCCAAAGAAACTGTGGGGCATGACCGATTTAACGGTCACCGTGGGCAAAATATTTCATCTTGCCATTTCGAAAAATTCTTTTGATGATGCAGGCAAGAGTTACGAGGTAAGCGCAATTTAAATTTCAAATGGATATGTAAAAACAAAAACTCAACAAACACAAGTCGATCACGATTCCGGTTCATTTTACATTTAAAATTACAGGAAAACAGAATAATTTATTTGTCCAACTTTGGGCCCAATCTAAATTTTTAAGTGAACTCGTCTCATTTTTTTTTTCATAACCGTTCTTGCAAACTTTCTCTCATTCACGATTAGGAGAAACGCACATTGTTATTGCTATCGTCGTTTTAAAAAAATAATCAAATAAAAAGTTTGTGTTGTTGCAGTTGCTTTCCAGATGTTGCCTGCCCTAAACTGCTTTGTGTAAAGTTAACCTAGTGTTGTCATATATTATGTTCAACACCAGCTGTGTGATCACGCACTTGTTTAAGGGAATTTCATGATTGTAGAATGACGTATTTGTTACAAAGGGTGTTGGTAGTAATGATTTTTTTTTTAATTTATAGCTTGTTTATTTTAACAGCATTTATGTCATCATTTGTATATGTAATTGCGTTCTTCGAACTAATTGCCTGCCTACTGTAAACTTTAACATAAAAATAATTTAATTATTTAAATGTTCTTTCTGATCATTTCATTTGTGTGTTTTTTCCTGTAAGTAGGTACATATTTGCTTACTTACATCACTACCTATAATAAATTATTAAATATATCGATGACGTTTTGCCAAAATGGCGTAACCCACACTTTTTGTGAAAATGAGTTATTGAAATGCATCATTTGTTAAAATCTAATAACAATATTCTGATTTTTTCCATCGCAAAATCGATTTGTATTTCCGCGAAACGTATCTTCTTATAGTTACGCGGCGATATAAAATTGCTCTCCTGTAAAATTTACTTTTTGTGGGTTACGCCCTTCTGGAAAAACTGCGTCGATATAAAGACGACTCGATGGGTCATTTTTTTACAATTTAGTTCAAGATCGAAAACACGATGTAGGTAATAGACAATATTAACTTACAGTTAGTGTATAATTATTAGAATTAAATTTAGGAAATGTTTGTGCATTAGAATGAAACGTGTTATATCCCCGATTTAAAATTATTATTAGTCGAGGAGCGAGCGGTTCGTTTTCTATTTGTCAGTCGGCGATAAAGGCGATACTTAAAATGTACTATATTTTATGAACTACAGAAGGTTATGAAGGTAAAACAATTTTACCTGGACTGAGAAACGATTTTATTGTTAGTTCACATCACGAAAATTTTATTTATAGCCGGCTAAGCCTGTGCGTAAATTTAATTGATTTTCGAAAGATTTTAATTAGAAAACTCTAAAAACGTTTTACAATGCAAGAGTTCTTCGACTTATCGAGTGTTAATTTTTAAATATTTGAAATTCCCAGGTTATCATATTTGCAATTAATTGTGTTTGCACTTATTGGAAAACAGGTATTTAATTTCGTTTATTATAATTTTGTTTCAATATTTACCTACAAAACGTTACTTTTTAAATATCTACTTATGTGGAAAATTAACATTTATCAATAGATATCGGCAGGTAATTTTTAATGAGTTAGCTTGGTAGAAAGAGGAATTTCAAAAACCATCTTTTGAAGTTTAGATTTTTCATAGTCGAAATAGGTACTTACGTAGTTTCTGTATCAATAATAGAATTGTGTTCAAGGTTTACCTTTGATACCTTCGTGCTATATTTTTAACGTTTCAACTAAATAAAGTATCTATACATAGGGGGACATTATCACGGAAACGAGGAATAAAAGTCACTCTATTTAAGAATTTTATAGTATGTAGTTAAAAAAAAAACGATTAAATATAATTTAGTTTAATTCGTAGTTCCAATTAAAGTCGCCCTTATTTTAAATATAAAAATATGTCTTCTTTATTTATTTTACAATCACCCACCGATAAATATAATTTTTTACGAGTATAATATGTAGATAAATTGTACCTTTTAAAATCTATCTATTTTCAGTGAAAAAAATCAACTTAAAACAGATTAGTGCTTTCTTTATCTAGTTAAATCATCTGACAAAGAAATGAAATTCAAACAGCCGTTTTACCGTTTTAGCCGTTTTTAGTTACCAAAATCATAACTACGAGTCGATCAAAATATAACTAAGTTTTTTATCCTGAACTGAAAAAGTACGAATATGATCTACATTACTGTCAAAACAGATGTTGATATATGAAATGTTTCTTATCGAAAAATTTTTAGAGGTACATTTATAATTTACATTAATGCCCCGAATATTTTAATTAATAGATACCTACTTATTATAAACAAACAACAACTATCTGTAGTTAATTAATCTATAATAATAACGTACTACGCACTTTCGATCTATTACAGGCTAAAGTGGATCAAGATTTACCTCTACCATCGTGGTTATTATTTGATAAAAGTAGTGGCGTATTTTGGGGCGTTCCATTGCAAGAAAACATCGGCGTTTTACACATATCAGTAAAGGCTGTGCATCAATCTAGCACTGTCGTCGACAAATTCACTTTAACAGTGAAAGAAAGTAGTAGTACTTTAGAAAGTTCTGATAAGTGTCCCTTAACAGAAGATAGGACTGTTTTAACATTGATAATCGATAAAGCTATTAAAACTATTAAGCCGAAACAAAGAATCATCGCAATCAACAATATTGCCAAATTTTTTGGAATGCCTTTCGTAAGCAAAGTTAATAAATATTCTAAATAAGTAATAATTGTTGACCTCGTAATTTTTCTAGGATGCTTTTGTAATAAAACCTCAACTGAAAGCTGATGATATAACAGATAGTTCCGTAGTGTTAGCTGGACCGGGAAATTTAATTTCACGTACGTCAAAAGAAACTTGTTATATAGCAGTAACGGTAGGGTGCGAAGGGCGATTATGGTTAAATGCAGCACCAATAGTGCACCAGTTAAAACAACAAGCAAAAGACGGGACCATTAGCGAAGTTCTAAGATTGCCACTTATTGGTTGGCGTGTTAAGACTGAAACTCGTTCATTAACAAGAGAAAAACGACACGACGATGGTATTAATTCATTTTGTGTTTTTTATGTAGGTATCGACTTAATTCATTATTTTCAGTGTACGTCGGTAGTGGAGATTACGAAGAATATTACGAATATGAAGATTACGATGATCCGGAGAAAGACGACCCAGAAGAGCCGAATTTAACTAGTACATCAACCCCTACACCTAATACCCCTCCTATAACGCAAGCTATCGAACGCACTACCGTTCATGTTCCAGACCATGCAATTTCTACTATAAGCGAGACCCATCCACATCGCCACCATCATGGCGAAATTAAACCTGTTGGAGAAATCGATTCCGATATTTCTATCGCAAATGAACCAAATCTGCAGCAAACAACATTCACCGAACCATCATTTACTAGGAAAACCGACGAAACACAGGTATACGTACCAGAACAACCTTCACCTTCCCAAACAACATCGTATATTCCATTAGTAACAACGACAAAGAAATCAATAGTGACATCTTCTAATACTGTACCGCCAACCGAATCGACAGAAATTAAACCCGAAAAAATAACTCCAGTTAGTGGCTTGTATAAACCTAGTGAAACTCTCGATTCGGACGATGAGTATGACGAAGAATATGACGATGAAGATGATGAGGAATCTGAAACAGAAATTCCACTTGTCGAACACGAATCGCCCGTTGCAAACGGTGAACAGAACAGCGTACTTCCGGAAAGAGAAACCGAAACAGAACCTATAGTAATTGATTTTACCACTACAAAGTCTAAAACGGAACCTTTCGAGTTTATACCGGAAACTATTTCTACTGAAAAAACGACGTCTGAAAACATTGCGCCGACCACGACAACTTACACGATTAAAATAGAAGAAACGATCCCTCCTACTACTACAACAACAGAAATACCTACATCGACATTGGTGACTACGACAATTAGTGAAAAAATTACTACCTTAGAAGATTCGACGAGCTCAAAGCACACCACGGTCAGGCACACTTTACCACCGACAACCACACAGAAAATAACAACGTCAGAAGTAACAGAAAGAATTGTCGTCGTTACAAATTCTGCGCCGACCCTTCAAATTCGTCTGAATCGAATTGCCGTTACGGCGGGCAAAAGTTTCAGTCAAATTGTACCCGACGATATGTTTACAGATACAGAAGATGGCAACAATTTGAAATTGGAATTTTTGGATAAGGAAGGAAATCCTATTAGTAAAAATTTCTGGTGCCAATTCAACCCGCAAACTAGAGAAATTTATGGACTGTAAGTAATTTTTGGTAGATTGTATGAAACGATAAATTACCAAAAATAGATTTACCGCGTAATCAATCTATAACATTCGTTTACTTATTGTTCAAATTCAAAATTGTATCTCGTTTTCACATTTTAATGACAAGATAATACTGCTGGTTGTTGTCTATTATTTATTGAAGTATCTTTTGGTTAATTTTAGTCCATTAGAAGATGACGTGTCTCGTTGGGAATTCATGCTGAAAGCAACTGATAAACAAGGTTCTTTCGTAACAGAGCCCGTAGAAATCATTATACAACAACATAAATATTGGAGAGTTGTAAACCACGAATTTTCTCTTTATGCTAGAGTAGAGAAAAAACAAGATTTTCTTTATCCGATCGATTGGGCACTACATATACTTCAAGGAATTGGTAATGTTTTCCACAACAGTAATACATCTAAAATTACTGTTCGAAGTATTAGCTATGCCACCGATCCTATAATTTTCACATGGACCAACGATTCTCTAGCAACAGATTTGTGTCATAAATCTGAAATTGACGAAATGTTCACCGTAAGAGATTTTAATGATTTAATAATTATAATAAACACTTTATCGTATTTTTTTCTAGTTGTTAACGGCTAATGAAGAAGGCGATCCATCTATCGTTTTAAGTCGCAGCCTCGCACCAGAATTACGAGCAAAAAAAGTTATGCAACGTAGAATGGGAGTGTGCGAAGAAACCGAAATACCACAACCTCCAATAAAACTTCCAGACATCCCCGTAACATCCCCTACAAATGTCGCTCCCGTTTTTCCACCATCACATTTAGTTCCAATACTTCCACCTTCGAATCTCCCGCCGATTTTACGTAATGCCGTCGATCACATCAATGCCACCGTGGGGGAGTTACTGCTGTATAGAGTTCCCGATGTAAGAATTTTAATAATATATTTAAAACCTAATTAACCAAACTAACGAAAATTAGCTCGATTAATTTATAATGTCTCGTGCAGCAATTATCACGAACTAATAGAACAATACAAGTTTAACTAACCTATCCTTGCGATTGGACCAATTCAAAATTATAAATCTGCCTAATACGTAATTTATACCTACTTACCACAAGTTAATTTTGAATATTAGGCACCTGTGTACATTTTAATTTTTACGCGTTACGTTATACGCGGAGAACGTTTTGAAATTAAATTATTTCAAAATTCTAATTTGGTAATGATTTTTAGTTGTTTTCAATTATTAGTGAATCGTTAATTGACTTTATTGTTTTAATTAATTACCTACCTATTTTAATAGGCGCGTGTTCAATTATTATTTTTTAACTGTTTAATTTTACTTTCACTTGTCTTGTTCAACACAAAACTCCCGTAGATCTAAATAGAATGTTGCTTTAAAAATAGCTAAATAATTTTTCCTTTCAAAAATGATTCGAAATGCCTTAAAAATTAGTGTGTAAAATACGCTGTGGGTACGTACATTCATCATGTACATATTTATTATTTAACAAACTAATCATTGTTACAATTAGAAAATAATTAAGTAATGCGTCTGTGATGTATTATACTTAAAATACAAAAATTAAAATTGCACCGATGCGATGCTTTAATTTTAATATATATTAACCGTTATGGTTGGTTACTTGAAATTATCATATTATTATATATATCAAATTATTATACTCGGAATTTTTTTTTTTACTGTTACCGTCGGTAACGTTCATTTGCGTTTTTTAAGGGTCCATTTCCCTGGAGTGCGACTTTTGCAAAACAAAACAAAAATTATGCCATCATTTTGTACAAGTTTTGTACAGTTTTGTACAACCTTTAGTTTTTTTTGTACCCTTCCAAATAGTCAGCTATCGCAGATTGAAATTTCGCACTCCAGGCAAATGCTGGAGTGCAAAAGTTAAAAATGTCGTTTTTTTTTCTTGTAATAGTAAGAACTCATTTTGTACAACCTTTAAAAAAATTTGTACCCTTCCGGAAATGCGTGAAAATGACCGCCAAAGCTCGTACTCTCGATGTATTTTAGAATGCTCAAAATGTATAGCCTTAAAAAACATTTTAAGAAGATAAATGTCCTTGTTTTTATATAAAAAATGACTTATATTTTGTATTTGTTTAAATAATGTCAAACAAATATTATTCCTTCCAGATTTGTGGTTTCTTGAATTGTTGATAAAATTAACAGATGAAATTTATATGTAATAAATAAATGGAAATTCAAATAACATATATTTATTAGAATTTCATTAAACAGGTATAAAAATATATTTTTTAGATATGATATATAAAAATATTGCGTAGTGTACTAATTCACAATTTTATAACACTATATATAAAAATGCCGTAGCTAAAACGCCGTGAACAAAAACGCCGTAAGTTTCAAAAGTCAAATTAAATTGAACCTATTATTATAAGCATTACTATATAGCACACAATAGGTATCTACACTTTTTGTATATAAATTTTTGTATTTGTATATAAATCGAAATTAGTGAATTCCAGAATTTCAACAAACAATGAGATGCGAAAATTTATTCTTAACAGATACCTGCTTACTTTTAAAGTACATAAGTATAAGTATAGTATAAATTCAGATTACTTATTATTATATTTGGCACATGCTAGATATAATATAATATGTATATGCTACATTTACGTGATACATGGTTGGGATAAAATAATGTTAAAACTACTTTTTGTCTTTATACAAACTTTGTTAGTTGTAAACGTTCTTATGATGAGAGAAAATGAAGAATTGAAAATAACGAGCATAGAAAGAAGTTGTCTGGTTTTATACAACGATTTAAATGATTAAAATATTATTCATAACACACATTGTATATTTATAATTATATAGCATGTGCCAAATATAACAATAATTAATCTGAATTTATACTAGGCTTACTTTAAAAGTAAGCAGGTATCTGTTAAGAATAAATTTTCGAATCTCACTGTTTATTGAAATTCTGGAATTGACTGATTTCGATTTATATACAAATATAGTTAAATGGATACCTATTACTGCTATATACTAATGTTTATAATAATAGGTTCAATTTAATTTGACTTTTGAAACTGACGGTATTTTTGTTCACGGCGTTTTTGTCGACGACCTTTTGACGTGATTCCACATCAAAAAATTATTGTACATAATATCAATAAACACCAGTTATTGACTTTTTGATCATTGATACAATAAAAAGTTCATTAATACTACTAATAGATGTTCATTTTTTAATTTCCATGTTCGTAGTCCCAATGTTATTATGTTCATTAGAAACTGATGAACATATTTCATAATTTAATGGATATCTTGATTGCTTTAACGGCTCTTTTTCATCAATCCAATCATTACTTGATTGTATCTACGAATTTCTACATTAACGTCATAACTTAAAATTTATGAATTTAAAACATCATATTAACGTAAGGTCGTTTTGAAATAATAACTACATTTATCGTATCTATGACTAAGTTCACTAATATACAGTATAAATACAGTTGATTATGTATTTTTTTAATTCTATATATAGAATAATCTAGGAATATTAACGGCTTCGCAGAAACAGGATAAATTCAAGACAGTGCAGTTTGAAAACTGAAACTAAATAATTGCAAAAAAAATTATCACGACGTTTACATTAATATTTATATTAGAACTGTTATAGAAAAATATTTCTAAAAACGGTTTGTGTGTGTTATTACATATCAAATTCCAGAGAAACGTGAAATTCCTACAATCGACAACATTGAACAATAAAGAACTAATAATCAAATTTTCTATGTAGGTATATTTGAGCGATAATTAATTGAAATATTACAAAAAATAAATTTGCTACAGAAACAATATACATAAACATTGTCCTATTTACAATGTGAAATAGTAACTGTACTCTTTTAATATGAATAGAAGTGTACATTGTAACAATGCAAGAATATTCCTTTATTTAATTGAGATCATTCATCGATACAATAAACAAACTTTGCATTTCAGTGGAATAATTTATTGAATTTATGTAAGAATATCGATAAAACTAATAAACACAGTTATTATCACTATAAATCAAAATTCATATTATCTATATACAGTGCTCTTCCTCTACAGTTCCGCAGTTGGGCATGAGGGGAATAACTTTTCTTAGAAATTAAGTCGAACAGAGTTCCCCTACCAAGCGCCTTTCGTAGCGCTCGAACGAATTCACTTGCGTCTTTCTTAATAGTTCCATCTTACACTCGTCCTAATAAAATGTTTTTCTTTTGTTTTGATTTCCTACTGATGGTTTTCCTCTGTTCGACAGTTAGTTGTTGTTCGTACGCTCGTGCTAATCTATATCTTTATAATATAAAATGTCACAAATCAACGTAATATATTTTGTTTTTATACTTCTTTTAATAAATATAAATAAATAATAATAATAAAATAATAAATACAATATAAATTACTTAATTTGTGCTATATATATTGGATACACTCGATTTTTCAAGCCTTACAGCGCGCGGAACTGTATGGAGAGAGCCATTTGAATCTCGAGGTACGCGCTGATGTCTTAAGAGTGGGGGTACTAGTCGAGTCGAAAACTGGGGAAGCGGAACTGTTGAGGAAGGAACTATAGAGGGAGAGCACTGTACTAATTTATTAAAAAAAGAAAGCTTGTTCATTGGAGCAGTCAAATTATTCATTAACGTAATGAACTGCATTCGATATAACAATGTATAAGGTCATTACACTAAAAAACGTTCATTGGGTAATGATTTCGAACATCAAGTAATCTTTGGACATACGTTGTAATGATGAAATCGTACTTCGGACGAACATTAATCAACGCCAGTTCTTAATATAATGATTTTTTATTATATTTACGTACTTTTTTGGTTAAGTGCTGTTATAAAATTGTGAATTAGTACACTACGCAATATGTTTATATGTCATATTTAAAAAATGTATTTTTATACCTGTTTTTGAAATTCTAATAAATATTATACGTTATTTGAATTTCAATTTATTTATTACATATAAATTTCATCTGGAAGGAATAATATTTGTTTAACATTATTTAAACAAATACAAAATATAAGTCATTTTTTATATAAAAACAAAGACATTTATCTTCTTAAAATGTTTTTTAAGGCTATACATTTTAAGCATTCTAAAATACATCGCGAGTACGAGCTTTGGCGGTCATTTTCACGCATTTCCGGGAGGGTACAAAATTTTTTAGAGGTTGTACAAAACTGTACAAAATGAGTTCTTACTATTACAAGAAAAAAAAACGACATTTTTAACTTTTGCACTCCAGCATTTCCCTGGAGTGCGAAATTTCAAACTGCGATAGCTGACTATTTGGAAGGGTACAAAAAAAACTAAAGGTTGTACAAAACTTGTACAAAATGATGGCATAATTTTTGTTTTGTTTTGCAAAAGTCGCACTCCAGGGAAATGGACCTGTTTTTTAAAGATATCTAAAACAAGAATTTTATTGCTTATCTTCAGGAAAATCTTTGGTATTTGTATAATTATAATTAAGTAAATCATCACATTCTTGTTACCTACTAAATAATTAAAAAATTACAGGATACATTTTATGATCCAGAAGATGTCGAACCTCACAATTTAAAACTGCAACTGTATACAATAGATAAAAGACCGATTCCCGGCGATCATTGGTTACAATTTGATAGTAGCAATAAGGAATTTTACGGTATTCCTGGTGCAAGCGACGCTCGTCGCACGTCATATCAACTTATTTGTGAAGATACCGGCGGTTTAACTTCCAGCGACACTTTAATTGTAGAGATACATCCTGCTCCTAAAATAAATTATAATGTCGAGTTCAGTATGACGGTGGAAACCGAATATGACGTGTTTGTGAGATCTCCTAGCATAAAACGAAAATTTGTAGAAAAAATTCAAAGTTTATTTGATGACGATAATTTAAACGTAATTCTGGGTCCAATATCGAAAGGTAGTTTATTATCTAAGCCGTCTACGATTGTTACGTGGTACAATAAATCTTTGTCGAAAGAAGAGTGCCCCTGGCGCGAAATTAAAGAAATGGAGGCTATTTTAGTCAATAGTGAAAGGATTATATCAAACCACGTTCATAAAGTTATGGGTGACGATTTTTCAGTTACAGCATGTAGCCTTCAACACCTCGGTGTTTGTAAGATAACAACCCCGCCGGTAACGACGCGAATTCAGGAAAATAATATAGTTCCCGTTGAAGAAGGCGCGTCGCAAGACAGCCACGATGAATATTTAATAACCTTCATAGTACCGGCAGTTATCATATCGACGATGCTATTATTAGCTGGTATAGCAGCTTGTGTTCTGTATCGTAGACGTCGTTCGGGAAAAATGAATATAGAAGAAGATGGTCGGCAAAGTTATGGTAATAAAGGCATTCCGGTTATTTTTCAAGAAGAATTAGACGAAAAACCCGAACCCGGAACAAAAACTCCGGTAATACTCAAAGACGAGAAACCGCCACTTGCACCTCCCGAATATAGTAAAAGTGGTTCTTTGAAGCTTACTAGCGATGATTCTGAACCATATCAACCGCCTCCGCCGTTTACTCGTAATCAGGACAACGGTCGGCAACCACGTCCTAAACCTACCCCTACGTATAGGAAGCCACCACCTTATGTGCCTCCTTAACAAATACAATTTCGTTTTTATCAGCAATAAATCGTACCTACACGAAACTTGCACTGCCACTTGACTCGTTTTACTACCAAATTATTTATTCCACCTTGGATTGTATTTGAATAAGCACATGGTTAAATGAAATATTATGTGTGCCGTTTCTTTCTTTATTATCGAGGCAGTGCATTTGTAGCGATAAAAAACTATTAACATCCTACCAAATGTTTAAACGTGTTGGTAGATAACAGCGGTTTTGTAATGAAAGATGATGTCTTCTCATATTTTAGCTCTCTTCTAGTGTTGGTAGCATATAATGGATATTATAATATGATTTAAATTTTTGTACAGCTAGTTAATATATTTTATTGCGTCTATAATAACTGCAATTAGGATATTTATTTTCAATTCAATTTTTATGTAAACAATTTGTAAAAAGATATTACAGGACCTGATATTATAACCCAGATATAACCTCTCTCATTTTAAACTGTTTAAACGTAACGTGATGCCAATATGATTGAGTGACTAAACATTAAAAAACGTACTTATTATTATATATTGTTCTGTACACCGCCACCATTCCAAACAATTAAAATTTTTACGCCTTCAAATGCAAATTTCGGATTTTATTTTGCAATATGCCTAGTACTTACAATTGTTTTGTATCTATTTAAATATTTTTTTAACCTCATCTTTAATGATAGATTAAAGTAACTATACCTACATAATTGAAAGACAATTCGTCCAATATGTCAGTTGCGACTGGTTTCACCAAATTTTTGAATAACTTAATTATAGCAATAAAAGTATTATGATTTACTAAATAAATTAGGTACTTACTCATTTTTTTTCCATTGAAATGAAGTAAAACCAGTTGTTGGTATGTAACATGCAGAGAAGGACAAATCACAATTACTCCTTTTATTTCGAAATTGAAGAAGTACCATTCGCCCATGTATTACTTGACTGAAATTAAATGTAAAATTCAACTTTAGACTGATAATAAAGTACTATTCGCATCATTTTTTTAACGAAGTCTTTAATCAAGACTTCTGTAGCAAATGATACAACAATCTGTAGTGCTTTGTTTTTGATATTTCGATACAAAGAGACTTGTATAAAATGTGATCAAAAGTAATGTAATAAAATCGTAAATTATTTAACATTTTAAATAGGTAATAGGTCTCCTTTTATAATTAAATCTGACTTTTTATAAATATATATAAAATAATTTTGATAATCGTATAGTTTATTATTTTTATTTACATAAGTAAATGGTTTAAAACCACGTTTTGTAACAACACGTACAATAAATTATATTAATCACATTACTTTCTGATCAGAACATTTTTGATTCTTAATATTAAGAAACACCCCTTTCCGGTTATCAAAAATGTAATTGAAGATGTTAGGACTTTTTTAATGAACCATAAATTATCTATTGATGTTTATGGAATCTAAATGATAAGCTATTTGTATGCTCTAATTAATCGTGTATATTTTATGTCTACAATGTACTGATGATATTAATTCAATTTTTATATATTAATTAATATATCTTAGATTTTAACATGACTGTTTATTTCCGCTTATAAAACTGTTAGATTTTGGATGTCATCTAATAATAATTTGCGTAAGCAATTTTTTTCTAAAATTATTTTTATATTATTTTTATAATATTTTTACTTGTTATGTGACATCTAAAATTAGGCAAAAGAGGATATACACAATGTATAATCTCTACTGATGTAATATTTTAACTATTTGTAATCTAAGTTACCATATCCCTACCTATTTTTAAAAGATGTGCTGATGTTAAAACATTCATCTTATAATCATCTATTTCTTGGATATAAATGAAATAAAAAAAAAACAAAAGGAAACTGCATAGATCAAAATTAATTTTTTATTACTTATAACTTATCTATATAATGCTTGATGCTATTCGATTAAAAATTTATTTTGATCTTTGCCAATAATCATGAACTTGTATCCTTTTAGAATATCACTAAAACAAATCTTTGTCTTCATATCATTCATACAATTTTATATTAACATGTAAACACCCGAATAATACATATACATAAATATTAAATAACTCTATTACTGTTTCCCACCTCTAATATCCCATGTTGCAACATTCAATAATTAGATTAAGTTAAAGAAAATTTAAAAACATTTTATTTCGATATTTTGTATTCTATACAGAGGGTACAGAAAATTGTGGCAAATCTCTCGGGAGCGTATAAACCACATCAAAATAATGCTGCAAGTTCCTATAAAAAAAATTCGTTGAGATGTTCACCCACAAAGTTGAAAGGCAAAAATTAATATTTTTAATAATTTTGGTATACCTACGTAATAAATTAAGGTCTTTAAAATGGCGCAATAAGTTTTTTGATGTCACCTCAGACGGACTAGAGGTGCAGAGTATCCCAGATAATTATTTTCTCGGATTAAAGGAAGTAAGACTTTAGAATCCGTGTTAATATGATATTTAACATGTAAAAGATTTTTTTCTCGAACTACGTCTACCGTAGACCTCGGGAAAATGTCATTAACAATGTACTAGTCAAAACAAAAATTGATTCACGTTATCCTAAACTTTTGAATTAACTAATGGAGCTTCTCGCATTTTCTCGCATATGGTTTATTTTATCGAAATTAAACAAAGTAACTTTTTTATCTTAAAATGCCTGGGAAATCCGAAAATGACCTTAAAAATTATAAACCAAACCTCTGAAAATGTATGAGGTTAGAAATGTTAGGCCAGGCACTGAATTCTACGGTATAAAATAGATTAACATCATTGATAAAATGTTTCAAATTGTAAATAAGGAATAAGATATATAACTTTTTTAAAACAGTCAAAAAATCGATTTTCGGCTATAACTGAAAATCAAATAGTGACACGTAATTTTTGGTTTGGCCATTGAAATAGGCACAAAAAAGTAGGAAAGAATGTGGAACTCTCTATCGTTCTGTAATAACAGAGATACCTTGCAAATACAACGAAAATAGTACATCAAAAATTAGTAAATTCTAACAAAAACTAAAAATGTTATTTAAAAAAAAAAGATTTTTATTTTTTAGCTTTGGACGCGAATATCTCAACAGGGGAAAAATGTATAGGAACTTGTAACATTATTTTGTCGTGGTTTATACGCTCACGAGAGATTTGCCGCCATTTCCTGGACACCCTATATACCTACATTAAAATATTAAGAATATGTGGTTAAGAATGCCTTCGTTTTTCTATCATTGTTAGTCTGTTTTAATAATTTCAGGTGCTGTGTAACTTTCTTCACTTAATTTTCTTCAGATTATTATTAACGGGAAAATATTGTTCTTACAATTATGTATTCATAAATAGACATTATAATCCTTGAGTAATATTAAAAAGTAGCAGAATATTATAGTAAATGTTATCAATGGCTCTAAAAACGTTTCACGTTAATGGATACATGCAAATATTGATTTGATATATTTTAATTTTATTTTTACAATTATTGATTTTTTAATTAAAAGTTTATTTTTAAAAATAATATTCTATCAAAAAGTTTTCAGCTTTCAGATTCTTAATTTATAAATTAATATTTTAAAATTTTAATACTAGAAGTATAACAATTAAGATTATCTTTTAACAATAATTTTAAACATAATTATTTTGAATTTAAAAAAAGGTGATAATATAATTATATCTCTTTACAAACCTTATAAATTCAGTATATAAATCCTGTTAAGGAGCCAAATGATTTTAAATCTATTCTTTTTGCTTCGTCTTTATGTAATAATTTTAATTGCTTTCATCTAATTTCTTATATTTCCATTTGGGCATTATTTATGTGTATATGATGTTTTCTGTTCATTTACTTTTAATATTGAATTATAGACTTGCAGATATATCTACAAAAATATAAGTTACCTACTCATTATTTTATAATGGCTATTTATACAAATATTTATGTTTCGTGTATAAAATAATTACAAAACTGAGGATAAAGTAGAGATCTGTAATGTTAGAGCCCTATAGGTAAAACTAAAAAGTTACTAGTAAATTGATAGAAGTAAACATAAATAAATACATAACCATACTTTTTTCCATTTAATGTAAAATATGCTTAACAAAAAGTTGTTGTCGTTGTCTGAAATATCTAAAGCTCAATTATCAAAAATTTTAAATTCATGTGTGGGTTATAAAGATTTAGTTCTTCAGCCGGAATTAATTAAACCTTTAGAACGAATTTGTGGCGTTCAGTGGCTTAAGTAAGTTAATTCTAACTGAATGAACGTGTTTTATGTAATTATCACTTTTTTTTTAGAGTCAACAGTGTCGAGAAAATTTTCAAATTAGAAGAAAACCACCCAAATTCCCAAAGTACCATCTTTTACTTAATATATACAAATTTCGCAACTTTTAGAAGAGTTCTTGATCAAATTCGATCTAAATTAGAACCCAATAATCCAGTTCAAAATAGATATCATATAATTATTATTCCTAAATTATTAAATATTTTTGAAGAATTATTAGAAGAGCTCGGGTTATCTGGATCTTTAATTAAACTTTATTCATTCCAATGGCAGCCAATTTATTTAGATGAAGGAATAATTAGTTTAGAAGTGCCTCATATGTTTAAAAATTTGTATGTACATTATGATTTGTCATTATTACCGATATACGCTAAAAGTTTATGGCATCTAGCATTTGTTGCTGGTAAATCAAGTTTGTATGTGGCCTTAGGACGACATTCCAATGCTGTTCTTAAACAGCTAGATTTTTTGTATGAAAATCTTGCAAATACAGATAAATTAGATTCTGAATTTGGAGCTGTAATTCTTTTGGATCGTAATATAGATTATGTAAGCACATTATTGACACCAACTACTTATACGGCCTTATTAAATGAAGTTTATGGAACAATTTGTGGTATGTGTGAATATAAAGAAACAGAATCAAAAGATTATGATGAGAAATGTAATCCTATTATTAAAAAGGAAACTGTACAGTTTGCATTAGATAGTACTCGAGATACAGTATATAAAGATATAAAAAACCGGTATTTTACTGAAGTTACAGAAATTTTACGTAATTTAACTAAAAATTTACGTACAGAAGGAGAGAGTTCGAAAGAAATGGCTTTGGACGAAATAAAAAAGTATGTTTCTACCCAACTCCAGTCCACAGCATCCAAAAAGAAATTTATCGCTAATCATTTAGCAGCTGCAGAAACCATTGTGAATACGTTAGGTCATCGATTTGAAAAACAACAGCAAACTGAACAGATTGTTATGCAGAATAAAAATAAAAGTGGAAATTACACTTATTTAGAAGAGATTATTACAACTGAAAACGATCCATATATCGCATGCCGTTTGATGTGTTTAATGGCAATTACTCAAAAACTGTCAGAAGGAGAGCTTAAGTCTTTTTGGAATAAGTTCCTACATCAATTTGGCTATAAATATGGATTTTTACACAACAATCTAGTTAAGGCAGGATTTATATCTGAAGAAATATCATCCCTTACCAACCTTTCAAGTTTTCCTACTATCGTTAACAAACTTCCTAAATTACTAACTAACGATTTCTATATAAACTCGAATAAACTGAAACAAATACCAAATGATCCTATGAAAATAAATTTAAAGGCGCCTACTTGTTGTAGTTATGTATTTGGTGGCAATTATGTTCCACTTATTTCACAAATTGCTAGCATGTTTTTAAGTAGCACTCCATTAAACGAAATTAAATTGAAATTAGAATTATTAGGGCCATTAGTTATAAAAAACGAACGAGGTTATCCTTTACAGTCGAGAACACTACTTATATATGTAGTAGGTGGATTGACTTATTCAGAAATAGCCGCTTGCAATTTGTTAGAGACACTGACTGGTTCGAGAATAATAATGTGTAGCGATAAAATAATCTCGGGAAATGATGTTATGAGAGCAACAATGGATTTGTTATAAATTTTAAATTAAATGTGTATGGAAATAACTTTTGTGTATAGATAATATTACTGTAGTAATTTAATAATTATCGTTTTGCATTGTTAATTATAATGGAAGAAAGCTTTTTATAGTATAAAAATCAATATATTTATGTAACATTTGTGAAAAATTAACGAATTACTTATATTTAATTTTCTGGTCATAAGCCCTATACAATTTTTACATTTTCTTTTTCCTGATCTGTTGATGTAAACGAGTAAAACATTGAACATTGTTCTATTGTTCTTTTACTTTGAAGTAAGAATAATCACCTATATAAACTTTATGGGGCGTAATTTGTGATTCAAAAGTAAGAAATATTATATTTGTAAATACGTATATTCAAATTTAATAAATAAAAGTGAGGTTAACTTAAATTATATTTTTGCTCTTACCTGATAAATAACTTTTAATAATACGAAATGTTTAAATTATGAATTTTCTAAACATCACTCGTAATTATTATTCGATCTTGTATTTTAAAACTTGCGTTTTATTGTTGTAAACTGTTGAAAAATATTTTCATTCGCTACATACTATCCGTAAGTGTGGTTTACAGTGAAGTTGTTATGGCGACCATTATAATCGCAAGGCCGTTACTATAACAATACGATGTTTGGAATGTGCGTACGAGAATTCATTGTTCGGTTTACCAGTGGCATGGGACAGTTTAATGTATTTTTAGAATAAATAGCAATTTAAAATAAAAATATGTATTAAATGTGTTCAGTTTTGTTTAGATTTTATTAAATACATAATTTTCCTATAATACATTACAGCTAGTAAAAATGAGCCATTATCCAAGCAATGTAATGACTTTAATTTATTGTATTGTAATGACTATTTTTTCAATTAAAATTTATTATGATTAACAAAAATTGCAATTGCACACTTTTAAAGTAGATGCCTATGTATAATTCATATAGATAAATGTTTTTTTATATTCTCACGCATCTCCAACATCTTTTTTACAGCTTTTTATGCATATATATATATATATATATATATATATATATATATTTATTTATTTATTTATTTTAAATTAAAAAAATAAAATAATAATATAATAAATTTTAAAAGGAAATTTATCTGAAAAAAGACCAATTAATTTCTTAGTGTAACTGAAAGTAGGTATATGTGTAATTGACCAAAAACATTTGAATTTGTTTTTCACATTCTGGATTTAGCACCTGTTTGACTTCCAACCGTGTTGTAGTAAAAAATGATTTTAATTACTCATCAGATATAGAATGTTTTTTAGAGGCACATTTGTGAGAGACAAGAGAAAACTGACCTTATTTGAAAAGATGTAGAAAAAATGTATTTGAATATAAATTGTTTAGAATTAAACGGTTTTAAAATGTTTTATGACGGCTTTTTGGACATTTCCTTGACGCACAGCATAAATAAGTTATATTTTCAACACAATTAACTTTAATTAGGTATTTAATTCGAAAAAGTAAAAGAGCAAAATTGCCAAAAACCATGATTCTTACCTATCTTTTAATTCTAAAATTTATATAAAGTATATTTTCCTGTATTTATTCGAATAAGGCTAGTTTTCTTTTACCTCTTTTTATAATTTTTTGTTGATAGTATATTGTGTATGAACGATTAAAATCGTTTTTCACGTTTTGATCGAGGTCAAACAGCAGCTTAATCGGAAATTTGAAAATCTAATTCATTTCATTCAGAATATGTATATAAAAACTGTTTTTCTTAAGAGTAATGGTGAATTCTGACCTGCAATCCTTTTTAGCTTCGGAGAAGGATATTTGCTCGAGAGAGAAAAAATATTTTTGTAAAACTTTTTGGGCAAAAACTAATTTTTGAAATAATTATTAAGCTGTCAGATAAAGCACGTAGTTGTACGTTTGATTGTTTATTTTTCCTCAATTTTTTGGTAAAACCATGCCTAGGTATTGTTTTGTCTATATACAATCTTCACTTAAACTCTTCAATTTCTGTATGTAATATAACTAAAGTCTTCTTTGTAAAAGTTTATGTAAATAACTCTTTTTTCATTGGAATGTAAGATTTGTTTAGATTATCATTAAAAATGTGCGTTGATAATATTTTTGAAAATAAAATTTTATTTACCTACATCCAAACTTTTACATGATAGATATTCAATTAGAAAATTGGATTTTTTCTATAATGATTATTCTAAATGATGTTGGATGTTAGTAGGCAACTTAACTTACATTGTTAATTGAAGAACCGGTAGTAAAGCGGGGACAAATACGTAGTGTTGTTATTGCCTTTGGGTTCGAAAGGTGTGTCAGTTATTCTAATGGAACTTTCACGATGTTGTTAAGTGAAGTTGTGTGATTTTACAAAAACGTATTTTAAAATGGGCTCTAAAATAGAGTACGTCGATTCATCTCAAATATACGCAACAAGTTACGCGAGAAATTCGAAAGCCATAGGCGTTCTTTGGGCCATTTTTACAGTGTGCTACGCTATAATCGGGGTGGTTTCGTTTGTCACTCCCGAATGGATAGGTGACGTAGAAGGTAACGTTCCAGGAAAATTTGGATTATGGTCGGCTTGTTATGCGGAGGAATCCGGCGAAAAATGCAAGGGTAGATTGGACGGTTTTATTAGCATGTCGAATATGGCCTTTCAAGCGGCAACAATTTTTGTCGGATTGGCAGTAATTGCGGCGCTTCTTACAATATGTGCTATGATTTTGTTCTTTTTTTGCCATTCGACCACCGTATATCACGTATGCGCTTGGTTGCAACTTATTTCGGGTGAGTTCAATGAAGGGTCATGATGCGAACACTTATGCTATTGTTTAAAACGTTCGTTGAACTAATTCATTAAAAATCTCTCTTATTAACCCTGTCTCATTTTAGTTTTTATTTAATATATCTACCTTTTCTGTAAATGTAGGTTACTTATACATAGTGAAAAAAACTAATAAACAGGTATTGCACACATACCTATAAATTATTATCATTACTATGTTTGCAAAATGTTGTTTAAACAAACATCACTTATCTATAACAATAATATTTAATTTTACACTTAATTATACGTACATATACCGAGGTATTAAGCAATAAGGTATTGCGTAAAAATTATTTAGGTATCCTTATTTTAATAGGTAGCAGTAACACGTTATCAATTAGGAATTGCACATTAATTAAAATTCTCACGTTCAAACTATTATATTTTCTTATTGTTGACGAATAAAGAAATCACGAATATACATATACATATTTATTTTAATTAAAAATGCACGAACTTATTACATTAATTTAATAATAATACCTATGTATATTAATTGGCAAACGTCAAAAGTGTAAAACCCATATTTTTTTAAATGTTGAAAAAATAGATAAGTATCGATAACAAAAATGTAATAGGTAGCCAAATAATTTTTTTTTTTCATTAATGCTGTGCACAGACAGTAGAATGTAAATAAAAGCAGGTACCTAAACGACGTAGTTATTGTGTGAACTTGACTGTCGTATACTAGAAGTAAGTGAAGCATTTAAATGAACATATATTATTATAAAAGTATATAAGGCAATTGTTACGACAATCTTATACTATGTCTAATCAACATCTAGTTGTTATGTAACAACACTTTACCAGTAAATGTGGAAGTCGTAGTCAAATTGTAATTTGGCGTGTAAACTATCCTTTGAAGAAAGAAGTAAGTAATCGGTGTACTAATTATTATTTCAACTTTAAATAAAATGGGCATCGGCGAAATATTTGATTAGACTCTACAAATAGGTTCTAAATGTCAATAGAAATAAAATTCACTATTTTTAAATTACAACTTTTAAAGTTACTACTCTTCTATATACCTACTATTTACTATATAGAATACATGTTTAAAGTATCTGTCTTCAGCAGTAACACATGCTTCGACATATATCTACTCTCATCGATTTTTCTGACGCACTCAAATATACTTAACATGTTATGTTTTAAACTTATTTAATCTTAATCTTAATCTACTTTTAATCTTATTAATTGACGACATTTTGTTCCATGGGGCAAATAGTAGCCAAAAAGTTCTTTCGATATAAAAAACATTTTATTATTAGTTTGTCAAAAAACTTTATTTTTGTTAAATTTTGCTTAGGAATAAACTACCATTATTTTGTAATATATCGAAAAATTTTATTAACAAATATTCTTTAGAATTACAGTAAATACTTAAATATAAATTTTCATCGCCTTATTTTAAACTTTGAGAGCCAAAAGACTTAAAAATTTTTAAGGTTAAAATATGGCAATTGAAATTTATATTTAAGAATTACTTGTAATTCTAAAAAATATTTGTTCATAAAATTTTCCGATATATTGCAAAATAATGGTACTTTATTTTTGAGCAAAATTTACTAATTCTCATTCTCTCGCTTATGCTTTTAGCCCTGATAACACCTGATGTATTCATTATTAGTTTTAGAGGATGCACCAACTTTTATCAAGAATAAAATTTGTTGACAAACTAATAATAAGAAAGTTTCCCATATGGAAAGAACTTTTTGAAACTCACTGTATTTATGTACGAACAACGAGCATTATCGAACGTATCGTAAAATATGTACGGGCATTATCTGTATAGGTAATGCAAATTCTTGTTTGCAAGAATACCATATCTAATAATTGGAGTATAGTGACTTCTAACAAAAAAAAAAACAAATGGACGATATAATTAGACATGAGATGGAGGAAATAGGAAGTCCGCTGTTATTTATCAAGTATTTATTTTATCAAGTAGTCAGAGAAACGATTACATCGATTATTAACATCGATTTGCGACAACCGAATTTAAATTTGAATAACATTTAGATTTCATACGGTACAGATGTATTAAAAATGTATTATGGTATTTTTTGAAAATGTTATTTCGCCCGCAACACGTATCACACTATAGAAAATAAACCATAAAACTGCATTTACGAATTATATGCTACCTACACTAGAAAGTAGATAGTTTTATAATTAAAAATGTTGAAAGCTATTTATTATTAAAAACAAATATTATATTTATTAAACAAATTAAAATATCTACCATTTTTCGTATATTTACTTCATAAGAATAACAAATTTGTACACTATTAACAATTCCTGCCACAGATTCTTCTTTGTTTAGTATAATGTGTATTGACCATATTATGTAAAAACCATTATGAAAATGTATTTTAACCATAAGGATAGTTATCGTAAATACTAATAAGTTTTTCTTATAATAGCTATTTGTATGTACATACATACCTATACCGAAAATTTTATGAATAATCGTTGAGGGCAAAAGGGGAATTGAAAGTTTTTCACATCGTCTCATTTTTGTTATTGTTATTTTAATTTATTATTATTTGTTCGATAACATCATTTAAGCAATATTAATTGTTATTCATGGTTGTTTAATATAAATAAAGTTTAATTGTTATTTAGCATATTGGCACTTTCACTTATTTAATTTGCCGAAAATGTGCTGTTTTCTATTTAATCAAGTTATCGTTATTGTATTATATTCGATAAAAATTAAGAAAAGTAGATAGATACTATCAAAATTAGGAGTATTGATACTACTACTAATATTTTCAGGCCCATCAGTTATTAAATAAAAATTACATAAGTATAGGTGCAGGACATTACATAAATATTTTCTTGACATAATTAGCTACCTATAATAATTTTATAATTTTAATAAGCAAGAATATTCTATAACACATTAATTTATTTAGGAAGTTTTAGATGAATCATTAAAATCCAATCAAAATAAATAATTTAATTTAAACTGTAGAATTGTATGGAACAGATTTTTTTTTGTTAATGTGTACCTGGTTAAAAAATATTATCAATTAGGTACCTATATGTAGATAATAGTAAAAATGAATTAATGTTATTTTTCATCATAAGCGCGTATTTCCAGTTTATTTTGTACAACTCTAAAAAAAAGTAAAATACAATTTAACACCATTTCTGGCTAACTATGTGTACTATACGTATATGTAACAAAATCTAAATAAGGAAAGTTGAAACGTATGTATACTAACGAGCTCGTCTCAATTATTTCTGTATTATATCACCAGAGAGTTACAAAATTCCTATTTTTTACAAAGCAAACTTGTTGAAAAGCTATAACTGATTATACCATGATTTAAAACATTGTAATAAAATAACGAAGAAAGTAATTTGTAGTAAACCGAAATTTTCTATCAGGGTTTCCCATTTATTCGAAATATATCAGTTGTGAGGTGTCAGAAATTCACCTTTCGCCCTCTGCTGTTAGTTACAGCCTTTATAACTGCACCCAGAAGATACGATGTGGACGTAGGACTAGGACTAGTTGGCAGTGTTGCCAAAGATGGATCTAGATTAAGAAAACATGCTGCTCGTGAACATCTACTCGACCAATATAGCCGCCAATTTGTGAAGAGCCTATCGGTTCACAAACAATATGTTCGATTAATTTGGATCTAGCTTAAGATGGCTTAAGAGACTTTATTGGGTATTTGAAAAATGAGTACCTATTCAACCTATTCAACTTCGGCATTCTTGCTGAGACCATACCCCATTTTCTCTACAATAAAAATGTAAATATAGGGTAGGTACCTATATGTACTAAATATAAAAATACGATATACTAATTGAGTCACGTATTTGAGAAATCCCACATGTCCATATTTTGGAAATACGGTTTTTTTTACAGAAAATATAATTCTACATGTTAGGTATAAAGAAATCACATATATCCACCGTTCGACTTACTAACAGCATTATTTCAAAATTTTTATAATATATTTGAAAAGGCCCTCATGGTTTATGATTTATACGTGTGATTTATACACTGTGTTTCGAAATAACTATTCCTACTTTTCACATAAAGTAATTACCTAAGTAATGTCCGAAACGCTTAGGTGGTATCCAAAATATGGGGTTTTAAAAATTTGAAAAACAATACCTAATTTTTCTTTTATTATTTCAGAAACGGTTTATTTAAATCATTTAAAATTTGGTATGTTATTTATACTATACATGTGTGCTATGCTGGCGATAACAATGATAAATAATTTTGTCCAGTGGCGGAGATTTAGGCATACCATTACAGTTTTTCAATTAAACTTTCTGCGCATCTCGGTTTATTACAAAGGTAGCATTTTTAATTTTTTCAATGTGATTTGCATTTGCACTCTTATCGTGCGACGCATCGTTTAACTTTGAGAAGTAACAGTAAGCATCGAGATAAGAAAAAAAGCTAATGTGTACTTATATTCGAAAACGCTTCGTTTCCGACATAAAAGTTTTAAGGGTTTTCGCAAATTTTAATATTTTAATTCCTACCTACATATTATAAATATTTTAAAAACGAAGGTCGTTTAAAAAAAAGTATTTCTAAATTTGAAAGAAACTGTAGTGATCTAGAATTCATTATTATGGTAGATATTCTATACCTATAAGTTGCTGACATTTAGGTATATTATGCAAGATAGTAAAAGTAGTTCTATACCTGTAAGCGTTATTTTTTATTTACAGATAATTAAGAAATTATTATCTATAAATAATACCAATCTTATTGTTAGTATGTAGTACCTACAATTACACGAAAATTTTACTTTACGCCATCGGCATCGCCAAGTAACTTTGAAATCAATTTGATGTCGCTACATTAATTACGGAGAAATTCATTAAAATTTACGGTATCTAATCACATCTTGTAATAATAGTTAAGTAACGTAATTATGTAGAAAACTTTTATTGGTAACGCAACGTTTTTCCAATTATTATTACCTAACAATAAAATAAAACACCGTTCATTCTTTCTTGTTTTTAAATAGATACTAAACACTAAACTGTCGTCACAGCGTCTTTGAGTTTTAAGATTAAAGTTTAAGTTAAGATTTACAAAAATAAACGTTGAAAAATTTTCTCAACTCACCTGTGTACAGAATATATGAAAAAAATAGAAAAGAGAGGATATCTAATTTTTATATTATAAACATTTCGAACAATTCTCATAAATTATAAAAATAGCGTCAAAAACTTTTCAAACGCCTACGTATAATCCTCATATTTCTTCTCTTAGAACCTTTTTAAATAACTCCTTTATAATAACGATGAATAGTAATAATATTTATATTAATGATCGTCAAAAAAGTTTAGGTCCCTTTTCGTATATCTACCTTTTACTTTTCTATTTAGGGCCTATCTTTTCATCTTCCGTTCAATTTTATCTAAGAGATATTTTTCATGGAAATGTTCCTTACAATAATACGATGGTCAGTCAGAAAGTAAGTTTAAGGGTGGCAGCGCTCCGCGTGGTGAAAAGATAAACTAACGAAATTTTAGGAGGTTGTTCTCTCATCTAGTTTGACGCATCGCCGAGCCCGATAAGTCTATTTTTGTGTGTTTTACGACGATTTAAAATGGAGACGCCGATAGAAGTAGCGTCCAAATGTGAACCGCGAAGTGTGATACGTTTTTTGACCGCAAAAAAATTATCAGCTAGTGAAATTTATAGAGAATTATCGTCTGTATACGGTGAGCAGTGTATGAACCTTCAAATGGTTACACGTTAGCGCACAGCGTACCTAAATGGAAGAAAAGAACTCCACGACAAAGCGCGCCAAGTCAATGAAATGGGTACCAAAAGGTGGCCGACCGCCGAAAAAATGCAAAACAACTTTCTCCGCATGCAAGGTGTTAGCGACTGTGTTTTGGGATTATCGGGGTATTCTTTTGATTGATTACCTCGACAAAGTCAACGCGGAGTACTACTGTGGTGTTTTGGATCGATTACGAAAAGCAATCAAAAATAAACGGCCAGGTTTGTTGAGTAGCAAAGTGTTTTTCATTCACGATAATGCTCGTCCGCATTCTGCTCGTTTAACCCAAGAAAAATTGGCCTCATTTAAATGGGACGTTTTTGAGCATCCGCCTTATTCCCCCGATTTGGCCCCAAGTGATTTTCACCTGTTCCCGGCGATGAAAACAGCGTTTGGCGGCATACGATTCGATACAACAGCTGACATCACCGAAGCGGTCACAGCATACTTCAAAAAACTGGACGGAAATCATTTCAACGTCGGAATTTCAAAATTAGTTACTAGGTATCAAAAATGTATTGATAGAAGTGGCGATTTTGTAGAAAAATAAAAAAATGTCTGAATTTTCCGAAAATGACCTTATTTTTTTGTTTTGACCACTCCTTCCCCTCGTAATCGGACCCTTAAACTTACTTTCTGACTGACCTACGTATATATTGTTTTCTTTAAAAATAATATCTATCAGATAAAATTAAAGGAAGATGAAATATCGGCCCTTAAAATTTAATTAATGTTTTGAATAGTCATTGTAAAATATGCTACGAACACTCAAACAGCTTTTATATTACAATCCTGATAGGGAATATACTTACGAGAGAGTTTGAAAAGTTTCTAAAGGTCATTTTTATAAACTTTACGAGAACCATTCAAGGTGTTTGTTTAGATTGTAAAATAACAAATAATTTTGTTGAAAAAGTTTTTTGGAGTAGATTTTTATAACTATCTATACGAGGTATTTTTAAAAACTGTGTAAATTAAATTGAGGTAAGAGATATAGGTACGGGAGCAGTTTAAAAAGTTAATTGATCTTAAAAGTTAATCTTATTTATAAATATAGGTTTGTTTAAAACTGATTAGGAAAATACGTAGATATACAACTCATTTCTTTTTAAATAAATATAAGACTCTTAAAAGCCGTTACATTAACACAGATAAATGATTTAGATAAAAATTTTAAAAGTTTGGACGCACTCATTGTCCGAACCTATAAGGAAAATTTTGTATTTTCTTGATACTAAAAGTAATTTACGTAAGTAAATTACGTCTATTTAGTTTTTTATGTAGGTACTAATCGATTAAAAATTGAAAGGAAATATTAATTAAGTACATCCTCCTCTAAAATACGAAAATGTTTATTTATCATGAATATTCTAAAGACTCTACATTGCGTCGGTCGTGACTAACAATTACATTTGAGAACAGAGGTTATTAGAATTTTTTTATAGCACGTGGCCCCTTTAAATAACTGTGGTTATCCCGGACCCTCAAAATTTAACTTTCAACGTAAAACCCTAAAGTGCATCAAATATTTATTTAAAGTTGCTTTAAATTTTTCAAGCCTTTGCGTACCTCCTGTTGCGTACATTGCGAACTCTGTACACTCGAGAATCACAAATTAAGAACAACCGTTTTAAAACATTTAAAAATTTAAATTAGCTAATTTTTATTTTATTTATTGTTTGTAGTTGGGCCTGTTTTATATTATACATTTTATATACAAAATATAATGTTACCGACGTCATAATAAATTGACGAGTTTTTTTCTTTAATGTAGCATACTTATAGAAAATACGTATATACAGGGTGTTAGTGAATTAATGTCGCGGAAGAAAGGTACATGTACCTGAGACTAATACAAACAAAAAATCTTAATACCATTTTTTGATTTGAGCAAATTTACTTTTGAGGGGGGGAGGGTGTTTTTGTCCGAGAAATTAAACCAGTAGTTCCTCTTTAAACTTCAACAAGTGACATTGGTGGGTTCTCAAAAGTACCGTTATCTCAGCTGGCATTCCATTAGGTTCCTACGATAGTAAACAGAAACGATTGGGGTTGAAGTCGTAAATATCTTTTGCGGTCATTGACAAATTGTAATTTAGCAAATACTCAAAATGTTTCCTCATTTAAGTAGATATCTAAGTAGCTATTTGTTATTCATTTTATTTTAATCATTTACATCTGCATGTGTTGTTCTAATAAAATTTCGAATTAACTTTTATGAAATAAAAATCAATTTCGATAACGGCACTTCGATAAATGTACGGGAAAAAACTCGAAATAACACTGAAAGTTACTAACACTCATTGCGTCCATTATGGAATGTTTAGTTTTTAAATTTTGCTTTTGGTCCTTGTGTTTGGTAAAAAACCAAAAAATAAAGTACCTACTTACCTATTTGCATTTAATTATACTTTAAAAGCTCATCGAAATTTCTCAATTTCCCAAAATCATAAAACTAGTGCCGGCACCCCTTTTAGTTCAAATCTCTCAATTATAACGTAACTGTTCCACAAACATGCATGTTATTAATTATGTTAAATAAAGTAATCTAATTTTTACGTGTAAACCGAAAATAGGAATTGCATTCATAAATGAAAATATCCACAACAATCGGCACTCTCCTACAACGGGGGCCATAAATTAAAGAGTACAGATGTTTTAGCTGCTGACCCAACAGTCAGTTTCACTTTCCGAGTTCTTAAAAATCTTTAAAGAGAATATACTCAAGTAAGACGATTATCAAATTAATAATAGCAATAATTCAAAAATTATTGATTTTAGGAAAAATTTTTATTTAGGTTTTTTGTTCGTTTTAATCTTACCTATCCATAGTTTTTTTTCCGCGATATTAATTCACTAATATCTTGTATTTGTACTTACCTACTGTATTGTAAAGTTATTAATATTTCACTTTGCATACAAACGTCAAACAGACATCAACAAAAATAAAATTAACAATAAATAACAATCAATCATAAAACTGGTGTCATTGTTTTGAATAATGGAATTTTTCTAGCACTTAATTAATAATGCAATAAATAAAAAATTAACTTACTACAATGCCGATTTGTAAATAGTAATAAACTCTTTGAATGGAAATATTTTTTCCTTTTAAATTTTAAATATCCATTTTATATGTTGCCTATTATAACTTTATTGTTAGGCAGTAGGAGTTTTCTAATCTATTATTTATCTACATTTATTTCTATTGTTTGTTAATTGAATAGATTTTTATTTGTTAGAGAAAGTCAAATTTAATTAATTTTAAGAGTATGTATGTTCATTAACTATAGAATAGGTACATATTTATCTGATTTTTTTTCTAATCAGCCGTAGGAATGACGGCAGGATGCGTCTGTTTTCCTGCGGGCTGGAATGAAGACGATGTACGTCGAGTGTGTGGTTCTTCAGATCTATATGTTCTTGGCGAATGCGGAATTCGATGGGCCTATTTGTTGGCGGCAATTGGGTGTTTGGATGCTATCATTTTATCGACGTTAGCGTTTATTTTAGCCACACGACATGTTCGGCTACAACCAGATCCACACTATGCTACTGCCAGTTTGTATAAAGGTAAAGTTTTAAAAAGTGTTGCTACTTTGCTATAGGTACAGTTTGTTGAAATCAAAAATGGACAACAGATGTTGATTTTTAAAATGATTTTTCAAAAATGTATTTATACAAACACGCCTAACAAACCTGGATTTTGGTAAAGTAAAATATATTGATTACTTCTTACGTTACAGGAGAAATGAATAATGGATTTATTGGAGATGCGGCAAGTGTGGCTGGTTCGAGGAAATCGCTGAACTTGCATCCCGTTTTATTAATGCATCCCGGACAAGATGACACTTACTCGCAGTTTTCGCAAAGAACCGTTCCAAGATCAACACATTCTGGCCATTATTCTCATCCAATGCATCACAATTTTCAACTTTAGAAATGTTAAAGTGTAAATAATATAGTTTTATATTTATTATTATACTTATATCTATTTAGTATCATTTTAAGTTTCGATCTGAATATATAGATTAAATAATGTACATATTTGTAATGCTCGTTATAATAATTACCTACTTATATAATACGTTATGGTATTTTAAATTAAGAATTAGCCATATTTGTATAATATAAAAGGATTGAAAATTAATGAGGATTTAACTTTATTTATGTATACTGAGTGATTTTAAAGTTATACGCCAACCTACGTCGTATAGAACCTAGAAGAAATAATAAAAAAAATCTTGGTCAACAATTCACTGAGGAATAAAGAGATAAAGTAGAGGACTTAACTTCTTTATTCTTAGTAATTCTGTATCAGGGCATCATTTTCTATAAATATTCTGTACCCTTTATTATTGACCAGCGTAATGCCTGTTGCATGCGTAATTTTAATTGTAAAAACTATAATTTCTTTCTAAAGATGTTATGAAAATGAATTTGTCGAAAACGTTCTAAAATTTTGAAAATCGATAAAATTAAACTTTAAGAATTTGTAATTTTTGCTAACAATTTAATGACAGATAAAGATTTGACCTCTCTATATTTGAGATTTGATATTGGTTTCCATAAACAAATTAAAAATAATGAACTTGATACACAGCTATTTATTGGGCATGTTGCTAAATTTACCACTCAATTTTTTGCGAATAATTAAAAATACGGCAGATAAAAAAATGTTTATTGTTATTTTTGCTATGCTTCGGTAACGGTCCCTTACAACGTAACAATCTACTGTAGAGTTAGTGCGCCATTTTAGAACCACTTTGTGTAATGAAATAGTTTAAACTTTTTCAGTCCTAAATATTCGAGTCCGCTATCTCCCTTATCATACGCAAACACAAATTACTCGGTTGTAATCATAAATAGAAACATTTGGTTTTTACTCACACGTTAATTAATACAAATAAGAATGCAGGATTTAAAAAAAATAAAATAATATTTCGTTTTAATACATTAAAATAGGGAAACTAAACAAATTTTCAGGATCGTCCTGCAATTATGTGAATATTTTAGAAACAAAACAATAAATTACTTAATAAAGTTTAGAAACGTGATTTAGAACCGATCGTAAAATGTCAGTTTAAACTAACTTTCAACTGATCATTTTCATAGTAACAACAATAATAACTAAGAAAAAGCGATGGTTTAAACTGCTAGTTACGATTTAACCTAAATCGGTACAGCTGGCTCTTAATTGTTTAACATTTTATCTACTACTTGAATGATTTTGAAATTCAGACAGTTATTTATAATAAACGTAATAATTAGCATATTTTTGTAAAACAATCATTGAGGAACTAATTTTTTGTGCACCGTTTATCATAAACAATTTTACTTAAATATTGTTATTTTTAAAAACTAATAATTATTAAAACATAAGAATTTAAATAATTGTGTTTAGTTTAATGTATATAAGTTTTCCAAAAATTTTATAACTATTTTAAATCGAAAAGACGAAGTGTGTGTTATTTCGCGTATCGCAAGCGTCATGATTAACTACATTAATTTATTGGTAAATGTGTTATACAAAAACTGTTTATTTTGATTAAATGTAGACTATTATTGAAATATTGCAAAAACACCGACGCTTTAGTATGTAAGAAAATGTATTAATGAATTGTAAGAAAAAATAAACCGTTTGTTTTTGATAAAAATTTAGATACGGGCATTGCTATAAGACGCAGTTGTCTGTGATATCTAAAAATCTATGGTTGTATCTAATTGTGAATAAATTCTAAGTATGTAGTCAATTTTATAGAACGAAAATATACAATTTTCTTATAATTAATTGGTTGTAGTGTAAAAAGCTTCCCTATAATTAAATTATTGTGGAAGATATTTTGACTGAAAGGGACGGTTTCTAGGGAAAACTGTTTATCAATAGTGTAATATTTATTAATAATTCTTCATTTGTACAATGTTTTATTTAACATTTAGTTATGAAAATCAATGGTACAATTAACTTATAAGGATTTACATTAATAAATAATTTATGTAAAATGTACATTATACTGTAAAATTACGCAAATAAAATGGCAACTTCAAAATTACAACAAACTAGTTTATATATTTACAGCTCAATTTTATCGTTCATATTGTCTTCAAAGCTCAATTGTTTTTGCGTAAAAGCGTTATTGCGATTATCCTCCTGCATTTTATAATTCGCTTCAAACTGATTTTCTAGTACATCATTTTCTATTAGAGTTCCGAACGGCTGTTGAACATCAGTGCAAATAAATACTTCGTTAAACCTTTTCTCTCTTTTTTCTGGCTTCTTCAGAAGTTCCTCTATAGAATATGGATTTCTCTTTTTGGCTATGGGCTTTTGCTGGTTTTCCGTGATTCTAGTATTCTTTTCGTCATTAGAAGTAACAGATTTTGTTAAGCTATGTATATTGCTTGAAGGGTGTTGATAAGGAACTATCAGTGACGTCCAAGAACTTGCGGTATGTCGTTCGAATGAATGATTTGAACTTGTCGACACGTGTAGCTGTTGTTGAAGTGCTGCTAGTCGACCGTTCGTATAAGATGCTTCCGAGATGGATTGAAAATACGGTAGACGACTATTTAGTGCTGTTAACGGTTTTGCGTAAAGGTCGCCACTAATTATTGAGTCTGAAAAGAACAATTTTGGATGAATAATGATTAAACATTTCCTATTAAATATTTTAAAATAGAAATTCTGTGCATCGATGGCTTTTTATTTCTATTTTATAATAGGTAAGTGCCTATAAGTACGATGAAACGATTATCAACGTTTTTGAGACAATTTGTATTTTAAGAAATTTAATTTGGAAGCGTTCGTTTCCAAATCGTGGTCATGGTGGACACAAATCTAGGAATTAAAAACTGGAACTGAAAATTTGACTTGGGAAAAGTAGCAAATAATAAAATTTATTAACCGAAACAAGGTATAAGTACCTATTCCGGTTATTTTCATTTAAGAGAAGTCTTCACTTGTATACTGTCCAACGTCGTACATTAAAAAATAAATTAATAGATAGGTAGATACATTAAAAGAAGCAATTGTAAAATATGTTAGAAAAAAATGGAATAAATAGAAATTAAATAATAATTTTTCTGGATTTAATTTAAAAAATGTTGATTTAAATTGTGTGGAAAGTTTAAACTTTAATACTAATTGTAAAAATAAAGTATTTCACAGTAAGTAGGTACCAATCCTAACATTTTAGATTTTGACGAAATTGGTTAAGATATATCAGTGGAATGGTTAAAACAGAGTGTAAAATATTTTAAAATGGAAGGGTTCATGTGTGCTATACAAGCTAATGTAATAATTACAAAAAACACATTATGAATTTAGATGTCCTCGATTATTGTAGAAAATGCAATACGCGCAACGAAACGATCGAACACGTAATAGAAGGGTGTCCAGAATTAGTCCCCACTGATTACCTGGGAAGACAATCAGATTTGCAAAATATTTTACAAATTCTTCTTTACAAGGATAATATTAATTACCTACGGGTAATTAAATATTTATTTATTTTTAATTTTTGAAATCTACAAAGAAAAGTAAAAAAAATTATGTTTTCTTAGGCAGACATTTTTAATTCATACAAAAATTAATAATAGGTAGGTACTTAATTACATTATTTCACGGAAAATACTCCGACATAATTGTATTGTATTGAGCAAATAAAGACCCAACGGTGTTTGAATAATGAATTATTAGATATTATTCGTCAGTTCTTAGAGAAATGTTTTTTTTATCGGTTCTACGTAAAATACCTACGTCATATTATGAATTTTAATTGACAGAAAAATTATTGAATATTTTTTAAAACGGTTTCAAAAGTTATTAAGTACACCTACCTACCTATATATTTTTTATTAAAAGATATATGTTAATTGTAAGGAATAGGCACTATTTGACCTCTATAATTTATTAGTAATATTATTTTTAAAATTACAATTTTTTGATTTATTAACATGAAAAACGGTTTATTTAATTTATTGGGCCATTTTCAACAACATCGTAACGAGGGCGTGGCAAGAGACGCCAGCCACGGACGCAATTAGGTTTAGGACTATTTTTGGATTAGGGAGAGCGCAAGTTAGACACTTGCCACAGGCACTTCGCCGCGGGCGCTTCGTACCCGTACCTTTCAATTGTTTTAAACCACTGTTTTCGCTTATCTTTAAAAGTCATCGGACGTATGAAAAATTAATATTTAATGAAACTAAAAATGGAATCGTGGGATTAAAAAAATTCTTCAATAGTAATTAAACAAATAACGATACCTACTTAGTTATAATGTTTTTTTTTCTATTCTTAGATAAATGTCCAATAATTAAATTTATGATATATAATAATACACATATGTAATATGTAATTAATATAGTATGTTTTTATAATTTCTGAAAGCTAACAATAAGCTGCATTTTAGTTTATTGCCTGTACCTACTAAAAAATATTGCTATGCAAGTCACATGTGAGCGAAAGCAATATACCATCTTGTATAGTAAGTACGCAACTAATTATCAGTTATTTTTTGCAAATGTGGTTTAAAATAAAAACCAAAGGAAAGTTATGCAAATTACGTTTAGTAAATAACGAATAACTACATATACATATAGGTAAGTACTTAAGTAAGTACCTGCATACAAAATTTCAGTATTATTTATTTATTGTAAATCTGCGAATTTACATATTTATTTTTAATTTCAGAAATAGATGCTATAATTAATTAGTTAATTTAAAATATTAAGCTTAGTATAAGTAGATGTCTATAAATAATGAAATAAATGAAATAGTTTAGTTAAAATACAGTTCGATATAACAGTTAATTTAAAATTTAAAACGCGTCGTTATATTACCTAGTATCCTACATTTTTTTTTATTGTTGTAAAAACATGATGCGTTGTCAGTTCGAATACAATCAAAAAGGAAAAGAAAAACAGACACAATATTTACAGGTAGTTGAAAATATATCCGGATATATTAAAAGTGGTCGTGGGTTGTGTAAAATTTATTAGCGTCATAATTTAACTTCCTACCTTTTTGATGCACCTTTAGCCAAACGTCTTAATTACGAAATCGGCGAGCTTCATCAGAGGTTAAGGATTCACTTTAAGCTCGTAAATTTACAATGAAAGTTTAAAAAACGTTTAAATTGCCGATGATCTTTTTAATCAGTTGATAAGTGTAGGTACGTCCTGATTAACTGGCGAAATATTTATTGATGGTCGGTTTTGCATTTTATTCTGCCACTAATTGATAATTTAGTGTCGAAATGCGGCCGCATTTTAACGACCACGTCATTAATTCTAAAAATCTGTTACATATCTTGAATTCATTATTAGTGATGTACCTACAGTTTTTAATTTAATTTATGTTTATTAATTAATTGCGTTAACTGAAGAATCTGGATCTGTAAACACCTGTATATTTAAAATGAGGTTACTCTTGCATTTGTTATCGAAGACGCATTATTATTACCTGAATGCGTAGGTCGTGGATGGTGCAATAGTTCCGAAGGATCGGGCCAAGCTCCGCTGTTCCTCAGAATTCTGTTTACTGAGCTGACGGATGGGATGCTGTGCGGTTCGCACACCCTCTGAGCCACGAGCTGCTCTCGGATCTCCCAAGCGAACATTCCGGGATTTTCTTGCTTGAATTTCAATATCTTTTTTACTACTGTAGGTGTAGCTACTTGCTGCATTATAAAAGTTTAATAGTCATTAAATTTTCCTAAATTAAGTGCTTTAAAAACTACTTAATCGTTTTAAATATGGTTCACATTCTCGAATATAAAATGTGTTTGAAATTATAGTCCTGTGCATGTAAAAATGATCGTTAATTGGCGGTGTTAAAAGATATCATCAAGAACTAATTTAAAAAGTTCAATTTTTTATTGTTCGACATTTCCTAAATATTCAATACTATAAAAACATTTACGATTTCTGGTAATTAATAGGTAATATAAATATATATACAAATATATTGATGAAAAACGTTTTAAAATGACGTTCAATTTGTTACCTCTATAGGTATTTGTACATATTATTGAAAAAACTTTGAATTAAAATGTAGGTAATTTCTTCATTGTTATTCATACAATTTATTATTTCGAAAAAACAAAAATATTAGTACAATTATTTAATATCGACGTTCTAATAAATAATAAAGAGTACAATTTAATACGGCTTTGGTTAGACTTCTCTAAATAAATATAAGTAGGTACATATTTACATACAAATTAAATTGAAAATTTAATAAATATTTTGAATAATCATTTCAAAGCAATTACGATGACATGTACTTATTTTAACTCTAATTCTTCTAAGCATTCACAATAACTTCGTACACTTATTCATCATCATGATGATAAATAGGCTTATCGCATAATTGCATTAAAACGTAGCCAATCTAACGTTCTTTAATTATAATCAAAATATGCCTATCGTGTGTGCAGAAAAGTACGGGTTAAATCAACCCTTGTCCGAAACTGCCAACTCACCCTATATTACCTATACCCTAATATTATCTTAAATGCTCTAATTTTAACACTCGATACCTTTTATAAATAACTAAGTGGTAACTTTAGATCTACCTTCACCTTTTATGATTACGTCAGCAATGGTTTAATGATTATAATGTATTTCTGATCGACTCCGGTGTGAACGTGGGTGGGTTTATTTACCGATAAATTGATGTGGGGTTTTGTGTAGTTAGGGTAATTTTGAGCCATGATAATGTTTGTCGCATGTACCAGCACTATCGGAGCAACATCTCTTGTCAACAATACTGTTTGCTGAAGATTGATTATACGCGTATGTTTTGCTCTTTTTTACCGATCTACATTAATGTTTAAAACAAAAATGTTAACGATGGGTAACACGTTTCTTTTATATCGACCATCTAATGTCAAAATTTAAAGAAATAATTAAAACACCTCATTAATTAACTAAAATAATTGATTATTTAAGTGATTTGTTGTTAAATGAGTTACCTACTATTTATACTGCAATTTATACAATAAATAAAAGACTAGTTTATATTAAACTATTACCTACTCAATCCTCTTGAATATTTAAAAAAATTTTCTACGCCTCATAAGTGAACAATTCAAACTAATTTTGTAATTGTTTATCTTTCGTCATCTTCAATCTAGATATATTTTTATTAACAAACCAGAATGTCAAACATATTTCACTTTAATACATGATTATGGTCTTAACGTGAATAATCCCAATAACAAAAATTAGCAAATTTTATAGTCATTTTAATTATAAAAGGCTTGAAAACTCATAGCAAGATCAAAGTTTAATTTTATTTAGCAAAGCTAAAAAAACTATAAAGAAAAAAACAAAGTCTGACTTGATGCCTTTTCTTACATTTTTTATGAGCCATTACATTTTTATAATAACTAATTTATAATAACATTTTTATAATTTGACTAGATGCATTTCTGAAACCCTTTTAAACAAATTATTTTTGACCGCAAAAAATAAAGGATAAATGAAATTAAATGAAAAAATGAAACTTTTTCTAATGTAAGTAGTCAGGTAAATTTTTATAATTTGCGGGACTAACTTTAAACGCATTTTTCTCTGAAACAATTCGTTTTAGCGACATAAATGAAGTATAGCTTTTTTGGACATAATGGACCGCCATTTGAAAAATATTGGTTAGATAAAAAAATCTTGGATTACAAATAAGTTTTGTAGAAACATGATCCGATATGCAACTATAATTTAGGTAAGAAATAATTGTCTTATTTGGACGCATTTAAAACTCTGATATTCCAAATGAGAACGAAATGACTTCAATAATTTAAGCGAATAATTGTAAAAAGATGAATTAAAAAAAACTTTGTAAATATAGATACCTAAGCAAAATTGCACTAAGGTAAGTTGATCGGTAAATCTAATCGATTTATTCTTTACTGGATACCCTGTATATGTCACTAAATTTGACTTATCGCGAGCTACTTAACATAGATTTCAAAAAATAACAATTTATACATTGATATTTAAATATACGAGGCGTATCGATTGATAACAGGTAACGGTGATGGCATAAATTTTATATTTAATGATAAGTATACATCGACATGGCGAGTTGTTTATTGTCGTTACATTATTCAGTCACCAAACATGATAAATTTATAAAATAATTATTTTTCGAACTTTTTCTGTTGTAGTTGAAGATCCAAACTATAATTATTAAAATAACAAATGAAATGTAATTACAACAATTCCAAGTTCGAAAACTCAGAAACTCGAACCCTTTATGTTTTAATTAATATTATATATGGATATGTATAAAAGTATATCTGTATATAAATAAAATGTATGCGGTTATAATAAGGTTAACTATAAAATATCGTACATTAAGCTTAATATGTCTGTTATCATGACATTAGAACAAAAAGGCACAGCGCGTGTCCACGCCATATTACAACCCTTATGTTTTATCGCAGCTACACGACTAACCCCTATCGGGCTCTTCATCTCTACGAGTTTCCGCTAACTACTCAAACATGAGGCAAATGAACACAAAAACTGTCAAGTGTTTTTCACTTACTGTTCATTATCTATAATAATTAGGACATGAAATTTATTACTAGGTAGGTAATAGCGGTTTTCTCTAATTTGGAATTATAGAAGGGTAACGAATATTTTTAGGAATAACGCGAGGTTACCAATTATCACTGTCAATATTTCTAATTCCGTTAATAACGGGTATGCAAGCTTTCGATAACTGATTATAATTTTCAATGTACCTACATTCAATAAGTACGTGGGTTAAAAATACTAAGAATGCATTAATTGACGCAACGGATTTACGCTAGTATCATTATTAAAGCAATAATCAGTTACGTAAAAGAAAAGGATTAAAGTCTTTGATTTCGTATAATACCTATATAGCCGATAATTACAGGATAATAAAATAGCGACATTTCGATACAGCTAGAGTACTTGAATGTTTAATAGGATGTTAACTGTAACTTTTTTATAATCATGTAGGTACACATATCCAATATCCGATACTTTTGGTAGTACAGGTAACCTTCCTACAACACGGTTTCGCTCTAACACGATAAGAAAATTCGGAAGAGAGGGCTGCAATATTACCTATTTTCATACAACGAAATTTACAACGACCTCGTAAGAACCAGCAAAAAAAACAAAATTACAAATTTTTTAAAGAGGGTAGAAAGTGCAAAACACCTAAATGCTCAAGTATAAAGTACCATTATTTTGCAACATATCGGAAAATTTTATTAACAAATATTCTTTAGAATTACAGGTAATACTTAAATATAAATTTTCATCGCCATATTTTGAACTTGAAAAATTTTGGGTTTTTTGACTATCATTTTTTAAATAATTATTTGATGTCAAATTTGTATTTACAGAATGATTAGGCTTATTTTCATTGTTTAACAGGAAAGTTAATTTAAAATTGATCGAATAAGGTAACAAATTTTTTCTTTTAAAAAAAAATTGTCTGAAAAATTTTATTCGAGTGGAAACTAGACCATTTTTGACTAGATTAGTAACAATTTTTGATTTTTTTTTTAATTTACGTGACAGGACCAATTGCTTGATCATACGCAAATATTATACAACTAGAAAATAAAATAAGAGAAATTATTAATGAAATTCTACGACAAATGATATCAAGAGTTATAAAAGAATTCGATGCACGAACAATTGTTTGTATTAAAGGAGAAGGTCGACATGCCGAAATCTAAATTATTTGTTATTGCTTTAGTTGTATTTTTTATTCAACAATGTTTAACAATTAACCCAAAATTTTTCAAGTTTAAAATATGGCGATGAAAATTTGTAGATAAATATTACTTGTAATTCTAAAAAATATTTATTAATAAAATTTTCCGATGTATTGCAAAATAATGCTACTTTATTCTTGAGCAAAATTTACTAATCCTCAAACTTTTATCAAGAATTAATTTTTTTGACAAACTAATAATAAAAAAGCTTTCCATGTGGAAAGACTTTTTTGAAACTCACTGTATATAAATACCTACTCTTATTTAAAAATTACAAGCACGTTTAGTTATTTTCATAATTATCCCGATGTTCTCGTGATACATATCTGCAAACAGTATACCAAAAGAAGTAATAAACGAACATGAATTATTGTTGAAGTTAATGTTATTATTATTATGCATGTAGAACAGTTTATGTTCTGTTCGTGAAATAAATGTTCAAAGTATATTAGATGAATCTATAATGACGATCTTATTTACTCGAAAGATAATTAGATACCTACTCGCCTTTTCGTGTTTTTATTGTTACCACTGGGAAAATTTTACCATTAGTTTCGTGAGAAATTGATCGTAACGAAATTGAATAATTTATTTTCGCTAGCTTTAAAGTCTCTTGTATAGTCAAAAAAATAGAATAGAAAATAAGAAATATCTTATCTTTGTTTTTGGATTATTGCATAATAAATACTATAACAAAATCCACACATTTTTACGTCAAGTTTTTATAAAATATATTACCGCTACTTTAGATAATCCCATAAAGTGAAGAGGTAATCACCATTATCTAAATGCGTAACGGATTATAGCATTTAGCCCCACTATGCTTCACACAAAGCGTTTTAATTTTACAATATCAATTTAGGTTATAAACAGAGTAGGTAATGAGTTTGTTTAGTCGTGATTACAGCTGTGTTCACAACACCGCAGATATAGCCATGAAATAACCGCAGCAGGCGCTGAAATTCACACGGTTACCTTCGCTTGATGAAGCCGCGAATGACTAATTATTGTATATCCACTATAGCCGACCTTTTATAGACTATCATAATTATTAATGACAGCAATCAAAATTTTTAGTTTAGCGGTTAAAGTCCAATAGCCGTCTAATATTATTTTCTATGTCAGAGTCGATTATAACTACCTACAACACTACTGTTTTGTCGACTTCGCTCGTTTACTTTTAAAATTGTTTAAAAATAATTCATGTCCCTATTTCTTTCTTAGAATTCAAAGTTTTTTCAAAGTATTTAATTAGGTACATGTTTTTGAACGTAATTTGGCAGACAAATCTAAAAAAAGTGTACCTACGAAAAATAGAATATAAGAAAAAGGTAATTACGAAGCATGTACCATATGTAGTGCCTGTTGGTCTTTAAAATCAAACTAGGCCAATGATATTTATTGTCTTAAATATATTAAATATTTTCAAGATCTACGTGTCGTTCTTTTAGATATCGATAAAATGCGTAGTATCTAGGTACTTATGTCAAGTTTGTTTGGAGCGATGAAACACAAGCTCGAAGGAAATAAATTAGGTAAAAAATAGGGAATATACAGTGTGTCCATGAGTTCTGGGATCCTTTGATAGCGTCTAAACTAATTGTAAGCGCAATAGAAAAAAATATTTTAGATAAAAATTTTCTGGTTGTGAAAGTCGCACAAAGTAAAATTATTTTCGCCTATTCAGGGTGTTCTAATACTCAACTTTATTATTTTAAATAGAACGCCCTACTTTTTTTGGATATTCTACTTAAGCACATAAATTTAAGTCAAAAAGTATTAAGATGATATCCACTTAAAGTTTATTGTTTTTGAGAAAAAAATGTTTTGTTTGAAATTTTATCAAATGCAACCCCATACTAAAATAATCATATTTTCTTAATAAATTTGTTTAAGTAAAAAAAATTGTAGACGTAAATTATGAATACACTAATGTGTCGAACACATTGCTTATTTATTGTCTAACTCAGTCGCAAAAATTATTCGACTTTTCAAAATTAAAACGGCAATAACTTATTTATTTTAAATGAAATGTCAATGTCACTTTTTTTATATGTGCTGATGTAGAATTACATTATCTTTCAAGTGAATATTACGTTTTCTATACCTAAAAATAACTGTTTCCAAGATATTTTTAGTTTTCCGGTATTTTATGAGAAATATTAACAGATAACAAAACGGCAAACCGCAAACACATTGACAAATGTCAAAATAATATTTTAGGTGACAATTGATTGAATAGCAAATTTCAAAGATGCCTAAATTGTTTGTTATTTTATGAAGAAGTAACATTCCTCAAGTAGAATATGCAAAAAAAAGTAGGGCATTCTATTTAAAATAATAAAGTTTGCTGCTCTACCGCAATATTGGATCACCCTGTATAGACAAAAATATTTTTCTTTATGCCACTCTTACAACCAGAAAACTTTTATCTAAAATATGTTTTTCTATTATGCTTACATTTAGTTTAGACTCTATCAAAGTATCCCAGAACTAGTGGACACACTCTATGTAGGTACGTAAATACATATTATCTATTTAACTTTGGAAATAATGTAATAAAATTCCAATTCAACAGGCATTACCTGCTTACGATACATGCCCGTTAAATCCCAATACGTTTCCATTGGCAATTCTAAACCTAATACTAAAATAAATTCGTACCTTGGTTTTAGAGCCTCCTATAGATCCTGGTCGTATTGAACCTGTTTCGTAGAATCGAGTTAATATTTTGGACACACAACCATGAGATACTAACAATTGTCGTGAAATATCGCAGGGACGAACTCCCAATAAAGCTAGTTCAACAATACGACGTCTAACACAGTCTGGTAAAGGGCGTCCATTAACAAATACACCGCCTAATTGATTTACGCCAGCTTGTCCTGCAATTACAAAATAAATCGCTGTAAAAACTCACAAAAAGTTTTAGTGTAGGTACAGGGAGTCACAAAATGACGAATATATCTATATCAAAACATTTATACCACAAATTTTTAAAGTAAAGTAACAAATTCATCTATAAGTGACTAAGGAAACAAAAAATTAAAGTTCCCCTTCTGACCCATTACACCTAATTATTGAGAAGTTAATTGCATAAAAATTATAGAAAGAAATAGCGATATTAATGAAGAGTAGTTGATATTATCGTACCTATACTTTGCCGAAAGCGTATTTTTCCGAGACTTGAAAAAAATGTTTTATCAGTTTGATATATGTACATCTCGATAATGTTTTTGTGCGCAACCAAATATGAATATCTCTACGACATATTTAAAAATTAAAAAACGTAGAGCGTGCTCTATAATTGCGGTGACGTCTAACTCATATTAGTAGAAGGTTTCCAACGTACTAATTTTGTAAATAACCGTCGTAGTGATCCTCGCGAGACACCTGTAGGTAATATCTGGACAGTGGCATCGAGTAAGAAGCGGTGACAGCCATCGCTACCCACAGGTGAAGACTTGATTCGTTAATAATTGCAAGTTAAGCGCCTTGCGATGCGTGTTTCGGGGGCCACAAGACAATTGCGCAAGGACTAAAACAACCCTTCGACGTCGAGCCGCGAGCGTAACACATTTGCCGCAGAATCATCCAAATTGAAAGTTGAGGTAATAAAATAAATTGCGATTACAACCTGTCGAACAAATTCTGCCTCAGGTTTGCCGCTCATTATAAGTCGGTGTAAAGCCGCTACTTGAATAAAGCCTAATTTAAGAGTAAACGTACGAAACTGTTGCACCTTTTAATCATGTTTCGTTTATGAGATCAATTTGTGGTTTATAAAACATGTAATGACTAGATGATTAACCGGCTCACACATTCCAGTACAAAATTTTCAGATTAAAGAAAATTTTAAGTAGGTATTTATTACTTATTAACGCTAAATCACAACTAGGTACCATACAATTACTTCAAGGTGTTGCATAAGAGATTAGGTTAAGGAGCCGCGGAATTTTTTGATTATCTTATAATTTTAAATATATAAGTGCCTATGCACGTTTTATTTTTATTTTATGTCGATGTGGCACCTATCACGTGACAGATATGGTAATGGTATTACCATCTTTTGTATCGTCGGTCTAATATAAATTATTCGAATAAAATAATAAATAAAACTTAAACAAATGGACATAAAATTATAATGCGAAAAAACTGAAAATATTCAAAATAAAAATGGAGAAAACACGCAGCCCGACCAAAAAAGAACATCGTTCTAACTATAATCTCCGGAAACTTGAGGTCAATGAATTAAAAGAGATAAATGAAAACATTGCATGGAGGGCTCGGAAGTCAATCAGTGTAAGTCATTATTGTCCTGCCATTGATTTACGTAGTGTAAGTCCCATTGCGATGTTTGATGCACTTTCGATTGACAAAGCGTCCACGTCACTGGACACTTCGCCAACACTGGACGCTTTGATAACCGAAAGTATGAGCATTGCAATAGAACTTACAGTACATAAATCAATGGCAGGACAATAATGACTTACACTGATTGACTTTTGAGGCTTCCACATGTTTTGTAATCGTGGTGATATTCTAAAACAACTATCAGATAAAAATAAATGTTTGTTCAACATAAATGTATTTATATTTTTGCATTTTTGGATATAGAAATCCAATACATATTGTTGGCACTCTTTTCTATTAGTCTAAAATAATATTTTTTATGATCAAGTCACTGTAAACTACAATTAAAATAACAGAATCTGATCAAACATATTATGTAAATTAAGAGTTTGTAATGTTAATATCTATTATTAAATGAATTTACCCTACGACGCCTTCAAAATTACCATAGTCTTCTGGTTGTAATTAAATAGTGCAAGCTTTCATTGTGAATAATTACAGGTATAGAACATAATATCCTACTCTCGCCTATACGTACCTATAATGGTTGTTATAAAATAATGTAGGCATACTGATTAAAATGCAAAATTTTCGAGCTTATGACAAAAACAACAACCCAAACATTACTTCAATTATCTTTTCTTCTATATTTATTTTAAAATTAATTATTTTGTTTAATTTTTACAGAAAGTGTACGAATATAAATAAATACGTAGTACTTACCTACTTACGATTAGTTATAAAAAAAATTGAACAGAAACCTGATTAAATTACAGCTGCTCAAATTACGATTGAACCGATATGCAAAATAGGACAAAAAATAAAAATTGCATTTTGAGTGACAAGAGCACGTTAGGTCGTAATAAAACAAAAACTAGTAGGTAATTCTGTTAAAGATACTTCACGAGTTGCGTGATCTAGAAAAGTTACACCTGCCAAAACACCCTTAAGAATCCAAAACGATTAGATTTTTGTCTTTGGAAGTCACGCTAAATTTGTTTCCTAAATAACTATGAAATTATTTTTAATGTGACTCATCTTAATTTACACCTGTACTACCTACCGTTGCTACTACTCGAACTAACGTAAAAGTAAGTATTCATAATAACGTTTCGCGGAACGCGAACAAAATCTTTTCCCATGAATTTTATTTTTATTTATCTCGTTTTAAGCGTATTTATATTAAATTAGGTAAAATTGTTTCTTATTCGACGTATCTAAACGAGTTTGAAACCCGAAAGATGGTTATCGCACATTTTTAATAACTATAAAAGAATCAAATAATTATGTTTTTCATTAATGAGCAACTAGATAGCAGAATCAGAAAAGCTAAACTAGAAAATAGTTTATTATTAATTTAATTGACGTTCCCCATCATTATACAATTTCGGTTGTTTTGTAGTTCAATAATGTTTCTAATATATTTACCGATGATACACAAGATGATAAAGTCGACACTTGATTTATAATCTTGTTTTATTTTCACATTAATATCTAATATAAACGAAATAATTTTAAAATGCGTGGGTCAATACGGTAAATATACAGAAAAGCATTACATTATAGTGGAACGTCGGAACCAATTAAGTTTTTTCGAGAGGTTATGATTACGTACGTACAAATAATTGCAGTCGTTGTTAATGCCATACGGGCAAAACGAAAAACTTTACGACTGGAAATGAACAGGCATTCTATTATCTGTTGTAAAAATAAGTGCCTTACAACTTATGAGATCGCCTTCTATTTTTATTTTAACGGCAGCAAAAGAGACATTAAGGCAGGGCAGGGGTTAATTTTCAAATAAATTGCTGTTAAGCTTATAGTAGATTAACTCGTAAAAGAATACATCTAGGTATCCAATTTATTTACTTTTGTTTTTCAAAATTCACTAGGAAAGAAGGTAGGTACTTAATCCGCCTTTTTTAAAGTTGCTCTGACATACATACAAACATACATAGATACAGATACTTGCATACAGGTTCTAAGATTAATATTTATAAAAGTGGTTATCCAATTATGCTGGTATTCTTCGAATAGCCGATATGCTTATGAAGATGGCAAAAACATACCCAATTATCGGATTTCCAGAGATTCAAAAGGGATTAGGTACTATTACGTGCATAAAAATTAATTTTTATTCCTACCATCTGCATCAATACCTTTTTTTTTAGTTAGATACCTATTTTTTAAATAGACTCTTATTATACAACACTCCTATATGTATGAGATACGTTTGATTTATTCAAGATGGTCCACCGAGAACGAAAAAGACGTGCTTTGAGATACGTAATACTTATATAGATTATTGTTTTCAAAAATACGCTCAACACATCGATTTTATTAGCACGAGAAACATGTTGGTGGCCTATTTTCGTTTACCTAACTTAAACTTTAAAGTGGGGGTCGATGCCACCCTAAGAATTTCAAATATGTAGCAACAAATTGTGGTCATTTGAAAGTCCAGTTAATTTTCGTTATGGCAGTGTTTCAATTTTTAAATTTAACGATCATTACTACTCTAGTATAAAATCATTCTCTAAATAAACAATAAAAGGTTACCCACCGACCACGAAACGAAACGGACCACACAGCAGTGGTTCCGAATTAAAATCTAGCTGGATTTTTAAAATAGCATTTGCTAGTTCTTAGGTAAATAACTACAAACCGTAGTAAGTAAACCGTAATTTTATATTTGATAAATATTGAAAGCAAGTTAAAAGTTGCAAAACTGCGAGTCATAGATAATCAAAATTTTTTATATAGTTTTACACATAATTTTAAGTATATTCCAGTCAAATAAGGATTTCACACCAACAAAAATTTATACCAAACTAAATATTTGTTTACACCTTTGTCTCGACGTTATAAATAAAGTATCAAAAGTCCGTTTCGATATTGTTGTTGCGTGTCCAAATATTAAAGTTCAAAGGTCATCAAAATCGGCGTTTCGCAATTAGCGCACCTCGTACGTCGATGAAGACTGTAATGAAAGTTTAGAAAACATTATTATTATTGTTTTCATTATTTTTATGTTTATCATTATTATTGTATGTATTAATTTTAATTCTAGTATAAAGAGGATACTACTAATAGTTACTAAAATGTAGTACATTCATCTTTAAGGGTGAAGAAGTTACATAGTAACATGGCGCAATACAACAGTCTTGTGTATAGTAATCTATAGCTCGTATTGTATACTTTTGCTTGTGACTGCAACTACTCTTCGTCCAAACCTCGCAATCCACGTCATCAATGAAATGTTACTAGATGATGACGTTTCACACAGTTATGTCACCTCGTACCTCGTATTTTGACAGTTCTAATAAATTGTAGTCTTTCTTTATACCATCTAATATGTGCGCAAGCAAGTAAATAATCTATAAAATACGTCACTTTCCAAACCGAATTACAAATAAAATAAATCTAGTAACTTTTTTTTTGATGACGTAAATTGCATATAGGTTTGGATAGGCTATATGTTGCGAATTTGTGCCATATCATTTTTTAAATCATTTTTTAAATAGACCTCCTAATACAACAAGAAAAAATTTATTTGTAATTCTGTTTAAAGTTTGGAAAGTGACGTATTTTATAAATTATTTACTTCGCACATATTAGATGGTATAAAGAAAGACTACGATTTATTACGAGATGACAGAACTGTGTGAAACGTCATCATCTAGTAATATTTTATTGATGACGTGAATAGGTTTGGATAAAGTGTATATAGCAACGGTAAACTCGATTCGGGAACACCTTGTATGGCGAAAGTGAAATCGAAATAAAAGTTAAAAATGTAACTACAGAGAAAATACATTAGCGTATCTATGTACATTGATAACGTAATAAGAGTGTACTAAAGATATCGAAATAAAATATATAGGTAATAAAATTTTCAAATCTTTCAAAACCACTTTATTGTATAATAACGTAACAATCCCTGGTTTGTATATGCTTTAAAAACCAATCTTGTTCGTAATTGTTAGGGTTAGAAAACACATCTTACGTAGATAGTATGTAGCTATTCACCTACTAGTAAAACAATGGTTACTCACCGGTATGAGGCATAATCAAAATCCTTGACTAGTTTCAGAAAGTTTTCTCTGAAAACGAAAAAGTACATTATTCTACTTAAAACTACATAAAATTAATTGTTAGATAAAATAAAATCGTACATACTACCTAGGCACATACAAAAATAAAACAATACATATAATGTTCTTTCATTGTAGTAGAGATTTATAGTTCGTGAACAGCAATGAAATATCAAAATCGATTATAAAATAACAGGTAGACTTATATTACATGGTTTACATATTATAGGGGTGTGAGGAATATCTTAAGTAAATTACAGAGTGAATTTTCCAGGGGTTTTCCTTTGTAAGGTTGTTCAATTTCAGCGATTGTTTTAAGATTTAAATTTCCTTTATAAATTCACCTTTTATTACGATTAATAGTTGACAGGTAGTATGTTTTGGGGTTGGAATACACGTTGCACCGTGTCGGAGAGCGTGACGGAGGGTCGTTTCAAGTCTTTGAGATGCTAATGTCACCGAGGTGGTTTCGATTAAGCGAATTAACTAGTAACCCTTACATTGGTGGTTTTTACACAATACTAATTTTTACCGTTGCCTAATATAACGTGTTTTTTGAAGAATTAATTTTCCCTTTAATTAGTATGTCGAATAATAATTATTATTTTACGTATTACCTACTACTAATTTTTCAAATACAGATTTTATAACCACTTTTTAATAATATCTTACTAGGTATAGGTAGAAAAGTATACCTATTTAACTTCTTAAATTAAAAGTCGTAACTATATAAATTATTGAGAGAGCGTCTCGCATTTCAAGTTTCCGCTGATAAATTTAATATTAGAAAAACGAATTTATATTGTCACATGATTTAACAGTAGCGAACAAATTCCAAAACCCACACGCAGCGATAGACATAAAAAAACCTGAAGGAAATCAGCGGGTCGTCTATCCAATATTATAGTCGAATTTAATTATGTCATATTTTCAGAGATAGTCCTTCTAATTTAGATGATTTATATGTGGTCCTATTTCGTACCGTTATTGACTGCAATCATAATTTTGTTAACTAATCGATTATGGATTATGGTGGAGAACGATCGTCTTTGAAACAATTTCCTCCCTAATGAAGCCACCCAGTAGTAGCATCGGCTACCGCCGTTACCGTGCCTGCATATCAATAATTGAATTATTTATGGCTTCTTCCCCGACAGGTAGTAAAGACGCCGCGATTATGATTGATACTTACTTAACCTACAATAATCATTGGATTCTACTTTAACGTTAATCGCGCTTTTGCATTTACGTGTATAAATTTATGAATATTACGTTGCGTCATTTATTTGGAATGTAAAACGATTAGAAAAATAAAATAAAATAGAAAAAATGTTTTTCATCTTGACTGAAAATATCGAGAATAAATTATTTGAAACGTGTGCTTTCGCAAGTTTTTATTAATATGGTTGCTCAAAAATTTTAAAGTCCACGTACTTAACCCCTAGGTGTTTAAAAGCAAGTACCTAAGTACCTATGTATATTTTAGGTTTTTGTGTTTTAGTTTCGACACCGAAATAAATACGCACCTTTTAATTCTTAAAAAAAAATCGATTTAATTTCATAAAAAATGTACCTACCAAATAAAATATCAATATACAAACTTGGCAAATCAAAACTGTTTTCTATAACAAAGAAGATTATTATGGCAAGGTTATATCCTACAAAAATTATGCAATGTAATCTAATTTTCGCGTTTCCTGTTTTTTAAGAACGCGGATGAAAATCTCAAATGTATTGAATGGTCATTTACGGCTAAATTAGGCAGGCAACGTTGACTTTCATGGCGGTACGTAATTGTGACGCAATAAAATTATATTAGAAGTGCGTTCTAATTCTATGCACCATTTCGTGGTGAAAAATTTGAAATTAATGTAAATCGGAATCATAAGCGCAAACCGCGACGTGTTCAACCCAAATTATTCTGGTAGTTAACTCGCATTTGCATCTATAGTCACGCATTTGATATCCTAACTTACTAATGAATATACTCCGTAGAGTATTTTATTTGAAATTCTTAACGTCGTTAAATGTCTTTTTTCGTAGCTTTCTTTCTCGACAAGCAGTATATGTTTATATGTATATGTATGTAGACGTACAGTATGAAATGAAAGTAAAAGTAAGTAATGATTTTAGATACATGTGCGTTAATATATTTAAACGTATGCGAGATATTAAAGGGAAATTAAAGTGTTTAATTTGATTTTCCTGAACATTAAATATAGATATCTATTTATCGTTTAATAGAGAACAAAACATATTAATGGATTTGTTTATAATTAATTATTAATTAATTATACGAAACAATATCTATTTTCGTATATCCATTTAACAACAAAATAAATGAGCTTAAACGGGCTAATAAATATTATAGAATAAAATTGTAAATACGGAATAAAATTGAATCGGTAGATACTGCGTCTACGTTAAATTAGAAATTAAACCATATATGCCAAACAAAGTAAAATGCCAAAATTTCTTTATTGTATAATATAAATTAATAATAAACGTCTGCGTTAATAATTTAAAAGAACAGGAAATGTACCTATGTGCATCATTATTGGAATCTGATTGATAAATTTAATTGTTTTGCAATGGAATTTTTTTAATTGTTTTTAAAACTTTGACTTCCTTTAAATAACATTAATTTATTGGAACAAGCGAGGCGCGCAATTGAAGAATCGGCGTATTTTAACTGCTACCCCATCGTTATCCCGCACCATGATGTTAACTTCATTGCACTTTATTATTAATCCACTTTGGGCGGTGGAAAATATTAGAGCCACAAAATAATCTTTTAAAATTGATATTATTATTACACGGTAAATGTAATATTATTTGAAGACGATTTCTAAATTAATTATTATTTTTTTTAAATAATACCGAAAATAAAATTAGGATCAAATTTAGAGTACCTATAAGTATGTACATGCCTACTTAATTAATTTAAATATTTACTATAATTTATACTTATGTACAATTTTTTTCCGACCATTATAATTTAGTTCGCGTTTAAATTAAAGTAGACACCTATAACTTCTTTTACCCTAGATGTCTACCTATCGTGTTACTATTTAAAAGTAATTTGTAAAGATAACTTTCCCTGTACGTTTTAATAAAAGATGAAATGCGTAGATGCGTGACTTAATTAAAAGTTCAAGTATCTTCTATGTACACAAATAAAAATAAAATCCTCAACTAAGAAAATACGTATTAAATATTATCTATGTTATTCTAAAAAAATGTGTATCAATTTAAAATAATAACATATGTAATATTAATACAATTAAAATGTAGGTACACTTGCAATTTATAGAAAAATTATTACTCTATTAGGTATATCTATATGTACTTACTAAAATTTTATTCTTATTTCAAATAGGTACATTATTTTATTTTATTATTACTATTTGATTTGATTAACTGTAAGTAAGATTAACTTTATTTAATCAGTAATTTATTTTAACTTGAAAATATTACTCTAAAGTTAAATCAACTTACAGATCGAACTTACCTAACATAGATCGGTGTTTGCGCTTCATTTTTTATTTCATTATTCATTTAGATATTAATTTAAGATTTATCAACTGAATTGAAATATGTATATTATTTTCTGTTTGTAGCTGTACAGAAATTAGACATTAACTAACACGGATGATTTATAAAAAACAAGTCATGTGAAAAAAATATAAAGATGTCCAACTATAAAAAAAATATGTTTTGTAATAGTCAAATTAGGTTTTTACTTCGGAACCCACAAAAACAGAACAGTTTTTTCTACAGTGCTCCCCTATTAAGATATTCATCCCCAAAGTTAAAGAGTAAAATATTTTTTTTTAAATAACATTTTTAGTTTTTGTTGAAAAATAATGATTTTTGGTACACGCACGTAAAGGTCTTTAAAATGATGAAATGGGTTTTTTGATGTTAGCTTAGAAGAGACAGGGTATACTACCCCGAATATTTATGACATCGACATTTTTCACAAGTTTAAGTTTTTATAATTTTAAAGTCAGTTTCAGATTTCCCAGAGATTTTAAGACAAAAAAGGTCCTCTTGTCTAATTTCGATAAAATGAACCATGTTCGCGAAAATCATGCATAGAAAATGAAAGATGCAGAGTATCCTAGATATTATGTACCTTATAATTTTCATTTGATCAAAATTAGACAAGAGGACCTTTTTTATCCTAAAATGTCTGGGGAATCCGAAAATGTAGTTAAAAGTTTAACAACTTAAACTTATGAAATATTTTAGGGTTACAAAGGTTAGGGGTTATGCATTCCTGACTTCCCTGAGGAAATATCAAAAAACGTAAACGTGATATTTACGCGCGGTGTCCAGAAGCTTTTAGCAATTTTCGACAATTTCAAAATTGAAACTGTAATACTAACAAACACACTGCAAGTTGTCCACCAAAATACGAAAGTCATTTTCCCTGACCATTCCTAACCAGAAATGTTAAATTTCCCTTACCGACAAACACAAAAACTTTATAAGCTTTATCGAGAAAACTTTGGCAATTGTTTTATCCTTTTCAAACAGATTGAATGATAACATATACAAATACAATAGTTACAGACCCTGTTGCAGGTTTATGAGAAAACTCCTTAATAGCTTTACATGTTTTCAGATTAAAGGTGCCCGTTTTTAGCGTTAAATCTGTCTGTTTTTAAAATGTAAAAGCAAAGAAAAAGTATATTTTTTTCTGAATAGCCCCCACCCACTGTTTCTTTTTTAACATTTTAAAAAATGCATTACCTACATTTGTCGATGATGTAAACGAAAGCCTAGAAGTTCACTTGAAAACTAAAATGCTGCAGCAATTTGTGTTATGATGGCAGACTGGAGCAACATTCATTTTCCCCTCAGTTATTCTTCATTGGGGCATTATTAGGGGAAAAGTATTTATTCTAACAAAATAAGCTCTTTAAATGTTTTCGAAATTTTTCCTGCATGTTTACTGTGAAGTTTTATTACACAAAAGATATTTGTCTAATTTTTGTATTACTTTGCAAATTTTCCTGAAAAATTTCCACTTTTTTCTTTAATTTCCCTGACTTTTCAGGTTGGTGGACGTCCTGCACTGTTAAAAAATACCTATTATAAATACCTATATTATTATTATAATTATAACTAGGGGTATAATTATAATTAAAGGTATTATAATACCTATTATAATTACCTATTATAAAATTATAAAACACTACCTTTCAATATTAAAATATTATTATTTAAAGATCTAGGTAAATATTTTTTATTAAAATGTTCAAGTTTAAGGCGTTAAATGCGACTTAGGATGAAAAAGGAGCACATTACGCCATATCTTTGTTTCTAAAATAGCATTTCATACCCAATAGTGTAAAAATACACCTCGAACAATTGAAACTATAAACGATAAAAATGCATTATTTCTCAAATAATACAAGCAATTCTAAAATATTTTGATTTGTTACAAAAAGAATAAGCAAGTAGGTAATTAAGAAGCACATTTTCGCTTTAAACGACCCTCAAAAATTATTGATCGTTATACTTTTTTACAAAATTGAGAAAAATTAACGTAAATGTTTTAAAACATTTTCGGTTTAATGTAGTGACGAAATTGCAGTTGCCTAAACTAATTGTAAAGGGTAAGTATATTCGTTTACGAAAATAATAGGTACTTACCAGTTATAAAAAATTCAAATTATTAAAATAACTTTTAAAGAAATATTTTAGCTATCAGTTTAAAAAGTTGTTATTAAATTTAACAGGTATTTTATGCAGAGACCATTATTATAAACCATGCAATAAGATAAACAGTTTTTATAATTTAATTTAAACGTGAATTGATTTTACTACTTGACAATATTATATTTTTAATAATTTACCATTAAATAACAAATAAATTGAAATATACAGAATTAATCAAAATTATTTTCGAAACAATAAAAATAATACGTTGGCGAAACAAATTTATATTGAATACCAATCAGTTAAGGGTACCATACTTAATACAAGAAAACTTTATAAATTATCATTCGGTTGTTTGTACAGGTGAATAAAAATGAGCATTCACTTAACACACAAATTAAGCGGCATTCAACACACTTATAAGCGGTATCACATGCTGCATCTTAAATTATTCATTGAATTTACATAAAAACATTAATTCTCCCCTTATTCGGTACTGATTTCCTACAAGCTACCAGATGTTTGTAAGGAATCAGTGCCTAAATGTACACCTCAAATGTTATCTATATGAAAAAGCCGAATACATTTATTGGTCGAAATTTTACTTGTTGCACTTAATAGAATTATTATTTATAAGGGTCAAAATGATACCAACCTGAAATATGATAATACAGAATGTCTAATAGATTTTCGGGAATCTGCGATGTTTTCGGTTTATATTTTTGAAGTTTGACACTGAAGATTGAAGGACAAGAATTACTGTGGAAACGTTAAGTAACGGCGTTCACGGTGGCACTGACGGGCACTTGACTGTGACGGTGATGACCCATGATGAGGGTCGCAACTTCCCGCCCTCCAAATCGACCACTTTTAGTGTGCAGTTGGATAAGAGACCTTAATAATTATCGCTTCCTCGAAGTATTTAGATTAATAATATTCTCGTAATCTGTAATAGGTGTGTGTGTAGGTATTTTGAATTGTAACGTTCGAAATAATTAGGTTTATAAATTATTATTTACTGGATTACATTTTTGTTATTTTTCTCAAAGCGGGTACTTAACCCTATTAGTTAATAGTAGTTAGATAATGTTTTAAATATACTTGTTATTAGGTGAATACCGTTAATTTTCTTTAATTTTCGAAAAACTTAACTGCAAACTATAAAGTGTTGGAACGTTACGAGCTTCGGTAGAAAGCTCTCCGGCCAATGTATTACAGTAAAGGGCACGCGCAGCCAATCAGGATATGAGCCGGTGGCAGGATGAACCAATAGACAACAGCACACTCAAGGGTTGCTCGCGCTTGCCCTTAAGCAACTTCGATTACACACATTGTCCTTCATGTCTTGATTACACTATATCTTCCTTTGAAGTTTTTAACCGTCGACATTTTAACGAGATAATGATCCGTGATACGACTTTAATTAAAGTAGCACTAAAACTCCCGTTGGTGGAAAATGTTGTTTCGTACCCGAGCATTTACTGCTTCCGTTAATTAAAATTTTATAGATTAACAATAATCAAACGAATTACTTAATTGTATTATTATTAAAAGCTCGATTTCATATTACTTACAGCTAATGTTAAAACTATGTACCTAAATGTCTATATTTAAAAAATTATATAGATTGTATTCATAATTCACAAGGTGTATTTGAAATTGAATTTAAAAGAGTGGTATGTACCTAATTTATGATTATCCTAATGGACTTATGGAATCCTAATTCACTTCTTGTAGGTATCTAAAGGTACCTATTTACATACAAACCATAATTTCTCCCTATTTAAGTTTCTATTTATTTAAGAATAAATAATAGGTAAGTACCTAATTACTTAAATATAAAATCGTGTTTTTATTTGCATAACTATTAAGCAGGTACCTGTAGATATACCTGTAGATATTGTAATTCAAATTAATTTTCCTATTTTTTATACTTTTATTTGTTTTCAAAAAATGCTCTTCACATACCTAAGTTGCAGAAAAAGTAGGTACCTACAAACGAACAGGTAGGTATTTATTTAATTATTTTAAATTCAATAAGTTTTCTATATTCTAACATGTGTTTGTTACAGCAACTGATAAAATAACTTTTAAGTAAAAATTGAAGTAAAATTTTAAGTAAGTAGTTGAAAAATATGATTCTTTTTAATCTTTATAAGTAGATAATAGACACGTTTTTGTTGTTTTAATTTCCTAGTAAAATATTTATTTAAGACGATACTATAGCATTCTATAGCATTCACACTAATTTACTGACTAATTAACTTCGTTAGTAACATATTTATCTAGTGTAGATCTATCGCTTATGCCTACTAAAATGAATATGCTGGAGATTGGCTATAAGTTAATGCGATAATGTCGTTTTTGAAATATCTAATTATATATTTATTTCGTTCGATTTTGCCACTAAGACGTCTTTACGCCTTTAATGAAAATGTTTAGCGATAATTAATATTTATGAAATAGGTATAAAAAGCTTTAATAAAAGTGCAGCTTTATTTTCAGAAACAGAGTGTGAAATAAATAATATCTAAAAGAACAATTACTTACTTATATGAACTACATGCCATACTTTTGTGATTTAATAAGATTTATGAAAAACATTATTTCTCTGTTGTCATCACCTTCAGTGATGGGGTAAATGTTGTAATGAACTAGTCATAACCAAAGACCCTCGAGTAACATTATGTATTTACAACGAAGTGTCGGCAAATGTTGACATGTTATACAGCGTATAATGTGATCGGTGTTGCGAAACCGCACACAGTTATACACCACAGAACACCCCTTGAGCCGTAACCTATTTTATAGAATGATAAAAGCGTAGAAAGAAAATTATTTAAAATAACAACAAAAACTCTTCTTTCTTTTGTATTTACATCTAAATATCATATTTTGCTAATAGTCTCATATGTAAATGTTTCAATGCAGTCAAACGTGTTAATGCTTAAACTGCTGCACTACTATCTACTGTATTCTATGTTTATATAAATTCATACATAAGTATAATACGAAGGAGAATGTTTCAACGTACTTGTAGTTAACACCCTAAACGTTCAACAATGGAAATGCGATCACCGTTAATACAATGCGGATACATCAATTTTAACAGAATGGCTATTTATTAGTAATGAATAATCTATTATTTTTTGAAAAGTTAATGCCACACAATTAATCACACCAGAGCCCAGATATTTAAAAGTAATTATTTAGTGACAACGATAATAAATTCTAACAACAACATTAGAATAAATAGCATTTCATACCTATAAAGAAGCTGATAATACATTTTCACCTCCCTAATGTAACTATTAAAATTACAAATAAATCAAAATTAATAAAATATGGGGTCACTTTAGTGTGTAAGTTACTTATTTAACTTGTACTTCCATTTAGTTTATTTTATTTCTTTAAAAATGCCATAATAATATATTTTTGACGAATTAAACTGCATATAGTTCTGTAAATTTTGAAATCGAAATATAAATTTAAAAGAAAACCAGTTGAACGGATACCTACCATTAAAAGAATGTATATGGAAAACTGAACATTATAAATTGCTTATTAACAGGCTTAATTGCTAAATCGAGTTAATTAATTAAGCTACATAATGAAACTTTTAATTACTCACAACTAATTCAAATGTACAATATTTAAAACTGAAATTAGCGCAGAACCGAATAATGCAATTACCAAAATATTTATTAAATTTAATTGTTTGCATTACTAGAACTTTCTAATTACCATTAGCGCCCATCCATTAACTTTACTTCGTTGAGGTAAAAAATTTCAGTAACTAAGACATAACAACAATAGAAAAAAATGTAGGGGAACGACTAACAGAATAAATATAAGTGGTGAACGGAGTTGCACCTGACGAATGTAATAATTGGACTAAGCTCGCATCATTATCGTCTGTTATATATCTGCCTAATTTATTATTAATGCACGCGCAGTAAAATTAATTATACAATTACATAACAGGTTGATTCCTTTTCGATATTCCTCTCCTCAAATTGTGTTAACAGAAAATAAATTTGTTTCTGGAATTAATTTGAATCTCATTAAAAAAATTATAACTTTGTTCACTTACAATTCTGATAGGTACGATGTGGTACAAAACAATAAATTCATTATCTCCAGAAATATTTTTTTTGTGTAAAAATTATATATGGAATAATTTTATGATAGGGTAACTCATCGATCATTTTTTATTTCACACATCATCGGTAGTCAATCTGCAAACAAATTAATAAAAATAATATTTAGTAGTGTAGGTAAATTTATATTTTTATACAGGGCACTTAAAAAGAAAAGGTCGAACAATTTAAGGGACTATGTTACTGACCAAAAGAAGCAAAAGTTTCTTAATTAACATATATGGGTCCGAAAACCAACCGTTACGCAGGTATAGTGATTTTTGCGTTATACTTTATCGAAATATTCATGAAAAAAAAACCAGAACAGTTTCAATAAAGTATTTAATATCTTAAAATAGAGAATAGTAACAAGAACTGCTCCACATGTCCCCCTTCCATTTTTAGGCAAGCTTCAACCCATCTTGTAAATGAATTGCGAATCTTTTGAAATTCCAGGTTACAATCTAATACTTTGACGGGCATTTTGTACAAGCTGTTGTAAGTGATGCTCTAAATTGCAAATTCAAGTGACATAAACTAAGGATTTTAAGTATTTTCAAGCAAAAAAGTCCATAGGATTTTTCTGTTTTTTTTTCATGAATAAGAGAGTGCGGTAAAGTAGAACGCAAAAATCACTATATCTGCATAACCATTGGTTTACGGGCTCATTTTAATTCAGACTTTTTATTTTTTGTTACTTTTGATCAGTGCTATAGGCCTTTAAATTTTACGACCTTTTTTTAAGCACCCTGTAATAAAGTTATTGGTCATTTATTCCAAATTCGAACAAAGTAGGAATCTATCTACTTATAATTATTGTGCCTAGTATCATTAAAAGTTAAATTACAAATTTTACAATTGCGTATTTCATACTTAGGTGTTTTCCTTATCATAAAATGTCCAATGAGGTTTATGGATTCGACATAGATATACACACATAAAAGAGAATACGAACGCATTTGAAAGAAAGAGATTTAATCAAAATAATTATGCACCATCTGCAGCAACACACTTATCCCATTATACAATAAAGCATATTTTTTATGCCAGTTTCCACAAAATATGTTTGAGTTATTTTTAGGTATGTACAGTTTATAAGTAGGTAAGTACTATTATATTTTTTTTTAAAAGACTTGTACGACTCCTTGAATAACAAAGATAGAAGAAGATATTCTGATAGAATAAGGTGTCTAAATATTTGAAAAACTGGATTTGTGAATTGGGAACGACACAGTTTAAAAAACAATTGTATAATAAAATGTAATATTACGAAATTCTGGATTTTTCATAATCTATAAATCAACTTAATTGCTTTTATTTAATGTCGAGGATTAAAAACAAATTAAATTCATAAAAAATATAGTAACATTTGTAAAACACTTTTTAAAATTATAGCATATGTGCTTTTAAGTATTCTATACTTTCTCCGATCCATCGCCGAAAATTTATATTGCATTCGTAAGCATTTTTTTAAAAGTAATTAACACCATGTGCGGTCACTTTGATAATTTTTTTATGTATCCTTATATAAAACTATTTAATTTAATAACAAAATATATTACCTATTAAATCTCTTAAGTAAATGTTCTTAATCTTTCTGTACAAATACGTGTAACGTTTAATAATATTGATTTTTCATATTTTATGGTTTCATTTTTTTTACATATCATATTAATTCAATCAGGTAGTAATTTCAGTTTTAATCGGTTGATTTTACCATTATAAAACTAATTATCTACACAAATATAATTTCAAGTTTTTTCGTAGTTGTTATTTACTTACTTGCAACATTTTTAGAAAATTTCCTATTGTTCGTTTCGGCATAGTATCGAAATGGAATTAGTGTATGGGAATTTTGACATTATTATCTTTAATTTAATGAGTCGCTTTTACAGAAACAAAAAAATAGCGACGAAGCTTCTAAAATTATATAAAGCGCAACCACCTGCAAGCTGCAACATACTAAGGGTTGCCTCCCTTTTGTTTACTAGAGTTATTAATTAAGACCCTTTCTAAATTTATAGTAAAAATTCATCTTCAAAATTAAATCATTATCTTTCATCCCCGGCATAAGCAGTTATTTTAAATTTACGTCTACTTTAATTTTAATCGATTGCATTGTGGGTTGTTTTTTCTCAAATATCGAAATAATTTATAATAAATAAAACGAAGTACTTAGTAGGTACCTGTCTAACTAATAGTCTACTTATTGAATATGTATTCTGAATGTTTGTTGCGTGATAGTCGACGTATTTCTCTGTCTGCTTTTCGAAAGAAGTTATTTTAATTGACTTATCTCAAATTGCGTGATGAATTATGTAAAATTTATAAAATTAAGCATTCTAGAGAGTTCATTGATGTAATTATGCAATATACATTCTCAAATTTTCACCTGATTATAATCACGTTTGAACTAATTATGAGCTTTCGGCAATTAATGGCTTTTAGTTGTATGAAATATATTTTTGAAAATGTTCGATAGCCTTTTTAAAACTAAATTATTTCGCATATTACGATTTATAATATACTAAAACGTCACAATAATTTAGGTTAGCTGATCAAATTAAAAAAAAAATTATATTTATTAATAAATTCAAAAAATATTTGAGGGATAAAATTCTTTAATTCTTTTATTTAATTCCAAGATATCGTGGACGTTATAAAATAACAGTTGTGATGTGTCAGTTTGTAAAATGGACACGTAATGATTGTAGAGATAATTACAAAGGTGACTTTTTTACAACAAAAAAAAAACGATTACAATTTAGGCCCAAAATAATTATGGAAATAATAAATGACCAAACATCAAAAATTTACAGATTACACACATATTAGGATCGTCATTTAGATCTCAATAGATATTGTCTGCCCTCTCTTCATAAAATCAATATTATAGTATATTAATGGACAATCTATATTTTTTAACTTGATATACACTTATGTTTTACTTACGTGAAGTATAGATATGCCTATGGTAAATGAATTAGTAATTTAATCACTTTGTCGAAAAAATGCGGAAGATAATGCAAAACTGCATAATTATACCAAATTATTTTACATAGAACATTATTTTTTAGTTAAACTATAAAGTAACAGATTAAAGAATTTACATTGGTTGTAAGCGGTTGCTTATAGAAAAATTGACTCTTTCATTTTCATTTTGCATTCTTTATGGAAGCTCAGTGATGTTATAATTCCATCTGTGTATTTATCCGTTTATGGACATACTTCTAGATCTAAATAACTTTAAATACTATTATTTTTATGACAAACATTTTGCTTTTGCTCCGTCACAGCAGATGATTGCACATATTTTCAAAGTTAAACCAATAATCCGCAATTCATATTAATTTTTCTTGATACATTAATTAAATGTTTCGATATGAATAATAAATCAGTTTATTATTCCAGGCTATAACAAGTTAATAAACATTACGTACAGGTCGGTAAATCAATTAGTTGCACCCTTATCTGACATATTTAAAAGTTAATGCGACTTCATTTCGATTTTTATAACATTTCATTTGTTACAAGATAATTTAATTCTCGGAGTAGGTATTTATTATTTTTACAATCACCATAATTGATTATATTTGCATAATTATAAAAGTAAATATAAATAAGTAACAATTAGATAAATACAGATGTGCAACAAAAAAAATATATATTATAGGAATCATTAATAGGTACCTTTTATTACGCTTTCTTACAAAAAAATTAAAGTCCCACATTTAAACGTGTGACTTCAAACTATATTTGCGATATTTTCGATTCGTCTATTTTTCGAATCTTTATATTCCCAGTAAGTATTCCTAATGAATTTATTTGTACTATTTGCAAATCAATTTATTTTACCACACACTATAGTAATTAATACGAATTATATATTCATCGTCAGTGGTAAAGTTGTTATGGAAACTATTCCGCAGACGTTTAAATTTAATATACAGAGTTATTAAAATATTATTACGGTTACGGTAATTAATGATCGGAAATGGATCCACACAGCGAATCGTTGCATAATAAAGACAGAAGACATCTAGCAACGGATGTGGAAGTGAAACCCCTCTAGTGGTGAGTGCTATGTATACGAGAAAGTCAAACTGCTCATATAAAAGCGCCTACAACTTGCTTAACATCAGAGCCTTCCACTTCTTCACATCTAACGCACAATGAAGGCCTTGGTAAGTAACGCGAGTTTAATTAATTTAATAACGAACCCTATTTAATCAGTTTATTAAATATTAATCGCGTTTATTTTTCAGCTTATATTGGGCGCCGTGTGCCTGTGTTCTGCTCTAGCTGCCGATTCCGCTAAAAAAGAAGCGGAAGAAACGCAGGAGATCAAAAAACAGGATAAACGCGGACTTTTATTGGGAGATCATGGAGGACAAGAATTTGGTGGATTTGGGGGTGGTAATTTTGGTGGTCACGATTTCGGTGGCGGATTTGGAGGCGGCCAAATTGGAGGTGACGAAGGACATCATCACGAACACGTTAAAACTATTGTGGTAGAAAAGAAGATTCCCGTTCCATATACTGTCGAGAAGCACGTTCCGTACACCGTAGAGAAAAAAGTTCCGTATGAAGTTAAGGTACCAGTACCGCAACCTTACACGGTCGAAAGGAAAGTGCCCGTTCACGTCAAAGAATACGTTAAAGTACCATATTTGGTACCTCAACCGTACGAAGTAATTAAGAAAATTCCGTACGAAGTTAAAGTTCCAATTCCGAAACCTTACGAAGTGAAGGTGCACGTACCTCAACCTTATACCGTAGAGAAAAAAATTCCGTATCCCGTAAAAGTACCAGTACCCGAACCTTATGTCGTCGAGAGAAAAGTGCCCATACCCATCAAAGTAGAAATTCCAGTGCCCCAACCTTACACTGTGGAGAAAAAAGTGCCTTACGAAGTAAAAGTTCCCGTCGACAGACCCTATCCAGTGCATGTACCTAAACCTTACCCAGTCACTGTCGAGAAGCATATTCCAGTTCCGGTCGACAAACCAATTCCCTACGAAATAAAAGTGCCCATCGACAAACCTTACCCCGTAGAAGTACCGAAACCTGTACCGTATCATGTAAAGGTTCCAGTACCTCACCCGTACACTGTAGAAAAGAAAATTCCCGTGGAGATAGAAAAACCAGTACCTGTTCCGGTTAAAATTCCCGTTGAGAAACCTTATCCAGTTTTCAAAGAAGTACCTGTACCTGTAGAAAAACCAGTTCCTGTTCCCGTTAAGATTCCAATTCATATTCCCGTCCATATTCACCACGGAGGCGGAGACGGCGGCGGATACGGCGGTGGATTTGAAGGATTTCACCATCATTACTAGTGTCCATTGTAAGCGGTGTTAATTGTTGTTGCGTAATTAGTTCTTCGAATCTATTTTAAAAATCGAATCTGTTGAACACGCTACAGTGAAAAGAGAATCCGTTTTTTCTGTTTAGATTCCTAAGTGTTGCTCATTTTCATGTAGCGTGCAGTATTATTCTTATTAAATTTCTATCTGTGTTAATTATTATGTTTTACTACTTTTGTAATAAATAATTCTTACGTACGTTTTCCTATTATTTTTCAATTGCGATATGCGACCAATTGCGATAATTAAAAAGTAAATAAGTAGGCGTCTATCTATCAAATTTAATTACTCGAGTACTTAATTCGAACAATTACCATCTCGAAGAAAGCCATTTTTATATTTATAGGTAGATAGATATTCTATTTTGTAATATATCGAACAAAATGTTTGCCTTAAATGTTTGTGCGAGTGAAAGTGTAACCGATTTACAAAACAATCTGGCATCGTTATTACTTTATATGAAAAATAAGAATTGTTCTCGATACAGGAAATACCTATTAAAGTGCCATATGGTATTTGAGATTTCTAATGAGTTTCGGTTTATTTTCTTAAGCTCATCCAAACTTTTTAGTTCCGGTATCTGTTGATTAGACGGCCTTTTCTCTTTAATTCGAAGCACTTAATTCTGGTTTATGATGTGTGACGGTGTTCTAATTTTTACTATTACGTTATTACAGATATGTAGTACTCTAAATACCTCATTAATGTATTATACATTAAGAATTTAGAAGATATAACGAATGCGTACAAGAAGTGTCGAATGTAAATTTAAAAACATTCCTCGGTTTCTAAAACTCGTTTGGAATAGGAAGCGTTTATGTATAACATTTCACAAATGAAAGTAAGGAACATGCATGTGTCTAAATTATAATAACAGAACATATCGTAATCAGATCAATGGATAACAACTAGGTTTGGGCGATAATTGTATATCTACGTACAAGTCGTTTTCGTCGTTTTTACATTTTGTCTTTGCAACCTTGCAAAATTAAATCTTCAACATTATAATTAATTAATTTAAATAGTCGTTAAAGGTACTATTTTATGAAACGTATGAAATATGTGTAGGTAAACTAGAAAATAATTAACAGTTTCACCGTCGATGTAAGTTTATCCTTAATATAGTAAAAAAGTCACTTTTTTTAAATATTCATAATTACCTACATATTATTTTGTAGGTACTAAATTTAATTATTAATATCAAAATGTGCACCGCCGCTATTTAACTTTTAATAAGTATTCCCTTTCTACTATATAATGAAAATTACTTCCTCATTGGTGAGTCTACAATCTTTCATATTTGATAATTAGTGTAAAAGAACACGAGACCATACGCTATGTATTTTAAAATACAACTATTAGTCTATTTTCCTTTTTAATGTCAGCCGAATTAAAATACTAAATAAATAAATAAGTATAAAACATATAAACAAAGAGATAAAATATGATCATGTCGATCAATATTGTCTCCAATCATGTGTTATTTTCGGTAATTCCAAAAAAATTTAAATTCAAATTCGTAGAAACTAAAAAATGGTGTTAAAAAGACTGAAACAAAAAAATACTCTAGAATTATTTTAATTATGAGAATATGAAAAATTAAAAAAATTAATAAAACTAATAAAAAACGTATTGAAAAATAAAACTATTAAAAATAAATCTAGATAAGTATAGGTAACATTTTTATTTGTGTAAAACAATTAGCAAATGGAAATTATTAAATCTAAAAGAATTAATCAGATTGAAAAAAAAAACTACAAGTACCTACCTACTTAAGAAAAAGTACGATAATATAAAAACCATCCGGATAAAAAACCGTTATTAATGAAAAATAAATACTATAGACGGGGAACTGATTGCGTTGTTATTATTAACTTGATAATATAAATTACAAAAGAAATTATTGATAGGAGAACTGAAAGTCATTTACCTACAACTAAAATTATTAACGTGCTCGAGTTTAAACCGTGTAATATTATTTTTACTATAAATTGTTAGGTTAATTTAATCTTCCAATTATAGGCATTGCAACGAACGCAGACACACAATGAAATTTAGAGAAAGTGAAAAAATGAAAATGAAAGTGAACGACATACGTCATATACTTTAATATGTCAAAAAAATTCTTTGATACATCACTTTTTGCGCACTGCCACCACCACGATTTTTACAAATATCTAGCAATATAGGTCTTCTGTTTTTTTTTATAACCATGTACCTCATATGTGTGGGATTACGTAAGAAAATAATTCGGAAAGAATTTAAATCTAAGAACTATCTAGTATACCTACTACCTTACTATCAATGAACAATTTGTTTTCGAACCCTACTTGTTTATTTCATACGTTTATTTTATAGGTAAACTTAATTATTTTTAACAAACATAAAAAGTTAGGTAGGTATCAAACTTAGTATAAATGAATTATCATAATTATGTACCTAGAATTTTTTTCTAAATAACTGGTTATGGAGATACAGTCAAACTCGGCTATACCGAGATTGATAAAACCGCCACGTCTTGCTCGTTATAACCTATACTCGTTATAACCGGGAATAAAAAATTGCAGTTGAAAAAAATTTGTTTACATATTATGAAAAAAGTGCATTTTTTATTAAGTTTAAAAAAAAGACGTCATTGCAGGCCATTTTAGAGGTTTGTTTGTTTATGTATTTAGTTGAATTTGTCTATGTCACGGAAATCGATACGGAGAATTCCTGATATAAAAACTTGCAGGGTTATTATAGTTATATGGGCGAGAAATATTAATTATGTCGTTAATCTCGAGTGTCACACATCGATATTTTTCTTGTAAACGTCGTAAATTACTTTCCAGAAAGTTGGAACAAAGAAACATTCAGAAACTTTTTAGTCGTCAGATCCGAGAATCGAGCTCATAGTAAACAAGAATTTCTAGCATTGAGTGAATACAATTTCAAACGTAAGCACGTAAAATACTCGTAATATCCAGGATCTCTTTAAATCCGAACTCGTTATAAACAAGTTCGACTGTATTTAATATGGAAAAAAAACGATAATTTCAATTTTTTTCATATTTTGAAAGGTTGAAGAAATGAATAAATTCTCCCTAATTTAACTAATTCTGTATATTTGTTAGTAAGAAAGTTACCCACATATATAACGAGACATAAAATACACCCCCCTTATACACCCTGTGTATAAGGAACATTTCATTTTTTAACGTTGTTTGAAGATAAATAGTTTTGAAGAAAGATTCCAGTTTTTTAGAAAACTTAATAAGTCTAATTAATATCCGACCCACAATTTCAAAATTCTACTAGTTTTTCATCTAATTGTAAATCGTTTTGTCATTTTTCTTTTTCGTTTCTTTAACAATACTATCCGCTATAAATATTGTTCAAGCGTCTTTATCCGAATCCATAAATATTCGTGTATTTCATATAACACGATCGGAAATGACAATAGGTTTAACTGCTCAAAAGCATCACTTTTAGTAATTAAGGGGTCTATTCTGTAACAAATCTGTTATTTTTTAAGGTCTGTTAAAAGACTAACAACGAATTACATTCGAGGTTATCATAAGTTTCCACAGTGATAACGTGTTAATAACAGTTTTTTTACAGATCATTCTCCTAAATTTACAAAACAAGTAGCTAATCTAATAGTAACAGTGGCTACGTATCCCAGATTAATTCTCAAAGTGAATATTTAATAGGCTAATTGCAGTGGATGGCCAGTGGGCGATGGGGTCGCCACATCCCTACGCCGAGGAACCAATACATACAAGGAAGTTAATATAAGTTTATTATCTGTACCTCCCTTTTAACTGTGATATAAATAGGTTCAAGACTAGCATATTGACTTTAACTTCAATACAATTTAAAAGGAAAAAAGCAATTTTTAGTTTAAATGACCATTTTCAAAAAGAGTGACTGAAAAGTGCCCATTTAAAAATGTTGATTTGAACAAATGTTGAAAAATGTTATATTTAGAATATTTAATAAACTTTTCTGGCCCTAAAACATCGAGATCGCAAATACAATAGCTAAGATTGATACTTATCAATAAGTAAATAAATAATAAGTATTTTATTTCAAGATTAAATAAATTTGTGTAGTTAAAAGATTTTTAAACAAAATGGTTGTCTATGGTTTATAATTTACAACTCAAAAGTTATAAAGTTATGTAATAAAGATTTATTTTGGGAGTGAAGCAGTACTTGTTAACTCAGATACGATTCTACTTTTATTAAATTGCAATTTAACTTTTGAACTAATTAATAAACATGTGATTTTTTCAATTTAATTATTTTTAATAGCACGTATCATGTTCTGACGTACTAAAAATAAGTAAGGGTAAATTAATATGTTTATAACTTTTTAATAATAAGAAGAAAATAATACTACATCATTATATAAAAACAAAAACTAGAGTGTTGTGAATTTGCGAACATCTGCGCCGATGGTCTACAGATACTAATTTATCTTAAAAATAATGGTACCCTGCGAGTATAATCAATTTGATTTTGCAAACAAGATTGATTTATTAATATCTAATTTAATGTTCAATTTAAAAATTCAGTTAACATTTACCAAAAATCTTACTGATCGTGATAAATGAATTAGACCTATTAAAATAAAATCATACATTTATTTATAGTGTTATTGCAATTAGGTATGAAGGTAAAATTCACGGTAATTCAAGTTTAAAACAAACGGGAATCATCAAAATTTGACAACAAAACCTACAATTGTCTTAGACTGCGAAATGGATAACTTTTAAACTATATTTTTAATCAAACGTATAGTAAAACGAGCCATTACGATTTAAAAAAAAACAAATAATTTTTGATATAACTGCGGGTCTTCAAAATTAATTTAAAACTTTTAGTAATTCCCATTTTTTATTGTTTTATAGTTTAAGGATACCCAAGTATATTTAAATCATTTTGAAAAATCTTCAAACTGAATCATTTAGACTCTACATACCTATATCACCTCTATATGTACCTATATCACTGGGGTTCCTTTACATCTTTGAAGTAAGGAAAATTGTAAAAATCAAAAATAGCTTTCTGTGCTCAAAAATATACAAAAAAAAAATTAAATTTGTTTATATTAAATACGTTGTTTAGAATTTTTTTAATTGTAGGCGTAATTATTTTTATAGGATTATACGATGTTTTTTGGATGTGTTGTTTATAACGAATTTATGAAATAAACTATTTTATAATTTTTAGGGGTAGATGTGCCTTAGTATCATTAGTGTATGTATTAATTTTCCATTATTGTTTCATCTCTCAACATTAGAAATATACCTATTAACAACATTTAAATTTTATCATAAAATTTAAAATTTATAACAAAATCCTGAAGTAAATATTCTTTAGTGCAAAAGTGTTTCCAAATTCTTCAGTTAAGTCTGTAGATATACGAAAATTATACAATAACTTCCAAAAGAATATAATTAAGAAAATAAGTAAATAAAAACGTATTAATAAATAATTGATTTTGAGAAAATCATTATTAAATTAAAATGCGCGTTGTGAGCATCAGTTACACTTTTTATCCTAATACAGTGCCCAATTACTATAAATATAGGTCGGAGATTCTATCAAAACTGGCCTACATAAAAACTTGGCGCAAGCCAGACTACCAAGCGTAATCCTGATTAGACCGGTGCACCTATATACGTACTTATTAAAATAATTTTAAAATATTCGTTAAAGTAAAAAAGAACAGGTTTTAGTAGATCTGACGATGTCGCCGATTTTACTTAATAATGATAATAAAAACTGTTATCGGATAAACCAATTCTGTGGTCACAGGCAACAAGAGAATAAGTTGATTTATTCCGATTTGACATTTTTGTAGAATTTAAGTTACTATAAATATCAATAAATGTACTAAAAATCGATATATAATTCTATATGTTTTACAAACATGGTTGAATTATGGCCTTATATATACTTAAAAAGTTTCAGTAATTTTGTGATTTCGTGTATTTCGAATCAGTTATATAATAAAGAAATACATAATTCAATGGCAAATGGCATTTTTGCAAAACGTCGTAACGATTTCTAAAGCATTTATTTGTTCTATAAGCTTTAGGTTCAATAAATATCGGACTTTAATTGGCTAAGACGGTACCTATATGAAAATATTAACATGTGATTGGTTAAGTTGAAAATTATATTCCTCAATAAATTTATAGATTGTTTCAATAAATGGGCATTAAATAGATTAGGGTAATGAGATTGTTTTCAATGATTTTTACATACCTTTGTTTCATTTAAATAAAGTGTATTTAAAGGAAATTTGTCTTTTTTCTATAAATAGGTATTGTACCAATGAGTATTTACAACTCACAAAAATATGTCTTTTTCTTTTAAAAGCAGATACGTACGTGAAATTATCAACGTAGACTTGTGGCTTATGACTACAGAATCATTGGCAAATAATTATCTGTTTTTAAATCCGTTTAAAATTATTTGCGATTCAATAAAAAGACTTTTAATGAGGGTTATCTACCGTTTACACGTTGTCAGAGACTAATCCCACACGTCAGCCCCTAAAAACACGACTGATCCCTGTATTTGTTAAAATGAGCATCCCCTTGCTGTTAGACAACTACCATATTATCCTAAATCGATTTAATAAGCGAACAACCTAATCAGTAAATTAGATTTTTGAAATTGTATAAACGTTAGTTATGGTGGAGACTGTGCAGTCACGTGACTTGATTTATATGATCCATAGTCCGGTATCATTCGGACGACAAAGACTGTCGGTCGAACGGTTTGAGTAGTGGTTGTTATCTGCAACGTCCAGAAAACCTCTCGGGATGTCTTGCTAATAATCTCAATCTCTCAGCATAGCTCCCTTAAATGCACGTGCATTTAGTTATGTACGTAATTAAATGATCAATTCGGTAACTAACATTATTTTATTTTTGTGGTAAATTTTAAAATATAAATTAACAAGCGAATTTTTTATAGCTTTCTTAATCATAAATATATCGGTTTTTCACAATTACTTAAGTTTTGTTTTAGGTAATAACCAGTTTTTGAAAAATATACATACATACATATATAGTTATCAATCGATATGTTAATATGTATTTCGATATACTATTTGACTTTAGTCAATCAAATACCGTTATTTATTGAACGTTATCAAACAGTATCATTCTAAAAGTATAGCTAATGGGGAAATTATCGAACCGTATAAAACTGAAACTGAGAAAAGGCCGTAGGGAGAATTAAAAATAAACGCGGCCGTTTTCCAATTAAAGCTCAAAAATGGAAAAGCTCTCTAAACTGTGCACCATTTCACTGACACGAGAATGAAAATGTCACAAAGTAAGTTGACCAATTCCGCATACTGCACAAATATTAGCGGAGAAATGAGAAAAACGGTTTGTCCGATTGCTATGAATGAATTTCAATTTACGCGGTGTTTTGATAAGAGATCAGCGAGAAAAGTTAGTTATATGGTTTATCCACAAATAGAATTTTTCTTTGATGTTAAATATGCAGTTCATTTTTAATTCCTAACGTAATACTAGTTATAATATTTAAATTTTCTCTCTCTTTGAATCTGAAAAAATATTTTAACCGATGTATTATTATATGTAGTTATAGTTTCTATTAAATGGTTTATGGAAATTAGTTCGTTGCGATAACATAACTGAAGTTGTAAATTTAGTACCCAATTTAATATGGCTTTGCAAAGAGCTAAGAAGAACGGAGCAGATTACGTCAAGATGAGTTGAAGGATTAGCAGTTGCGGAACTTTTCGATGTGGAACAGGCGCGCCGCATCGCGCGCCTGGTCCCGGTTGATAGAAGTCCTCTGGGACGCGCTTTGTGCCGCTAAATCACTCATTAAAATAGCTCCACCCCCCAGTCTAAATATATTCAAATAAAATCGAAGTCTTTGAATGTAAACTAAAATGCTATTTAAATTTTCATTCGAAAAGGTTTCTGTTTCTTATATAATTGTAGTGTTCATTTATATTTATGTATATTTATGTGTATATATATATATATATATATATATATATATATATGCTATTGGGTATTTCTCCACTAAGAGGAAAATCGGTGTCTCATACAAATATTGCATATAAAATACGTTTTAATGGCTTAATTTTCTATTAAAAATAAAATTACGCTCATTATATGAAATTAAAAATTAATATTTCATAATATATATATTATATATAATCACACTTTTATACAAAAATTTAGACAATTTACTCTTATCTGTCATCGCATACGATGTCAATATGTATAATAAATCATTATAATAATTTTCCTTTTTAGTTCAAATAAAAACATTTTTTTAAAATACACATTAGGTACCTACGTACTTTTGTTGAAACAACCCGCATTTTCTCATATAGGTAACAATCGTATTTTTGTTGGTATCTAAATAACAACCTAGGTTTTTAAAATAAAAATCTTAATTTTTTAAGTGTATATATTTGCAATCAGAAAATATGCTGAAGAGGTGTCTATTGTTTAAATTGTTTAAACAACATAAAACGTCCGTCTTAATAATTTATTGCTGGCGACACAAGAAAAACTCGTAATTACAACAAATAATTCCAATTCTCCATAAATGCGAGATTTTTACGCCATCTGAGCTGCCCACGTATTTAATTTGAATAGGGGAAGGATTTGTATAGGTACCTTTGACCAATTTTCACTTTTTATGTTTTTGAGCCTGAGGTTTTAATCTAATTAATCTGAATTTAAGATAGATGCGATCTTTGATCTGTCAGTTACATATATATATATATATATATATATATATATATATACACATATATATATATACACATATATATATATATACAATTGAATTAAAAATTATATATATATATATATATGTATATATAATTTTTAATTCAATTTGAAGTAGGTAAATAAAGTTTTTAGTCATTAAAATAAAGCCTGCAAGTGGTCAAAGGTACAACATACCGAATATATCGACGCAGTTTTGACAAAGTGTCTTAACCCACAATTTTTGCGAAAATGAGTCTTATTCTGACTATCTTATGCACCTAAGGCAAAGACATCTTTGAATAATATTTCGATTTATATTTCCGTAAAACGTATCTGCTTATAGCTACGCTACAACGCAAAATGTGCGCTCCTGTAAAATTTACTTTTTGTGGGTTAAGACGGTGTGCCAAAATTACATCGATATGTATACCTCTGACCAGAGGATGTTATACCTTTAACCACTATCCAAAATAAAATATTATAAAGATTTTTAGTTCCCTAAAAATGGAGTGAAATTTCAATGTATTCAAGAACAAAATGTGTTTGCAATTCACTCTGTTTATGAATCAATTGATTTGTGCACTAATCTACGTAATGAAAATATAACTAACACGAGGAAACAGGATGTCATATCTATATTAGACCTAAACAAAACAAATATTTTTAACTTTTAATCTACAGACGAACAAAAAGAATCAATAAGTAAACATGAACTGCATATAAGAGTACAAGGAATTAATTGGTGAATATATGCTGTTACTACTCCTTATTATTGCACCTTTGATCAACAATAGTTTCCATATGTTGATCGGTCAAAGGTACACCTATTACGACCCGTTACGATTCGCCCTGTATAAGCATTTTGTTTAAAAGTTCCTTTAAAATTTTCAAGAGGGCGCCTGTTGTCGGATACCAACTTTAGTTGTCACTTGTTATCGTAAATGTGGTGGTTTACAATCAAGTAGAATAATTTTTAATTTTACATTTATTTATAAATTAAGCGCAAATTAATTATTTTTGTGAATTAAAGTTTTTGTTAAAAGTAATTCAACAATAAAGGTATCTATCGATATAATTGATTTGAATAAAACATTTTAAATAAACACAATGCAAAGTCATTCTAAGTACATAACCTCTTTTTAGATGTTTTTAACAAGAAGCGAATACGATAGGGGTGTAAATACATTTTCACCAGAGGGTCGCCTATTTCAAGTTGAGTATGCAATAGAGGCCATTAAATTAGGTTCTACGGCTATCGGAATATGTACTAGTGAAGGTGTTGTTCTTGCTGTAGAGAAGCGTATAACTTCTCCCTTGATGGAGCCAACAACTATTGAAAAAATAGTACAAGTCGATAAACATATTGGATGCGCTGTGTCAGGTCTTATGGCAGATTCACGTACCATGATCGACAGGTATTGCTTATACTATTGTTTTACGGAAATAGCGTTTAAACTAAATTTTATAGAGCTCGTATAGAGTGTCAGAATCATTGGTTTGTTTATAATGAAAGGATGAGTGTGGAATCTTGTGCACAAGCAGTTTCAAATTTAGCAATTCGATTTGGCGATTCTGACGATGATGGGGCAGCCATGTCAAGGCCCTTTGGTGTAGCTATATTGTTTGCAGGAATTGACGAAAAAGGACCTCAATTATATCATATGGATCCATCAGGTAAAAATTTTAATAATGTAAAGTTCGCAATTTTATTTAATTGTTTTAAGGAACTTTTGTTGAATTTGATGCAAAAGCAATTGGTTCAGGTTCAGAAGGTGCTCAACAAAGTTTACAGGAAATGTACCATCGCAGTATGACTCTTGTCGAAGCTACAACAGTAGCATTAACTATTTTAAAACAAGTTATGGAAGAAAAACTTAATTCTACTAATGTAGAAGTTATGACCATGACCCCGAAGGATTTGTTTCATATGTTTGATAAGGAGCAAGTTGAAGAGGTAAACGTTATTTATAATCCTTTTAATTTTATTAAGTTTAATAATTATTCTAGTCATTAAAGAAGGTAGCACCACTAGAACAATCACGTGGCGATGCTGTAGTCCGTTCAGAATCTGATCATCGTGTTATCGGTTCAAAAACTTCTACATAATATGGTGTTTGTGTATTGCTTAAATATAATTTGAACTTATTTTGCATTAACTTTATAAAGCAAAAATGTTTAATGTCTAATTTGGTAATTAAACTACTTTAAGAAATAATGTGATATTTTCCATAAAATACCTACTTTATTTACCTTTTGCCGTTTGATTTAAGAGTTAACACTTACATTAGTTGTCTTAAATTGTTTATACAGCAAAAGTAAATTCTAATGTCATTTTATGTGCTATTCGGATAATTCCAAATTGGGTTTTTTAAATTTTAAATTTCATTGAAACTCGTATCTAGCCTGTTGTTATGTTACTTTAATTTAAACAAATATTGTAGAAACTAAAATAGTTTTAACTCTTATAAGGAGAGAACCAGACATTTCAGTTACCAAATTCTTTGAAATATTGTACATAGAACGTATTGTATTGTACTCACGTATTCTTAAGAAAAATGTGCAAAAATAACTACATTTTACAGTTTACACCTGTTCAGGTTTAAGTTACAATTTAAAATCCATTAGAATTCCATCTTGCATTACAACTTACATTTAGATCTGTACAGGTGAAACAGAAGGTAAGAATAAGGAGTGTATATGTCAGGCCTTATAGTAATGGCAGCTAAGCACCTAACATTTTAGCTTCATAATCTCATGGTTATTTGTTTGAGGTGTAAGCTCAACACTTGCTTTTATTTTCACACACAAAATACTATTTTACAAAGAAATTTAAAAAAGTATTGTATTTGCCAACAATTTATTTTGTAAATTCATATTATGTAGAATTAAACATGTAGTTATATAATTCATCAAAATAAGTGAAACATTACTACATACTATACTAACATTGCTATTAGTCTAGAAGATAGCAATGACAAAACCTACAGAATTTTGTCATGAAAAATTGAAGCCCCTTTGTGTTATAAAATCAATCTAACGATAAGTGACACTCTGGCTGATGAGCCCCATTGCATATTAAAAGGTCAGACACCCCAATGTTTTATTTGGCATGTATGTTTATTTTAATTTAAACTGTATTTAATAATTTCACGTACTTTTTAATATGACACTATTTGTTTTTCTTAAAATTACTTTATTCTGTGCTAATTTGAAGTAAAAATTAAAAAATTTTATGATAATTTACAAAATTGACCTTTAAATGTAATTTTGGACTATTAGAAAACTTAATATAAAATTTGAGTCGAATCAGTTCAGTCATTTTCAAATGCAACCGAAAATACGAAACGTATGTTCTGATCTACAGCCTAAAATAAAACATTATCTCTTAAATTTAGTTTAATTAGTTTGTGCTAAATAATATGATAAGTATATTTTGCAAGCATTATAAATATGTAGGTGATATCTTATAACAATAATATAAGTAAATAGTGCAGATAACTTAATTCTGTTTTAATTTAACATTATTAAAGGATTTCACAAATTTGATAAGAAACATTGTCACTTGATAAATTGAAATAACAAATAATATTACAACGAATAGTAAAAAGGATACAATATCTAAGTCAAATCGTTGAAAAATTGTTAAATCTCTAGTTATAGGATTGAGATGCTCGGCGCTACCATGTCGCAAAATATATTCAGTCCAATACAAAGCTCTTGTTAATGGAGTTTCCTGTTGATCTCGATGCAATTCTGACGCAATTTTCATATTTTTTCGATAGCTAACAAATAACATATATTATATACCTATACTATTTTAAAATAATAATAACTTAAAATAAGAAGAAAGAAATAGATCTATCAATAAACAATAAAAACTAAAAAAGGCAATTCATAAATGTTCCTTCTCGTATTATTCCACGTTTGTAGTGTTTTATTTTCTAAAATGTGCAATGTTCCTGTTCAAAAAAAAAGTGAAAAAGTTTCAAGTACAAAACGTACAAAACTAGAAGGTATTAAAAGCACTGCACCCCAGAACAAACTTTACCTGAACTTTCTGAATTCAATAAAAATGCGCGTGCTGCATTTTATATCTGCTGGTATACCATTGTACAAATTCAACATTATTTTTTTGAATAGTGCAATAATGCACTGAGCTTGTTACGGCCTTTCGGTATAAAGCAGATAGGTACATACCATAAAGTTTTACTGGTGTGTACAGATGCTACTCCATTCACGGTCAAAGCTAAGAAGGGATTAAAAAATTTATAGTCAAAAATGTATCATGTAACTGGCTTAGTTCACAACCTACATCGAGTTGCGCAATAATAATATTAGCGTTGAAATTGAAATTATCTGCATAAGCAAATCTAATCGATTTGTATTATATTATGTAGCATTAACAAATTGTGTTTAATTGTTAAATTATAAAATACTTACATGGGATTATTTAAAACTTCCATTACTGTATCGTATATTAAATCAGTCGTTATTTCAAAATAATTGAGGGTTTCGCCTAACTTTTTTTCCGAAATTCGTTTCATATTGCTGTGTTGGTCTAAGAAAAATGGCATTCCTACAATCGGTACACCATGATATAGTGCTTCTTGGGTACTTAAAGCACCTCCATGAGATATAAATAATTTTGTGTTAGGATTTGCTAAAAATTGAATAACCAATTATGACTATGGGTTATTATTGTACATTAGTTATTTTAAAATTACCTAAAATGTCACTTTGAGGAAACCATTTCTGCAAAATAACATTGCTCGGTATTTTAATGTCCGTTTTTGACGTTTTTATTAATACAGTGTGAGGAAGTCTTCCAAGTGCATCGATAAAGTTTTGAAATCTATTACCTCCGATATCCGTAGCATTTATGTTAGTACCAAAGGATACATATATAACTCCATTTTTAGCTCTGTCTAAGATTTTTTCTAATTCCTAAAATTCTTGCGTAATATTATTATGCTTTAATTTTATAGTATACGAATCAGTCTGAATTTCTATAGGGAAAAGCGAAATAAGACGTGAATTCAAGTCTTTACCTTAGGTAGTTTCTGTACGGGTTTAATATGAATTCCACTAACTGATATGACACTAGGAGGCAAAGGTTGTGGATTATGTAGTATTGTATTGATATCAACAAGTAACAAGCTGATATTTCTTTCGATTTCGTCTACAGTTTTAATGGAGTTTCCAAAGTGATTTCTAGATATTTCCTCTTCTCTCGGAATACCGTAATACCTCCTATATAAATTTATAAAATGCAGGTAAAGAAAATTTTGTATTCTATCAAAGAAAAACATTTCCATTGTTAGTGAACTCACGCAATACGGTATGTAAGAGAAAATGTGATTGCCAAATAAATAACCGATATACGGTTGGAGTCCAAAAGGCGACGTACCAATTACCGGTGGATTTCCAAACTTTTCTATTAACGGATATAAACATTTACCTCCATTTAAATCCCATAAAATTAAATCGAATTTGTAATTTTCGGGATAACTTTCAAGTTTACGCATTCCGTCCGTTTCTAAATCGTACTTGCAGACATTTTCGTCCCATTGCGAAAGGACTCTTATAATTTGCAATGGAGTATAATAAACTAGATCTTCTATTACGAAATCTTTATGAATCTTATCGTACACACCTGAAGATACACATAATTAAAATTCGAATTGAATATTTACCTTACAATTTTACTTAAGGTAGTTTGTAATTACCTTCCAGTGTAAGTACGGTGTAATTGTCGATTTTTTCCCGATCCATTTCATGAGTCAACACCGTTACATTATGACCTCTTTGAACTAAATTTAATAAATAAGTTCTATGCCAAATATGATGACTTGGCGAAGCTAATGTGGTAACCGCCAATATATTAGAACATACGGAAATCTTTACTAATAGTATAAAGTACAAACTTATTCGAAGGATTGTCATTGTATTTCTACGACGAGTTAGTGAGATGTAAGTTACATTCGGTTATCTAACGCATTAAATACGAGATATAAAATTATATACCAATTGAAGTACGAATGTATTTACATATATCTCTTTTAAACTTGATTGGATAATAAATGAATGTCCTTGGTACTGAATAGCAACTATTCGTTTATTTCAGTAGGTAGGTGCTTTAGTACAGTTTTAAAGATCAACTGATTACTATATGTACTTATTATTAAGAATGCATATAGACGTGCAACATATTCAATTTATTTATCTAGAAACAGATAGGTAATATTTTATGTAGGTATTAATAATGTAAATAACTATGTATTATTCTCCTTAAATTTTATGCCGATATATCCACAGCTCAAAAGTAGGTCGACAGTATTTTATTTTATTTAACAAAATAAAAGTAAATTTAATTTTGTTTTTTAAGCCTTTGACTTATTATTTAGAAATTATTATTGTTATTTATTATTTAGATGTCGTAACTGTAATTGTAAAAAGATGTATATTAGCATTTATCAAAACAACTATTTTTACGTACCGGTTAAAATAAATCCATACCTGGAAAGAATTGAAATTATAAATGATTACAAAAAAAATAAACAAAGAAACAATAAACAATGTCGTAACTGTAATTATAAAAATAGGAAAATGACTTAAGGCTCTTGAATAGTTACATAAAACATACTTTACTCAGCTTATGCCAAAATTTGAATTACGATTGTTTAGCCCTATCAGGTACTTACAAAGTTATAAATAAATTGTATTCTTAAAATGGTTTTTCAAATTATTAACATATTTCAACTTTGAAAGTCCAAGTTCATTTAGTTTTCTTTATAGCTTTAGTTTTGTAGGGAAGAACATTAGAAATTAATAATTTTTTGATTAATCAATTAATTAATTAAATCAATTAATCTATTATCTTGGGGTCGATTCGACCCAAAATTAATCTTTAATTTGAAATTTCTTGCTTAGATTTTTACACATTATTTTTGTGCCAGTGAGACACCTGTTTTAAAAAAAAAGAATTCATTTCAACTAATAAAATGTTTGAAATAATTTACCTGTATGCATCAGTTATCTTGGGGTTTTTAAGGCCCAAAATTTTAAATAATTTAAAATTCTAGTTAGGATTTAGAGACAATTACAGGAAATGCTCTTTTCATATTGTATCGAGCAAGGGAAAGCGAGCACGAATTTCCCAAAGATCACCGCGTACAGCTTATCCAAACCTATATTACATTCACGTCATCAATAAAAGGTTACTAGATGATGACGTTTCATACAGTGCTGTCACCTCGTACCTCGTATTTTTACAGTTCTAATAAATTGTTGTATTTCTTTATACCATCTAATATGTGCGCAAGTAAATCATCTATAGAATATGTCACTTTCCAAACTTTAAATCGAATTACAAATAAAAGATCTAGTAACTTTTTACTGATGACGTGAATTGCATATAGATTTCGATAAGCTGTACATAAAATCATAATAATTAAAACACTATAAAAATACTGAACTGAACTGAAAATAATTTAAGAGCACACCTAAATATTATTTTTGGTTAGTTATCTACGTAATAATTATTTTTTGAAATTCAATATTTTTGAAAATTTTGTGATTACAAAATTCTGAATAAATATGTATTTATAATTGTATTATAAGAAGCAAGCGTATATGCACCTCCTCCAGTCGTCTCGTCCCTTTTGGCTTTCCCGGAATTTGGACCACTCTTAAATACTATACTGAAATCTAGGACCCACCTGGTCCTTTTACTACAAGAGCTATTCATATTTCAGTAGCCTACTTCTCTATAGAAATTGTAGGAAATATCTCGACAAATTCAAAATTAAAAGAAAAATTTAAATAACTTGAAAAAATAATTTGTTAAGTAATGAAACGTAAATTAATGTAAATAAATTTACCATTTATAATTTGTTATTGATATAGATGTTTGTATCTCCAATAGATAAATAGGAAAATCTTATTGTTTAAAACAGTGTTACAGTTACCTATTTGAAATAATTAAATAATTAAAAAAATAGTTGAAATAATCGACAATGTGTCAAAAGTTTTATAAAATATTAGTTCCAAAATAATTAGAAGTTAAAAATTAAAATTGACGTTGTGACAAAACCCAACATTCGGCTGAAAAACAGGGAGGCCCACGATTATTGAATAATAGGTGTTTGCAGATTATTATTTAACTTTGTCGCACTTCAGCAGTTTACTAATAGCATTTAAGCTTCGCAATCACAACAAACATGATGGTCCGTACTTAGGATCATTTAAATATAAGACAGAATTAATCATAAAAACATAAACGTCAGGAAAACAGTTTATTACAAATATACATGCGATTCTTAATCACATTTACAAGAGATGCCACAATACTGCAGTTAAGAATTATCTAAAATCATTGTTTTTGAGGTGGGTTTAAAGTCCGTCTCTGAAATTTACAAACAGAGAAAATTGCACCAACGCTTATTGGAATTTTTTAACACCTATTGTTCAATAATTACCTAACTACCTACCGATCTTTAATCCCGATGTTGGGTTTTGCCAGAACGCCGACTATACTCGGTAAAAATTTATTCTGAAATCACGAAAATAATTAAACACACAATAGATGTAATATAAATTTGTGCAAAAATCATGAATAGTTATTGGTGTAACAGGTATGGAAAAGTGCTATTTTTCGTTATAAGACGAGATAAAAAACGATAAAAAATACTCCCAGTAGGGAAAATCCACTTTTTCTACGTGTTGTAAGGAACGTTTTTGGTGTAGGTACTAGACGAAAATGAATAAAATTCAAAATTAATTATTTAACTTTACTTGATTAAAGGAATTTCGTTTGAAAATTGCAAAAACAACATCTAATATGAATATTATTGATAAATTAGTTACACTAAAATTTATTTTTATATAACAGTTATACTTTCCGAATTATCTTACCAAAGAATTAAAACGGAGCTACTTTAACTGTTGGTGACTTGCGGTGCTGAATTATTTTTAATGAATCAATTGAATTTTTAAAAATTTAGAAAATCATGATTATCTACTAGATTAGAAGAAAAATATATTTATGCATATGTATAAGTAATGTAAGTAACGACACATTGATCGTGCATTAAGTAATGAAGGCATCAGTGGTTATCCTGAACTGCTAATATAAATTATTATTAAAAATCCTCATGTTGATTAAACAAGCCCGGACCTGCCCATTACGATGTTACCACCGACATAATGTTTCTAATTATATCTATACATGTACTCTTTATTTTTTAGTTTTTTGTTATAATATATCATCTATTTAGTATAAATTAAAATTAAATTAAATTAAAAAATTCCAATAATTAGAAATAATTTAGTTTTATTCCAAATTTTGCATTAATTTCCCATTATTTATCTAAAAATCTTTTAAAAAATGAAATTAACTGAGTACTATCTATGTATTTACTGGCATTTATATTTACAAAATAAATGTTGTACATATTTTAATTATTTTTTAAATGTTTCGATTTGCTTTAACTGTTTATATATTTATCAGTTATACTCATATTTTAGGTTGGTAGGTTGTAACTGCAAATAAGTAATAGCCGATAATAATAAGGTTGACTTTTCCATATTTTACTTAAGGCGGTACAGCCCAAATAAAAAGATTGATGTTTTCATGAAATAAATTACGTTTTCCATAGATTACAATGTTCTGATTCACAGAAAAATACTTAAAAAAATCTATCATTTCCATAACACCTTTAAAAACCTTAATGAATGTGTAAAAAGTACAATTTTACTGTAATCATAACTCAAAACTGGGGTAACCAAAGTTTGCAAATTAATAACTAGTGGGTAACGCAACATTCCCTCTACGGCACAACGTGCTCTTTTGCTTAATAAATACTTATTTTAATTAAATAATTGCTTCGCAATTTTTTAAAATTTCAATGTGTGTTTTAACGATCATTTGAATAAATTGGAGAAATTTTAGCACGTCTTGCCGTTAAGAATCACTTCTGATAATCATTTTCGTTTTACATCAATTTTTTATAAATAATCAAAAGCGGGTTGTTGGAAGTTTTAATTTTTGGTTTAAATGTTGACGCCCAATATCGGACAATGGTTGTGGGTCGTCCCACAACTATTGTTAAATACTGGGTAATATGACTAGACCTCCCTATTTTTATTGTAAAAGATCATAAATTTTACAACCTAAAAATCTAACGCGAGCATTGGTCACTTAACAGTATAAATCAAGCGAAACGTTCTCCTTTTAAGTCCTTTAAGTCAATATTGTGAATTTAGACATAATTTATTGTAACATCAATAAACGGTTAGTATATGACATTTTACATACATTTTAGAAACGGAATCGTGATTAACAAAATTTTAATCACGATTAGCTATCTCATTACATCGTATATTGCACCAATAAAATGTTTTAAATTTGAGAAAATTAGCAATGAAGAATTCGCAAGATCATTGAAATACATCAATTTTGATCTTTTTTTTTGCTATTTTGTAATTAAGTTTTTTGACGACTATTTTGCAATTGAAGTTCTTACGATATTGCCTTTTTTTATATATGGCACCTTCTACTTTTGACGTCATTATTTAATAAATGGTCTTTATTTACATGTACATATTTATAAAACTTTGGTGGTGTAATACAAATAAAAATACTAGAAATAGGTATATTACCTACATTATTAGTACAGAAAGTTACAATTTCCGACGACCATTATGAAAAGTGCATAATTTCACATCAATAAATGTTATGGAAAGTTGACCATTACAAACAAATAGGCTGACCGTGCGTAAAGAAACTCGTTAGCCAATCGAAAACGTTGCAGCCCGTGTGCGATCATTGCACACGGTCAATCAAAGTCTTCTACACTGTCATGCAATTACTTTACGCACAAACTGTTTTATCAAATTTGACATTTTATTAAAATGTCAAACGTCAAAAATCAATTTTTTTAATAAAAATACTTGTGGTCGTCGGAAAAGCATAGTATATAACACGTGCGGAAAGATGGATATTTTAGCACTAGTTATACAATATTACTATACTATTTTCATTCGAGAATAAAAATTTTTCTGCGAGCAGTAGCGAGCAAATAAATCATTCGAGAATGCGAAAGCATTTCGCAATCGTGTATCAAATATTTTTTTGATAACTGTCCCAAAATTAGTAAAAATGTGATTAGAAAGTTTGACATTTACGATTAATTAATTTGAGGTTAATGATAATAACAATCCATAATATTTCGCGTCCCGAACTGTCCTTTCGCATTTCGTTCGCAGAATACCTTATTTCGCGTAAAATAAACAATAAGAATAAACTTTTTATATGCAGTTATCGAAAAAGAAAATTTAATAAAGTTGTTTAACTTTAATTTAACTTTAAATTTAATAAAGTTATTTAACTTTACATTATTAAATTAAATTAAACATTATTACAATTTATACGAGACATATTCTTTTAAAATACATCTACTTAAATTACAATTTTGCTAATGTAATACTTTTCACATGTGAAATCTACTATTTTTTTAAAAACAATATTTTTGATAACAATACAATTACCGAGATCCGTTCGCATTCAATATCCTCGAGAACGCCCTATTTATATTGTTATAATAATAATAATATTAATTATTAATTAATTTTCTAATTTCAATTAAAATTAAAGTAGATTATTTATTAGCGAACTTTAAATAAATCAGTTTTTCAGATCAGTAATCTCAGATTTTTCCTGTACTTAACATTAAATCTTAACTTTTGTATTGCGAATTTTAAAATCGTCTTCGAATACGTTTTAATGTAAAAACACCGTATCTAAACATTTATACCCTTAGCTTCAAAGCAGGTAGATTTTACGACGTTACAGAGGCAGGCTATTTCAACCAAGAAGGATGGTCTGTTTAAAATTTCTCTAAAATTCACTAACAGTGCCATCTACGGATTATCGTTTGGCGGCAATAGGGACCGTACGCCCTTAACATGTTTACCTAACTAAAAGGCGCGTAAAATAAAACGCGTGTTTCGAAAAACTCTCATCATTTTCGAAATTTTGAGTAGAAAAATTGCAAAAACATTCCTAATTTGAATAAAGTAAACAATACACAACTATTACACGATAAACAACTACGACCTTTAATATTTTATCCTATAAGAAAATTAATTAGGTCTACAGCCTAGTCCAGATCTACAAACAATGTTCACTTACAAATGTTTTTAAACAAATGCCCAATGCAAAAACAAAATCATTTGGCCGTAAACAAAACCAAACGTTAATGAAATGTTTTTTGCTTGTCCCTAAACGGAAGTTTAAACTTTAAAAAGGAGAAAAGAAGTTTTTCAACATCAGAAAATATTATTCATTCGGTTTCAAAAATTTTTGTAGACTACATATTTTTGAATTTACGAAGGAAAAATAAAGGACGTTGGTGGATGCGTAACAATTTTTCAAGATCGACTACATTCTCAAAATCTGAAAAATTTCAAATTAAAGTTGAGAGTTGAAATTAAATGATGGTGCTGGATTCCGAATTTTTTTGATAATGACGCCCACTGATTTCGAAACTTTAATTGACAAAATCGGTCCATACAAAATACAAAATTTAGAATTACAATACCCATTCCACTTCGGTTGGCAGTGACATATAGATTCCTTATAGTTGGAAGCGGCAATATGAATTTGCTTGTGTTTGTGAAAGAACATGTCACATCTGTTTGTTTGCGGATAAATGTTTTGACAACCGTTTTTATACACGTATTTGTATGTTTGCGGGCAAAAGTAAGTAGATCTGGACTAGACTTAAGATACCTACTTAAACACTAAGAGAAGTAAGAAAAAATTAGATGATTTTAAATTTTTCGTTTCGACATTACCTAGATACCTTTATTTTGTTTAAACACTTGCACTACCGTTAAAACGAACATTTTGACGCAACATTAAAGTAACAGCAAACGTAGGGGAGGGGAACCGATAACTTAATACTAATCCTTAATACTAAATGTACCTTGTAATCCGCGTCTTCTTTGACTGTGAGCTTGCAACATTATCGCACTTTCCACTTGATAATCACTATCACTTATCAAGGAAAAATGGCTCATAACATGCAAGTGCATATTATAGATCGTAGGTATGTAAGTTGTAATTCTTCACAAGCGGCTTCGATGCGTGTTAACCAGAATAAGCACGACACAATGAGCGCTCTGTAGGTAAATATGTACCGGTCATCAGCTTGTGAAAAAACCGATACATACGCTCAACGTCGAAAGCGATTTTTGGGTTGGCCGAATTCTGACTAACACGTATTTCTGCCACTTTCAAAAATTACAACTTTCAAAGTAGGTACGCTACTTGTTTTGTTTTTTAATTTTTCCTTGTCGTGGCAGCGATCGCGAAGAATGCCTTAAACGTAAGAATGCCTTGTACGTAAACAATTTGAGACGGCTTCAAAACAATATTCTAATTTTCTGGAGACAGCCTAAGATACATAAAAAAGTTTCAATTTCAGAGTGTAAAAGAGAGTGTATAAGAGAGTGTAAAACTTTGACGTAGAGAATTTGTGTTAGTGCTCAGTGCTATTATGATTTACATGATATATGACATACACATTACATGTACGTAAATATTATACAAATTCATAAATAGCGAGGTTAGCGAAAGAAAAACGGTACCTTCCTACCTTTGATCAGTGGCTACAAGCTCAACAGTCCTGCATTCCTCGTAGATCTTCAGTTACCCATGCAGTTTACCAACATTTACCAACGGTTTACCAACAATTTACCAACAATTTACCTACAGTTACCTACAATTGATCACACTTGTAAACACAGTACCGACGGAGGGAGATATTGTTTTGCTGTTACTTTAAATACGTTCGATAACACATTTTAACATAAACCACCGTCGCTTCTCCAACCACTAACGTATAAATTTCTACGTGAACGGTTTTATCGAAATTTTTAAAAACTCATTAATAAACATTTCCTACGTAACTGCATTGCTTACGTTATTAAGTTAATGAAAGTTATGATAAAAAATTACGCGTCGTGGTAGAAAAACGACAATGGGCGGGGCATATTTTTATATTTTTCGAACATTTTCTTATTAGGTATCTATATTGAAATCATATACTTAATCTACTTGTTAAAGAACAAGTAAACAAGTAGAACAAGTAGATTTTTAAAGAAAAATCTGCAATTTTAAATTTACTTTATTTTAATATTTATATGAAACTATAATATTAATCATATTTGAAAACAGTTGATTTTAATCAATTTTAAACATTTATCTATAGGTATAGCGAATGTTAAATTAAATTTAACTGAATTATTGTTTCAATCTAATTGTTATCTTATTTACTGCAAAATTATGTTATTATAATTGACATTTTATATTCAAAAACTTGAATAATATAATATTAAAACAGTGATCTTTTTAATTACTTAGTATTTTTGATTATTTAATTTAATTATTTTATTTTTAATTATTTAAGTAATTACTTTTAATCATTTTATTTTGTAATTTGAAAGTTAATTTTTAATAGCTTGATAATTTTATCATTGTATTGTTTGATTTGAGTTGCGCACATTTTAAAAATCAATATTTTATAAAAACTCACCGATAAATATGGCCCCGGATAATAAAATATAAAGATCCTACCTGTAACAAACAAAAAACGAAATTAGATTCAGTTGTGTTAAACTTTTTGGCTGATTTATTACCTTAATTCTTAGACGTCCTCCAACGTCGTCGTCGCCATTGTCGTCCAACATCCCTTAGACTTCTGGACTGCAAACTCTGATAAAACACACGCACTTTACATCTGTAAAGAACGATTTAAAAATTAATGTGGCAATATAATTTGTTGTGTATAAGAAATGTTAAACTCGTTCCAATTTATAATTTCTTTTCTTTTATTAACGATTTAAAAAATATATTTAGGTAATTAATGAGAACGTTAACTGTTGGTTAATGTGTGATACGGACAAAAAAAATGGTGACTCAAAACAAAGTAAATTTTAACATTTATTTTTTTGGTAAAAAATCGACTATTATAGATATTTGTAAATACATATAGTTTATCCAAACCTATATGATGTTCACATCGTCAATACAAAGTTACTAGATGATAACGTTTCATACAGTTCTGTCATACAGCAACCTATCTACTACTTATAACTTATCCAAACCTATACGTAATTCACGTCATCAACAAAAAGTTACTAAATTGTTTATTTGTAATTCGGTTTAAAGTTTGGAAAGTGACATATTCTATAGATGATTTACTTGCGCACATATTAGATGGTATAAAGCAAGACTACAAGTTATTAGAACTGTCAAAATACGAGGTACTACGAGGTAACAGCACTGTATGAAACGTTATCATCTAGTAACCTTGTATTGATGACGTGAATATCATATAGGTTTGGATGAGCTATAGGTAGTATGTAAGTACCTGTTGTAATTACATATTATGTGTTATAATAATGCATAGGTAAGTAATCAAAAACTGTAAATTTTAATAAGTTTAGCCGGGTGATTTTCCGCAAAAACAACAAGATACATAAACGAAACAACGTATAGATAGATATAGTCTATTCATTCGAATTGGAAGCTTTTCGGATTAAAATATTTATCTGCTAATACGGCTTAAACAGATTCATTTCCATTACATGTGTGTTGTTAACTTTAAAATGACGAGTATATGCCAGCGGTACCAAAACATTTTAATAAAGCATTTTGTAATTTGGAAAGCTTAACCAGATTTTAATAATGAAATTTATTAATCAAACAAAATATATAACTAAACAATTTACTCATAGGAACCTATAATGTATTATATTAGACTTGTTAATTAAAAAGTTGTTAATTAATAATCCTTTACAACACTTATTGTGACTACTTGTATCGCTGACCAACGCCAATAGTTAGTGAGGCTTATTTAAGTAGGATTTACAAGCACAATATTATGCACAATTAAGCACAATTGTTAAGCACAATTTCCGGTATGTATGGCCTTTATAGATTATGAAAAGGCCTTTGATAGTATCGAGCATTGAGCAATATATAGAGCATTAGCAAATAGTCGAATAGACCAAAGATATATACAACTGATACGAAATTTAAATGAAGAAGCCACAGCAACATATATCCTACACGCTAAAATCAACCCGGTACACCTTAGACGAGGAGTACGACAGGGGGATGCACTCTCCCCAAAACTCTTCACTTTAGTACTCGAGGATGTATTTAAGAAACTAGATTGGCCGGGGAAAGGAATAAATGTGAACGGAGAACAGCTTACTAACTTACGCTATGCAGATGACATCATATTACTCGCACAAAGTGTAGAAGATCTAAAAGAAATGATTGACGATCTTAATAGAGAATCAAATAAAGTAGGACTAAAATGAATCTGAAAAAACAAAATAATGCACCCCGATCCAGAAACAGAAATTAAAATTGACGAAGCACAGATTGAAAGAGTAGTAGAATATATATACCTAGGCCAAAGAATAGAATTGGGAAGAAACGGCGAAAGGAAGGAAATAAAAAGAAGAATAAAAAGTGGTTGGATTGCGTTCGGAAAGCTATCCTTCATTCTAAGAAACAAAAAAATTAGTCAGCGTCTCAAAACAAAGGTATTTGAACAATGTGTTTTACCTGTCATGACGTATGGAGTGGAGAATTGGGCAACAACAAAAGGTAACATAGAAACAATGAGAGTGGCACAAAGAGGAATGGAGAGAGCGATGTTACACATAACAAGAAGGGATAAAGTTAGGAATGACAGAATTAGAGCAATTACAAAAGTGAAAGACATTGGCATTAAAATTGCCCAACTAAAATGGAGCTACGCGGGACACGTGGCAAGAAGTGACATAAACAAATGGAATCGAAAAATAATTGAATGGAGACCGTACGAGCACAAACGAGGAAGAGGGCGACCACCTCTTGGTTGGTATGACGACTTTAAACGAATAGCTGGATTAAATTGGATTAAAATTGCACAAAATCGGGATAGATGAAAGGAGTTAGGGAAGGCCTATATCCAAAAATGGATTTAAAGGGCTTAGGAAGAAGAAGATTATAATCGCAAAACCTAATACGAATTAATAGACTATAGGTAAAATCATTTCCTGCTTCTTAACTTTACGAAATACCTCAACAAGTCCCTTACATACCTATTTTACGAAAACATAAAATGCAAAAATCTTTAACGATATTACATACCTACCTACTTACTTACTTTAAACCTTACAATTAGTTGAACTTGCAACTTATTTGCAACTCTTTCGACATATTTTACTAAACGAACAAGCGAATAAATGATTTTTTAAGTCGAAAACATTTTAATTTGTTGTATCTACCTACAACGTGGTTTGTCTCCTTTGCATTTAATTAATATTGACGGATATCGATAATTTACCTAACTAACAAGGGACGATCCCCAACCCGCAAATTCAAAAATGACGAAATTTTGGAAATATATAGAGCACATAATAAGTACGGAGTAAGTAAGAACATAATATGCCTGATGATTCTGATTTAGGCAACTTAATATACACATTGGTACTAATACTTCCTGCAAAAAATATCTATAGAATTTCGAGTGGATTTTGCAATGATTGCAAAATATTTATTTTCTAACATATAAAATATATCGTAATCCTTATCGGTCAACAAATCAGGTAATATAGAACAGTTGTAAAAAAAACGATTTTATGAAAAATTCAGGAACATATAAATACATTTAGACAGAAAGAAATAAGAACCACAAAAATACATGCAACGAGCGGCTATGGCAAAACTGTCAAGTAAACTTTGACAATGCTCCTAGTGAAAAATATAAAATCAGTAAATTCCAAAAACTTCATTCAAAATTTCCCGCTTTTTCATCAATCATTTAAAATCACTCTGTATATATATATAACGCATTTTTTTCGCTATCGAAATTCACTCAAATTCAAATTGGATGTTTGATTTAAAAAATATACCGGTTGTGAATAAATTGATGAAATTGACTAAATAACTTTCCTACGCAGTTCTTCTTCATTCTAAATTAATTTCCTTTATCAACAATTTAATGGAGGTATGTTGTTAAAATTATAATTAAACCAGATGAACATTCGGTAGGTAGTCATGTTTATTATTTAATTATTTAAGTCATAATTCGTAAATAAGTACTAACATTCAAAAGTTCCATAAAATATACCTACTAACTTAATTTTTAACTTGGAATATGTGGAAAAATTGAGTTTGATCTGAACACTTACAAATTTTTACACGTTACGTTACTACGTTGAATTTCTAAAATCGAGTTTTGATTAGTTCACTTCTTCTTTTGGTCACAACGAAACTAAAAATTTAATTCGTTAAACTACTGGAAAATGTCCGCTATTACTCCAAAAATTAAAATGTAAAATCGAAAACAAACACCAAAAATTACAGCGACGGGCCGTCGACAATGAACTGGCAAAGCAATGATTTAGAAAAATTTCCCGTGAATAAGAAAAGATCTTTACATAAAATTGATCAATTATTACAGTTTAATTAGACCCCTTATTAAAACGTATTATTCCAGGCAGACATCTAGCACGCCTATGTGCGACGCGGCACACATGTCCGATAAAACGTCATGTGTTATCTCTAATTTACCAGATTAATCGAAGGTACATATTCGAAATCAACTGCACGTGTTTTATCGTAAGTTTTATTCCTCGAATTAAATGTTATGCATAACTTTTAAATGCAATACAAGGACAAATGAAAATTTTATACTAGTTGTTTTAATTGCAAAAAATTAATTTTCCACGTATTTATAATTATTTTAACATTTCATCGGATCGCAAAAGTTTAAATCATTTGAAAGACTGTAAAAAGTAAAAACAATATAAAGCTGTACAAAATGACCACAAAGAAGTAATTTGAATCTCAAAATTTTGCACCACAGGAAAATATATACCATATACCTAAGATTTTTCTATTTTCGAATTGAAAATAGGTACATAGAAAAGTATTATTGAAATATTTTCTTGTAACCAAATAATAACCACTTACTTATCATAATCATCAAAATTGAGTCTCCTTTGTCCTGGACACACTAGTTTTTAATCGGAATTATTAAAATTGCTTTAAAATGACAAATGGTTTGCTTAAAATTAAGCACAATTTTAAATTGTTAAATTATTAGAAAATATTCACCGGTATTTCAAAAATTAAAATATAAAATCGACAAAAAGACCAAAAATAACCGCGCCCCAATTCGCGTAAGTACACGTTTACCACTTTTTTAACACGTATGGACTCGGGTACCGACACGCTCACGACGTTTGCGATAAAACAATCTTTTGTCTCGAGTTTACGAAACTAATCGAAGATATTCGAAATCAGCAGTAATGTTTATTGCAATTTTTACTCGTCGAATTAAATTATGCATATGTATTTTCGGTACATACCTTTGAAATGTAATACAACGACGAAAGAAAATTTTATAAATACCTACCTATACTTACATGTATAGGTAAACACCTCTAGTTTTTCTTTATCCAAATTGAAAGAGAATTTTCTATGTACCTACTTAAGGTACGTACATTTATAATTTTAACATTTCATTAGACTGTAAAATTTTGATTAGCAAAAACGGACACGAAAAATTTTTTTAAATTATGTAAAGGCGTCCAAAATAGAAATATAGAAAAATATATAGAAATTTTTTGAATCTGAAAAAACACCGTATGAGGGAAATGTACTTACTTAGTTAAAACTTTTCCTATTTTCGAATGACACTAAATTAAGAAGTTTTATTGAAATGTTTTTCAAAATTAAGAAAATTAAATGATAAAAAGTTTACTGCTTTAAATTGCAAAAATTAAGGTAGTCTACTTTTATAGTCGACTAATAATCTACATATTTCGAAAAGACTAATTGTAAATTTTTAAAAAATATATGTCGAAATCTTATTTAAACTATAATTATTCTTCGACATTAATGTAAGTATTTATGTCTACTTTCTTGAATGATATTATACGAGACGCTCCGTGATCTATACACTTCAGTGACATGAATTATATAGCAATAATTTTATAAATAAAAAAAAATCAAAATTGAAACAACGATTCATTAATCCTTCTTTCCAATTTTTCCTTATAAGAAGACGGTAAATATAAAAATATCTATAATAGTGGGAAGGGGAAGAACCTTTGAACACTAAAAGGATTACGAATTAATTTCAGGGTGTTTAAAATTGGCATAGTGGGTGAAATTGGTAGGTATAGTACCACACATTTGCACATCACAAAGGTATCTTTGAATAGTGATAGGGCAGTTTTAAACTGGTTCGTTTTTGGTCAATAACATAAAAACAAAAATCGACTAAACGACTTAATATATCGACACAGTTTTTCCAGAAATGCGCAACCCACAGAAAGTTAATTTCACAGAGCACATTTTATTTTATGAAAACATCGGAATATTGTTTCCAGATTTTAACAGATGATGCCTTTAATTTAAATGCATAAGATAGTCAGAATAATTCATTTTCTCAAAAAGTGTGGGTTACGCCCTTTTGGCAAAACGCCGTCGATATAATAACCACTAGGTCATATAGACGAAATAGTATCTGTATGAAATTTGGTTTTGATAAATACGCTAAACTAAACGTAATAAAAGATATATTTCAACATTCCAACAGTTAATGTCAATGTACTAACAAAAAATGAAATTCAACAACTACCTACCTATTACCAAAAAATAAAAAAATTTCCAACGGAAAAATCGATTTATATTTCGGCGAAACGTACCTTCTTATAGCTACGCGACGACACAGAATGTGCTCTCCTGTAAAATTTACTTTTTGTGGGTTACGCCCTTTTGGCGTATAAACTGCGTTTAAACTGTATAAGTTTATACTCCGGGCACAACACATTTTACATATTATATAAACAATCTAAATCTAAACGATTGTGCTTTAGAAAATTTAAAATCAAAACATTTAATAAAAAATATTTAACAAGAGTACGTACACATCACCCGGAAACGATTAATTGAAATAAAATAAAAATATATTCAAATTTCTGGCCGATTAAAAAAGTAAGAGATAACTAAATCGTTGTAGAATTATCAGGTATGAATAATATCTATAATATAGGTAACATATTTTACTCGAAGGAGCGAATTGTTTAGAGATAACGCTCGTTTCTAAACGAAAATAAGGTACTGTTCATTTTTTTAAAGAATCGTCGATTTTTGCAGGGTAAATTTGTTTTTGACGAAAACTTATTTTCCTTGATTTTTTTCTCGTCTCTTGGTAAAAGACTAACGGCCGATCTTTCCAACTTCTAATAAATTTATCTGACAAATATTTACCACAGAAATGTTTGTTCGAACAATTGTTTCCACGGTATCTATCTGATAAATTTATCAAAAGATGGAAAGATCGGTCCTAAATTATCGTTATAAAAGATTCCTATTGATCGATTTTTTTAAACTTGACGTTTTGATTGGTCAATGTAATAAAAATATATTAATCTGCAAAAATATTTATTATATTTATTCTAATATCTAATTGAGATTGTCGATCTTTTTACATCTGGGGAACTGATGAACGTAAAAAAATTATTGCCCATTGGATTTATTTCAGAAAATTTCTAAGGAATCTACTATTGAAAACCTCTGCTATTTACATTACAGCGCCCCGAAAAACGCTTAGAAATGACTTTCGTGGGGAGGTCGGGGTTACAAGATGAAACCTCGACAGATCAAAAGAGCGTATTTTTTTATTTGAAAAGCCAAAAGCCGTCAAAAATCGTCTAGTGCAAAAGGGCGCTATCTTCACTGAAAGAGTTATTCAGCGTACGTATAGAAGGAAACGTGAACTTTCTTTTGCCGTAAAATTCGTAATTGGTTTTGTGGAATTAATCGTTTAAAAAATTTTGGAAAAAAGCAAAATACACGGGCTCTTATGGAGAAAAATAACTTTAGGGGCCGATATCTCGGTTCGAACAGCTAAAAAGTTCACTTCAATTTCGCGTTTTTTACCGTTTATACTGTCATAACTACAAAACAGTACGACATATCGAAAAATTTTATTCTTTAAAAAAGTTTGGTTTGTCCTTGTAGCATCCGACGATAGAAGAATTATATTTTTGTAGGGCTTCATAATTATGATAAATAATTAAAAGTGAAAACATGCGAAAATTGCATTTGCGAGAGTCGCGCTCTCGAGTGGGCGTGGCAAATAATGCATGTTAGAAGAATACTTTTGTTACAACCACACGATACCAACACTCTTAGGTTATTTGGGAAGGATGGAAGAGTACTTAGTATAGGTATCAGATTTCCTTCCAAATCTATTTTCCACCCAGAATCGGTTACGTCGGGTAACTGTGGTTGTAGTTGTAATAAATTTAGCAAAACTTTAGTTTGATAATATGATCTTAAGGTGAGGATACCACTATTTTTCGAATATCGTTAAAATTAATGTACAAAATAATGTAATGGTTACTTAAATTTGATTTTTAACATAGGTAATACCAAATTTGTTAACAAACTTAAGGCTGTAAGGCACATTTGGCATACTGTAGTAGAAAAATGGTGATTAACTTGTGGTTATTTAATACACTTACAATTAGGGCCAATAGCCCTAATAAATTGCCATAATAATAACATAATAAGGATACAATTAATATCTACCAGGAGTTTCCTTCTTGCACCAAATTTTTGAGTTTTACTGCGGAAATTATAAAATTTTACCACTTGAAGATAACTCTAAACAGAGTTGAAATATATGGTTTTAATTAATTGTTGTTATTGGCTTATTACCACAATTTTATAAAAAGAAGAATAACAATAACAGACATTAAATTTTAAAGTCGCTGTAGTTTTATTATGAAATAGGAGCTTTTCGTAAATTTATTTAATATAAAACGCTTCTTATATTATGTATTTAATTATTAAAATAACGGATAAGGTGTATTTACAATAATAATCATAGTATGTCGCAATTCTTTGAATTACGTATAGAATGAGAGGGAGCTACGGGAAAAAGTGAGATGGGAGACGGGATACGCCCACTCGAGAGCGCGACTCTCGCAAATGCAATTTTCGCATGTTTTCACTTTTAATTATTTATCATAATTATGAAGCCCTACAAAAATATAATTCTTCTATCGTCGGATGCTACAAGGACAAACCAAACTTTTTTAAAGAATAAAATTTTTCGATATGTCGTACTGTTTTGTAGTTATGACAGTATAAACGGTAAAAAACGCGAAATTGAAGTGAACTTTTTAGCTGTTCGAACCGAGATATCGGCCCCTAAAGTTATTTTTCTCCATAAGAGCCCGTGTATTTTGCTTTTTTCCAAAATTTTTTAAACGATTAATTCCACAAAACCAATTACGAATTTTACGGCAAAAGAAAGTTCACGTTTCCTTCTATACGTACGCTGAATAACTCTTTCAGTGAAGATAGCGCCCTTTTGCACTAGACGATTTTTGACGGCTTTTGGCTTTTCAAATAAAAAAATACGCTCTTTTGATCTGTCGAGGTTTCATCTTGTAACCCCGACCTCCCCACGAAAGTCATTTTAGTTATTACATTCACATATATCTATAATACATATAGCATAGGTAAATCGAAAAACGCTTACATGTGAAACAAATTCAAATTTCGACATAGAAATGCACAAATGAAAATAAAAGCTTAATTCCTACTACAAAAATTATGGCGTTCCCATTAACAACATCAATTTTTATTAAGTGTTCTTAAAAATTTCAAGAAATCGGGAACTGGTACAGCCATCCTAAATCTAAAGAATTTCACAACTAGACGAACGCTTATTTACCATTAAAACGTTGTTTAGACGCGGTTTTAAAATTTTCAGTTCAAAAACTAATAAGTATCTCAAATTAAATATAAAATTTCTCATAATATAAGATAACACGGTGTTTTCTAAGTTACCCACCTATACATAACCAACCGTATAAAACAATCATATTTTAAGAATTAGATACTATGCCTACTTATATTTTCTTAACTTGTGCTTCAAGTACATTGATATTTACATTATTACGACAAACTTTTAAACATGGACTACTACTTACATTATCGAAGATCTGCACATCCAAGTTTCCATTACACAAAAGTTTCAACTGTCGCCACCGACAAAATTATGATCAATTACAAAACGCGGTGTTATGTTATCACTTATACACTTTCTACATAACACATTGCTTTTAATCGTGTTTAAATAAAGTCAATTTATTAGATAAAAAAACTAATAATTAGCACCGCAATATGTATCACACTGAAGTGTCCAGAACTGTACTGAGCCATAACAATCAAAGTCAAATCACCCCACCAGGTGACCAACATGTACTCGGAATTAGCGATAAAATGTTAAAAACACGCGTTCCAATTGTCATTATTTCCAACTTTATTTTAAAAATTATATTTTTTAATAAAAAACTAAATTTGAATATAATTTTACATTTATTTAAATTTGAATTTGTTTTGACCAAAAGTAGTGTCATTTACGTTCAAAAATATTTAAATTTAAATAAAAAATCCCAATAAAACATACGTAATCGACTTGATTGAGGAACTGGATAAACAAGGCACAAGACAGAAGACAATAGCAGAATCTAGAGGAGGCTAACAATGGATGAAAGGAGCTGAGGGATGAATCAATTTAACACGTGTTAACTTATTGATAATGAATTAATAAATAATAAAACGCGACATATTCGAATTTATTAATTGTTCGTTATCATTTATTTTCAATTCGTTATATGTAATTCCAAATTTGTTCCAGATGACTTTATTTTAAATTTTAATAAAATCTGATTCTTCATAATGTGCAGAGAGTCCCACAACTTGACGGTCAGTTGAAAGATTATTTTAAATCAAAAATGTCTTATGAACTTATATTCAAATCAATTGTAACAGGTATATAAATGTATTTTTAATTTTAAAAATTAGTAGGTTTTACAAAAACAAAATCATGTTGACTATGCCAAAAATCCACTTCACTCTACATAAACGCTTAATACAAAATTAGAGAAGAAATTAGTTACAGCCCATAAGAGGCTGTACGTAAGTTATATGTATAGCTTTTTGCTTTTTCGAGCTCCTGCCTTCCTACCTACATATTCAGGTGTATGCTTTTTCTTACCTGTACTCCCTCCTCGATTACATATAGTCCAGACCTCTCTTAATAAAATAAAAACGTAAAGGATTTGTATAAATTTCAATGGTATCTCTCGGATTATGCCGTGTTCGTCTAATGTAAAATTAAAATTTAAACTTGACCTTTCGTTGATCGTACTGTCAACTTCTTTAGAAGTTTTATTCAATCTGTCCTCTTGCTCCCGGTTAAATATCTATGCAACCTTCTCCTTTTTTGCCTAGCTTATTAAACCATGTCTGTTATAGGCATTTCTTGGCTGTTGGTGTCCAAATTTTGTTCAAGTTGTAAGTTGTCTCATTGTGTCCCATTATTTCGAATAAAATATCAAACGTGAGAAACGAGAAATGCCAACAGAATAACCAGACAACTACAACAGACACTATTCAACAAGCTAGGCAAGTAAGCGGACTGTTGTATAAATATTTAATTAGGAGTAAGAGTACAAACGTGCCAGTTTGTATAAAACTTCTAAAGAAGCTGACAGTATGATCAACGAAAGGTCAAGTTTAAATTTTAATTTTAGACAAGCATGGCATAATCCGAGAGATACCATCGAAATGGACAACGGCGGTGAAGGCCTGCATTCAATGATTGTATAAATTTCATAGAGTAACATAAATAAATATATTATTATTAAACCCTGGTAAATAACAAGTAAATATAATAAAATATTTTTATATAAACCTGAATATACATATACTATAAAATTAAAATCCGGTGTATAGTTTGTCAAATGAGAATATTTGTGTGGCCTTCGATGCAGAATAGCAAAAACCTAATATAATGTTCATTTCGGATACAGTTTATAAAATAGTTGAAGTAAATATGTCGATAAGATTACGAATACTAACAACTAAGTTCTAACTTGTTACTCTGAATGTATCTAAGCAAAGTGTGAGCTACGAGTTACGTGCATTTTTTTTTACTCCGAATGCTATCTGGCTTACTGGTTAGTGTATCCTACACTAAAGTTCTTGTTTGACAAGTTGTAGAGGATTAGATTTCAAACAGTAAATTTCAAAACATTTTTTTAAATTAAAAATAACACAGTGGTTTATTCTATAAGAAATCTCTTAATTTTAAAGCCACTTTAAAATGTGATCGCCATAGAAACATTGAAATTTCGATTGCGATTGGTTGTTGGTTTTTTAAAGAGCATTTAAAAACGACAGATTACTTATTGAATAAATTCCAATAATTCTTAAATAAACTATTTAGCTTGTATGTGACTACGAAGTGTTTCGTAGGCAACTCGACAAGTCATGGGTAAAAATAAATAAGACAGATATATTCCGATAATAAATAATCCAAAAACTGCTAAGATGTCTAAATTAGCTATTTGATAACCATCCATGTCCCTGGCAGGTAAAACTAAATGTTCAGTAGTTCCATGTCTTAACATGTACTCGATCCAAAAAATTCCTTTTTGTAACGGCGTCTGCGGTTGATCTCTAAACCTTCTCGATAACAACTTTATATTTTTAGTATACCTATAATAATAAAACACCTTTTACAATTATAATAAAAAAAATTGGAAAGACTTACATCGGATTGTATAAGACCTCTTTGACTGTTTCAAGAATATGTGTAACAGTGAGATTTTTATGATTCATAAATTTAGCTACTTTTTTACGTTCCATTCTGCGTATATTTGATCTTTGATCAGATCTAAATGGAATTCCTATCACAGGGACGGCATGGAACATGGCTTCTTGGGTACTAAGAATTCCCCCATGAGTTATAAACAATTTTGTATTCTTATGACCTACGATAATAAAAGCATTTTTACAACAACAAAAAATAACAATGTTGCTACAGCGTTTTTCTTTTATAAATAGATACTCATCGAGTATCAGTGACAGTAAAATACGTTTACATAGGTCGCCGTATTAAAGAGCAATAAGGGTCAGTATTTCAGTATTTGGGTTGTGATTTAAACCAAAAATTTCCCTTAGTTATCATTGTTGTTAATATAGAAATGTTTTCAAGTTTGGTTTATTGGTTTAATCTTAATAGCGAATACTGAAATTCCAGCCCTAAGTGATAAAATCATTAGGCCATAAAACGTTAAAATTTTACATTTACCTAAAATATCGTTTTGAGGAAATCCCTTCCTTATAATCACATTCTTAGGAAGTCCCGATAAACTATCACCTTCGTATTTCCAAAGTATTATATGTGGAAGTTTTTCAAAAGCTTCTAGAAGATTATTTATTTGAAAAGTAGACAATTTATCTGATCTTAGAAAAGCGCCCAATGAAAAATAAATAACGCCATCTTTAGCATTATCCATTATCGTTTGAAGATCCTTAAAAAAATTGAATTAATACTTACATTCTCTTTGTTAGTAAATTATTGCAAATACCTTGGGCAATGGTTTACTGGGAGATAAGTGTAAACCCCCAACAGCAATTATGTTCGGCGGTAAAGCCATCGGAAAGTCCAATACAAAATCGACGTTAGTCAACAATAGGCTTATGTTTCTTTCAAAATCTCTAAGAGCCGGCACATCTTCACCAAATTGTTGTTTGACAATTTTATTTTCTCTGGGAGAAAATGAGTTTTTCCTATACATCACCTCCACATACGTGTAAAAAAAATTATAAAGCCGTTCGGTGAAGCTCATCTTGGTGGAATACTCCGTATTGTAATATGGAGTATATGAGGTATGTAAATGATTTCCGAAAGCATTTGATAAAATTGGAGGTAATCGATATGGAGTTACTGCTACAGCTGGTGGGTTATTAAATCTTTGAATAAGTGGATAAAAGCAACGACCATAACTAGCGTCGAAAATAATTAAATCAAATTTATAATCTGGTGGATAATTTTGGAGAATTTTAAATCCAGTAGTATTAAAATCGTGCAAACAGCAAAATTCTACATGATTAAATAATGCTCTAATTGTCTTTATGGCTGTTTCCTCTTTAATTTCGTTTGATTCGAATTTGGCATCCAGAATGTCATATATATCTAAAAATAAATGTTTCTTCTGTAATCCAAACATGTGCGAATAGTTCTAGTGCAATTAAAAATTTATTCATTTATATATAGGTATATATAGGAACAAGCGTATACATTATTAATAGAAAAATATCAAGTAAAACGAAAACATGTTAATACAAACCTTCCAAAAGAATTAAATTGAAATTCGGAGGAATTGGTCCCTTTTCGGAATCATGACTTAACATAGTTATATTGTGCCCCCTGTCTCTCAATCCCATCGCCAATGCCCTATTCCATCTTTGAAGACTTGGAGATGCAATTGGTGCAACGTACAGAATATTAGCGCAAGATGCATAATGAAGAAAGAAGAGCGTTAAAACTGCTATTATCATTGTAATCGTTCCCCATGCGATCGAGAATCACGAAGGTACGGAATATAACTAGATAAAACAGAATTTTGTGTTATTTTTAACGAAGAAAATAGCAGGGATATACATATAGTGCCTATGTATTATTAGTAACATTAATGTCACGCATGTACAAAAATAGAAATTGGTTCAGTTTAACATAATTTTACAAAATTGGCAGTGATTCAAATCTGTTAAGTAACAGAAGGTGTAATTAACCTGTTGAGCACTATTAATTCTAGTGCCTATAAGTACCTTAAAGTATACCTACACGAGTCCTTACCTGCACGAGTATTTTTTTAAATTGGTACATTTAAATGAGCTTCAGCACGAAGTGGAGTGGCACGGTGCCATAAAATTTCAAAAAATATCCTAACTTTTAATTATTTAAATACAATTTTATTAAGTTTGATATTTAACTTGGAATGTCTATTTTATTACAAAAAAAATGTACTCTATTTTTCTATTTAAATTTATGAGAACGTTTATCCTGTTTATTTTTAGACCATTATACTTAAATTTAAAATAAATTTTGAGCTATAAATACTTGGTTACTATTGTGTCTGCTTTACTTAAATTTAATCAATAAATACTTGAATAAATTGAGTGAAAATTAAGTCTGTTTTAAAGATAGGTCAGTAATTCATAATTTAATCAAATGTATTTTATGTAAAAACTAACAGACAACTATACATTATTTAATTATAATAGTCAATCGTATATCTAATGAATTATTATTTTTTTTAATTTTATTAGAGAGCTGATTGAGAAAACATTAAAAAAAAAACACTACTGAAAAGTTAATCAAACTTTCAATAGTATCCATTAATTTTGTAAAACTAAAAGAATGAGTTATATTTTCACAGGTGTAAAGTATTTGGTCGTAAAGATATTTATAAATACATATACAATATGCTCGTAGATGTTGAAACATTTATTATTAAACTATGATATTTTCTACATATTTTGTTTAATTTAATTAATTCATAAAGCAATTATAAAAAATCAAATTCATTAAATAAAGAAAATTTAATTTACATAATTATTAATTTTAATAGACTCAGTGGTCCGATATATCTAACGTAAAGTTGATCAACGGATAATCTATGTATATACACTACCATCGGAAAGTTTAGAAACAGGTAATGATTTTGAAAAATATTTAGAAAAATACATTTTATTTTGAAATTCGCTATTTTCTGTTGAATTATTATTCCTTTGAGTATATTTGGTTAATATTTAATTTAAATTCTAGAAAGTTAGTTTGAAAATTTGAGGACAAATCGTTTATTATCTGCAGGTACTACGGAGGGTAGTTTTATTAGAGGTTGCTTGTAAAAGTTTTGTCGATGCCATTACTTGTTGGATAATCTCTGAAGTGTAAACTCATGTTCTGAGTTGTTTTAAATTACAATATTAACAATTTATTTATCAATTTAATAGTTTTCATAGCTATGCTATGAACTGAAGGTTTACAATTTGAACATGCCCAAAAAACAGCAATTAAAATTTGTACAGTGTGCTATAATAATATATGCAGTTTAAAGTGCGAAGAACATTCAATGCACAAAATCATCAAAAACCTTAATTCCTCTTAAAGAAATTCAGTAATTCAAAAGAGAAAATGCAAAAATTGTGTACTGTTTCCAAACTTTCTGATGAAGACTGGTAAACAATAGTTACATTTTAAACTATTGAAAATTTGAAGAAAAAACAAATCAAAATTAATTAGTATGAGAGAGGACATATCTAATAACCAAGAAAGTGCAAGGTCATTCCAGCAAAATACAAAAATAGGAAATAAAACAAAGACAGAAGTGTAAGGGAGGATTTACCTATGTACATACATTATAGGTGTCTAAAAATATATACAAAAATGCATTCAATTTTTATCAAAGAAAAAATAATGTAATTATAGACAAAGAAAAACCTACAATTGTTACATTGCAGCAATTGTGTTAAACTAATATAATAGAATAATTTTATTTGCTCATATTCTAAAGCTTTCAGAAAAAATCTTTCCATCCTGTAAAAAACTTTCAAATAGTTTCGCAACTTGAATTTTAAAAACTGATTTATGTATCGATAAAATAAATTTAAGTTGCTGTTCACAATCAGTAACATAGCAACCTAAAATTTGCACAATTTCTTTTAGTAACTTTCCATACAATTTATCAAATATAAATTCCTTAGCTACATTATACATTAAATCGACAAGTTTGCTGAGATTGCATTTATCGGCACGTGAAGTAACTAAAATAGACAGAAAGGTAAGATGATTCACTTCTAATTTGGTACAATGAATTATAAAATCTCTAAAACCGACATAATATTAATAGATATATCACTATTAAAATACTCACAAAACTTACATCAATATCTCATTTTTATGATTATCAGATATCGCATCTAAATTTTTCTTAAATAATAATGAATCGGTATTATTTTTTGTATTAAATAACGTTTTGGAAACTATTTTAATAACTTCTTCAGGAAAAGCAGTTATAATTTCTAACATAAGTTCTTCTACATCTTTACTATGTTCGTTGGACATCTAAAAATTATTCTTTTCTATTCACAATTTACTTCATAAACTTATAATTACCTTCTTTATTAAAATGTATTTTATAAAATATGTAGTGATAATAGTACGTTCTGCACAAGTAGCCATATTAATCGATTTCCATAATTTAGAAGTATTTTCCGAGTTTAAATTACTCACAAATGCTGTAAATATTTTTTCTAAATCCTGTTGAAAGTTTCCAAATGATTTAATCACATTTTCTGGTAAAACAGACTCTACTTCTAACATTTCCTGGACTCCGTCTATTAAGTCATCTGCAGTTAAATTTAATTTAGACTTATTCAATATTAATTGAGAAAAATCCTGATTCGGTAATAAGAAATCTGATTCAACATGTGTACGTTCCAAAACTTCACACTTTTCAAGCATTTCATCATCTTTGGTTAAATCAATTAGTTCACTTACTAATGAAGTTTTAAATTTAAGTTGAAGTTTTTCGTTCTTTAAAAGAGTCATGAAATTATTACACTTTTTAACAAACATTATTATATATTTACATTATTAACTTATTGTTAGCCCTATACTGTTCACTTTTTTTTTATAACATTACAGCTGATTATGCTATTTTGAGGTGACCAGTCACTCTGGGAGCATAAGGTTAAAACAAAATGAATATCAAAACACCAAAACTGAAACACCTCTCTCAATAATAAACCATAACAAACGCAACGGACTAATAGGAACCGGGGTTTAGATTATCAGTTCATTTGAATTTCGTAGGCCTAATTGAATATAGTTGATATAGCAATTTACAATTTACAAAATTTACATAATAATTACAAGCAAATAGCCATGAGCTTATACGTTTTGTTCACTAAAACGTTTATTTCAAATAACATTGCTTTCTATTTTCTATTTTTTGTATATTTGAATGTTAACCTATTTTACACAGAGTGTGTCTTTGGATTGCGAAACATCTGAACTATCAGAGTTGGGACTAGTTCTACAGGGTACATCTTTCTGATCTATATTTCATACACTAAAAATGTAAATAACTACATTAACAGTCTTATTGGAAGTGAATCAGAAATACTGTTCTCACTAGCATTATCGATCACAAAAATACCTACAAATAATTATGCAAACCATCGTAATCTTTAAAACATTAAAATGTTGCATTATATTTGCTTAAATAATATAATAGTAAAAATTAAACTAATTACCATGGATAAAAAAGTCTCCCAATCCTTCTTATGGATAGACAGGCAAGATTTCTCTAATTTCATAGTAGCCTTTAAAAAATCCAATAACTCCGGTTCACATTCTTTACTAAATTCGTATCTGGGCCAATTCATCTTAACTTTATATTTAAATACTATTAATCACATAAATTAAAAATTTAATATTTATATAGGTATAAATAAAAACAATTATTTTCATTACTTTTGCTTTAAACTTTTTAAATCCCTTGCATTTTGAAGGTTAAGTTGTCAAAGTTTCTAACGGTTACAGGTAAATGACCCTTGCTGGCACAGAGGCGGATTACTTTAATTTAGTTTAGTGGTGTTTGATAAAAATAAATGGTAATTTTTAAAAACTATTTTGATTATTACAATTTGTTGAAAAATCCGGATGAAACTTATTTAACTGAAGTATAAATAAAGAATAAAGAATAAATAATAAATAATATATAATAAAATAATAATATATAATAAATAAGAATAAAGTATGAATATAATACATTAGGTAACGATGGTATGTACAAATTATGTAGGTACCTATTAAATTATGTCTTAAACTTCAATATAAAATTCTATTTTTTTTTAATATTTTGCACCATGCAAATGTCTGCATTTAATAATTTTTGTAATATCTTCGTTTATTTACATTAATATAAAATAAGGGCCACTTGTGATCAGCCCACCCCTGCATTGAGTTAACCATTTATGTCCACTAACCTAATTTTTACTTTATGCATGTTAGATTATGTTTTACTATTAAAAACTGTTGAAAAATATATAGAAAACTAAGTTATACAAGTGTTTATGAAAATGATTTAAAAGAATATTGACTTTGAAAATTTATGCATGTTATTAATGGAACAACTTTATAAAAAAAATGTGTTCCCAATTTTTGTATTAAAATACGTTTATGAAAACCTTATTTGATACAAAAGAAAAGTATGACAAGTGCTAGAAACTTTATTACTCGATTCCACCCTTACCATGGGGAAAATATTATATTATCAGAAGACAATACGGTGGCATATAGAAAAACTAGTTTTGCTAATGCATTAACTTTTAGCGAGAAACCGTTGAAACCTGGTGAGATATTTTTATTAGAAATAGACCAGAACGAACGTGGTTGGAGTGGTCATATGCGATTAGGATTAACTCAATTAAACCCACGCACAATTTTTCAAACTGGAGTGCCTCAATATGCTTTACCTGATTTAACGAACCTAGGCATGTCGTGGATTTATGGAATTAGTAAAGCGCACCATCTTATATTTGATTGTAGTCAAAGTAATGGAAGTAATAGTAGTTATAAAAAACTTTGTAGTGAAAATGGTTTTATCAGAACTTGTAGGGGGGCCGTTCCTTTAAATTTATTAAAACCAATTAAGCATTCTCGTGATATTTTACCTACAGATATGGGTAGTAGAATAGGCGTTATGTTTACTCCTATAGATGATCGAGAAGCTAATATGCACTACATTATAAATGGAGAAGATGTAGGTGCTTGTGTTAAACATATACCATATAACAACGCTCCTTTACATGTTGTTGTAGACGTCTATGGAACAACAAAAAAAGTTAGAATAATTCAACTTAATGAAGGTGATCATTTTTTCACTTTTTAGAGATAAAGAGGTATACATAACTGAAATTTATAAAATGTGGGTAATGGTTAAATTAATTAACGAGTCTTTAAAATATAATATAAATGATTAAATGCCTAATTTTCAAATTAAATTCGAATTGTAAAAGATTGGAATAATAATATTTATTATAATTTCACAAATAAATTACAACATTTATAAATTCTAAGATGAATACTAATATGTTCACTGAATTTTTAATCATTCCAGTTCCAACACTTCAATCGGCTTGTAGAGATACCATCCTTCAACGTATTACTAAAATCGAAGTATCGTCTCTTCCTTTACCTACAATGTTAAAAGAATATCTCTTGTATCAATCATAAACATAGTTCATTATAAGGCTCATTTACAACTAATTTAGTAAAAGCAAACGTTCCCTGACCAATTGTGAATAGTGCTCTTATCGAACTGATTGTAAATAAACCTTAATAATGTTTATAAACTTACACTTAAAGAAGATGTAATCATGTAGTATCCTACGAACGCTCTTTAAAAAAGAACATTTTTACATTTTAAATGAGTGTTCAAAAAGTCTTTCGATCTTAATTGGCAGTGAAAAGATAAAGGCATGTCTTGATTTAAGTAATACACTTCAGAATTTTATTACTAGGACACGACAAGAAATAATTGTCTTTAATCTTTCGACAGCCAACCAAGACTGAAATACTTTTGGATAACCGTTATTTTATAATAATATTAGTTTTAAGTGTTATCATATATTTTATATTATTGCTAGATTGCGACTATTCCTATAAAAAGTATATTTGGTTTTACAAAGATAAGATAACATGGTCAAGCAACAAACGTTATATACATTGAATGGGTGGGTTCTAGTGTATTGTGTAAATTTTCTAGCTGCACCATCCACATTCCCATACTGGTCTTGGTTACAAATATTTCGAATAGGATTTATGCAGAAGTACATGTTCATTTTTATACAATATATGAGTAGTATAGCTAACTACAGATACACTTGGGTAGACTTCAACAGATATGCCTGTGCAGGTCACAATTCAGCGATCACTTTCTGTATAATAGGATTATGTTATGGTGATATTAACAAAATAAGACAAAACAAACTACCTGCATATTGACTGATAATTTTGTTGTCGCTACCTATGGTATTGTTTAAGTTTAAATGATTATTTATTTCATGTGATATATGTTAAACATTGTAAAATAGTGTGGATAATTTTTTTTTAGGTAGGTAGTTATTAAGGTAAGCGTACATTATGCCAGGGCGTAGCGGGCCGCATCGTAGCGCAAAACTCTGCAACCGATCGTTATCACGTAATAGAGATCCCGGTATTGACTCATTTCAAATGTACCCCAGCAATTGGTTGTGCTGCGATGCGCCCCGGCATAATGTACGCTTACCTTTAAACTATATTTTTTATCTTCTAAATGATTGTGTTTCTAGATACAATTCCTTATTATACATTGTTGTCTTACATGTGACAAAATTAAGCATCGAGTGAGCATTATAAATGAATACTTTTTCTGTTGTCTAAGGCCCGTATTAATAGTCGTGTCTTAATTTAAAATCTCATCTTAAAACGAATTTTAAGATGCGTTGCGCATTAATAGTGGAATTTTAGGATGCGATTTGAAATAGTTCTCAAGACGGGTTTTAAGTAAGATGTCACGCGTAAAAGTGGCTGTTAACCGGCGTCTCACCGAATTAATAGTGAGATCTTGAATCGTGAATGTTTTTGCATTTATCTATGCGTTTTAATAGTTGCGTTTCGAATGCTGAAATCAGTTTTAAGTGCTTGACTTGAGATGAGATTTGTCGTTTCAAGTAAGAGTGGTTGAAGGTTATCTTGAAAATACGTTTTCATAGTTATTAGATATTTTTATTATATTAAGGAATGGATATTCCAAATATGATCGATGCTGTTTATGCCTACAATATTTATGATTGGGTACAAGAGTATAGTAGTGACAAAGAAGAAGGTGGTCGACTACAAAAAAGATATGTCAGAGATGCTAAAAACCCAATGGAGTGATTCAGTGAAGTAGAATTCCTTAAAAAGTTTATATTACTTCGCATTCCCCTTCTTTTTTAAATTTAGAAGCAGTACCCGGCGAATAATATAGTAATGACACATTTTACATGAAAACTTAACAAAAAATAAAACTTAAAAATATTTGAATAGATAGGTATAAAGAATAATAAGTTTATTGTATTGTTTATGTATTAATATACATAACATTTATTTATCTGATTATCTGCATTTATCTGATACGTGCATTTTGCTTTGTGTATTTGGACAGTTATTTAACACTACTTATATAATATATGTAAGCATACACAATATGCATCTCATAAATATTATGAAATGACTACTTATTCTGTTACAAGTAATTAGACAGGGAAATATATAAGTTCGTCATTAATATTGCTGAATTAGAACACAATAGATTATTACAGTTAGAAAAATAAAAATAATACTAATGACGAACTTTATCTTTATTTTTCTAACTGTAATAATCTATTGTGTTCTAATTCAGCAATTTTTCTTATGAATTCAGCTTCCTCTGCCCTTGCCGTATTTTCAAGAAGCTTCTATTTTTCCACACGCAGTCTTATATTTTCAACTTCAATTTGTTTTCTAAATAATTGTTCTGTCAGGTCAATCTTTAATTGAAGTTTTCGTCGTCTAAATTTTGATGTAAACGTGTTGAAAAAGAACATAAGTAGAAAAAATGTGAAGCTGATGTAATTATTTACAGCGGCATGTATTTCGAAACTTCACTTCACATACCAAAACATATAAATAAAGAAATGAAAATCGATCTTTTTTTCTGCGCAAACTAATTACCAATTGTTTACATTTCCCAAGATACTGCTTACTTAATGTAACAATTTCAGGAAATTCACTAGATACGGTTTTAAAACTCGTTTTACTTGAGATGCGAACCAGTATCTCAAATTTCCGGCGTCTCACCTGAGATATGTTTGAAACCTGACTATTAATACGTGTTCATCTCAAGATACGACATGGGTATTGAGAAGCTCTCATGTAAACCGTATTTGAGATGGGGTTTAAGAGCTGTCTATTAATATGGGCCTAAGAATTTTGTTTAAGTACGCTAATATTTAAAGAAATTTTTTATAGATACTTAAAATATATATTTATATATTTACAAGTAAACTGAATATAAGAATTTGTATATTTAAAATTAGATTTTAAGCATTCGTTTTTTTTTAAATAAATAACAGTTTATTAAGTTATATTACTGATTCTATACAATTTACAATTAGTTAATTATGTATCTACCTAATATTAATTTTATATTTGCAAATTATTTTTAATTCATTTAACTTACTAACATTTAACAATCTATATAAATATGCATTTAAATAAAAAAGTTTAAACTAATAGATTGTAATAAAAATTCGATTATACAACCTTATGTGTATTACAGAAAGTCAGTTGGTGTCTCAAATAAGAACTTCTTAAACAATGAGAAAGTATGAACTAACTACTAAAGCTAACTAAGCTATTAAACTGCATACTTTTACAAAAACTTTAATCAAAACTGTTTCTATCATTAGAATTAAATTAAGTAATTATAGATATAGAATTTTTTAAATATCTTGTTACCTATGTGACTGGCCCACATTTATTTAATTTTGAAATTTTTACAGTATTTTAATCACGTGACCGACGTTTTGTAATCATAAAAAATAACAGATCATTACATTTTTGCTATTTATAAAAATTTGTAGTTAAGAATTTAATATTTGAAACAAGGTGTATATAAACTTGTTAATATGAAATTATGAACCCAAAAATAACTTCGTGAGTTCACCGTGACATATTAATTATTATTATATTTTTCACAATTGCAGTTTATAATTTTATATCTTTTCTCCTATAAAATTTTTAATCCTTTCTACTTTTGAATCGTTATGTAAATTTTACATTTGACAACGTTGGTAGTTGTTTGACATCTTTGCACAGTTGTATCTTTTTAAATTAGCATTTCTCAACGGCTTTTTATTTGAAAAGTGAATATAATAGTAGTTATATTTTGATTGAATTAAAAATGTATATAAAATCAGTTGTATTAGATGGCTTTAAATCTTACGGGCAAAGAACGGAGATACATGGCTTTGATTGTGGGTTCAACGCGATAACAGGCCTAAATGGATCAGGAAAATCGAATATATTAGATTCTATTTGCTTCGTGTTGGGAATATCAAATTTAAGTCAAGTAAGAAGTTTTTCTTTTGTTTGTTATAACTTAAATCGTAATTCGTTAACCTTCGTGTAGGTACGAGCTACTAATTTACAAGATCTCATATATAAAAATGGGCAAGCTGGAGTTGTTAAAGCTTCTGTATCTATTACATTTGATAATCAAAATCCAGATCAAAGCCCTCCTGGCTTCGAGCATTATGAAGAAATCACAGTTACTAGACAAGTGGTTATGGGCGGTAAAAGTAAATATTTACTAAACGGATCAGTTGTCCAAAATAAACGGGTACAAGATCTATTTTGTTCGATCCAATTAAATGTCAATAATCCACATTTTCTCATTATGCAAGGACGGATCACAAAAGTACTTAATATGAAACCACCAGAGGTAATAATTTATTGTTAAATTTAGTTTAATGGAAATTTTATTATGTCAGTATAATGAAGTTTTTAATCATAATGTATTGATTGCACCTGAATTATTGTTTAGTTTAAATAGACTATGAAATAAGTAGAATCTTCAAAAGTATATATTTACATAACCCTACAATTTTTATTAATATATTTATGCTTTAAGAATACATTTAAAGCAATTATGATAGCATCTTTTATCTCGTTCCTTTCAATTCTGCTTTGAAGTTCATTACTACTTAATTAAACATTAATTGTTAGATTTGCGAAGATGAATTAATATAAATTTAACTAACGATAAAATCCTATAACCCTACAGCTATTAATGAAGAATGTTAAAGTGTTGATTATCTTTTAACTGCACTGTCAATTTCATTATAGATATGTCGTAGTTGATGTAATTCCTGTTAAACAAAACCTTTTGCATTAAGATAAATGGCAGAAATTACAGTGCTACTAGGCTTTGTCTGATTCATCTCTATTTGAACTAAACTAGATATTAATCTTAGTAGGTAGGTACTAACTGGTATATGAATGTTACCAAGTAATAATTTATTTATGGAGTGGATTTTCATTATTCTACAATATATCGATGCCGTTTTGCCAAAAGGGTAACCCACACTTTTTGCAAAAATGAGTTATTCCGACTATCTTATGCATCTAAAGCAAAGACATCATCTGTTAAATTCCGATTTTTTTCCACTGGAAAAATCAATTTGTATTTCTGCGATACGCATCTTCTTATAGTTACGTGGCAACACAAAATCTGTTCTCCTGTAAAATTTACTTTTTGTGGGTTACGTTCTTTTGGCAAAACGCCATCAATATCATGCATCTATAATTTATTATAACAATTTTAGATTCTTGCAATGATCGAGGAAGCTGCTGGAACACGAATGTACGAGACAAAACGCCAACAAGCTCTAAAAACTATAGAAAAAAAAGATTTAAAACTCTTAGAATTAAATAAGGTTTTTTAGATTTCCTTTTCACTAAACATTATTTAAAACATTTTATTTTAGATAATCGAAGAAGAAATTGGACCAAAATTAGATAAACTGAGAGAGGAACGTACTGCTTATTTAGAATATCAACGCATCGAACGTGAACTAGAGCACATGTTGAATCTTTATCAAGCATGGCAATATCATGCTTCAAAACAGAATTCTGGAAATGCAGAGAAGTTGTTAAAAGAAGGTCAAGCTAAAATTCAAAATTTCTATGAGAATATTAACCAAAATAAACAACAATGTACTGAAATTGACGTTGAAGTTGATACAATGACTAAACTAGTTCAAACCGTAAATTAATGCAAACAATTATATTTATTTATTTATCATTTGAAGATTTTATAGGATAGTGGAGATAAATTACAAAAACTTGAACGAGAATTAAAGGAAAATGAAAAAGCAGAAGCTAAAGCATCTGCTGCAGAAAAATCGGCTAAAGAAAATATTGCTTCTGAAGAAAAAAAGAAAAAGCAACTGCAAAAGGTATGTTAAATAAAGTACAAACATTGTCAATTAGTTTAAAATTCTTATTTTAGAATTTAAAAGATGACGAAACAGCATTGAAATTAAAAGAACAAGAATTAGAAAAGGTACATGAATTATTTCAACAGCTTAAAGATGCCGATACTGCTGATAATGAAGCTTTAGCTGCTTCTCAACGAAAATTTGAAGCAATCAGTGTTGGAATGGAAATTAACGATAATGGTGAAACAGAAACACTACAGGATCAACTCATGGGTACTGAAAATGTTATTTAAAATAACAAAAATTGTATGTGATTTTATTAAGGTGCGAAACAACAAGCCGCAGAAGCCAATATGCGAATAAAGCAATCAAATATGCAATTGAATCATTATCAATCACAGTTGAAACAAAAACAACGCGAACTTGGTTCAGATACGCCTGATTATCAAAAAGATAAAGAAAATCTAGAAAAAATGGAAAAAGATGTTCAAAAGTTGGAGGTAATAATATATTTGCATTTAGGTACATTTGCATAGTAGGTACATTATAGTAATAAATGAAAATATACAATTAGCAATGCTTATCAAAATGTACAGCTTATAAATTATACAGTCTAAACCTCTACAATATTTATTTATTTACAAAATGCTTCTAAATCACTTACAATTTTAATTTTTGAGTTGGCAATTAGGTATTTAATTAATACTCCTAATATAATTATTATACTGTAAGTATTATTATAAAATAACAATAATTGATGATTATTTCTTCGTAAATATTTGAAAATAGGCAACAAGCAGCGACTGATTGTTAATTAAATGTCTGTATGAAATAGTTTAAAATGCGATTATAAATTTTACCGCTGTTTAAAAGGATCTTTCTATATTTTCTGATATCTTTGGTGTATGTACTTATTATTAACATAATTATATTATAGAAATCCTTTGATAAACTTCAATATTCAGAGGAACAGATGGTCGAATTACAATCTCATCGTCGAATCTTACATAATGAGATTCGCAACCTTCAAGAAAAAACTGAAAGATTTGTGTCGCAGAATCAATATACTAACTTTCAATACAGAGATCCAGAAACTAATTTCAATAGGCGGGGTGTTTATGGTGTAGTTTGTCGATTAATTAAGTTAAAAGAACGTGAAACAAGTACTGCTATTGAAACAGCAGCTGGAGCAAAGGTAAATAAGTAACAATAACAAAAATTGTATATTTATGTATCATTTGCAGTTGTATAATGTTGTTGTTGATACCGATGTAACCAGTAAGAAACTTCTTCAACGTGGTAATCTCCAAAATCGAACTACATTTATACCATTAAATAAAATTCAAGGAGGAAAAATTGATCAAAACACCATAAAGTTTGCTCAAGATCTGGTAAACAATCGAGTAACTTTCTTCAAATGTTATTTGATATGACGAATTTAATAGGTGGGCAAAGAAAACGTACAACCGGCACTTTCTCTTATAACCTTCGACAAACAACTTCAACCCGCTATGGAATTTGTATTTGGAAACGTTTTCATTTGTAAAGATCTGAATATTGCCCGACAAGTAACTTTTCATGATCGTATAAGACGTAAATGCGTAACTCTCGAAGGTGATGTTACAGATCCATCAGGTATTCTTAGTGGTGGTGCTAAACATAAAGGACCTTCGGTGCTACTACAACTAGAAGAGATCGGAGAATATGAAGTATATTTATGTAAATATAATTATATATTACTCATTATTATAAATAATGTAGAAACAACTGCAAACCAAAAATCAACAATTAGTGGAAATTGAAAATCAAATACAAAAATTATTAGGAGCACAAAAAGAGTGGTCGGCCATTAAACAACAATTAGAATTGCAGCAACATGAACTTGGACTTGTTAAACAACGTTTACAACAAACAACTCGATACCAACAGCAAGAGGAAATTGATACAATAAAAAAAACAATTTGTAAGTTTCATTCCTCTAAAATTAACTAGTTTTAATAAATTTTCTTGATTACTAATTAATTTACTTTGTTGACTTTCCAGCAGAGTTAACCGAACAAATTAAATTATGCAAAGAAGCCGAATCAAAATGTAACAATAAAATTAAAGATTTAGATTTGAAAATTAAAGATTCTAAAGGTCACCATGAAAGATTACTGAAAGAATCCGAAGAAGAAATGAAACGTTTAAAAAAAAAAGCCGATAACAGTCGCAAAAATTGGGAGCAACACGAACAATATTATGCAACGCTAAATTTAGAAATTTCTGAATTACAGAAAGGTTTACTTGTAACAAAGCAGCAAATAGAAGAAACAGAAAATAATCTAATTAAAATAAGAGAACAATTTGAAGAACTTAAAAAGGATGTAATTGAAAAAAAAGTAATTACACGAATGTATATATTTTTTTGTGGAATTATAAATTATTATACTGTTTAAAATTAGGAAAATATAATTGTACATTTGTTTTAGGATATTGTAGTTAAACTGCAACAACAATTCAAAGCAGAGAAAGCAACCATAGCAGAGAAAAACAAAGATATTCAGAAAATGTTGCAGAAAAAAGAACAACTGTTCACAGAAATATCAGAGTTCGAATTAGAAATTAAGAAACAAAATCATGAAATAAAAAAATTGCAAGACGATTATAAAATTTCTAAGAACAAAGTAATATTTCTTAGTTGAATTGCATTTTGTTGCGTTGTACTAAGTGGCATGTTAATTTTTAGGAAGCTGAATTTGAAAAATATGTAAAGAAGAATGATAAGAATTTTAAATATGCTCAGGAATTAAATCACCATGATGTACAAGAATTGGAAAAACGAATCCGAAATGCTAAAGAAAAAAGAGTCAAATTAAACAGAACCGTTAATGCTAAAGCACAAAGTTTATTCGAGCATGAAGAAAAGCAGGTAATTTTTATTGTTTTATTTCTTATCATATAACTTTAGTTGGCAATTATTTTATTCTTGCATTATTTTTACACCTTATTTTATTGATATCCCCCCCATACTTTCCTAAGGAAGAAAGAAGCATATGATACACCTAGTTTTTCAAACTTGTCAAATTTATAAAAACTTCAGTGTATTAATAAACTACTGCTATTAAATTAAATAATTAAATTGAATTAGGTACTATATGTAAGATTAATGCGCTACATATATTAGTAGGGGCACAATAGGCCTAGACAGGCAGTAGTACAGGGGACTAAGTAGTACAGCAACCATAGAGAGAAATCTTGGGACCCTAAAAGATTTGATTATAATGCATATTAAATAATAATAATGATGGCCACTTTTCTTTTTAGTATGGTGTTTTATTAAAACGAAAAGCTATTGTGGAGAGTGATAAAAAGAAATTGATAACTGTAATGAAAGATTTAGATAAGAAAAAACAAGAAGCTCTCTTGTTAGCATGGGAACAAGTTAGTAAAGATTTTGGATCCATATTTAGTACTTTGTTACCTGGAAGTAATGCTAAACTCCAACCTCCAGAAGGTCGTAATGTTTTAGAAGGATTGGAGGTATTTACAGAATTATTTGTTCATTTGGTGACTATAAACTCTTTTTTATTAAAACGATAAATGATAATTAGTATTAGAAATTTGCTAATATTTTATGATAATAGTTTTCAACAATTAACTTCTGCTATAACATTAATTAAAAGTTATACAAATTTTGTTGAAAATGGATTTGATGTAATTATACCTATTAATCCTTGTCTAATCCTGACTTTTTTAGGTTAAAATCTTTTTAGGTGGTGTATGGAAAGAAAGTTTAAGTGAATTAAGTGGTGGACAGAGATCTCTAGTTGCTCTTTCTCTTATTTTAGCCATGCTGTTGTTTAAACCTGCGCCTTTATATATTCTTGATGAAGTTGATGCTGCTCTAGACTTATCTCACACACAAAACATTGGAAATATGCTCAAATCACATTTTAAACAATCACAAGTAATTGACTTATTTACAGAAAAAACAATTATTTATATTTTATTGTTTTTTTTACAGTTTATCATTGTATCACTTAAAGATGGAATGTTTAATAATGCAAATGTATTATTTCGCACCAAGTTTACTGATGGAGTATCGGCTATTACAAGAACAGTTAACAAAGGACAATAGGTAACATTTATGTTATGTAGCTTTTATTTTTATTATAGAATTACCATCTACATATATAGAATTTTGTATTATATAGTTTTTCATTCATAGAAGAATGAAATTTAAACAATTTAACAATTTTAACAATGCATTTTTGCATTAAAACTGATAAGAATATCAAACAATAATATATGTATTATCATTTTGCATAGTAATTGCAAATACTATCAATTTGAACAACATTAACTTGTTTAATGTCTACAATGTTAATTTCTTTACATTTTATATCTTAATAATAATAATAATAAAACAACTAATTGCTAATATTACAAGATGTATTTTATAACATATATTAATATGAAATTTCTAACAAAGTAACTAATATTAATAAAATTTAGGCGTAGGCAATGTATATAAGCCCAACTTGCAACCCCCTTCATTTAAATCAACATCTTGGTAATATAATAGATTATCGGGATCACAATGTTTTCTCCAAAAGTCTGCCACTATTGGCGATAAATTATTATTCCAAGCCTACAAATGTATTACTTATAGATATGTATATTTATAATAAATGGTTATTAAACGTTAATACCTAACTTACATATATTGCTTTAAAATCAATACTTTGAAGGGCCGGTTTTACAATTATAAGATATACATTAGATAAGCTATTCTTGGAATAACTTTCATGGAAACCATTGTCTCAACAAACGTTTCTGTAGCAGTTATTCTAGGAATAACTATTCTGCAGTAAAAATCATGTTTGTAAAACCGGGTCTAGGTAGATTAAATTTTTTTAAATGATGGTACATAATGAAAATTAAATAATTAATTACAGTCAAACTTGGTTATAATGAGATTTTTGCTTGTTATAAGCGATGTTAGTTGTAATGGGGAATTAAAAAACTGTGTGCAAGTGAATACAATTTCAAATATAAGCAAGTAAAATGCTCGTAATATCCAGGATCTGTTTTTTTTTGTGCTTTTTATTATTATTTTTTAATACCTTTCCCGAATGCTGTATCCAAGCTACTTCTAATAGATTATCATATTTTTCAGCTAAAACTTTTGTTTTTTGAAGAAGTGCAAAAGCTCTAGTTTCTTCATTTTTAATAAACTTATAATACGCCTTTAAGTGAAAAAATCTGAAATTTAAAGTTTCATTTCATTATAATATTTATATATATATATATATATATATATATATATATACATATATATAATAATAATAATATATATATATAATAATATTAATACTTAATATCCTTACCTCGGCTTTATAATTTTTGTAATGTGATCTTCGATGTTTCTCATGACAGTTTTAATTTTATTATGAACAGCAGTTATAGCTTGAATATTTCTATTTTCTATTTTTCCAACAAGATACAACAATAATCCTTCGAGAAAATACAGGGACGTAAAAATATCATTTACCGAAGAGTTGGTTTGAATTTTAGGAAAACTGCTTATTTTTGAATACCATATTATTGTAGATTCCCAGTCTTCATTTCTTATGCACCTTATAAGGAAAATAACTAGATTTTGAGACTATACTGTCAATTAAAAAGTGATGGTGGATTTAGGCAACCACAATTAATGAGTTGAAGTTTGTATAACTTAATAATGTTAATACACAATTATTAGTCATAGTTGTTAATTTCTACTTATTAATTTTTACTGTACTTCTTCGTATATGAATGCATTCATTTATGAAACTTTAAAATTGTACTTAATAATAAATTGTATTTATTTTTTATAGATACTTACTTAATTCTTATTAATTACCTAATTGTGGTTGGATAAACTTATCATTAGAAAAGCAATCTATTTATTTAATTTTTTATTTTATTTTTAAAAACTTACCATAACCACATAACTGTATAAAATCTTTTCTCTGCATCAGAATTTCTAATATTCATTAAGGCGTCTCCTCGAGTTTGATAAAATTTCTCGCATTTTCGAAAAGATGTAACTGTATATCCTGTTTCTAATTGTACTACTACACATAGAGCATGAAACCAAGTCTTCCCTAAAATTGTCAATTGTGTAATGTAATTTAATTAGGTAAATAATCAAAATTGCAATTAAAGTAGGTACTATATACCTAAGTAAATTAAGGAAAAATAAAATACACATTTTCATTTCTTTGTATGCAAAAATATTCGGGCCACTTGTTTCTTCTAAATTATTAATAATTACTGTATTTACTTCAATAAAATAGCGTAAAATTTTATTTTTGCATAACATTAAAAGTAAAATGTAAATTACTTACGGAATAAGGGTTAGTCATATAAAAATTATCCAACACAGGTAAGAAATAAATAATAAAAATGCATAAAGAATTAATTAATAAATGTACCAATATTGTTAGTATCTTCTTCTGCACAATATTCCAATTCTAACAACATAGTAACAGCTTCAGATATTCTTGTTCTCACAATTAGAGCATGCACAAGTAGAGGTAAAACTCGTAGGCTACCTTGTATGGCATGTATTGTTGCACAAATTCTCAATGTGATATAACCGATATGTATTGAACGATCGATGTCAGATCTGATCAATCTTAAAAAAAATTATAGACTAATCTGTTATTTGCATTAAGTAAAAGAAACCTTGCGTGAAATATTGTTCCGTACAATTTAGATACTGCTTTTAGTTCTTGAGCTTCGACACTAGATTTTTTACGGTGGCAAAGATGTAAAGCATGAACTTCTAGTGCAATACATAAATTTTCCCTTCCAAGGTGATAAGCAACTTCCATCATATTCGCATAAGCTGTACATAATCCATAAAAATCCATATCGGATGCGAGAGATTTATTCAAACACCAAGCAGCTGCTAGTTCTGCATGTTTCCATAATTGTAGTTCCTAACATGAAAATGCTAAAGACTATAACTTCAGTGATGATAATTCAACCCTACTTTAAATAAATGATACATAAGTGCAAGACATTGGGACAAATTGTCATAAAATTCAGCTTCGTATCCATTAACAGTAGCTACAAATATTGATGGAAACAAATACATTCGCATTCCTTGCTTTAATTTATATAAAAATGTATTAATTCGCATTTGTATTTTTCTTTCGGGAAATGTGTATCCTGTAAAAAATAAAACTTGTGCATATTAATGAATCAATAAACATGTATTAGGTATTTATAAATATCAAAAATTTGCATATTTTTTTATTATGCTATGAGATATAAATATGCTCACCATAATATTTCAAAGCTCTTTGAAAACATTTGTAAGCTTCTTCTAGTTGCCCTAATTCTAATCGAGCATGGCCGGTTAGTGTTTCAATTTTTCCTTTCATTAATTTAATTTTCCATTCAGCTTCTTGTTCTTCATCATCCTTAAGTAGAGCTTTTTGCTGTAATAATTAGGTATATTTTCCTAATTGTTTATTTGATAGATCATAAAGTAATATGTTTTTAAGTGCATTCAAACTATAAATACTTGTTATTTCTTCTATTAAAGCTACACTAGCTACTAAGCTACTATTTTATTTTCTTTCACTAATCCAATAACATGTTCATAATAATTCATCAAACTAAATTTATAATAAACTAAAAATATATTTATGAGATCATAAATAGAATCGACCGAGCCACTATTCAATTGTTAAATATCTTATAAAATAAGCATTTTAAGCGCATAACAAAGATGTGAAGATAACAAAGCATGATTGTTATCAAATTCCTGTTTAAAATTAACTTACATCAAGTACTAGCATGGCATCGTCTAAAATTTGCATTGCTCGAGGTATATTACAAGTAGTTATACAGACATAAGAATACTCTAGCATTGCATCCATCAGTTTACTCGTTTGTGCTGAAAGTATTAAATTTTATTTTTAAAGCTTTTATATTTTGTCATCAAATAGACCTGCTCCTCTACAATGTACAAGCATTTGTGTATACATAGTATTTAAAATTAAAGGACATTGACAAGTACTAAAGTTGGCATATGAAAATGTTCTTGTTAAAGAAATGCTGTATTTTAATTTATTTATCATTTCAATTCCTAAATAGTATCTTGGTTGAAAGAAATCTAAAAACGGCAATAGGTAACTTTAATTGTATCAAAACATTTATAAAAATTATTTTACTTTAAACTGAATATTTAATAAATTAATAAAACCAAGCATAATTTATTAGACATTATTACCTGTCGAATACCTAACAATATGAGAATCACACCCAACATTTTTCGATATATCTTTATGTAATGCTGATTTTGCACTTGAACCACTAAAATGACTATATTCGGAAGATACATGATGAAGCGATAAATCCAAATAGGATCTTTTACTATCCAAACTACTTATTCGTTGATTTCTTATACTTTTCTCTGAAGGTCGCTTTTTTAGTTTTCTTACAAATCCCTGCAGTATTATTAATTTCAAATAATATTTTTGCACTAATATAATATTGGCTTAATGCAGATTCTTAAACTTACAACATCATTTCTGGTGCCAAGTATTCTAACAAAAAAACCACTCCCACATGATGAACATCTTCTAGTTGCTTTTTCTAGAAATCTTATAGCCCTGTTATGAAATTCTTTTTTTTGATTGTCGGTCAATAAATTATAAGTTGTATCTCGAAAAGAACTTAGTCGAAACCTTAAGTATCCACATGATGCATATTTAGGAAGATCCAAACATGTATCTGTATATTTTTTTAAATAAGTTATAAAGAAAATTACTAGAAATAGGAAGGAAAGAGCTTATTCTCAAATTTCGATTGTTGAAGTATATGCCACATATTTTTATTGTAAGGTAATCAGTTTTTATTCAATTTCTAACAAATTGTTTTTTAAACAACCATACAACATCACTCTCTACTTATATGTAAATTTAGTAAGAATTTATTTAAGTAATTAGATCTCAAATAAAATTTCATTAATAACCAAATTAAAAAGATAATTTATATAGTACACAGGGGTTTGTTTTAATAATATCATAAAGTGATAATAAATGAAATGGTTTTAAGAATATTGTTAGATGTTTTTGTGTTCAACAAAGTTACTGCTTACCATGTATTTTATTTCCTTTACAATGACATTTAATACTAAGATCCTGATTAGGATCTACTAAGCGTTCTGTAAACACCATACAGATATCTCCATATGTAAAATCTCCTTTGGAACAACCAAGTACTCTTAATTCAAACAGTTTTTGCACGGCTACAAGATAATTATATATAAAATCGTTTGAGTGATGTACGTATTTTTCTGACCTAATGCTGTTGTTCGAGGAGATGTAGAAGCCATTATGTATAATAACATTTCCCTTGGAAAGTAATTTCCCAGAACTGAACTGCATTTTAACAATAACTGTTCATAAGATGTCAAAGAATCAAACATTTTTATTATCATAACTAAAAATAAAAACTAATAATGAATAATAATAATAATAATGATGAATATACAAATACAGTGTTGTTTTAAATGGTGTTTAAATTAATGTTTACAACCCTAAATTAGGATTTTAACAAGATTAAATTCAATTACTTATTAAATCTTTTGAAGCTAGCATAAAAAAATAATCAATGCTTCTTACCATCCATATCAAAATCTGGATCTACCTGATCTAATTTAAAAAAGGGTGCTATAGTACATACAGGTATCATATTATCAGAACTCAAATACTTTTCTTTTAACATACTCGTAATACTATCCTACAAATTTATATGTGTAATACAAATAATGATGAAGAAAATATTTACCTGGTAACTAGATTTATACATTTTCCAATCATCTTCTTTTGAAGCATACTGTTTTTTAAATGATATTTCCTTTCCTGAATATAGAGAGATATCATCTAGATCTTGCAGCTCTTCCGTTTTTAACCTATTTATTATTTACCTGTTCCTGTAATCTGAGTTATCTGTACTTACTTAAAAAATGCTTACCTAACGAGCATTTCTAATGGTGGTAATACTAATCCAAGTTCGTTTATATCTCGTTTATTTAAATACTGTATCACAAGCCCTTCTGCTTGAACTAAGCTAACTAAAAAGCTTTCGATCCAACCAGGATTTCCTTTACTTTGCACTTGAATCAATCTGTCGACAGTGTTTTAAATTATTATATATTGTATACATATCTAGATTTTTATTAATTCCTTTGCAGTAGTGAATTTAAGTGTGTTTAAGAATTAATGAATTAGTGATTTTAAGAATTTATGATATACATCACAAATCACAATTTAAATTATTAGACAATTGAAAAATCACTCCAAGTTACCCCATTCAGTGCAAAGAAATTAATTAGTGGATTATTTTTAAATATTTATACTAGTAAATTATACATACTTTTCTAATTCTGGTGGTATAGCTCGAACGCCTAAAATTTGACAGGCCAAACCAGCGTGATACCATTTATCAATGGGATTTAAACATAATGTTTTAACATACTTGTTAGTTAATACAGCTGTGACATTCATATTGTATTCAATGTGGGTGTCCATTGTCATAACTACGAAAACTACATCTAGCTCAGGTAGAACATTCAAAAAACTCCACGATTCATCATCGATGAATTCAGCATTATCTATCGCTATCACCCATAATGTTATAAAGCCCTAAATTAATTTCCAACATTAAAAAGGACAAAATTCCATAAATAATTAAAATAGTTACTAATTGGAATTATTTTAATAAAAATTTAATAAATTTAATAGTTAATTTATAAAAACATATGTTATATTTACCAAAATAAGTTTGTTTTTTTTATACTTACAATATAAAACAATTGTTTTAGAATTTTGTATAAAGCAATGGTTTTCTTCTTATTTGAAAGTGATCCATATACCGTTGTTGATTCAAAATTAACATTAAAAACTGTGTTTAGTGCACAAAGAAAATCTGATGCTTTAACACTCTTAAGTCTTCGTTTTAATTTTTCCTCTTTTTCTTCAATATTATTCAACCCATTCATCCCAAGCGGCACTGATAATATTCTCTGTACTGTATTATAAGGAATCTGAAATAAATTTAAAAGATTAGCGCAGAAACTTTTAATGATATATTATTGTACATGCAAGTACCTTTAAATCTCGTTCTATTAAAGTAAATCTATTTACTGGTATAGTTGAAGTTGTACTAAAAACGAACTCGTCTAAAAGACGAGCTTTTCCTATTCTAGGACCACCTTCGATGATTAATGCATTCTGATAATCTATCATTTGTCGATTTTTCTTTCCATCTTTATTTCTACAAATCGATTCATCTAATAAATGAAGATATAAATGCATCTCTTCAGAACGCCCTAATAATGGAAATAGACTGATTGCAAATTTATCTTGAACACTAAAACATTTTATTATTTAAATTATTGGAAAAAAAAACTTCTTAATGTGAAAATTACATGCTTTGCTCCTTAAATTCATATACCGGACCAACATTTTTAATTCCTTTTAAAGCTTTGACTTCTTGCAATATGAAATTGCTGACTTCTAACTTACTATGCAAAAATGTTTCTCTATCACATGTCACTTTATTAGGATACGCTACCATTAATCTTGCTGCTTTATTTGCGGATGAACTAATTACTGTATATTCTCTACGTAAGCTATGTCCAACGACTCCACAGTAAGTCATTCCTGAATAAAATATTTAGACAATAAATAAATATTATAATTTTATGCTGTTTTTAACATTATTTTCAGTTTGTACATTTTTTTTCTTTTGATCGACTTCGAGTTGTTTGTGTAAACTTAATCACAGAACTGTTATTAAATTTATTTAATAAGTAATTACTGAATTTAATTTAAAGATTTTAAATTTAGAAACTAAAATCATTTTCAATCAAAATTGGGAAGGCTGCATTATTTATATTCAGTGTTAATAAGTTTCTTAATTACGAGAATCTTTGAATTAGTATGATAGGAATGGTGTGCTAGCAAAATGTTTTTCTCTATTACACTTTGTATATGATACAATGAATAACTAATATAAAATTATTTACCTGTTGTTACACCAATGGATGTCGAAATTACTTGACTCAATTTAGAAATGGCATGGTAACATTCAGATGCACATCTTAATCCGATCTGACTTTCTAATTCATGTTTGTATCCTCTAAGGCCAAACAATAACACAAACATCAAATCTTTATCGAAAAGTGATACTTTGTTGACGCAACCTTGCATATCATCAACAACTCTAGGTGTTAAACTGAGTTATAAAAAATAAATATAAAAATATGAAAAAGTCTTACTGGCAAATGATCTTATAAGTAGTGTCTATAAGGTCGACATAATCGGAGATTTCTATTTTAGTTATTACCACTACATTTATAAAAACGATAACTATTTGTCTCATTTCTGTAAGATATTCTAATGGCTCTTCTAAATCGATGCCTCTCATTATAGGAGCAATGATAAACTTTCGTAAATTTTTCTTCATATTAACTCTGGCTGCATAATCAACGCTTGGTCTTACTAAAATTAACAAAAATTATTTTGAAATATCTACTTAAATAAAATTATTTTTATTACAAGAAAAATCGTCATTTGTATTTAATTTTTGATCTATTTCTTGAGGTAGTTGTATATCACTGTCTGCTTCTAAATCTGTTAATACCGTGCTTGATGTGAATACAGAAATATTGTCAATATCTATTAAAAAAGTAATGTATTATTAATAGGTATAATCTAAAAATATTCAACATAATTTTTAACAATATTAGCAAACTTGCATTCAAACTGATAGTTTGCAAATATGGTAAAACTCCTCTGACCGACCACTCCAATAAGAACAAAACGAAATGAAACTTAAAAACTAAATCTTCTAAAAAAGATTCACAGGTGGTCTTTTATAGGAGTTTTACTGTAGTTCTGTAGATAAATGATTCGCTTGAACAAACTATTTAATCTGCTGATTATAATAAATTATTTGATCTAGATAATACATCAGATTCGGCAAATTATATTTATTTACTGAATTTACTGGTAAATAACATTTGGATCGTGCACAGTTGTTTACATTTTGATTGGGGTATTGGGTTTTGATAGGTATACCTGTTTATTTTGTCTAGTTGTGACTACATACATCATATTTTTCAAAACGTCTACAATAAAATTTCTAGAAAAACATCTATTTTATGAAAATAAGTTTTGAATTATTATTATTATTGTTTTTGGCCAGACAAATCATTTGTCTAGGTAAAAATTAATTAAAAAAAAAAAAGATTTAAAGTTGATACAGCTTGTAGTTATGTATAATGGTTCACAAAAATAACATCTCATTGTTAGATTATTAAAAACTAAAGTAGGTAACAAGAAAACTAAAGATTTACTTAAATGCTGGAAAGTGAGAATATCTGATAGTAAGAAATGTATAGAAGAACATAATATCTAATACTAACACACTAAACCACATTGACTATATATCAACATGAAAACTTAAAAATATTTAAATGTGATTACCTTTTTTATGGATTTTGTTGACATTCCGTTGATTTGGCTGCCAGTTTCCCCCAAAACCTTTTACCTGATAACGAGACAATTAAAAAATATGTTTCATAAAATAAGTATAGGTTCGCCCTAACCATTATATAAAATTTAAATAAAATCTATAAAAGGTATCAAATTTTATTCGGGAAGTAAAAAAAATTATATTTTGCATAACTATTTGATATTAATTTGAATTTGTTAGAGCATAACTATTTCAGATTATTTTTGATTAGGTATGTAATTTATTTACATACCAATGTATAGATTCCATCATTAACTTGATCCCATATGTATTCATTGGGATTGAGGTAGCGCCATGCAGATTTTGCTACAATAATCTCTCCAGGAAGTGCTTTCTTTTCGGCAGATTTTACATCTAATATAGGTTGACCAACACAAACATAATGTGACATTTTAGCATCACCTATTATCGAAAAAATCACAAATCCAGCTGATATAGCGAGTTTAACTGTAACAAAATTATGTCATTCGGTAATTATAAGTGTAAATTATTTAGTTTATAGGCAATAGGTACTAACGAATTTAAAATCATCATTTTAGTTAACTACAGTATATGAATGGCAATTTAAAAAAATAAAGTGTATGTACCTATGAAAATATTATTAAAGTTCTGCTTCCTTTTTTCAATTACTATTTATAGGTAAAGAGTTTGCATTATGAAATTATCGTTGAACTTTACTTGTTACAAAAGTGATCTTAATAAAACAATAAACTTACTTCTAAGGTATATGCCAACATCAGTTTTATAACTTCCAAGTGATTTTTGTATCATAATTGCTGAATCTAAAGCTTCATGCACTATATCTTGCATTGAACCGTCGGTTGCACATTTCCACATTGCAAGAAAAGCATCACCAGAGAACTTTAAAACATCACCATTGTGAGAAATTATTTCTTGTACCATAGATCCAATGTAATTATTTAACACTTGAGTTAACCTCGAAGAACCACCTTTTCCTGGTTTGTTATACATTTTACAAAGATCGGTAAATCCTTAAAACATAACATATTATAAAATAAGATATCTATATAAATAGTACTAGAATAGAAGAAAAAACAATGCCAGTACAAATTTGCTCGAATTATCCCTCTACGATGTTCAGAGCGCTTTTAAATGTTTTTCCAAGTTTTGATATTCTTCGTATATTTGAATAAAGCAAAAATAGACATATTTAATAGTAGGTAGGTACCTTATTCATTGGTAATTTTTTTTTTATTAGCATTGAACAATTTAGATTTTCTTCGAAACACAATATTTACAGGATTTAACGTTTATGTCCATTGTTGGAAAATAAATGTTTAAAAATTTAAAAATAAAAAGTCCCATATATCTATGGGACATCTGCATTTATTTATTAAAATTGTACAATTAAAAAAGGAAAAGAAATAAATGGTAAATGGCTATAGCTCATATTATTAATGTATTTTTAAAAATTCTCCAATAAATTGATATAGTCGTAAGTACATAAATAAAAAGAAAAAAGCGAGGATTCAAGATTATAAATTATGTTACAATTTTCGTATTGAATATTACTTTTAAGTATCTATAGATCTAACCGGCCATAATGGCCAGTTTAAACAAAAATGCAAAATTCCCTCCTAATATATTATAAAAAAAAAACACCAATAATATTAATTTATCATCTTTTGAAGAAAGATAAATAAAACAGGCATACCTATTGTAGATATCAATAATTACCAGAAACATCGCCAAAGAGAAGACAGACATTATAAGGTCGCTTTTTATAATTATCTACACCATAAATAATTTCATCAGGAACGAAAGATGCTAAAACCTTTGTGGTGTAATCATCTGATAATGGCACGAGACTCTTCTTAATAGTTCTTTGGTGGCTTGTCGATGAATATATGTGGTTGGTTGCTGCTTGATTCGGTCGTTTTTGTTGTTGTAATATCGAATCTTCTTTTTTGGCATTAATTCGCATGGCATTAATATATTCTTCTTCAGTATTATGTTCGTTTACTATGAAATATATTGTGGGACCATTTCCTTTAAAAATACTATAAATATAATGTTTACTTACCTTCATTTATCATTCTAAAATTATGTTAATACTCTAGGTAAATTACTGTTTGATAGTTAATTTATTTTAAAATTTGTTTTAGAAATTATATTTTTACAGAATACTAGATATTTAATTTACTAGTTATGTAAAATCATATTAGATTTCATTGCAGGAACACGGGGGCCTTTCTTTTCTTTTCGGGGATCATTAATTATGTTTACTGAGTCATATATTTTCGGATTATCAGGTGTATTTTGTATCTTTTATAATCACATGTGCTATAATTATCTAAACTAATATAAGTTAGTACATGTAGTGTTGTATATTGTTATTACTACTTATATGATATTTATTTGATTGTCTAGTAGCTCTTAAGATTTACGTTCCAAATACATATTATTCAGATATATTTATGTAGATTTTTTAACATATAGTTAGTAAAATATCCTTTTCTTCCTAAAGAAAAAAACTTTATATACAGATTTGTTTCTCATTCTAACAATAAGTGAAGTTTACGTAAAGCGAGGTCATATTAAGTCTAGCTTTAAATAGCAAAAGAAAGAAAGGTAATTAAAGCAATTTTTAATTACGAGAAAATCTTAAAGATGTTTATTTATTTGAACCTTTATTTTTGATTTACCCTGTAGGTAACTTTGAAATTTTAATTGTTTAATACAATTGTTTAAATACAAGTAAATTCTGGCCGTTTTATTATTAGAGCTCTTGAGAAATTATTTTTATAATATGTATTTATTAAAGTAAATAATTATAATAAAATGCGAAATTGTTTAAATTAACGATAAATTTAATATAAAAAAATACAATATAAATACAAAGGTATGCTAATAAAATTATCAGACACGATAAGAGTGTAAACAAACATTTATAATTGTTTATTGATATTATGATTTATCAAAGTTTTGAATTTTATTTTAGGCAGTGGAACGTAAACAAAGCGCAGTCGCGACGTATAATAGGAAACGTCACTTGGGTCAGCTGTTTTGTCATATTCATTACAAAGGCATTTCGTTCTCAGCTGTTAAAAGATTTTAGTTGGCCTTGTGTATTTTGGTTGTGACGCAAACAACAAAAACATGTCAGAAAGCGAACAAGCCACGTCCAGCAGTGAATTGCCTCCGGAACCATCTGAAACTGTCGAGATTATCGACCAGTTTTCAGAACCAGAGGCTAAAAAACGAAAAATTTCAACTTCCACCAAAAACTCCGATTCAAAAAGTGCAGACAAGTTGGAGCAACGTCTGGGAGGAATTTTATGCTGCGCAGTTTGTTTGGATTTACCTAAAGCCGCCGTGTATCAGGTAAGTTTCAATATGCTAAATTCAATGCAATTTATAGCTTATATTCGCTAATTTTCTAAATCGAAGTTTGGGTTAAGCTTGTCAATTTACGATTATATAATAACTTAAGAATTTCTTTGTTCTTTGACACTGCAGTGCGTCGCAGCACTCGTATTGATTATTTTCAGCTGTAGCTAAAAATATTTACCACCTTATTAAGCCTTTTGTACGTATTTTTCTTATATTAATTTGTTTCTATTTTAAAAATACCTACAGTAGGTATATTACGTTAAAAACGTTAAATTTGCTCAAGTTGACAGTCGCGTCATCGTTAAGAGTGTGCATTTATTTTTATTAACTAAATCGTCAATGACGTATAATATTCTGAAATTTATTCTTATTTAGGTGTATAATAATAAAAGCAAAATCAACTTGTACTCTAATATTAAAAGAGTTCACCTATGACCTAAATTATACTTAATAAAAAAAAATGTTTACTTATTGCGGATCAACATTATTGACTACTATTGTTTTAATTTGTTATTAAATGCAGTGCACTTATAACTTAATTCACAAAACATCTGTGTTTCTCTTTTATTTTTGTCATACAAGGAGATACGGATGTTGTTTCTCAATTCACTTTTGTTTATTTATTGCCTTATTCACAACAATATGGTGTTTATGTTATATTTAACTATGTACCTACACATATCGGGTGTATTTTATTATATTAATACATCTTTTATAATCACATGTGATATAATTATCTAAACTAATATAATTTAGTACATGTAGTATTGTATATTGTTGACTACAATGTTATTACTACTTATATGATATTTATTTTATTGTCTAGTAGCTCTTAGGATTTACGTTCCAAATATTATTCAGATATATTTATATAGATTTTTCAAAAGAAATTGAAAATAAACGTATAAACCTAATATATTTAGTAATTATTCGTTATATAGTTAGTAAAATATCCTTTCCTTCCTAAAAAAAACAAACTTTTTTATATACAGACATGTTTCTCATTCTAATAATAAGTGAAGTTTACGTAAAGTGAGGTCATATTAAGTTACTTTTATTGAAAAAAAAATTTAATCCCTCAATAAATGACCAAAACGTTGCTCTTAATGAAAGTGCTCTTTAAAATGTTTTCCAGACTGTTAATTAAAATTCATTTTTTCTTATCGATCATGTTAAAAATATATTTGCAATTCTTATACTATTCGAACTTATTGGAACTAAATAAATAAAAAAAGGTAGGTGCCAATGAAATCTTTTGATACATAAGATCAGGACGAGAGCTGTAAGCAGGTAACTATAGGTAAAATTTTGTTTTGATTTATTTTCTATTGCCTTTTTCAAGTATTGATATATTTATTTATGTTAGTTCCAGGGTAGAAAAGAAGACTGGTGAGTAAGTGCAACATGCTAGTTTTAAGATCAAATAAGTTTAAACGTTATCAAGAATAATGATACTTTTTTTTAATTAATTTATAAACAATTATTATTAATATGCGAGGCTAGAGTTCATTATTCTTAGATAACTAAGTATTTTATCAGTTCCATTCTATTCCTTGTCAACCTCCACTTATCAGATAAGCCATTATGTTAAAATAAGATGTCATTTACCTCTTACAGATCTCCAAATTTAGGTATTGCAGTTCATAAAACAATCTACGTCATTTACGTCATAAAATTTTTTCAGAAACGATATTCTTTTTCAGGTTGTCTTACATAAATTTGTTTTACACATTTCATATTAAATATTTTTAATTAAGCATGTAGTAGAAAAATATTAAAAAAGAGAAACAAATCAATTATATGTATATATTACAGTGTAGCAATGGGCACCTCATGTGTGCTGGATGCTTCACTCATGTACTAGCCGATGCTCGCCTGCGTGACGAATTGGCCACTTGTCCTAATTGTCGTGTCGAAATTAGTAAAGCGTCTGCCACACGCAACCTCGCTGTCGAAAATGCAGTTTCTGAGCTACCGTCAGAATGCCAATTTTGCAATAAAGAATTTCCACGTAATGCTCTCGAAAGACATGAAGAATTCACATGCGAAGAAAGGTAAAATTCTATTAAAATTATTTCCTGGTTTATTATTGTTTTTATAAAAATTATGATTTGTTATTGCCATTAAAAATGTAATGTAGAATTTATGTTGGCAGAATATCCGGATGCAAGTATAGCAGAATTGGATGCCCTTGGCGCGGTCCCATGCACGAGAGCAAACAACACGAATTCGAGTGTGGACATCCTCATCGAAGCGGAGCTGAAATAATGGATGCCCTACAAGTTATTGACCAGCAAAGCGCAAACGAAAGAAAACTGTTTGATTCTATATTTGATTTGCTTGGGTATGAAAAAATTACATTTAATGGTTAGTCGTATGCTGGTGTATTTCAGGTTTTTACAAATTACCTTGTTGTAGATCTTCAACTAAAACCATATCGTACAGATGAATTTGTTCATCGATTATTTTATGAAACTTCACGTTTTTCGGCATTTAATCATCAATTTGTAGTAAAAGCACGCATCAATAATATGCAGAAAGACCCTACACAAAGTTCTGAACGAGAAATGACTTATCAAGTATGGTTATTATTTTTAAATTGTATGCGTATTAAAAACTAGATCATATTTTAGTTAATACTGAAAACAAAAATTACTGTACCTATAAGTATGCACTTTGTTATACTTAGTGGACCTTTTGGGGATATGAAGGTGCAACCGAGAATACACAAATTTGACTTCACCGAACATGAAACTGAAAGTCCTTATGTATCTCTCGCATTAGCAGATACGGCCGAGTGTAATCGATTACTTGCTTCAAAACAATTAATTTCAGGTTAGTTAAATATCGATAATTTTTATTTTAATAAAACGCCTTTCTTTGATTAAGAAATTTTTGAATTTACTAAATGATAAATATAGATAAGGCACTAATTTCAATGTCTTAAACCAGTTTTGGATTTTGTATGACTCAATCCCACGATGTTATGTGCTTGTTTGTATAATTTTTATGTTGTTTTCAGTCCTCGATTAGTAATTTTTAAATATATTATTATAAATTGTAGCACTAGACGCTTCATGGTAATCGTAGCACTGTTATTGTCAACTTATGCGACATTAATTTAAATACTTTCATATTTGAGAATTGTATATATCCTAAATACGTTTCAGTATCGTAGTTTCCTCCACAATAATTTAGTATACCTATTCATATTTTAATTGTGTCGAAAAATTAAATTTATTTAGTAAGTATATTCTTGAAAATATTTACCATTATTATTTGTTTTAGCTGAAATAATTTATTTTCTGTTTTAGGATAATACTTTTCATGTCCTCAAAGTAAGCAACACATATTGCATAAACTGTCTATTTTCTAAACAAAATAAATGTCATTGATGGAATTACTTTTCCTTTAATCGTTTTAGCGTACTATTATTGAGGGTTTTAATTTTGTAAGTATATTTGGAAATAGTAGATGAATAATTTGATTCTCCGAATTATTTACAAGTAGATCTCTATTTTTATTTCTACTGAGAGTTTTTATATTTATTTAAAATTACATAAAAAGTATAATTTTTTTATAAATAAGTAATTTATGTAAAATGTTTGTCTAACAATACTATTTATATTTTATTTAAGAAATGTTCTGAATTCTTGACATTAATCTGTAAATGGTAGCTTTTAATTCTTGTGACTTTTGTGACTTTCATTAAAGCATGTGTAAAGCTAAAAGAAGCAGAATCAACGTGTACAATTAAACTAGTATTATTATATAATTTTGTATTTATATGTTGACTCGTTTAAGTGTTGGATTTTTCAGTGCAACATGTAAAGATATACAAATTTTAAGTTATAGGCCTTTAAATGTATAATCTCCATTTTCTACAATATTCAAGAATTGTTGGTCTTAATAATACATAAGCAGGAGAGACTCATAGCATAATCGTCGTGGTTACTGCAAAAGGTCGTATATCATTGACGTATAACTTTACAGGATGGACAATATGGATTTTTATTTAATTGTCATAAATTAAACACACCATGCATAAATTGTTGAACTGGTAAATAAACTATTTAAAAATGTATAAAAACAAAATTTGACTATATTTACACAATATAAAAGATAAGGTGCGAGACATGGTACATAATAAAAGCCATTTTGGTTATAACTGAATTTTTACAATGATGTACAACCTTTTGCAGTAACCACAGCGAATTATGGGATATTTCGTAACGTGTATTACATATAAAAAAACTCATTTCAAATGGATCATTACATTCAAATCTCTATTTTTTTTCAATGGGTAAAATTTGTAAATGGTGCTTAATATAATATCTATTAATTAATACTTAGCACAAATGTTTAAAATGTATTTTAACACATATGCCACTAACGTCCAACTGCACCTTTTAAACTTAAAATTTAAGTGTAACTTGTAATATAAATTGTCCATGAAAATACAATGGTATCGACAAGGAAAATTAGGCAGTTAAACTACACTTAGGGCCGATCTTTCCATCTCCTGATAAATTTATCTGACAGATATTTACCATAAAATCGTTTGTATGAGCAATTAAATAGTAAATCCATAGTAAATATCTGTCAGATAGATTTATCAGGAGATGGAAAGATCGGTCCTTAAATTTTAAGCTTAAGTGTAAAAGCAGTTGGACGTAAAAGAAAGAAAACAATTTTATGCATACTTTTCGTAAAGGTTAATGTGAATTTATTATAATTTATTGAATTTGTTAATCAATAATTGGTTAATGAGTAGATAATCAGTTTTTCAATTAAATTTTAACCAAAGACCACATATTTTCTGTGGTTATCATCTTTACTACAGGTGTACAGTTTAAAATAGAATTGAAAAAAATGTCTTAGGAGTCTATTCTGTAACAAATATATTATTTTTAAAGGCATGTTAAAATACTAATTGTTATGTTTTTGGTTAGCTATTAGTCAAACTTGGTTATCTCACAATAGTAAATCTTTATCGATTAATAAGGTACTGCCATGAGCTGAGCGTTAGGCGTTTAGAGCCAAAGTGCTTGTCTCTAATGCTACTTCCCAACTCTTACTGTTAAAGATGAGCATACACTATGTTGGGGCGCAGCGGGTTGCATCGCAGTACAAAATGCGCACTTAGTATACTATGGAATGCCAGGTTGCAGCACATTGACAGATTTTTTTAACCAAAAAACACTGTATGACAATCAAATATGTAGATACTTATGTACATGATAAGTATTTACAGCTTACATACCAATATGTGTACCCATATCATATGTGTCACCCTCACCTGGGTACACCACAATAACAAATCTCAATTCAGGTTTTCGTATGTTTCCATGGTGATAACATGTTAACAGGACGTTAAAATTATCAGATTTTACAGAATATACCTTATCCAAGCAGCCTGGCGATTCACGTCATCAATAAAAAGTTACTAGATTGTTTAGTTATAATTTGGTTTAAAGTTTGAAAAGTGACATATTCTATCAATGCACATATGATGGTATAAAGGAAGACTATAATTTATTAGAATTAAAAATACAAGGTACGAGGTGACAGCACTACGTGAAACGTCATCATCTAGTAACCTTTTATTGATGACATGAATCGCCAGGACGTTTGAATAGGCCATAGACTCTTTAAACTGTAATAATGCGTTCTAAATTATTTATATATGACATCTGAAATTAAAATTAGGTTTCACACAAAAAATAAATTTTTTATTTGTATTTACTTTATACATTTATTTTTCTCGGTAGTATTGTGTATATTACAAAATAATCTATTTTTACCTTAAATACAGATATTTTTTAAATAAGTTAATCTCAAAATAAATCATATTTTGGTTTCTTGTATTGTATTTAAATATTATTTTGCTATTTACGTGCACAGTGTGAATTGACTTGAAGCTACGGTCAAACATTTTTCACGATTTATACATTTCAATTAGTTTGTTAGACTTTTCACAATACACTGGCTACAATTTTATGTCCATTGAACAAAAAAAAAATAAAGATTAATATTGAATGATCATCTAAATGTCGATGAAACCGAAAAGAGATAATTTATTATTTGATATGTTGTATTCAATAGCATCTTCAAGATTAACTGATTTATTTACCTTTAAAGAATAATTTATTTATATTCATAGTTTATATATTATGTGTGCAATTTCATAAGCAAGAGGTATTTTTTTAATTGTTTTATTTATTTCATTATTTTAAAACATTATATAGGGTAAATATTTATCCAGTAAGTACACAAAAAACATGTTAGTTTACTATTATTAATATCAGTATACTACAATTAATCGTAAATGCTCATTAAAGTGGTCTATTTATTAGGCAATACTGAAGTAACTGGATAGTAATATGTGATTGCTTTGAAATTGCTAGGAGATTTTGTTGCTCTTCCAGCTTCCCATTCATTAGGCAACATAAACAATTTCGGTTGACAACCACAACAAATACGACAAGTTTGCCTACTTGTTTACAAGTAGGTTTGTGACAAGTTTACTTGGAAAATTTTATTGAAAGCAACAAGTTTGCTCGATCTTATTGTTTTAGCATCGTCTAGTGAATGGGGTGTCTTAAATATACCACTTTAAAATGGTTTTTTAAAGATATTCATCAAAATACAAACTTATCCGTATGATGGTACCGATCTATTTTTATTAGCTAGATTTATTAAATTAATATTTCAAATGTTTATCTAAAGCAAATAAATTATGTACTAAATAACACTTGTATGCAATTATCTTCATATGTGATTTAATCAAAACCTGCAGCTATAACTAGAACCATATTATAGTTAAGTTTAAAAAATGTCATTTTAATTTAATATTTTTCGTTGCCACTTTGTATATGATAGTATAAGTTTGTAATTTGTAGAATTTGTGTTTATTTTTGGCCATACTTATATTTTACTTTCATATTATAAGTGTATTTACAAAAAAAATTTAAAAATATAAAATTTATTAAACGAGATTTTTAATTCCTATATTAATATAGTTTATTGACAATTAAGAGCCATATTCACAAACGGCAATTAAATTTAGTAGTTACCTATTAAACTACACATATGTAAATGTTTTATGAAAACGATTTCATAAAAATAAAACGATTTATATTCATTATCTACTTTCAAAATTTGGTTTGCGTAAAATAGGTATGAATGAATTTTAGTAGAAATTGAATGAATTGTAAATTATTTAATTCTTATAAATATAAAGTAGGTATAGTCATATATTATAAGAATTGTAGTTCTGTATTTTATAAGTTGAAGCTCGATTATCTGCGATCTTTTTATTAATTTTGTAATTATTTCATTATCCGTGTTTTTCGATTATTCGACTTACCACCCCCTCCATTAGCATGGATAAATAATCAATGGTCTACTGCGCGTTAAAGGTCATATGTATATACCTACATATTTATCTATATGTTTATAATAAAAAACAATACATTTTACCTTTAAAAAAATTAAAATTTATGTATTTATACTGATTATGGACATTTACATATTAAAATGTAAGGTTAGGAATTGAAATATATTGATAGAGTATAAAATTTTATAATTTATGTTTATTCGATTATAGCAATTTACTAAAAGAAAAATAAGATCGTTACGTTATTACCAGATGATCTGAATGTGCTTAATAAATAATTGCCAGCTTATTTAGCTTTTTACGCTACGTGTGATAATACTAATCACACCGATATCATCAATTCAATTATTGGGGATACCACACCACATTTTAGTCTTCATATACGTGCTTTTATTATAGGCACGTTTTAACGGCAATGTGAGTATTTGTTTTACAATGACAATTCTCTAAATTTATAATTATTGCTGACAGTTTTCAGTATTTCTCATCTTCCAAAATTGATAACGAAAAGAACGGGGCCACCCGTTCTTGTGCTCAAGCACAGTGAAAGAAAACATTAAGGATAACTAACTGGTCTATTACAGTTATTGGTCTCTGATAAAATGTTTTGTATATAATAAGGGTACGACAATGCGAGTTGTTTTTACTGGAAGATGAATTATCTTTAAATGTTAGTTTTTGTGATTTTGCTCGATAATCAACATATATAAATTAATATATTTGTAATTTTAGTGTCAATTATTATGAACCATTGAGTTTTTCGCTTTTGCACTGTATGTGTTATTAATAGTCAATTTGTAATGGAAAAACGAGGCAAGAATTTCACAAATTTTGAAAAAAATTTATTAATCGATTTGGTGCTTGAAAAAACAAGTATAATTGAAAATAAATGCGGATGGACCTACATTACAAAAAAAACAAAGAGCATGGGAAGAAATAACTTCGGCCTACAATGATAGCCAGCAAAGTGGTGATAGAAATATAAAACAATTAAAGGAATTATATTATGTTTTGAAAAAGAAAGCTAGAAGGAACTTAAGTAGTGCCAAGGTAAAAATCATAATACGTGGCATTATTTTAATAATATAGTAATCAACTAATGAATATATAATTGTAGGTTGAATGTTATAAACCTCCATATGTATCAAAATATGCAGACATCACCGAAAAACTAGCAGCTGTGATAAAAGATCAATTTGATTCAAATATAAACCAATACGACAATAACACTCTTATGTACCTAGATAATTCTGGTAAGTTATTAACATAAATATAACATTACACATATATCATAAGACATTAATCTTCAGCCTTCCAGGAATAATGAACCTTGTTTCTCTAATGTTCAGTTTCTTGTCTTGGAGGTGCTTAATTATTTCTTCTATAGTTTCAAGAATCATTAACTTATGCATTTTAGCCAACTTGTTTTCATTAATCCTATTTAATTATTATTTTCCATTTTTTTTATTTTCCCCATTTTCTTATTATTTAATATTTACCAAATAAAGAATCATCGACACACAAGTTTGTATAGGTTTCGCATATTAAATGGTATATCGATCAGGAAGTAGATATATTATATTTCTATTACTTTATAGTAAAATGAATACGTGTGTACTAAATTTAAGATAATTCAAATAATGTTAAATGATGTTAATGTTAATGATAATGTTTAATTTCTATTTCTATGATCACCTATATTTTTAATAGAAAATTTTCAAAGCGATCCAGGGACATCTTCAGAAAACACATCGATTACCATACCTGCTATCGAAATGGGTAAGAAAATAAACGATTTCTATTAAATGATCATCACGTTTTAATTTCAGGCACTCCAAGTTCCTTCAATTCATTATCAAGTAGTTCTAGAAAAAGGAAAAAAACTTCTTTCAATGAAATTATCACCTCTATTACTAATAGGAAAAAAAAGAAAAATGAAATGTTGGAAGCTCGGTTACTACAAATTAATGAAATGTTTGAAAAAAGAAATAGCATTAGTGATTTAGATCTAGAAATCAAACAAAAAGAAAAACATCATAAAGAATATATATTTGAAATTGATAAGAAAATTAAAGAAAACGAATTACAATGTTCCGATATTAATGTAGAAATTAAAAAATTACAGTTGAAATTATTAGAATTAGAGTATAAAAAGCAAATAGTGTGATTATTTTTCTTTAAATATTAGTTTTGGTATTGAATAATGCATGTATATTTATGGTAAATGTATGTAATACAACCATTAATGGTAATTTTAAAGAGTTACAAGAAGAATCCCAATGAAATCATGAAAATAGTCGATTGTTATTAACAACAAGCAATATTAAAGTTGAGGATTTATATAAGTTCCCAAAGATGAACAAGATAAGAATATTTTTATTAAAATACAATTCCTGGCATTTCCATTTAAGATTATCCAAAAATTGTTTCAACAATGTTTTGAAATGATCGGATGATTAAAATATAATTATTTTAAATTGTTTGCTTATTTATATGTTGCTTACATATTTTCAGGCTTCTGAATATGAAAAAGATCAATCTTTATTTTTAGTGTTTTAATACTTGATAGTTCAAATTGTTACATAGTAAATGCTGTACATCAGAAATGATATCTCAAAACCCATTAATACTAGGATACTGGGTATTTTTTTAATATTAGCAGTACATATTTACTAGGCATTTCAGTGATAATGATGTCTTAAAATTATCAAAAATAGAAATTGATACTTTTAACGTTCAGCTCCAGATTTAAAGAGAAAAATTATCTTAAAAACTCTACATACACTATGACAATACTACTTTGGAAAGTATTTTGTTTTATTAAGTTCCAGTTTTTGTAATTAAATGTAATCGACATTTGACCACGTTTTTGGATAACATGAATAAATGTAATAAAATGATTAATCCATAACTAATTAGCTGCAAAATATATACTTTAAATAGAAATGGCCATATGAGGTATAATTGACATGACAAGTTTTTACATGCTTTATGTGCACATCAGTATTTGCAGATAGAGTTAATTTGCAATAGTTTGTTAAATTACATATATACGTTTTAACTGATATAAATTCTTTTTACACCTACAATTGTTTTTAAGAAAGGAAAACATGGTTTAATGAATTTGCTACCTATTTAAATTTCATTTTCATTTCTGAATACTTACAATCAAACTTGAAAATACGCTAAAGTTTCCACAAATTCAGTGTTCCATTTTCTCCACCCGTTACAAGCATATTGTACTAAAAACAAAATGATTATATCTACATTTTGAGGTTTTGGAAGTGACTTACATATTGATTAAACCAACTACTACGTATTCTTTGTTTGTTTTCTTTTAATCTGTATATTTGTCGTAGTTTGTCATTATCGACATAAATACCTCCAACACATTCTCCATTGTTCCAATTCGAGCCAGCAAGTATAAACATTTCATCGTTAATACATTTATGTGCAGCAACTATATAACAATATTCTGCCGTTTTTCTCTAAAATTAAATACGGTTAAATATATATTTCTATTTAAAAATTAAACTTACATTTATAGCCTTTGTGATGTCTGATCGACTGAAGTGAGCATAAGGTTCAACATCCTCAGTTTTCCACAGCTGAACATCTACAGTATGAGTTATGCACGAAAGGCAATCCTTGTTTTTATTTCTATACCATAACAATCGTTCTACAGATGATTCGGTATTTAGTGAATCTATTAAAGCATCATCTTCTGTAGTTTGCTTTACATCATAGATATTTATTAAACCATCGGTCGAGCCAGAAGCTAATCTATCTACTTCAGTAGGGTGAAATTTGATCTGTAAATAGAACTTTAAATTAAAAATACCGATAGGTTAATGTATAATTACTTGAGTTATATCATCTGTATGAGACTCCCAATATCCACCTAATAAGTCGGTTTTTCGTACATCCCAGAATAAAACAAAAACTTCACCTTCATATAATTCTGTGCCAGCAGCTAATAATCTGTTATTTGGTGAAACATCAAAACATATAATTGGTCTAGTATTTACAGATCCATTTGCTGAAATATCTGAAATTATTTTGTATTAGTGTTTTTATTAAGATTTTTTTTACTATAATTGGATTTGGTTACCAAGTTGAATTAAAATTCGATATAATTTTAAAATTGTAAGGACTCATCACAAATACAAGAACAAACAACAGGCGGCAGCCCAGTTGAGTTAAGATTCTTCCATTAATTATTTTATTGACCTATTCTAGTTTTTACATTATTAATGTAAAAAGAATTCACTGACAATATTGTCACAAGTGGTGGCTAACGTAGAGCTGTTTTATTTCCATACTTCTAACTCACAATCAGTATCTACATACATACCATTAAATTCTGCCACTGCTTGTTTTGCAGATCGTAAATCCCATAATTTTAAACCACCTTTTTCACAACCTATATATATTAAATTGTTGTTTTCGTAACTAAACTGAACTCCAACAATAGTGTTTGGAAGATCAATTGTTTCTAATTTTGCTAATCGATTATCGTCAAAATGATAAATTTCACAAACATTATTTGATGTTCCAATTGCTAAGTTAAAGTTTTTGTCCCTAAAAATTATAATTACCTTTCATAAGCAATATACTGAATTACTATACATACTTACGCGGTTCCTGATATATGTAAAATATACTGTTCATCATCATCGGGTAAAATCTTATTTTCAGCGAGTAATTGTGATTTCGTGTTGGAGTTGCTTTGATCATTATCATAATCAAAATCGAAATCTTCTAAGGATAATTCTTTATCGATAGTCGAAATTTTTAGTTTCTCCATGTTAAAATGTTGAATTAAAAAAATTAAAACTATATACTAATTTAATTTAATAATCTAAATATTCTTTTTAAACAAGTTTGAGGAACCAATTACGTTCTTTAGTATTATAATTATTTAAATAAAGAAAAATGAATTTTAAAACTATTATAACCTAAAAATAAAAGAAATAACACGTTACACATTTCACTTTATCCAATTTTACAATGGTGACAACATTGCAGTTAAAAATATTCTACTTTTAAAATGTTTAACAACTCTACGAATCACCCTGTATATTTCAAATTTAAAAGTTTTTCGATAAATATGACAACAACCTTATATAAATGTATATTTTCCTGACAAGTGTTTTAAACTTAAATAATTTCATTAAAACTACTTGGATAAATTAACGAACAGGAACAAATAATAAACGAAATAGAAAATCACTAAAATACAGGCAAGTACATTTTTAATCGGAGTTTTCCAAAATAATAATTAACATAACCTCTAATATTTCTATTTCAACAAATAGTTAATATCAAGAATATATCGCTATTAGTAATTACGGCATGAATATATGGAAAAATAAGCACAATTTCCAAAGTTATACTCTTTAACTTTATACTATGTCACAAAGTATGGCATTAGCGTCCTTAACGGCTACTTACACCGATTCAGAAGGTGAAGAAGAGGGCAATGAAAATGTGGAACATCAAGGTACCGTAACTTTAAATGCAACACCTTCGGGGTCTCCAGAAAATAAATCGACTCCTCCGTCTCGTCCATTAACACCGCTTACCTCCAAGATAACTACAAAAGTAGCGACCTTGGTCTCGTATCATGATGATACTGTTGTATCAGATGATGAAGGGGAGGTTGACGATTCTGGAGAGAATAAAACAATTGTAAATATAGTTGATAAAGAAAGTACCATGCTGACTGAAATAGAATCTATAGATGATGATGGAATCCAGTTACCTCCTGAAGCTCCTGGTCATTGTTCTGCTGATTTGCAAGATAAAATTTTAAAATTACACGAAAAAATGCAAAATAACGCTTTGGATATGAATGCACTTATACAACAAAGAAAAGATTTTAGGAATCCTAGTATTTATGAAAAATTAATTCAATTTTGTGGAATTAATGAATTAGGTAATAAAAATATCTTGTAATTTACAAAATTATTATTAAATTTTCTAGGTACAAATTATCCTCCAGAAATTTACGATCCTCTTCGTTGGGGTAAAGAATCTTTCTACGAAGAATTAGCAAAAGTTCAAAAAGTAGAAATGGAAAAACGGGAAAAGGATAGGAAATCAAAGGTTGAAGTGGTGTCAGGAACAAAAAAACAGGACGATGATGCTAAAAAACGTAAAAGCAAATGGGATCAACCTGGTGGTAATAGTGCAACTTCACAAACTATAAAACCTGCAGGACTTGTACAACCATCTCTTACAAGTAGTGCAACTGGTACTAAAGGAACTGTTATTTCAGCCTTTGGATCGTTACCGAAAAAACCCAGACCATAAAAGTATCCATTACTTACGTAGTTTTAAGAAAACAGATATTATATAATTGTTTTTAAATATATTTCGGAAACACTATCTATGAAGGATATATTAAAATAATTGTGGCTAGAAAATATATTAAAGTAAATTAACTATGGCCTATCCAAACCTATGTGCAATTTAGGTCATCAACAAAAACTTACTAAATTGTTTATTTGTAATTCGTTTTAAAGTTTGGAAAGTGACATATTTTATAGATGATTTACCTGCGCACATATTAGATGGCATAAAGAAAGACTACAACTACGAGGTGACAGCACTGTGCGAAACGTCATCATCTAGTAGTAACCTTTTATTGGTGACGTGGATTGCATATAGGTTTGGACGAAGTGTACTTGCTCACAAATTATCTGACAAAAAAGTTGGGTGGATTTTATAAATCAGGAATTTATTTTCAAAATTTACCTAGAAAACAATGAAATGCCTCATTGAAAATCTTAGCAATTGTATTATGTTAATTTATAAAAGTGTATTTTTATTCTTACTTAGTTAGGATTAAATTGTTGGAAAATAAAGTTTGTTGAGTAAAATGTTACCTATTGAAGTTAGTAAAAGAGTTTTGAACAAATTAAGGTATTAGAGACTACCTTTATGCATTTGTTGGCATCTCGCTTTAAGAGTGCATTGCTTAAAAGTTAATTTGTTAAAAATTAAGTTGTAGGTGTGAAGTAGGCATAGCAGTTGGTGTTTAACACTAATTAAAAACGAAGTATTTACTTTCTTTATTTAAATTTTCAAACATTTATTTTATTGTGTTATGTAATATCTAACTTATTTATTTATTTAGCGCTTTTTAAATTTAGATGTCATCGAAAATATTTTTACATTCACATTTTTAATAATATCATTTATAAAGAATTACTTCAAAGGGATACACTCTTAATTTTACAATTAGAATAACATTTTTTAAAAGTGTCATCATCACGATTGTTTTTAAATTTGAATAAAAAAGTTGCTCTGTAAATGGTAATAATTTTTGAGCGTTTTATGTAAGTACACAATAAATGTGTTATGTAGATGATCTGTGATTTTGACCTTTTGTTATTCCCTAATTTCTTGTGTGTTTATTTGTCCTAAAAAAATCATAGGCGATTGTAAAGATTGTTTAAATATGTGATCAAGACATACGAAAAGGTTGGAGGTACTCTTCCAGGTATTTAAATCGAGTTTGAGTTTGTTTTCTCTCAAAATCAATAATCGATTACAATATTACATAACATACAATACTGATCTTATCAATATTTCTGTAGTTTTTGTACCATTGCCAGTAAAAATAAAGAAAGACAAAATGATGACCTAAACTTATATGTAATGTGCCTACGAGTAATCTACAATAATTGTTTAATAAATATGTAAGTAGGTACTAATGAAGAACCTAGCGTATTGGTTTTATACTTACAGACATACTTACTTCTATTTGATGAATTATTAAAATAGACGAATTATAGGAAACTCCCATGGAAATTTTTAAAAATCAATAATTTTCCAGTTAAGAATTGTTTAAATTTGAAAGTACTTATTTGTAATTTTGTTCGAAGTTTGGAAAATAACATATTCATTTCGATATAATTTACCTGCACACACGCATGGCAAAGGACTACAATTTATTAGTACTGTAAAAATACGAGGTGAGAGGCGACAGATTTGTGTGAAATGTCATCATCTAGTAACTTTTTATTGATGACATGCATTTTGGAACCTATCTTGGATACTGTATAGTTAAGGAATGGTTTCATCAAACGAGGGGATCTTTTAGTTATTATTAGATACTACTAATTCTTAAAAAACGATTTGATTTTGCGGTTTGATCTGCATGTGGTTGAAAAGTTTCACTTTAGTTTTAATTGTTCTACATCTAAAGTTTTCTTTATAAATGTGTTTATAAGTTAAAATTTTATGATTTAATTTCAATTTCTATTATACCACACCACTGCTTTTACCAGTGCGTAACCAACAAAAATTTGAAAGTTATTAATTGATATTCTTGTGTTTTATTTCAAGGATGGTTTTGTCGAGCAGTACATTATATATATTTTTGGTAATTAAGTACCTATAACTATATGCATTTTGTTTCTAACAATAAGTGTGTAGGCAGATTTTCAATTATTTACAATTATTTTACAATTAGAAAGTCAACTTTAAAAAATAGAATGTTATTGTAAGGCTTCCTCGTGATATTGTAGTTAAAACTACAATAAATAATTTTTAAAGCAATCCGCTTTGAATGTGTATTATTCTGTTGTTATGACAACAAAAATAATCTCGTAAATAGGGAAATGCTGACATCTGTCAGCTGCTTATCAAACTATCAACTACATCAATTTTTAGGGCTTGCGCAGTACCGTAGAAAGGAAAGCGAGTTTAGTAATGGCTGCCGGGGCTAGTTGTCGGAGTGCGATGGATCCGTCTTTTGAGACTCAAAATGGTGCAGTGGATCGGTTAAAAAGACTTTATCCGGCAGTGAATGAAGAAAAGACGCCCCTTCCGAGATCTTGGAGTGCAAAAGAAAAATACAACTACATCGGGTTGTCCCAGAATAATTTGCGTGTTCATTACAAAGGTAGGATTCGTTCAAGGTTTGTGTTAAGAATTAAAACGGGTCATCGTGTAGCGAATTTTTGTGTTTTGGCTATCTTTAACTGAATACTGCGTCGTTGTCTTTTTGCGTTTCGTGCGTTAGCCTTCAAAATACGTGTCATCGACCCTGGAAGATTCTAGCAAACTAAATTGCAAACAAAGAAATCAGCTGATCATGACATTGGGAGATTAGCAAACCACATCGACTTTGTTATACCTACCCTTTGCCTGAACTTTTACGTGGCTCATGTAAATCGAGATTTTATTATTTCCCTAGCGAAATTATAAATATTTACGCGAGTTTCTATTAAATTTCCGAAGTTCGGAATTGAAGGGATCTCATCTTCTTTAACGTTCTTTATGGTATGGTCCTATTTTTAGCAATTTATTAATTTGTTTTTAATGTATTTTTTATTATGGTAAATAATTTCGTAAAAGTAGGTACTCTCGCATTTAGATTTTGAAAACAATAGTAGAAGAACGGACAGGTAGATCTATCTACAGTTTTAATAGGAGGGTTGGTTAAAACATAATTTAGTAATTTTAAAACCTATTATATTGATTACATTATACTTACTTACTCTAAGGTATTTCAAAACTACCGTGGATTTGTTAATTCTAATCCGCTTTGTAATTCGTTTAGTTTACTCAATTAACGCAGCGACTAGTATTCAGATAATAATGATAGATTATTGTTTCGTTTATTATGTGGTAAATTTATAATTTCGTTGACGGTTTATAAAAATCGCAATTAATTAAATGTACGTACGTACGTCTATTATTCGTAATTTCGTTGATATTTGTTGTGTATGCAAATATTTTAAGTTGCTTACTTTTTTGCTTTTAACCATTATCGGTTATTCACGCGAAAACCACAATCATTAATGTTAATTGTTTACAAAAATACGTTCCGTAAACAGTTATTTCGTGTAGATTTGCAAGAAATTCGAAAATACGTAGGTACATATTTATTAAAGATTCCTACGCTCAGACTTAAATAACATCGAAACGCATTATGAAAGTAAACAAATCTTATGCTTATAATTATTAAAGGATGCGTAGTTCGATGGTATATTGTCATCTTTCGCATACGCGGTACTAATATGTTTAGTTAAAAATTTTGTAATGCGTCCACAAATATGTATTTAAGCGAATATCGTTGTGAAAAATTAGGGAGTGTAAATCTTCGTATAAAAATAAAAGTATTTATTTAATTTTTTAATATAAAATAAGTACCTTGTTACGTACTATATCAAATTTAAAAAAAATATTGCCTGTATTTAAATTCAATCGTTACTGTCCATCTCCTTAGAAACAATTGTTGCAACAATTGCTTCTTTAAAAATAACACGTGATTTAGTAACGACGAAATTTAATCACACCGTCTATGAATATGACCCGAGGTATTTTTAGAGAGTGGAATTAATTTTATATTTTTGAGTTATTCCATGTCAAATCGACACACTTTTAATAAAAATTTTACGTCACCATCTTATAATCAGATTTTGATCAAGTTTGGCACAGAGGTACACTTCGTCCAAACCTATATGCAATCCACCACGTCATCAATAAAAGGTTACTAGATGATGATGTTTCACACAATACTGTCATCTCGTACCTCGTATTTTGACAGTTCTAATAAATTCTAGTCTTTCTTTATACAATCTAATATGTGCGCAGGTAAATAAATCATCTATAGAATATGTCACTTTCCAAACTTTAAACCGAATTACAAATAAACAATTTAGTAACTTTTTGTTGATGACGTGATTGCATATAGGTTTGGATAGGCCATACTTTCTATATAGACTAAGAAAAATACAAAATTTTATTAAAACATATCAACCCATTTTGAAAATACTACTAACAATATGTATGTAAAGTTTATCAAAAAATTCTAAAAATCGAATCACCGACATATTTTTAAATTTCGTTGCAGCTCTCCTAATTAAGCTAACTTACGTAGGACAAGTGTCATTTTGTAGCATTTTTTCTAATCTTTCTTATGATATGCCACACGATAGGGATTATGGGGAAGTTTTTTTTGAAAATTTGAAAGTTTAATTATGAATTTTGAAAATAGTGCTTCTTCAAAACTTCAAAAAATTCTAGAAAGCAGTTCATACTAATGTTCAATGATTTACAAAGTTTAAAAGTGGGATAATAATGCCAATGGGTTCATTGCTAAAATAATGTAAAACAAAATCCCCTTTTCAACAAAGGGTATCCGGGAAATGGTGGATAATCTCCCTGGAGCGTATAAACCATGTCAGAATAACGCTACAAGTTCCTATAATTTTTTTCATACTGCGCTCCCCCGTTATATGCACCCCCAAATGTTGAAGAATCTAAATCAATTTTTTTAAATAACATTTTTATTTTTCGTTGGAATTTAATAATTTTTGGCATATCTACGTAATAAATGAAGGCCTTTAGAATTGCGTAATTGATCTTTCGATATTGCCCCAGGGGAGCCAGGGGTACACTACCTCTGACCTTTCTAATATCTAAATTTTTAAGGACATTTTAGTGTCCTTGAGGAGCGTCGTGGAAAAAAATATAGGAACTTGTGACATTATTGTGTTGTTGGTTATGCGCTCGAGAGATTTTCCACCATTTAAGGTCAAAGTACAACTGTTCGGGTTCAGGTTCATTATATAGAAAATCGCCATGTACTTACATACGGTCTCAGTCTATTTGCCAAAGTAATTTTTACGATAAAGTTAGAAAATTGCCGCATGACGAAAGTTGTATGCAAATTATTTCAAAATAAAATTTCAATTTTGAACACTGTATCTCTTAAACCAGCGACATTTGTGTAAGACATTGTCACATTTTACTGTCTAGTATTTCTACTTCCGAGATTGTCCATTCTTAATAAGAACCCATCCTGTATATTTTACAATTTGTAGCGTTCTAAATATTGCGAAAAAAATTATTAAGAAGCAAGCATAAATGTGGTTATTTGTTTACTTAATTAAACTCTTTGAAAGTAATCTAGTTTTAATACAAATCGTTGGGATCGAGACCTTAACGTTTGCCCTTTTATTGGTAATGCTGGCTACAGACGTAACTGTCTACTTGACAAGTATACATTAACACTTTTTTTTTTGTTCAAGTATACATGATTGCCATATAGCCGCCACACGTTATTCATGTCGAATACTCGAGCAGTATTCTCCTACAGTCGCTCATGTAACTTGAACAACAAAAGTGTTCATGTATACTTGTCAAGTAGACAGTTACGTCTGTAGCCAGCATAACAAACACCTGTACTAAACGGTGTTCTACAACAAGTTATTGTTAAATACGTCTAAATGAATAAGTAAATAAATGTGTAAACACTCGCAACAAATGTCATCGTAACGTTATAATGTATCAGTAATGCAGATATCACCATAAAGTACAACATTAATCAAATTCGTTGTATGTATGTACGTACGTCTATAAGCACCTCAATGTAATTACGACTTCTCTTTCCACTGCATACGATTATTTGTAGAACGTAGGTACGTGTTTATTTAAAAAAGATTTTCGTAGTTTTTTATCCTCGTCTTGATCGTGTCTTTGATATATCTTTACGATACGAATGTTTAAACTCCGTCGTTACTAACAATAAGTTCATACATTGATGTCGCAGAGATCAACTCTGGTGCAACGGACTTGTTTAATTTGAAAATATGTTCAATTACAATTTTCTACAAGGTATCTCTAGGAATTTGACGACTTATTATTTAACTCTTAACCGCTACGATATAGTCCCACAAACCACTTGCATTTTATTAATTACACTTTAATTATTTTAAAAACTTACCTACTTAAGTACCTATGTACTTTTTTTCTAATTTCTTGTATAATGTATTGTCTTATTGTTAGTAATAACGGACTTTTTAAAGTCATTTTCGTTTTATTACTACTATGAAATTTGCGGTATTTCGCTTATAGAATATATCATAAATAAGTACATATTTAAAGCAATACGTAGGTATCTATTCTTTGCATATTTTATTTCACGTAATCCGTAGTTGTATATATAAATACTTTACTATTTTACATGATTCCACACCCATACTACATCAATTTACTTCTCGGTTTTAATTATTAATTTGTCTTGTTTTTGATATAGGCAAATAGGTATTTGAATCGTTTTTACTCAAAGCAATTTCAAATGCCAGAACGTTTGCCACGATACCACGAATGCTACGACAAAATATCAAAGTGTTTATTTGAAGTTTTGAAAAACTCATATATTCAAACATCATTTTTGAAATGCTCATTTGAAAAACTTAATAAAAACATAAAAAACTCGCTAGCCTCGTTCTGCAAATTTTTATAGGCGTATCTTAAACATGCATTTTTCGCACTTACATATATAGAGTATCATAAATAGCTATTAATGTTACTCTAAATGTCCTTGATTGTCGTTATTCATTTTTAAACAACTTCAAATTTTCGAAACAATCTAATTCACTTATACCATTTAGGCACCTTTTCAAAATAGTATAACATGACATGATCATCATCGTCGTCATCTCCTAAAACTGAAATTTTAATACGTAACGTGCTTTCTGCAATTAAATGTACACATGTTCTACGCATGATGTAATTGTTAAATACTCGCACAGTGAATAGTTAGGTATATTTTTACTCAAAGAAAACAAAATATGGAAAATTCTACAATACATAATAATTATTTATTCAATTTTAGAAATTGAAATTTTAAATTTCTGCAGTGAAACAAAAGTAACTTTCCGCATCCTAAATTGAATAACCGATGGTTTTTATTTCTCATTTCATGATTAGTAATGTTCACCGAATAAAATGTTATATGAAGGTATTAATAAATTTTCTATAGGTATGTAGGTATTCGATATCCTTTTTTATCTGAGACATTGATTTTGATGTTAACATAGGTATTTCAAATTAAGATAGAAAGAAATGAAGATGTAACTTGCTACACAGGTCAGCTTCGCACATACAATTTGTCAACAAAACGGAACTATTTGTGGACATTACCGCAAGCCGCATTAGTTTGTGCAAAAAAGCATGCAAACAAAACGTTGTCAAAAAAACCTAGCGTGTGGACGACCCTTTAAATATTATCTTGCATTCTTTCCTTGACTCGAACTCACGGTCGTAATGTTGTCAAAGCACTTTATGCTGCTTATCAGCGATAAGTGTTCGGACTTGCGACCGTTTTGTTCGCGAGTTTTAGCATTAATTAGTTCCCGATCGGTGAATGATGGATAAAAATGTGGTTTTAATCTGTTCATATTATTACTAATAGACATTCAATAAGTGTTGTCGTTGTTATCGAAATGTAAACTTGCAAATTTGAACGATTCAAGTACTAGGTACTTGAATTTAAACGCTTCGAATATTCGGCGAGTCGCCATTTTTAAAATTTAATTGTTTTAAGGATTGTTGAAAATAATTCAATGCGTATAAGTACAATAGATGATTTAATTTGTATCTATTATTTTTATAATTTGGGTGCAGCTACAAGTGATAGCATAACTTAGATATTAAAATGATCGCAAATATTATTTAGGCACCTAATAATTGAACCTTTTTTTTGGAACCGTCTTTGTAATTTTTTATTTCGGCAAATATTGAAATGTGGTTTAGGTTAGGTTATCAGTAGAAGTTAGGCGTACCTACAACTATATTTTTTTAAATGCGAAATTTTAATAAACGAAAAAATATTACGAATTACATTATACACTTTATCCAAACTTATAAACAATTTACGAACATTAATAAAATGTTATTAGATGATGATGTTTTATACAGTGTTGTCACCTTGCACCTAGTATTTTTACAGTTCTAATAAATTGTAGTCTTTTATACCATCTAATATGTGCGCAAGTAAATCATCTATAGAATATGTCACTTTCCAAACTTTAAATCGAATTACAAATAAACAATCTAGTAACTTTTTATTGATGACGTCAATTGCGTATAGATTTGGATGGGCCGTATGTATAAAATATTTTAAAAAAGCACGTTGAAGTTAAGTATAAGGTGAATAGGTGAAGTGAAAATAGGTCATCGACATGTCCTCTTTGCTAATAAAATTGACGCCGACGAGTTGAAACGTTTATTGAATAATCGGAATTATAAAAATTAATCAGTATTAAGTATATACGTAAAATAGTATAAATAAATAAATAAATTGAACCGTTGCCATAATTTTTCATCATACAATTTTGATTCAGTCAAATCTGATATTCGTTTTACGTATTTTTGTTTTTGCTTAACACTTGAAATACCAATTTTGTTATACCTTACCAAATATCAACCGGGCAATATGGGCAATATCAATTGCATTGTCCACTGTTTTAACTTCTATCTGATTAGTTGTGTACAGAATGATTGAACATACATGTATGCATGACATGGTGTTCAAGTTATATCTCTTCAAACACATTTTTATTGATTGTACCTCCCCATAACGGACAGCTATGGGGTAGAACATATTGGTCGTTGCTGGGAGGTGTCCGCTAAATGGAGGGTTAACTAGGGCAAATGCTTAAGTTTGGGGAATAAGAAACTGTTCGTTGTCGAGAGGTGTCCGTTAATAGAGGTTTCACTGTATATGTATTAACAAGTTATTGCATACTAATAGGTAGGTACATGGTTGGACCTTTGAGGCCCCTGACGGTATTTTGAGCGTTAAACTTAACCTACAGTCTACGCAATAGGTACCTAAATACTAAAGTTGACTGATTAAAGTTCATTATATATAACCGAGACTCAAAATACCGACCCTAAGTCAACTTTGGTGCTCCCCAATTTCGGTATCCGGACAATTTAAGCAAAATTGGTTAGGCTCAAGTAAAAGTTAAAAAAATGTTACATCTTAAGTTTGGCTCTAACTCGCCACAATCGGTATCTTGAACGGATTAAAACTAATTGTAAAAACAGAACTTCTCTCGACAGTTGCTTGCTTATTTCATAAAATGGGCAGGTAGAGTGGTTACTTCGTGTAATGGGCAAAATATTGCTGATTACGTAAAATAAGCAATTTCACATAGGCATATGACGTAATATCGACGTAACATACAAGAAATATGTGGGCAAATTAGAATAATTCATAAATAAGTTCCGTTTACTTAACAAACTGAATTTTTATATTTCCTCTATTATTAAGTACAGCCTATTCTTACTTTTAGACGGTAATTTGTTAATTCCTTTCTCAAATAATTTTGGAAGTTTTGATGTATAGATAAAACGGTTTCTTTTGTAAATTAATCGACACTCAGCATCACACGATTTTTTCCATTTATACCGATAAATTTTGAAATGACTTAAACTTAACCTTACAATCGGAGAATAAAGAGGGCGAGATAAAACTGACCACAAAAACTTAACAATTATTTCTTGGATTATTCTGTAATGGTAAATGGTATGACGTTGTCGTGTAGAAAAATCACGTTATTATGATTGACATTTCCTTGTTTGAATTCGCACTAGGTATATCATGCGACGAAGATGCACTTTTAAATCGTTCATTTCAGGGATCAAATTCCACAATTCCACGATGATATTCAACAGTATTAAGTACTGATGTGTAAATGATACACTCTTATTTGCTTGTAATAAAGAAAATAATTAGATGCCGCTGGCAATACCTATCAGTTTCTCGGAAGAAGTAATTATGTGTAGTAGTACTTGCCTACATAATATGTATCTATTTATCTGTAGTGGAACATTTTTATGAATCAACTCAATAATAAACGTGTTAGCCGAAGTTTTAAGTCGTTTATTTAAAACTATTATAAAGAACAATTAAACTTATTTCAATGGGCACTTCCAAATAACGGATTTTTCAAATACCGGACACTTTAAATCCCCGGCATATTTCGTATCCACTATATAGGACGTGATAGTTTAAGCATTTCGCAGTAACGGACATTCTCAATAATGAATGCAATGAATCCAAATTTTCAAATTTTTTACCGGATCTGAACTTAGAAAACCACCTTTAGCATTTACAAACATCTAATGCACTTGGATAAACATCGTAAATGTTTTTGGTAGCAACTGTTACGTTACTACCCTTGTGAAACTTAAAAAGCATACAATTTCAGATATGTTCCTCTTATAGTATTTGACTGGCCATTTCACTCAAAATTGTAAAAAAAATTGAAGATTTAATTATTTATAAGTAAACAAGTCACATTAACCTTAAAATATCTTTGGTGCGACACAATGAGCTAATAAATGCTAAACAAATATTGATGTGCGCAGAAACGACATTACTTTCCGGTCCCCCTAATAGATAGGTATTGTTGAAAAATAAATAAAAAACAATTTAAAAAATGTTTTTCCTATCTACAATAAATTAGTGTAGCTGTTTTAAATACTGTGAGCTGCAATTTTTTAATAGCTATTTTAAAACATCAACCCATCGAGAAATGTCGAAGAACTTTTAAAGTTTTCACCAATTTAATTAATTTCTTAGAAACAACAAAATACACATTTAAAATTAATAGATGCAATTTGCACAGCAGTAATCGTGGAAGTTTATTTTGTTAAAGATAACAATACAATACAATTTTATTGTTACATACCAAGGAAACCATTATCTATAAATCATTTTTTAAATGTTACAATAATGCTCGAAGTTCGAGGAGCTTTAGTTACCTACTTAAAAACGAATACAATAAAAATGTAGCTATAGGTACGGTACCTACGTATGTGAATACGATACGATCCATATTTACCGGAAATTATTTCAGTGAAAGATATTTATAAAAAATAAAACGTTTTCCAGATATACTTTTATCAAAAATTGTGTTTATGCTTAAATATGTATAAGTACAGTAATTTTGCTTCTTTCGGAATTTTCCGGTGATAGTTCAATAAAAGTTTTCAAATACATACGGTAAAACCTCATTTACATTCACTTAAGAGACGTAACTTAGGTAAAAAGTTTAAGGAGCTGTAATGGTTGCCACGGATGCCAAGGTTGTGAACAGCTTGTTCACATGAAGATGTGAACAAGATTATAAACTTCCCTTAACGGACACTTACGATTTAAGGTTTTTCCAAATACAGTGAAACTGCTCAATACCGGACATTCGCGTGACCAAAAAAATGTCCTTTATTAAGAAGTGTCCGCTAATGGGAAATACATTACACACTATAAAATAATGCCGGGACTTTTAAAAGTGTCCGGCATTTAAAAAGTTCCGTTGTTTGGAGGAGTCCGTTAAGAAAAGTTTCACTTTATGTATTTTATTTTACAAAATAAAGTAGATACATAATAAAATATGTATTTACTAACTAAACACAAACTATAATTTATCGTAAAATATATCCTATAAATTTGTCAGTTGTGTTAAAATAATTATCATGTTGCTTTAGAAGTCGTCCACCTAACAAGTTATAAATATTGTTTATCAGTTGTTTATATGTGCATACATGAGGTACTGAATGTCATATACATGTGAAGTAAACATCATTATATTTTAGGTTATTAAAAATTCATTATACCTTTCGCAACTTGCAAAACCTTTTTAGTCAGTTGTTTGCAAACAATGGAATAAATATTGTACGTTAAAGTTAGTTAAGTAATAGTATTGTATTTTATATCTAGTTTTCTTGGCGCAAATTTTGATATTTTATTACCTCATATCTTGCCTCTTTCTTTAGTAGGTAAGTGTACACATAACTGGTGCAGATTCAATTAAAAATAAATAAGTTCTGTTTATTTCAAACTGTAACATATAAATCCATGAATTATATTTTTTGAAAATACCTTTTTACCTACTAAGCAAATACTATATCCCTGGGCAAATAGCTTTTTACATAATTATTAAGTTTCTAATTGACTACCTATGTAAATATCTAGTATTTAAGCAGGCAAATAGTAACTGCCCGAGTTCTTTTTAGGCAAATAGGCGCATAGTATTTGCCTAGTAAAAGATTTTCACATAAGTGAATGAAACAGTACAAACTTTATTTTGATATAGATAATCTAAATCTTAATTTAACTTTTATTAAAAAACAAATAAGGCTAAATTATCATACAGACATGCACTAATAAAATATCGACTAAAATATGAATTGAATGTTCCTACACGGTATTCAAGATAGGTTCCAATGCACGTCATCAATAAAAAATTATTAAATTGTATATTTGTAATTTAGTTTGAAAAGTGTCATATTCTATCGATGATTTACTTGCACATGTATAAAAAAAGGCTACAATAAAATTTATCAGAATAGTAAAAACATGAAGTTCTATTAATGACGACGAGTATTAGAACCTATCTTGAATAACGTAGACAACTAATTTTTTTATTTTGCTTATGTTTAATTTCAATATGGATGGTAAAGGTGGAAACAAATTAGAAATGTAAGAATCGTCTTGGAAAATGGTGTCCAATTGCCCAATTTGTAATTTTTTCGCAATGTTTTCGCGATAGAGTAGATTTTGTGGATCTAGTAAGCCGAAACTATTGACTTTAAAGAAAAATGATAAGAACATACATTGTCGGAAATTGCCCCTAATTTATTTTATTAGTTATATAATTGATGTACATATTTTTATTGTAAAATAAACCTCAAAGGAGATTCTGGTAAAAATCTCATTTTTGGCGTCTTTTCTTCAAAATGATGGCTGAAGCACGGCCTGGATTGATAAGTACCTTTGACATTTTTATCGGCGAGACCCAATTAACAACTGTACTAAGTCTTTACTTCCTATTAATTTTTTAAGTCGATTGGATTTTTTTCCCTAAAATGCTTCCACTATAACGAGCAGGTACGTAAGTACTTATATCTTTACTAAACCGCTTTAAAATTAATAAGTACACAAATCAATACTACTTATAATTGATATAATTTAATAACCATTGCTTGTCAATAATATTTATGACGTGATTAAAAGCTTATGTATTATAACTTGAGATTATTATTGCGCTAAACGCGAAATATGTGCGATGAAGATATTAACGATTTCTTCTATCTCCTAAAAATGAATTTTTCCAAAATATTCTGAAAATCGCATACCCTATGTAAGAAACGTTTTACTGTTTTTATTTCATTAAAATTATCTGCTCTTGTTGGTTCCAATTTCTTGACTTTTATTTTTCATTCTAAATTTTAAAGGACTGCTACTTGTAAAACTATAATATATTAGCATAATATAACTTCTTTTCATACTTACGAGAAGAAAATAAAATATCGAAGAAAAATTAAATACGAAAATACATATATTTATAATAAAAATATTACGCCACTATACGATAAGTGAATTCAATTTTCTATTTAACATTATTTCTGTTTATTTGATGGGAGATACACCGGTCTATAATTACCTATACAATTTCCATTTTTTTTGGCGTCGAAGCGTCCTTGTGGGTCGCGTTTAAACGGTCGTATCGAAACGTCCAGTTCTAGATTTAAAACAACATATTGTATAGTTATTTGTTTTTATATTAAATCACATTACATTATTTATTTACATTTTAAGGATGTTCAAAGTTTTAGTTATACCTATCTATTTACGTTAAATCGATATGACTTTGAACTAAATAAATAATAAAGATAGTTATTTCTGGCTATTCTAGGTCACTCAAAATTATTTACATAGGTACACGATTTCTATAAAAATATTTGTTTAATGGATATTAACCACAAAAGTTACATAAATACCTATAACTAATAAGTATGTATTAACATTTATCTTTACAACTGCAACTTTTCCTTTCGTTTACTGCTTTTCTGTAAGTCAATTTACTATATATGACTATTACGTCAACACTGACGTATAAATTAAAAATCAAATTATGAAATTTAATTATTTATTATTTTGTAATACGAAATTCTTAACAATTATTAAAAAACTTGTATGATTTTGGTTTTTTTCTATCAATTTTCAAGTAATTATGTTAATTTTTATAATTTTTTATAATTATATATTAATATAAGTAATTATACCAGTATGTGATATACCTTATCCAAGTTGCCTGGCAATTCGACGTCATCAGTAAAAAGTTACTAGATTGTTTATTTGTAATTTACTTTAAAGTTTGGAAAGTGCCATATTCTATCGATGATTTACCTGCAAACATATTAGATGGTATAAAGAAAGAATGAAACTGAAGAAACTGTAAAAATACGAGGCACGAGCTCTGTGTGAAACGTCATCATCTAGTAACCTTTTATTGATGACGTAAATCGCCAGATAGATTGAATAGGCCATAGTAATACATATATAATAATAATAATATTATATTCATCGTTTAATAGGAAATGTTTAGAGCAATTATTTATAAGTAAAGTCTTAATATAAAATTAATGTTCTTGTAAGAAAATCATAAATTTTTTTGGTTTACGGTTTTCTTTTTAGATCTCATTTGTTTTCTGTTCTATTCGAATACTATTCGGCGAAATGTGGTATACATACGTACTAAGTATGTACATATAATTTATTCAAGCAAAGAATATAGCGAATTTTAAATATAAATCGCATTTAATACGCGTCAATTGGCACGGATTACAATCTGGTTTAAAACAAAGTTGCATGTGAATGAAACAAAAATAGCTTTCAATAGTTACCTAAAATGTAAAAATAAGTTGTTTTTAATAATTTGTACCCCATAGTATATTGATTATTACTAATTATTAATTATTGTGTTTGACATTTAAAAATTTATTATTATTATTCGACACTTTTATAGTTATTGAGCTAGTGCATGTATAACCTTGACCTAAATATAATATGTGTATCTACAATAATTTCCTTGCGTCTTTTTAAACTGGGTCAAAAGCGTAGCAAATGAATATTTGCATGCCCACTAATAGATGTGGGTATGACGTCATTGTGTAGTAACGGATTCACTGCCATTACGTAGAATAAACTCGTTGTAGCTACCTAGTGGGGCACGAAAAATTTCCCCCTTTTTTATATCAGATTTGACCTGGCAACAGTTCATGATATCAACTTGTTTAGGGTCATCATTCTAACATCCGTATAGATGTCTATACGCTATTCAAGATAGGTTTCAATACACGTCATAAATAAAACCTCGTATTTTTAAAGTTCTGATAAATTGCAGTCTTTTTTTATACTACCTAATATGTGTATGAATATGACGCTTTCCAAACACATCTGAATTACAAAATATACAATTTAGTAACATTTGATTGATAACTTGGATACCGTATAGCAGCTATCGTATTATGTATTAAAAAAAAACATTACGAACGATCGACAACTTTATAGTACTCCTATTATAATATTTAGTTTCAATATAGGTCTATTAAATGGAACATTTTACGCAAAAAGTTATTTTAAAAATATTTATGAGCAGGCACCTAAATATGTTATTAACAATCAATTTCTAATAAATACTTACATAATGTAAGGTCTGATCATTCCATCTTCTTTTAAAGTTCCGAATACCTGTTTGTAGAATAACTTGCATAAGATACAAGTGGACACTATTTTACAAATAGCTTTATTTGGAACTTATTGAAGACGAAAAGATCGGCCCTAAATGTAATATAAAAATGCACCTTCAGCTATAATAGAATATTAACTGTAGGTTTGGTAAACGATAGACAATATGCAGTAAATCAGTTAACGTTTTAATTAAACAGTGGAAAACTGATAGGTGGAAAGATTTTATATATATTTTGTTTGTTTTATTATAACAATATACTCATGTACTCATTAAATACTAGAGTTTTAGGCGTTATAATATAATTAGCAGAAGTTCTTATTTGTCCTTAAAACTGCCACTCTCTACGGCATTGCTAATTACATTATTATCGAAGTCAAGTATGTATATGTATATAATTAATAATCAAATAAAAAGTTTTAGTTATTTCTGCTGCTTATGATGATGAAACCTGAAAAGCAATTAAACGTCAAAATAACTTAATATTAATATATTATAATATATAATAATTATATTATATATTATAATATATTAATATTAAGTTATTTTGACGTTTAATTGCTTTATATATTAATATATTAAAATATATATTAATATATTATAACTTAATAATAATTTTGTCAAGATTACGTATTTGACGAAACCGGTCGGAATTATTTTTTTAACTAATAGCGCGATATGTTATATTTCTTTATAGTTTTGTTTAAGTTTATCTTATTCGAAAAATTAAGAATATTAATAATGTTTACTTGAGATGTTGTTTTCAACTCGTATATAATTTTGTTAGAAATAGTCATTTGGGAAATAGCTAACTGTAATATTTCTGACTGTTTGACACCCTATATATCATACTGTTTACTCTATATACCAGTATACGCTCGAGGAAGGTCCGCACTTTTTAACCAAACTTTTAGCGCAAATTTCCAAGTGTGTGGACATTACACGAGCCATTCAGTTCCGAAGTTTTTTGTATTGTATTAAAGATTCAAGGAGCAAAATGCTGCCTATTAAATTGTATTACATAAGAGATTGCACTTATGCTCGCACAGAAAGCCTATGATAATAATACGTGAAGGACAAGATATGTGTAAAAAAAAAGTTAGAATAAAAGGTACTGACAAAATATCCATAAAGTACGGAAAAACTTTTGGGTACAAACGGAAAACTTGTTTATTACGGATTCTTTATAAAAGTTGGGGCTTCTCTCAAAACTAAAAAATGATAGGATAACATACGGATTGACAACGTACGGACAAACATAAAATTGAAAAAAATTACTAATGCGGATATTACACGGATCTATATTTTTTCATTATATTCCTTGCTCAAAGCCAAGATGCAGACATTAATATTTTAATTTTTAATATGTAATTTTAATACATTTAATATAAAAAAACATAAATAACTAATACGGCAGTAAAGTTACTGTTCGACTGTAAGCGGTTAAAATGTATAGAAACTTTTAAAAATACTTACTTTTACGTTTTTCATAATATTTAAGCATTTGTCAAAAGAAGCTGTTTTAAATAAATATAATTCTAAGTGATTTTTAATGTAAGATATACTATCACTGTAAAATTTCTTTAATTTTTTTAACTAAGTATTATACCTTATTAATTTATAATGGTATTTATTTTTGTTTTAGGTGAGAATAACGTACGTAAGAATTACTGCATTACTAAATAAGGTACAGTCGCCCAATATAGCCCACTTAAGGTTTGGATTTTCTTTAACCCGTCTGTAATTAATTAACTAAAGAGATCGAAAATATTTTGTGCTTAAAATGAAAATAGGAATCAGTGCGCAGCAGTGATCTTAGAAAAAAAGGTCATAATTTTGAAAGATAGGTATGTTTCTTAATATAGCCAAATGATGTTAAATTGGGTTGACAGTGTTAATGTTGATGCTAAATGTGTTTTCTACTGAAGTTTAAAAAATGTTCTAAAAAAGAAACCAAATATTTTTACTTAATAAAATGTATAAAACTGAATTACACCGAACTGTTGTTTTTGAATAGAAATGTCGCCCCGCTGAATACATTCTAAAGCATTTTGCGAACATTCCTCCGACTAAGCACCTCTTTTTTGGCTTTATATCGATGGGCATCATCTGTAACATAGTCCATAACTAGAAAATAATTTTTCTGGTGTTCACTATAACCCACCTAGGCCATATTGTGCAATTGCAACTTTTTGTTGATTTTTCCATAATATCCATATGTCTATATCCATAAAGTACGGAAAAACTTTTGGGTACACACGGGAAATTTTTATTATGGATTCTTTATAAAAGTTGGGGCTTCTCTCAAAACTAAAAATGCAACAATACAAAATTTAAAATATCTCATAATGCACGAGGGAGATAAAAAAATATAATTTTAGATTAAAAGTAAAGTAGGTACGTTTATTTTTAAAATATAAAAAAATGTTAGTAGGTACTTAAAAAAAGTTGTTTAGAATTAAAAGTTATATATAGAAATATGAAGTCATGGCCAACTAAGTCTAAAATTTTTTTTTTGTTATTTTTTTAATAGCGCTTATGAAAAATCAATGATCGTAGTAATTCATGAATGTCGTTCTTTTATCTTAATATCAATTTTTTTATAAATCTTTAAAATAGAAGTTAAATTTCACCAATTTTTTGATAGAAAAAATTACAACATCGGTAATTAAAATTTAGCAAATTTTACTAAATATGAACGTGTTCAGGTAACACTGATTTAACTACTAAACATTTTTAATAAATAATGCGTATTTCTTTGAAGTAGTGTTACAAACAAAATTTTAAATTCTTTTTCTAAGTTACATTTTTCTATATAGTTATTCAAAAATAAAGGTACTTTACTCTTAAGCCAAATTTATATTTTTTGTTCTATCTCGTGTATTATGAGATATTTTAAATTTTTTATTGGTGCATTTTTAGTTTTGGGAGAAGCACCAATTTATATAAAGAATAATTTTTTTTCGAAAAATCCATAATAAAAAGCTTCCCATATGATGCGTACTTTATGGATTACACTATATAAACGCATATAATAAATTAAAACACCAAAGCAACATAGATATACCATCTGAAACTAGAGTAAATTTACTATTTATTTCATCTCATCTATCAAACATACCACAATTACATAACTATATTAAGGATTACATACTATCCTTCACTTATCGTGAAAAATAAGAGTTGAGGAGTCACAAGTAGGAATGCGAAACATGAAGTCACGTGTACCATGACGAACTCAAACTGATAGCGGATATGCTAATGGTATAGGTACACCATAACGTAAAACTATAACCCACCTGCAGTGTTTTCAAGTGAATTATTTTCGAAACATTAATATTACAGCGAGTGGGCCATATTGGGTTACTGCACCTTATTATTACTGCAAACGTCGTATGTGTATTGGTAAGAATGAATAATTACTATTTTTTTTTTAATTTATAGTATAATTTTACCTCTAAATTAAAAGAATATCCTTACTGGGTGGGTAATCTTTGTTTTTGAAATATTCTCGTTTTTCAAAATGGGGAAATTAAATGTAACACAAAGAAGTTAAATGTTGTTTAGAAACGACTCGCAATCAGTATTATTAACTACAGAAATACGAACTGCGGTAATAACGATGGTCTTCATTTTACTTGATATCATTTTCTATTACAAACGCTATTATAATACTACCAACATTATATAGTCGTAATAAGTACCTACTGCCTATATTTTAATGAAATTGTTGATTTTTGCTTAGAAGTTTTAGGTTCAAATAATAGCATTTTTACGTACTTACCTACTTAGCAGAAATTATAGTGTATTAAAATCATTTTTTCCATAACTCACTTGTGATCGTAAATTGAATATTTTTTAAAAATTATTCGGAATTTTACCACATGATCTAATTATGTATTAGCGATGCAGATATTGTAACGGCAATTATCGTTGGCCGTATTCGTGCAGACGACTGATTAAATTAAATCATCACTAAACTGTGATTCTCTGTAACTATAGAGATGCTTGTTGCAACCAATCAATTTCTTGCTTCTATAGAGATAGTCATAGTTTAATAACGATTTAATCTAAACACTAGTCTATGAAAATTACCGAGCGTGTTTTTAATTTTACTTATTGTATCTCGAAAATGTGATTTTAAAATGATTAAGGGTCAATTATATTAATAATTACAGCAGAAACATTGTCCACATTAAGTCTGGAAAATTTTTCAGGTCGAATGTGGACATGGCTTTTAAGTGCCGTAGCTATTTATATCGTTGTCGATGCCATAATATTTAGAAAATAAATAATTTACACTAAAATAAGCTGGTCAAAATAACAGCAGTAATACAAAACTTTTAAGAACCACATGTATTTTTTAATATTTCCTATCACGTTACACATCGGGATGATTATTTATAGGTTAGGAAACGAGTCGGGAAATAATTTTTATTTTTAGTTTTCATGTAGCCCAATTAGGAAAAACTGAGGGCTAACATTTGCACGTGCTCGTCTTTAGAGTTATAGCACTTATGGCCTATCCAAACCTATATGAAATTTACGTCATCAAAAAAAAAGTTACTAGATTGTTTATTTGTAATTCGGTTTAAAGTTTGGAAAGTGACGTATTCTATAGATGATTTACTTACGCACATAATAGATGGTAAGTATAAAGAAAGACTAGAATTTATTAGAACAGTCAAAATACGAGTCTGTACGAGGTGACAGCACTATGTGAAACGTCATCATCTAGAAACCTTGTATTGATGACGTGGATTACATATAGGTTTGGACGAAGTGTAAATGTTAAAGAAGTGCAACCGCAGCCTTGCACCTGAGCAATCAGCAAACCTGATCGAGCCTCGCCTTGAAAATGTAATAAATTTTCAAACATAGGATCGAGGTTAGGTTATTTCGTAGTTCAGTTTAAAATCTCAACGGTATTTTTAATCGGACAGATTTACCTATAAGGTGTAATGTACTATTTTCAACGTTGATGAGTGTTACCTTGATTAGTTATTTTAAATTTTTTGATTGCTGATGATGGAGCTAACGAATTTATTACAGTATGTTGTATATAATGTTATTGCATTGTCTCGGGTATTTCTCGACTACGAGTTTCAGCTCTATGTTCACATTTTAAGCGGTTAAAAAGATGTTTTTTTTGTACAAAAATGATGCGTACTTCAAATTCTAAGAATATAAAGAATTCAAAGAATATAATAACGTAACGATCAAATTCCCAAACTTATTAGTTCGGTTGTAATCTTACTCAAAAGTTACGGAAAACAGGCGACTTTAACTTTTACCGCGGTCTCTTCTTAACCGCCTTAAAGACATTTGTTATCAATTTAGTTGATCATTTCACATCTTAAGTAGGTATAAAATTAAGTTCCGTTTACAACAGTACTTTAATTATCCCATTACATCTATTGAAATGTACATATTACCGTTAAGGTCGATGTTAACGTAATTTAACTATTACAAATTATTTCATTTAATACCAAAAACTGATATAAAATGCTTCTTAACAAAATAATAATATACGGCTCTTACACGATCAGCCTGTCATTACCTACTAGCAAAATAACGACAGTATTATTGAATGTGTAAGGTCGATAAAAATTGAACGATGGTAAGCAATTTGGATAAAATCGTTGTTCGCGGCTTCCTTATTTGAGTGGCATTCATGAAGAATTATGATACTAATAATGACGATGTACGGTGTGCTAAGAATGTAATGACGAAGATGACTGACTAGTAGAAATAATGACAGCAGATCATATAAGATCCCTTACACATTTTATTATGTAACACCATGTTTGAGGGTTCCCTATATACCTATTTAAAAGTAATTTTAATATTTAGTCACCTTTACATTGTCTAGAGATGTGGTCGATCGAGCTCGTTTAATTTAAGATTGGGAATGTCAATCGCAATAGTTAAATACTTAGTTATTACAGTTACTATAATTTTCATTAAATACAATATTGTCTATTTATTTGTTATTTCGTGAGATAAAACTAGTAGGGGAAACATGGACAAAATGTAACAGGGTTTTGTTTTTTCAACTTTATTTGTTAATCAAGAAAATTGAGAACTCAAAAATCACAATAATTATTCTTTAATATGTATTATAAACGAAAATAATACCTTTTCTTAATAAGCTAAAAAGGGACGAAGTTATAAATATATTTTTTAAAGATCAAAGATAATTCGTTTTGTCCATTCCCCATGGACAAAATGACATATTATGTATATTTTACGTGCACAGTTTACAAATGAATATCTTGGTTTTCTTTGATTTGTTGTAGCGAGTATTTTTTTTGGTCTTTGCACAGTCGATAGGCCTGACTCGTCAACATTGAAGATTCTATTTGAAGGAATTTTGTACTTATCTAACACTTCTTGATAAGTATTAAAAAACTTCTTAATTTGTGGCATGTTAAAGGCCTGAGCTCTGGCTGCAGAGGTTGGCTCCGGTTTACGCAGTGATATATCTGGGTGTCTCTCTGAAGAAAACCAGATAGCCATTTTTGTCCGGCACGTTGTTTTTCCTTATTAAAGTTATGTGCCAAGCCATTACTTTCTGCAAGTCTATAGACTAAGTCTATAAACCAAATAAACGCGTTTCTAATAATTTTAAGTGTTCAACCAGTTGCCTTTCTACTTCTAGAGGAAATGTCACTCTAAATCTACCTAAACCTTTGGTGAAGGGATTCAATGTTTTATTTAAATTAAACGCGTGTCTTCGTAATGTAGCTTGGGGAACACCAAAGGTTTTAGATGCGTGTAGCCATCCCATTTTCTTCTCTGTAATCGCTTCTATAGCCCTTTTCGTATGTTCTTGGTCCCAGGATTGCCGCTTGGTGGTCCTCTTGTAGTTTCGTGGCAGGGTTAAAGCAATACCTGCGCAAAGAAAAGTTACTTAAAAGCGCTATACTAGTTTTCAGATGAGTATATGGACAAAATGGCTCAGTATGTTATTTTGTCCATTCAAGCTATATGTCGTTTTGTCCAAGGTACACTGTTTTGTTTATAACCTTCACGCCGATGTAACAATAATGAAACAATGCCGAAAATCATTATTATTGTACTCCAACTAATTACCATAAAATTACAATAACATTTTCAGGTAAACTTACCCAAACGCGTTAGATGTAATGAAATCCGAAAGTTTAATTGCAGGCGAAAATATCACGATACACTTTTCACTCGAACCACTGCTATTGGGTGTTTTCCACGTACGCAGGTTGCAACACATTGGGATCAAGTGATATAGTTTTTTCCGTCTATCAAACGTGCGCCGTTTACGAGATATAGTTAGCGTTTCATTTTACCCGTATATCTCATTTTGTCCATGTTTCCCCTATCTGTAGCAACTATATGATTGACATTCCCAACTTGAACTAGACGAACTTTAGTTTGGATTTTTTAACAATTGATATATCTATTTCATATCAATATTTTAACCATAACTATGTTTCTAACCAAAATAAAATGAGAGCACGTTTATATCGAATGGTACTTCACTAATCTCTTAACATTCGCGGGGGTTACGTTCTAGGAAACGTAGATTATTTAGAATGAGAAAATATTTTAAATGGCCGGTATATTTAATAAATTGCTATATTCTCTTATATTAATCCAATTTTCCAAAATTAATGGCGATTATACATATTTACCGGTAACTACACTTCGTCCAAACCTATATGCAATCCACGTCATAAATAAAAGGTTACTAGATGATGCAGTTATAATAAATTGTAGTCTCTCTTTATGCCATCTAATATGTGCGCAAGTAAATCATCCAGAGAATATGTCACTTTCCAAACTTTAAACCGAATCACAAATAAACAATCTAGTAATTTGTTTTTTTTTTGATGACGTGAATTGTATAAAGGTTTATAAATGCCATATGCATAACAACCGAATTAATCAAATTTATCGTGACATATATTTTACCTATCATTTACCTATTGGTAACGAGACAAATTAAAAAACAAGGAACACTAGTAGGGGACAATTTCACAAGAATATACAAGTTTAAAATTACAAGTGCTATTATAGTAATGAGCAAAAATAAACCAATAAGCTTGCCAAGAAAGCTGTTTCTATAATATCACTTGTAATTTGTAAACTTGTGTTTTTTTTTTCGTGAAACGGGTTGTTACGTCATTTCTAATACTTAAGTATGTAATGTATCATAATAAAATGTAAATGTAATAGGATACTAATTGTAAGTATATTATAGAATAATTGATTTAGCTAATTCTCAACTCTTTAAGGGTTAAATGCTTAATAGGTCTAACTTAAGTTATTCCTGTTGTTATAGAATTAATTTAAAAACTTTATTTATATTCGATAACCAATTTAGCACATTTAGTAGACAACTGGCGTTTATTTTATTTAATAGTACCTATTCACTAAATTATTTGATCGTATAAATAAAATCGTGTAAGTATCTTGCAAGGTCGCTTGGTAATGCACTTGGACGCTCTTGATTAGGATAGACGCGATATGACATATGTACTTACATTACCTATTTACGTCTTTGCATATATTTAACAACTAAGTAACTGAAATATTTCAATTGCTGAAAATACGTATCGAGTATGACAATACTAATAAATAGATAGTAATTGTTATGAACTTTTTGAATAAAAATAATTATTAACTATGGTTAACTCTTTCTAATAGGAATTGTCGATATTAAAAAAAGAATATGAATTTTATAAAATAATTAATAAAAAATACTTATACCTAGCATGGATAGCAATAATATATTTTGTATATCTCCAAATATAGTATTACAGAATGCATAATTTTAACTAATTTTTACGGGGGCTGCGGTGGTCAGACGAATACGGCGCTTAATTGGTAAAGTAAGTGGTCTGAGGTTTTAATCTCTTTACCATGGACGTACTTACTAGTAAATATATTGTCATTAAGTTTGTATATCGAATCATTGAACACAAACATGAACCTGGTTAATGCGTCGCAATAAATTTAGAACAGTTTTTAATTTAGATTTCAAAGATAGATAAATTGATGCACGTAATATAACAATAGAACTGAAGAGATGCTTTTATAGTATTTTATTTAAAAAATGTGCAGTTTACGAACGTTGTATATATCGACGCAGTTTTTCCAAAAGGGCGTAATCCACAAAAAGTAAATTTTACAGGAAAGCACTTTTTGTGTCGTCGCGTAGCTATAAGAAGATGCGTTTCGCGGAAATACAATTCGATTTTTCCAGTGGAAAAAGTGTGATGTGGTAAATCATATCTGCGATTTCATTTATTAATTACAAAAAACTTAAGAAATACAAATGTGGAAAATATTGGTATTTTTGAAACCATCTTTTGGAATAAAAATTAACTTATCACTAAGTGATTGACATATTGATTGTCTATTAGTTCTGTGATAAGCTTTAACATAGGCACGAAATTTGATACGGTTGTTAATTACCTAAACTATTGTTAAAAGACTTCAAGACTAAGCAAGGTTGTTACATAGGTAATTAACAAATGCAATAATAGTAATATAACAAAAATATACTGTTAACTAATATCTATATAACATACATAACTTGTTTATTTAGTTCACAGTGTACACTGTACAACTTACTATCATTCAGAATGTGTAATAGGTATGAACACAAAGGGGTTCGACCGCATCAAGGCAGATTAATGGATTAAATAGAAGCTTTGGAAACAAAGGAATCGGTTATAAAGGTCCAATGCATTGGCCACCACGATTCCCGAATTTAATTCCGTTCAATTTTGATCTCTGAAAATACATAAGTAATATGAAACAATTTATAATAACTTCACACTGAAATGACTATTTGTTACCAGTAAAGGTACCTATTGAAAATGATTAAAAGCTTTAAACAAGTAACAAAATTGTGTTAGTTCTTATCAATGTGCCACGTGCAATGAAAAGTTCCTTCGTTCGTCTATGTTGTAATATATGTATTACATAAACGATTAACTTGAATAGTTGGTATAATTGTTAAATGAAATTGTTTTCTATTATTAAAGTGTAATTAGGAATATGTTAATTTTTAACATTTGTTTAAGATTACATCAATACATCAATATTATTATAGTTTGCCATAAAGTTAACGAATCACTCTTCTGTATATGTGATTACCATGACATTTCTTAACGAAACAATTGAGTGTACGAATTGTCGAACAGTAGGTATTTCGTTATTTTTTAATTTTAAACAAGTGTAGCGACAACTTTGAGTGTGGGTTGGACTGACTCACAATCAGTCTTGTTAATTTTGATTATTATCTACTTAACTCTGAATTATTTTTAAGAATACAAAACGTACATTATGTATCTAATCGTAAGTTTAATTTATAATATCGATTAAGGGTATAGGCGCACTCACAAAAACAGTTCATTTTATGGCGTTTTTTTTCTAAATGAATTATGAGAAAACGAAACAATATTTATCAAAATTTCAAAATGTACGGTATAAACTACTTCTTGTAGAATGGCCAAATGGCTTTTTAAGTTCAAATTCGATTATTATTTTTTTAAACATTTACACATAGTAAACATGTTTTCTACAAAATCGATGCATACGTCAAATTCTATAACTTAAAATAATATAATAGTGCAACGATGGAATTTCCAAAATTATGATTTTGACCGTAAATTTTAGTAAAATTTCCTTAAAACAAGCGAATTTGAACCTTAACGCGAGCTCTCCTAAAAGGCCTTAATTATCAAAGAAAATAACACAGTTAAGGAAACAGAGATAATAATAAAACAACTACCTCCTACAGTGAGGAATAGTTTAAAGGTATTGAATGTGATGCCCTTATTTCTTAAATCGTTTTTAACAGAAATTATAAAAAAATATTCAGTTTCGAAGTAGTAGGTACTATTTATTTTTAAAATCTAAATTCGTAAAAGATACATACAGTCACATGAAACAAAAATGTTCTTCGTTCGAGTTGTGACACGAAAACGTAGGGCTTGGCCTAGTCAGTCTGTTTGACAAATTTAGTAGATATTTTCTTTTTAAAATATATTTTCCGTCATATACGGAAAAAACTTTTTTTTTGTGTTTTACCCACATTTTTATCTGCCATTATGGCGTTATTATAAATTTTAATTTTTGACGTTTTATCAAAAATTCTTTGTACCTATTAGTTTTATTTTTGAAACTCGGGGAATTTTATTTGCGGCTTTATTGCCGATGGTGTTTTGGTTTGACAGCGTTTGCATTTACCTTGTTTTGACACACGAAGGTTTTATCGATGGTGCATTGACGTGCTACCGATTTATGTGAAACATACGTTTTGAACAACGATATAGAAGACAAAGAAGTTTTTATTGCATGTGATTGTATGAAGGTACATATCTACAATCACATTGGTGTAAGGTATATTGATTACATCGATTACATGCACTATGTGTGAATATTTCTATTTTTCGTATCTATACGAAGTTAATTTTTTATTGAGTACACTTATTATGTAAGTGAAAAATGAATAAATTTATACAAATAGTAGTACATATACTAGGTACAGTGCTCTCCCTCTATAGTTCCTTCCTCAACAGTTCCGCTTCCCCAGTTTTCGACTCGACTAGTACCCCCACTCTTAAGACATCAGCGCGTACCTCGAGATTCAAATGGCTCTCTCCATACAGTTCCGCGCGCTGTAAGGCTTGAAAAATCGAGTGTATCCAATATATATAGCACAAATTAAGTAATTTATATTGTATTTATTATTTTATTATTATTATTTATTTATATTTATTAAAAGAAGTATAAAAACAAAATATATTACGTTGATTTGTGACATTTTATATTATAAAGATATAGATTAGCACGAGCGTACGAACAACAACTAACTGTCGAACAGAGGAAAACCATCAGTAGGAAATCAAAACAAAAGAAAAACATTTTATTAGGACGAGTGTAAGATGGAACTATTAAGAAAGACGCAAGTGAATTCGTTCGAGCGCTACGAAAGGCGCTTGGTAGGGGAACTCTGTTCGACTTAATTTCTAAGAAAAGTTATTCCCCTCATGCCCAACTGCGGAACTGTAGAGGAAGAGCACTGTACCTATACAAAAAATAATAAAATAAATATATGACAGTTTAAAAACCTTTTTCATAATATAAATAAATTAATGGAACTCTAATTTGTTCACAGTTATTTGTAGGTATATTATAATAATTTTATTAAATAAAAAAAAATCGTAACCGTGTTAAATATTTTATGTAGGGTATTGAAGGTATACTGTTTGATGCTATTTCGAATAATTTAGATAGTAATATAGAGGTGAATCAACAAGCGATTCTCAAATAGAGTGAAAGTAACACAAAATAACATTCATTATTTCTTACAGGCATTGAAAAGTAAGAGCGGTTGATTACGTGCGAATAAAATTGTTTCTCATACATATCAAAAAGAGAAATTGCATTTATGTTGCAAATAATTTTAAAGCATGCTCAGCGTTAATCAATAACTTGAAAACGATTTCATTAGACAGCTTTAAAATTTACATAGTTTACCTACATAATTATAACAAAAATTAATTACATACAATTTAAATAAATTTTAAAACGTCCATCCAAGATAATGTAACAAGTCGGCACGGTATCAGGTTTAATGTATTTATAAACTTGAAACAAAGAACATATTGATTTGAATTTTAAAATTTAGTTGCCAATATTTAATTTTGTTTACTATTTATTAAAAATAAGGCGTAAAATTATTATTTTTCCAAGTCTGTTGTACAAAGAAAATTTAAAAAATATGTACATATAGTTAGCTATAAAGGTTAATTCCGTTAATTAATTTGTGTTGTTGATGTGTTTAGTAATAATTTAGTTTCTTTATTTGTAATCTTTTTCACGGTTTTTGTATTTTTACCTGATTTTGGTAGTCCATTACAATTTTCTCGTGTCTATTAATTACCTTTGTCTTATGAGTATTTAACACGAGTGTGCTGTATCCGCTTATCAGCATATCTACTCGTTACACAATATAATATACAGGGTGCTTAAAAAAATGTAGCAAAGAGGATAACGAACTAACTGCATGGTAAAATTTCGTATTTTATTTTGTTTTTAAGTATGTGCTTGCGGTTTTACTTAATGTTAAACATTCAAATAAGTTATTATTGCTTTAAAGTAGTAAAGATTGACTAGCGAAAATAAAATTTATCAAGAGAAAGTTGTAAGATCGCATAATAATTTAATGTAAAACTTTCCTCGTCTATCAAATTAAACGAACAATCTGCATAGGTTGATACATTTTATAATAGATGTTAGACACATAGAAGAAAATAGGTATCTCATAGTTAAATTGTTATTGTTACGGTAATAAAAGTTATTCGCCGATAAACAATTATAATTAATTAATGAATTTGATGGTCAATTATTTAATCGTTTGTTAAATTCAACAACTTTAGAGATTATGACCGGTAGGTATAAGTTCAAAGTGGATGTGGATGAATGAAATATCATAATTATTAAGCGTAATACAACAATTGATAATATTTCTGGAAAGTTACCCTTTTCGTGGAAATTATTTTTTATAAAGGCTGCGTTTACACGTCGTCAATAGGTAAACAAAGTAAACAAAGTTGTGAAACAAATGGAACAATAGCTAGATTTTTTAAAAGGGCGTGAAAGTTATCAAATGAGAAAATTGCTTTTATATTAAAAACGGGTGATTTGCGTACTCCCATATATTAAGACTTTTTAACTGAGTTTTAATCGCACTATATTATTATGCTCTTAGAATATTTAACCTCTTTTTCAACACCCCGTAACTATAAGAAGTTGTTTACATGGAGACACTTGCGTACATACTGTAGTTTTATAAGATCTGTTGTATCGGTTTTGTCAGATTATTTATGGATGCTTATGTTCTTGCAGCTATTAGGGTATAGTTGTAGAGACGTTTTTATAGGGACATTAAAAATTAAGAAAAGAAGAAAGAAGCAAGTTTGGGCTAAAAAATTGGTAAAAGAAAATTCACTGTTATCATCTTATCCAACATTGATTTCATTAATTTGGCGACCTGACATTTGGTCACACTACAAATAAAACGATTATGCGACATTTTGATCACGTCCAGTATTTTATAACATATACATACTTTTTATCGCATTTCAAAATTGTATGTATAGGTACTTACTTAATATTTTATCACAGTTTAAGAGTTTTCTCGTTATATCGCACTGCAAGGGGTGATTAAGATTTCCTTTGCAAATACGAATATACCTATACTGAAAAATCTAACAACTAGAAATTTGATTTGTGGCGTAGAATACTTTTTCAAAATAATTAGAATACAGTAAAAACAATTTAAGGCAACTTGTTTAACGAGAACACGCTTTAAAAAACGATAGAGCAGAAAGTTTTTGAATAGGTGTTCTCTTTTTCGTTATTTTCAGCAATTAAAATTGGGAATAATTTCATTGTATTAGTAGTAACACCTAAAATAACGTGAATGACAAATAAATGTCTATCTAGTTTTACCTTGGGTTTTATTAAAATTAAAAAAAAAATAATTTTTTATAAAGAAACTAAAACGAATTTAGACTTCTACGTTTAGAAGTTGATTTTATTCAAATTATATGTGAAAAAATATTGGTGAAATTTTGAACTGTGATAAAAAGTGCACGTGATAACATGTACACGTGATAAAATATCGTGTTATATAATGAACGTGATAAAACGTCATAGAACAATTACACAATAAATTTCAAGTGAAGTAACATGTTTAGCTTTATTTTTAAAATTTGCATTATTGGCAATACACATTCAAAACTGTCGTCTGTTTTAAATAACTTGACTTGTACAAAATTACTAATTGTAAGTAATTTCGTCTTACAAAAAATTGAAAATAATCGAAAATTTCCTTCCTAACTTTGTGTCAAAAACTGATGTGAACTAATCGTTAGGGAGATTTTATAAGGCATTACTATCTTAAGTTTACAATTAGATTGATGGCAACTTAATATATTGTCTATGCAATTGTTTTTGTAAATTGTAATATTTATTTAAAAATGAAATATAGATACATTTAGAATATTTGATTCTACAAATTGTACGTGAAGTTATGAAAGGAATTAATATCAGATAATAGTTTAAAATTATAGAAATTGGTTTTGATCTCGAATTCTATATTGTAAAATGTTAATCTAAATTATTATTAATTAATTCAGTTGTCGGTCGTAGGGTAACATTCATTATTAAACTGTTAATCAATGCTGTTTTTATATGGCTTTTTCTGAAGTAACTACCTAATAGTTTTGTTAAAAGAGTGATGAACGCCATCCATCAAATAGATTTCCTGTTTTAGTAAATTTTGACAAATTAGTGACACGAATCGGAGCCAAAGATGCAGAAGAGGCTCGTATTTTATTGTAAACGTCAGATTAATCACATTTAACAAAGTTCAAGTTCTATGGACATAATTAAGTTCTTACAGAAATATGTTTACAAAGTATTTGTAGATTATTATTTATCGAATACGTATAGATACTTAAAATTAACATTTGTGATTTAGATGAAATTATGAAATTTCTTTTGTTGGTTATTTTTTTAAATTTTCTAACAAATTTTATTTTCTCCTAGAGGGCAGGTTGCACCCACAATAAAAAAGGTTTTTTATTTGCGGTTCTAAAAATATCTTTATTTTATTGACAGTTCAGAATAAAAACAAGAATATTAATATTATTTAGGGAAACAAACTAGATCTACACATGGAAAATAAAAATAACCGCAACCCCGCTACTGTTAGTGGTTTTTTTTTAACAGCAGTTTTAATAGCATGTGGGTATTACAGAAATGAAGTTCGTTTATGTCAATTGTTAACAAACTCACTAATAATAAGACTTCTTACGGTCAGTCCATTTTCTGTCAAATACCTACTAATTTTTATTTGTAAAGTTTATTTTATCGAGTTCCGAGAGATAGGAATCGCTGGAAATATGACAATCGATCGTATGATGTATCATTTCTGTTATTCTTAAAGGTCCCTTAAAAAACTAACAACCAATCACAATCGAGATTTTCATATATTTCCATGATGATAACGTGTTAACGAAGTGTTAAAAATCATGGAAATTATACATCACAGGACTGATTCATAGTGTTTTAGATTAATTTTAATTTAAACTTAAATTAATTTTGCAATAATTAATGACCACTTAAGCAATTAGCATCTATATTTTAAAATAAAAGCTCAACAACACGGGACTTATTTTGTATATTGACTCAGTGCTTACTTATTAGCTAAGGTTGTTTCGTCTGTTTATGCGGTTTTTTACTTATTCGTGACCCCCGCGAACATAAATATTTTAAACAATAGTAAAACCCTAAAAAACAGTCTAAATGAAAAACAGGTGTTCTATGCTTTGTGTGTTTTTCATTTCGATTCTTTTATGGTTTTTCGATCATTGCATAAAATGAGAGCCGTAAGCAGGCTGTAACATATCTACCCTATTTCCTTATTATTTATAAGTTGATAAGTCGGATGGATGCATTAAAAAATTCCTATGTATTCGTCATCGTCATCGTCACGATGAGTTCATTATCTATGTATGTATGTTTTACTATTTCACTTGTTAGTTTGGAATAGGTAAATTAACATTAAAAACGTATTACTAAATTCGCATTTATTCTGGTATACTCGAGATACCTTACCTGCAAGTTTGTTGTCCTCCCCATGTTTCGTATCCCCGGTCACTGTCCTCGCAGCTCGTCTAGTCAGCCCTTGAACCAGACAATAAACCAACCTGGTTTTATTCTACTACGGCAGCTGCTATTTATTTATATACCGAATTTTAATTTTGTTAGATTTATATTATTGTTTCAGGAATTTATACCGAAAGTAATTTTTTAATTATACGAATTTTAAATATCTACTTACAATATTGAAAAGTATCTAATAAAGCTTTGTTCAATTAATAAAGCACGCTTTTGAATAGTGAATGTGAGATAATTGAATTTATTTCTTATTTAATTAATAGGTAGGTACCTAAAGTACGGAAACCAAATAGTTAATTTTGATATAGGGAAAGGCGGGGCGGAACGGGACACTTAACACTTAAGTTGATGTACAAAAATAAGAATAGGTAATAACAAAACACTTTTAATAGAAATGAATTTTCTGGAGATTATGTTACGTATTGTGGGTCCATTTGTTACACTCATTGCAACTAATCCAACTTTCATTCGAAATTGAATAAAAGTCCCTGCAATATAAACATTCAGCATCCTCGGTATCACTATTCGATGTAGATGATGTGTCTGGTCGTGTTTCTCTTTTTTAGCTTGATATTCTTTGTTAACTCTGCGTTTGTCCTTAAATTTCTTCATTTTTCTTCGTGATCTTTTTATCACGTTTAGATCCTAAATCATTGAAGAGTTTCCATCCTTCCTTTTCTGCTTTCTCTTTCTTTCCTTCACAGCGACTTCCAATTCATTTTTATATGGAAAGTCTGTTAAAATTGCAGTCTTTCCCCGTTTCCGGGATATTCTTTTTACATTTTTCCAAAGTTTCGGAATAGGCAACACAATCTCGAGAGATGTCATTTGAAAAAAAAAAAGGTTTTTGGGTAGAAGCTGGACAATCTGGCATCCAGGAGCATAATGAACTTGCGAATTCTTTGACGGTTCGCCGCTGACGACACCGCTTTTCGAGGACATCAAGGCTTTAGAGCATTTTACGGGGTAGGTACTACTCCATTCCGCCCCAACCCCCTTCTGCCCTACGGTTATAGGTATATTATTAACCGTTAAGCAGTTGCTGTTGAAACGATTGTAAATGAAACAATGGTTTCTATGGTAATTGATGATTAAAGTTAACTGGTTATTGAAAAACTAGTCATATTTCAATTTTTTTTTATTAACCAAGATAATTCTATTAGGTACCTACTTCATTTCTGATTGGACCTCATAAAATGGAAAATTTTGCAACTAATCACAATTAAATAAATTGAATTATTATTAAAAAATGTAGACAGATAAGTATTTCGAAAACAACATATTTACCGATTTAATTGGAAAAATATACTATGCCACAAATCCTCCAATGTCTCTTTAAGACAATTAAATATTAATTATTCTCTACAATTTTCATTAATGATAGTGATTTACCTACAGTCAATATTCGAAATCACCAAAATTTCAATTTTTGTCACTAACTAGATTATTTAATTTATAATCTCATTTTCAGTTACCTATACACGCGCATTCATCACAAAAAACCGCAAAGAACATCTAACATCAGCAATTGTTTGATATATTATATGTAGGTATATATGATGGCTTTTGAATTAGCTTGCAGATATCTCGAAATTAGACTAACCTGTATATCGTCGTTGTCAAGTCAAAAGTTGCTGTGTAGCATTTTTTTACAAAATTAGTTTTTTATTACAAATGACGTACTTATTTTGACTATACACCTTCCTTATACAATCGGTTATGTCAGTGGTCGGCAAAGTGCGGCTCCAGAGCCGCATGTGGCTCTTTATTTTATCTAGTACTACTTATTTAGTGCAATAAAAGTTTACTAAACAAGCAGATTTGGCTCCCAATTTTTTTAAAAATTGTTGTAATGTTCATATTTGGCTCTTTGGCTAATTAGTTTGCCGACCACTGGGTTATGTGATAATGTGAATACTGTCCGTACGTAATAGGTAGGTACCTGTACGATTCTAGTTTAAAAATTTGTTATATGAGTGCTGGTCAGACAAGTTGTAACCCCTTTTTTCTGCCTCAATAAAATTTTGTGAAACCCGCATGGCAGATTTTGATTTGATGTTGCAGCACCATCAAACTATGTACATACAGTGAGTTTCAAAAAAGTTCTTTCCATATGAAAGAATATTAGTTTGTCAAAAAATTTCATTCTGGATAAAAGTTAGCGCATCCTCTAAAACTAATAATGAACCCATCAGGTGTTATCAGGGATATAAGCATAAGCGAAGAAACTGGAGATTAGTAAATTTTGCTCAAGAATAACGTACCATTATTTTGCAATATATCCGAAAATTTTATTAACAAATATTTTTTAGAATTACAAGCAATACTTACTAATCTAGTAAAAAAAGTAAAGTTACTAATCTAGTTTAGTCTAGTTACTATTAATCTAGTTTCCATTCGAATAAAGCTTTTCAGACAATTTTTGTTTAAACATAATAATTATCACTTTTTTTCAAATTAACTTTTTTTATTAAATAATGAAAATAAGCCTAATTAATCATTCTGTAGACACATTTGACATCAAATAATTACTTAAGAAATGAAAGTCAAAAAACAAAACTATTCATTTCACAAAATAAAGCGATGAAGATTTATATTTAAGTATTACTTACTAATTTATTAAACTGTTAATGATGCATAAATTACACAGTACGTATCCTTAATTAATGATAAATGAACACTTACTCAAATAAAAGTTAGTGATTTAAATTCAGATGTTTTGCTCGAAAATCGATTAAAAATCGTGCAAATTATTTAACAGATACTTTTTAAGCCAGAAATTTTTAAAAATCTGGTATCTATTGTAATATCAAATAAGAAAAGATTATTCTTTAATAAATGAATAACGTATTAAATAATGAAGTTTCGGTTATTAATTTAGTGCCTCTTAAAATTAGCGAGGTAATGGAGAAATCAAAACTGGAATTCTTTTATCAGATTTTAGCAAATTATGTCTTTTCATTAGATGCATAATTTATATATATATATATATATATAATAGAAAAGAACATTGTGGGTGCGGTCTACGTCAGTAAATATCTTATTTATTGTAGTAGGTCAATTGGGTCAGTGAATGATCAAACTTTTTATTTAATTAGTATTTCAGTAATAACGGACTGCAAGTTAACACGCTTAATACCTACATGCAATAATGTGTATTATTTCTAATACCTATCTATTTGAATTCCTAGCAATCGGATTTTGAGAAATTGTGGAAATTTTTATGTTCGTAATAACATATTTCAGTTTACACTATTTTTATACAATTTTATATAGGTACCTACTACAGATAAAAAAAATTAATAAAAATTTTCAATTATCACGATTTTGTAATTAAAGTTGATAAATATGATAGAATTTGATTAAAAAATTACAAATTCTTTTCGCTATTTGCGAAATACTTCCAGAGTACCTACGCCGCATTATTTACTTCTATTTTCGTTGCCAATACCGGTAGCTGCCAATGTTACGTTTACGTCACATTTTAAAAACTATTATAATACTAACTTATAGGTACAACATAGATATAATATTTAATTTTTTATGAATATTGTTTTGCAGAAGAAAAACAATTTATTTATACATCATGTTTTGTGTAAATTCTTGCGTTTCTTTTTTTTTCGGAAAATTTTATACGTGAGCCCTTACTTGATGTAACTGCATGCACCTACTTACAAAATAAATTATCATCAAAAATACTTATCTATAGCAGACAATTTTTAAATAGGTAATAGTTACAGGGTAGAAATCATGTTTTTATGTGCACGTATTAAGCAGAACGTTTGAATGCAGAAGTAAAATACAATAAAGAATTAATCAATGTATGTGATTTAACGTATTTATCGACGTCATTGAAAAACAATAGAAATAAAAGTAGACCGAGGTTACTCCCTTGCGGAACATCGGAAGTATAAATTATGTGTTTGAATTATAATCTTTTATTATACATAATATATGTACGTACCTACTACATAATTGATACGATCGTTGAAGTAACTACCTATTGTATGTAACAGTAAATATATCTATATTTGGCGAAAATTTTAAATGAAACATTTTCTTAACATGTAAACAAATGAACTCTGCACGCCTTTTTCAAAATCTTTACGATCACTAAATCTCTAAAATGGTTTTGTATAAAAAAACTGAAATTTGTAATACAAACAAGTTTGTACACTGTACAGTTTGTAGTTTGCAGCGGTCGGACTCGGTCATTATTTTACATAAAAGTACATATTTTTGATCCTAAAAATTGATCCTATTTTTGTACCTAAAAGTACATATTTTAAAATTTATGACATTTTCTACTAAACGTGATTATTCAGTAAGTTGAAAAATTAACCAGATTCAGAAACTGACCATAAATTTTTATTATACGATTCGCTCTGTGTTATTTTTACGCCGATAACGTCCAGTTGCTTGCACCTAAGTAACCTGTTACGACACAGTTAGTTACCTTATAATTTACCGGGTTTCACAATTCGGTTTTCTGTTAACAGCTAAGAAAATAGTCAAAAAAATAAAAAGTTAAAAATTAATTTTTAGTTAAAAAAATATCTGAACGTTTATTTATGTATGTATTTACATAATATGTAGGGCGATTCACTAATAATGTGAAAAACTTGAAGAGGCGATTCCTTGTCGAAAATTAAGGGGGGGGGGGGTTATATAAGGTTTTTTTCTAAAATGTCTTCTTTCGTAGTTTTTCAAAAGGGGAAGCTCTTGAATTAATGATTAATTGACAAATGTTACAGTGTAGACGAATATTTAGTTAAATAAAGTTATAACAGTTGTTGACAAGTTCTGACAACGAACGATGCTGTTTAACAAATAAAATATCACTAAATATTGATATGTTCCAAGTTTCACTGTACTAATAAATTGTAGATTTTGCGGGAAAATGAAAAAGCCAAAAAAAAGTTATAAATAAAGCGAGCTTTGCAAAGTTAACTCTCCGAAAAGGTCTTTGAAAAAACCAAAAGGAGTTACATTTTTCACCTCCTTGTAAAGATAGGAGATGATTCAAAATATTACTAAGTAGAGGAAACCTTTTGTTAAGTAAAAATCATCTACTACATGTCATTGTTTCACATTTCTCCAAGTTGAGAAATAAAATGAAAATTTAATTTTACCCTTCCTCTTTTGAGGAGTGTAACTTCGAAAGGAGACGTTTTGGGAAAAAAACTTTATATGAAAGGCCCTCTTAATTTTCGACAAGGAATCACCCCTTCAAGTTTTTCACATTATTTATGAATCACCCTGTTTATTATAATTAGTACATTTTTATTACATCAATAATTACATCATTAGTACAAAACGTTTTTCGATGCACAATTCATACACATGCTTCAAATAAATTAAATTTGTTTTTAATTTAACATTAATCCAGAATTAAATATATAGTTTAAAAATAATTAATATATTATTGTATCTATAATACAATTTAAAATTTAATATAATTAATTTAAAATAAATTAAAATAAATCACTCCTGTTAATGTAAACCAAAAGTAAACTAACCACGATAAATTTTAATAACCGACTCGATTATTCTTAAAAAAAAGTTAAGAATTAAATTTTGCAAATTTTAGTATTCAAATTTTGCCTCGTTGTCAGCCTAAATTGTTGCGACAATCAAAAATTTGAATTCCGTCTTTTATCCGTAAACGGAATGCATTGAAAAGGTAAATTTCTCAAAATAAGAAAAATAAAAATATTAAAAATTTAAAATCCTGAAATAAAATTTGTTTTTAATACTCGCGTAAAATGCAGACTAACATTGCTGCTGCTGCGACTGCCACTTGTCTGTAGCAGACTATAAGAAGAAATTAAAAACTCGTAAATTTTCTTTGTGTTTCCTACCTTTTTCTCGTCATCGTTTGTTTTCTCTCTATTGTCAATTTCCAGCGTAGATTCTTCTTACATACGCTTCATATTTCACTGTGTTTCACCAACCACTGTGATCGCGAAAACGTGCGTAAGATAAAATTTCGCTCGTAAAATTGAGCCGTCGAAAGTTCGAGGGGAGCCCTAACCAAGACCCTAACCAATTTCGATTTTCAGAGAATTTGTATTAGAGCTTAAATGTCCATGTATTTACACTTTATATACACATGGAGAGTTAGTCGACAAAGAAAGATCCTATCTTTCCTCGTCGTATTAATCCTTCTTATTTGTAATCCTTTTAGAAAACAAAACGCAACACAAAACATTCGCGCACTCACACACAAAAAGGCGTCATTAACCGAACAAGCACTCCTAGCACACACATATAATACGACGCCGTAATTTAAAATTCGAACTACTGAAACAAGCACTACCGCTTTTTACCACTGACGAGAAAGATCTCAAGCGGTTTTGCCAGAATTCTGTATATAAATGGAATGGTTACTAGAAAATCCCACTTTTGTTTTAAAAACATTCAGTTCTTTGCTCGCACCTCGATTAGTGATGAAAGTAGGTGACGTTTTATTAGTTGCTTTGTATTTTATTGGTCGCATAAAAATGCGATTAACCTTTTATCTGGTTTATGGTTTGTAATAGAGAAATTTTCAATGTTGAGGGGCACACGAATAGTTTTTAAATTAAAAATAGAGCAAATTTATAATTCTGCGGTATAAAGGCAGTAGTTAGATAGTGATTGATTAATAAAATAATTTTACTGCATAAAAAATACATAATTTTAGAATAAATTTCCTAAAAAGTACAGATTTTAAAAATCTTCGGTCACTATTTGCATATCTTTTTCATCAAACGACCCCTGAGTTTGTAGCTATACATGGTTCATCGATAACCTGAACAAAAATTTTGTAACATTCGGTCCTTCTATTTTATAGATGTGAGCTTTCAATGCATTCAAATGTGAGAAGTTAAAGTCATTGCAGTTATCTACCTATATGCAATATTATCACCTTTGAGTTTTTACGACATGCGGTACAAGAGAAGTTATTCTAAAACGATAACGCAAACACTGTATGTATGCTGAAATATCTGATAAAACGACGTGGGTTTAAATCACTTGTCTGCATTGAGCCCTTTGCAATCATAAACATTTTATAGTTTACCCAAAGTTGGATTTAGTATCTATTCATCCCGCTAATACTTTTTTCACAATCGTTAAATTTTACTATTTAGGAAATAGAATTTATTAATGTAGGTACCTAATAAGAAATACCTTAGAATACCTTATTACGTAGCTGTCTATTATTAAAATCAAAATGATTTTTGCTGTGAAAGTATGTACGAGCAGAACATATTTGTTTCGTGTTGATTCATGATCGATATTTTATCTTTTAATTAGGTACCTAATTAGATTATTATATTAGTAAAAATTGACGGGAAGGCTCAATTAAATATTTCTTACTTAAATGTATAAAAATATAGATAGGTTTTAGGTATTCATTCAATATTTCGACACATGATTCGTGTCATTATGAATTGTCTTTCTTTGCCATGTCGTATGTGTGCAGGTAAATCATCGGTACAATATTATTATGCCACGTTCAGAACTTTAAACTGAATATTACAAATACACAATTTTATTTAGTAGCTTTCTATTGATGACGTGCATTGGAACTTATCTTTAATAAAGTATAGTTGCTTTTATCATGATCGATAAACATATTTTCATTTTAGGACATGGTAAAACACATAGAGATGCAGCAAGTGTACAAGCAACCCATCCTATTCCAGCTGCCTGTGGTTTATATTATTTTGAAGTAAAAATTGTAAGCAAAGGTCGAGATGGTTATATGGGAATTGGACTATCTGCACAAGGCGTTAACATGAACAGATTACCGGGTATGTAATTAAATAGCGTTTAAATATCTCACTTAATTTATAAACAAAGTTTGCCTTATTTTACATATTTTAGAAAGTGTATTTTATGCTTATTATAGTCTTGGAACAACATTTATTAATAGAAATGCGTTTTACATATTCACAAAATCTACTCACTTTGTAAATATTTTGAATTAAAAACAGAAACGGTATTTGAATAGGTATAACTTTCACCTACTTATGGGTATATATTATATATTATTATTTATATATATTTATATATATTTATATATATATATATATATATATATATATATGTGTGTGTGTGTGTGTGTGTGTGTGTGTGTGTGTGTGTGTGTGTATGTATGTATGTATGTATGTATGTATGTATGTATGTATGTATGTGATAGTGTGTTCGACCGAGAATACACAGATTCGTTGTTTTCGCGTTAAATAGTAGTCTTCACTTGCTAAACGAATCATCACTAAACCTCTTAATTTTATCGTAACTTAAAAGCAAATTTATGTTGTTAAAGGATGTAGATATGGCTAGAGGTTATAAATATTGTAGATAGACAGTTACAAATATGATTATTTCAATGGTAAAGATCAAGCAAATTTGGCTCAGATTTAATGCTGAAAATCTCTAAAATCGATTATTTTTTTTACTTCAAAAATATCCTTGGGCCATTTTACAAACAGTAATTTATACTGTAAATTTTGATATTTTCATAAATATTGTTTCGTTTTCTTATAATTCATTTAGAAAAAACACCGTAAAACGAACTGTTAACGTGAGTGCGTCTATACCCTTAAATAGTATTCTCATTACAGCTTATTTGTTCATTTTAAAAATCATTTAAACAAATACCCATAACTACCCATTTCGTACTTAAAAATGACTACGAGTAGTAGTTAGTATAGGTAGTTCTTGTAATGCCATTTTTTTTAGCGAAATCGTCTCGCCTCGCTGTGGGCGCCGGTTTAAACAATTTTTCTCACAATTAGTACTTCTAAAAAAATGCAGCAATTTTCAAATATCTATCTAATTATTGAATTTATGTATTACAGTCGAACCTCGATAACTACAATCTGAAGGAAAGGGTATAAAACTTGAGCCATCGAAAGTTCGAGTAATTGAGATATATTTATTTGATAATTTTTTTCGTAATTCATACAGCGAATTCAAGTAATCGAGGTTTCATTGTAATTATAAGTTTTAAGGTAGGCCGTGATGTTATAATAAAATACGATTTTAAATAGGTAAGGTGCAGTGGGATAAGCAAAAAAAAATGGGGCAATAGAAACATTCGACATTAGGGCATTCCGTGTAAAGTGCAAAAGCTATTTTTTATTACAAGTATTTCACGTTCTCGTTGAGCGACAGCATAAATACTTAGTACCTATGTGATTGGAAATATTTGAAAATAATGTCAGTGCTGTAAAACAACTTGATATTAAATCGACTATGGTTTGTTTTAATTTTCAAAAATATGGTCAAAAAAATGAGGAAATATATATATATATTTAATCTATAATCTAAATTATTTTAATCTATATATGACAAAAGCGGTTGTTCTGCTTTTGGTTATAACATTGAACTGAGGTTCTGTAATTTCCAAGCAGATTCCGGTCAGACAATACCAAGCCCGTTATTTACTCGATTTTTCATTTGCCCCGCAAATTCGCTGCTTTGTGGCAAATGAGAAAGCCATGTTTCTACAATAACAATAGTTAGAATTAGCTACACTAAGTTTCTATAAGAAACCTTGCATATCCTTACATATCCTTATCCATATAACCTTTACATATCGCAGACTTTTTTCTTATCAAACGTCTATGCGTTAAAGCTATTTTCCCAAACATGAAACAAACACTTATAGATGGAAATTGTATATAACGTGTGCCAATAAAGTAGCTGGACAGAAGTAAATTGCAATTATATCTGTATAGGTGTGTTTATTTCATCTACTGTTTATGTTATGGTTCATCTAGTCTTCTTAGTAAACAGAAATTTAGTATAAATCTAATCAGTAATCATGAAGGTTGCGGAACAGAACTATCTCCGAGAGCGTGTTTACAAACTGCTTGGACAGCGTTCTAAGAAAGAAGTTTTGGAACATTTTCTAAAAGAAAATGTCGCTCGTTCCACAATTTATTCTATATTTAAACGTTACGAAAGTGGTCAGTCAAGTGTGGGAATTAAGAAAAAAGGTCACCCAAAAAAATTAAGTAAGTCTGAGCTTCAGAAATTGAAGAAAGCTGCGGTAAACAAAGTTGGAGCATCAAATCGAAAATTAAGTAGAAAACTTGGTGTTTCGAAAGAGACAGTTCGTCAAAACTTGATAAATATGGGTGTAAAGTATCACAGAAGAGTGACCGATCCTAGATATAGTGAAAAGCAACTTCAAGAAATCCCAAAAAAGTGCAGAATTCTTCGTCGAAAATACTTCATTGGTGAGATTGAGATCATTCTTGTCGATGAAAAATATTTCTCCTATGCTTGGAATAATGGCGAACAGAATGCGGGATTTTATACAAACGATATTGCAAATACTCCTGACGCTATAAGATTCGCTGCCAAAGGTAAATTTGAACCAAAAATTTTAGTTTGGGCAGCCATATCGACAAAAGGAGTGTCGCAGCTTTATATTCAAGATTCGAAAGCTCCAGCTATAAAAAGTGACACTTATATAAGTAATTGTCTTACTAAACTTGATAAATTTATTAAAACCATACACTCTGGTGACAACATAATATTTTGGCCTGATCTGGCAAGCAGCCATTATGCTGGAAAAACATTAAATTGGCTTAAGGACAAAAACATCAATTTTGTACCAAAGTAGGCAAATCCACCAAACATTCCGAAGGCAAGACCAATTGAAGATTTTTGGAGTTTATTGTGTCAGGAAGTGCATAAAAATGGTTGGGAAGCAACATCCAATAAACAGCTTGCTGCAAGAATTAAGAAATGTGTGAAAAATGTTAATCTTCAGGTCGTCCAAGACATGATTCGAGGTATAAAGTCAAAATTGCGGAAAATTGAAGATAATGGTCCTTTAGTTCTCTACAAAAACTAAAATTATTATGTAAGTTTAATGTAAATCTAATATAAATAAATCATTTTTCCTTTAGTGAAAAATATTTCTATAATATTATGTTTTAAGTTTGTCCAGCTACTTTATTGGCACACGTTAGATAGGTACATTGAAGTGTGTAGCACTTCCTAAAAAGCAAGTTTAGCATAACAATTGTATGATTTCTCACTGGAGTTTTCACTTGGTACCCCAATTATCCGGGGTAAGTGAAAATCGCGCCTTGTTTACATTATACGTTGTTTAAAACAATTTCTCATCGATTTTTCTGTCTGATATCTCTAATGAGTAACTAACATCGACCGGTATTTAATGTAGAAACGTTAGAAACACAATATCTTTATTAGTATGACAGTAACAAACGTTCGATATAACCTTTATATTTCCACGTGTTCGCTTACGCCACCACACCTTACCTAATTACAATTATTTTGTGATTGATTTCACGGCGCTACAGATTAAAAACTCCGTTTATCGGGATTAATCCGTATAAATGGGGTTCCACTGTAATAACAATAGAAATTTGTTGCGAAATTTGAAAATTTTTAACAGGAGAAATGGACTGTATTTCTTTATGCCCGAAGAATATAGTATCGATCGATCTCAAACTTGAGCTAACTTTTTTCTCTTTTACATATTAAAATGTAACTTGTAAATTACATTACATAATAAATTATGATAAGCGATTTGCGAAAATGTTAGAAAACTGATTATAAATCGGTTTGGTCGTAATTATAGACTTTAGTGTGAATAGTTAACAACCTACGAGTTATTCAAAATTTATTGTTTATTTATAGTATACGAATCTTTAAAATTCATTTTTTTTTTTGATATTGGAACTTGAAATTTCTTACCGATAAATAACAAAAAAATTGTTTAGAATATAAGTAAAATATACGGAATAATTTTTTTGTTAATTATATCGGATTAATAATTATTGAATTTTAGTTTTATTTTAATTTATATTTTAAAAGTCGAAGAATTTCTTTAAAAATTTATTATAAACAATCAGATAGAAAGCTTGTTCGATTAGTTTGCAAGTGTGCCTATGTGTTCTGGATAAACACACATAAAATAAAGTACTTATATGTTACAAGCGTAAAAGCATTAAAGCATGTTGCAAGAAACTAAGACCTAAAGCATTCGTTTTTAGGTTGGGATAAACAATCATATGGTTATCACGGTGATGATGGTCATTCATTTTGTTCATCTGGAACAGGTCAACCATATGGTCCGACATTTACCACAGGCGATGTAATTGGTTGTGGAGTTAATTTAATTGACAACACATGTTTTTATACCAAAAATGGTCACAATTTAGGGACTGCTTTCACTGATCTCCCAGTAAGTAGTTTAGAATAGAATATGCGTTCATCATTTTATTGTTGCTTTTAAAAATTATATAGACACTATATTTTTCTAGAATTATTTTTAAGTTTATTTGAACTAGATCAACATACATAATGTTAATCATAGTTTTGTTGTGGGTCAAATTAACGAGAAGCGCAAATCGATTTAGCCTTGCAGAAAAATGTCTTGTGGTAAATTTCTTTGAGTCTTTGGTGTAGGTTTCAGATTCCTATTTGATAGAGGGTTATCTCTTCAAAGTGAGGAAGTTTTGAGTGGAAAGTTGTAAGTAGCCTCTTAATGTGATCTTCGAGAGGTGGGATGGCTAATTTTCCAGAATTAAATATCCATACAAATAAAATATGATTTAATATTGACTAAATTTATTGTTTTTGGATACAACACAATGAGTGTTACGTCGACGTTCTTTGTTCTTTATTTACTCTGTATAATATAAGTATAATCGTTAATGTTGATGGTATTAAAATTGTAAAATGTATCGTTAAACGATCTGCGACTGATCATTTTACCTGAAATAGTTGGAGGTAAAATGGCTAATTTACCTATATTGCAATAAGCATTCTAAAATAAATTACAAATTATAAGTTTTTGCAAATGCAATTTTTTTATGGGTTATTTTTCTTAAAGCGTTAATTTATGTTACCTTTATTAGAAATATCAAATTTAGGGAAAATTATATTTTTTTATAAAGATCTGTGGCTACAGAAATAAAACTATTTTCACTTCAATTTTTTTTTGGCTTACATATTAATAGTATTAAAACATTTCTGAAACCATTCCTTTTAATTAAATATAGATATTTTAATTGAATGTTTAATTCTGTGGCAACTCGAGTTTTGAGTTAATTTTTTCATTATCTTGTATATTATAAAAGTTATTTTAATTAATATTGAATCAATAATGTGACATTTTTAGTTTTTATGTTTTATTTATTACCTGTCTCTATGATACATCTTAAACATTGAACATGATATTTTGTGTCAAGACATCAAAGGTTTTCATTTATATATATATATTTTTTTTAATCATTTTAAATATATTTTAACAATATTTATAGAAGGAACTTAACTCCGATTAATGTTTTTAGCCAAATTTATATCCTACAGTTGGATTACAAACACCAGGCGAAGTTGTAGATGCCAATTTTGGCCAAGAACCGTTTGTGTTCGATATACAAGACATGATGAACGAATTACGATCTAAGACTCGCTTTTCAATATATGACTTCCCTGTACCTGAAAGTCAGGGTGAATGGCAAGCAGTTTTAAACAAGTAAGTTCCATGTAAATTTTATACATTTTTTTAATGTTATGTTTAATATCCCTTAACTACGTACATGGAATTTTGTGACATTTAATAAATGGAATTCTCTTTTAACAGAAGCAATTATGAGTTTGTATAGCAAATAAAGAAATATGAAATATGATGAAGTTATTTTTACCTTTTTAAAAGCATTACTCTTAGTTTCCTAAACAAATTTATTTCTTTAAAGTAGAAATGTTCATTTAATTCCATGTATTTAGTTTAGTAGGTACATACTGAAATAGTTTAAAAATTAAACCATTAAAAATATGATTAAAAACAGAAGTATTTAAAGCATTTTAGTGAGTTAAAAAGGATTAAACTTGTGAAATAAATTGCAAACATGTTGGATTATATGATGGAGTTTCATCATGAGTTGAGGTAACGTGGATCAACTTTATACTAGATTTTTTGTAAAACAATAATGATAATAACAAAAAATCGAAAAGTAAATACATATTGGTTGTGTAAATTGTATATGTAGGACAGACGCAATGCAATTATTTTAAAATACACAGATAAACTTAATTTTATTTTAAATTATATATTGTAAACTTCTGCAGTGTTATAAAATTGTAATGTAAATAGTTAATACTACTACTACATAATTTAATGTTATTAATCTCTTAATTTATACATGTGTAGTTAAGGGATATACAAATCATTCCTAGATTGAGTTAATAAAAGGACAGTTTAATAAAAAGTTTGACAATTTAGTAGAGAGTGGCTTAATATTATTATAATTGTACTTTATATGCAAATGAGAATTACTAAAATTCTTTAAACACAGTTGCAAAGGCAATTGAAATAGAAATTGTGTTAGCAAAAGGGTTCTTTTTGTAAATATCAAAAAATTCCATATAGGAAAATACTTTATATTATTTAAATGAACTATATAAAATTCTAAAGCCAATTTTATTAATTGTAAAATGTGGTCATTATTTGTTTCTTTTATTATCGCAATCTGGGTATATTTTATGTAGGTATAGGCTGGCTCAAATTTAATCTTCACTTTTATAATCTTATTTATTAGCAGAAATAGATAATAAATTTTTGTTAAAGTTGATAACTTTTATACATTTTAAGAATAGAAATTTCTGAAGTTGTTGTACATAGGACGAAGAAGCCAAGAATTTGAAAAATTTATGATTGCCATGAAAATAGTTAAGGAATTGTATATTTATATGTATAGTGTATTATATAATTTATTATTATTTTTTAAAGAACGTTTTAATCTTTTTACTGTAATTTTAGTTATGCATCATAATTTCTAAGCAACTTCTTAACTATTTCAAATAAAATTGATTTCAAATCCGATCTAAAAAGACAAAAAACACATTTTTGAGGTCGTGGAAGATTGTAAATTTTATAACTTTGTAAAATTTAAATTTAATTCTGCTGATAGATGATATTACTCTTGATGATAAGAATAAATTTTTACTCAACTTGTATAATATAATAATAACTTGTATAATTTTCTATGGATTAAATATAAATTGCAATTGGAAAAAGGTTAACAAGTAATATGTACACAAACATTTTGATTGTTAGGCTCAATTGTCCTCCCATTGAGGTTCACTTTTACCGATTAAAAAAGAGTCCATAATGGGATTAAATCAAGATAGAATAATAGGATTTAAATACAGTGTTATTTACAGAATGGTATCGACTTATCTAATTCATCACGGCTATTGCAATACAGCAGAAGCCTTTGCCCACATCACAAATCAACCTTTTAATGAAGATATTGCGTCAATAAAAAATCGACAAAGTAAGTGTACGAATGAGGGGCTTAGGCAACATTATATACCATTTATTTGATTTGAATATAAGATATTTGTAAATTGTCGGTTATATAACCAAGTAGTGTGTATTTGTTCCAGGAATTTTAAAATTAGTATTAGCCGGTAGAATGGGAGAAGCGATCGATAGAACGAGTAGGTTATATCCTGGCCTTTTAGAACATAATCAAAACCTTTTATTCATGCTCAAATGTCGTCAGTTTGTGGAGATGGTAAATGGTTCAGATGTAGAAGTTTGTACTAGAAGAAATATAGGTGGTTATTCGCCTTCATTTAATTCATCTCCTAGACCTAGTAGTCCCATACAAACATCTGTTATACAATCAACTAAAAATTATAGTAATAAAACGAAATCTAGTGTAGATGAATTAAATAATCAAAATAACACCATTATGAATGGCAGTGGGGATGTTGTGATAAAAACAACAGAAGATAGTGATATAGAAATGGATACTGCAGAAGATATTCAGAACGGGCATGCAGATAGTTCATGTAATGGAAAAATTAATAACAATACAAGTAATGGTTATCAAAATGGAAATAGTCATAGTAACAACGTGTGCTCAAACGATTGTTTTGAAGATGACGACGAAGACATGGGTAAGTTCGTGTAATTTATAAACATACTTAAAATGTACCTGAAAAATATACGTGAAAAAGCAACGTCTTAATGAGGAAATATTAAAATTTGCACATGTTTTAAATAGTAACTAAAATCAATAATATAGTTTATTGATCCAAAACGGCAAATAAAGTTTCCAAAATAATTCTCAATTTATTCTTTATATAGGTAGGTACATTAATTGCTATCGAATATATACATTATTAATTTTAGTTATCTATCGTAGAAATCTTATTTTATTTAGGGCCGATCTTTTCATCTACCAATAAATTTACTTGACAAATTTTTACCATAGAAACAGTTGTTTAAATAAACGTTTCTATAGTAAATATGTGTCAAATTAAATGGAAGATGAAAAGATCATAAAGATTAAAGGAAAATCCACTGCATAAATAAACAAATTTTAATTTTTCCTCAAATGATAATATACCGATTGTACGTTGTTTTTTTAAAATTTTTGTTTGTCAGATGTAGACATAGCCCTTCGAAAATCGTGTAAACCTGCAGTTGAACGAATTCTTGAATTTGGAAGAGAATTATATAGTATGAATCAACGCCTCAAATCAGAACAAGGTTCTAGCGAACATAATGAAAAAATGTTAGAAGTGAGCTTTATTCTACATTTCACAATTAGATTTCATCGATAACAATATTTGTTTTAGGACGCTTTTAGTTTATTAGCTTATTCAAACCCATGGGCAAGTCCGGTAGGTTGGCAGTTGGATTACGCTCAACGGGAAACTGTTTGTGCTTCCTTAAATTCGGCCATCTTAGGTAAAGTTAATTTTTAATTTATTAATAACACAGTGATTATGTGACTTACGGTTATTATTAGAATCACAAAATAAGCCACGAAAGCCTCCATTAGAAGTAGCAATGGCGCATGCACAGGAATTAGTGCGTCTCATGTCTAGTTCAGGACTTGGCTCATGTGCCTTTGCCTCAGTACCAGATCTCATGGAACACTGACATTTCTTGTTGCCCTATTTATCTATATTGGCACACTGACTGCCATCCTCTCAATAAGCAACTTTGATTTGTTGCAAGGTAGCCTCCTCATGTTGTGTGGTTCGGGCTCGCCAGTTTGTATTTTCTTGTAAAATGGAGTAACTGTGATGCTTTAGTGAAGTGATTAGTCATGGAGTAACAAGTGATTTGTTTGTATGTAAATATAATTTATTAACGTCTTGTATAATTATTGAATTTTTAGTATTTTAATTATGTAGGTATCTACAAATTGAAAAGTTTTTCATATTCGAGAAATCAATGAAATTTATTGAAAGGTTTCTAGTCAACATTTTTTCTTTAGTTTTCTTAATACGCTATAGGTATTTTATAAATTAAATCGTTACGTATAAATAATTGGTGGACCAACAAAACTTGCAGTTTATTATAACTTGGCTTTTTTAATTGCAAAAATATAAATTTTATTTTTAATTATTTTTATAGTGCCCAGTAATTATATTTATATGCAAACAAAATAAAGATTCAAGCGACACTGCATTTGTAAACAATACATTTTTACATTACAATTGTACAGTACAATTTTTATGTTATAAAGTATATCTTTTTATTAATTTTACATGATTTATTTGCTGATTTACTTAAAAAACACAATGTGTTTTTTTTTATTTCTTTACATGTACATAACTGTTTATAAATATAACCATGTAAACTATAATGATAGATGGACTTTTTGTTTTATTATGTATAATAGGTCTTTATCGATTTGTAACTTTATTAAAGCTCTATTTGTTATCTTAAAGGTCAGTATTTCTTTGTCAAATGCAGTGTCCTAAGGTAATTAGGGTAAACGCATGTGTAATGTTGATAAAAATTTGGAAATTATATTGAACAAGTCGTACATAAATTAAGAATTGTAATGTAGTTGGTAAGTTGCTTTGGAGTAAAATGTAGAAAGAAGTCGAGCTAGTTGTAAATTTTATTAATTTTAATCATTTGGAGCATATAACGAATTTGTATATTTATCAAATAAAATTAAACATATTCAAAGTTTACTCCTTTGAGAGGAAATCGGTGTTACGTTTTCTGGACTCATAAATTTGTTGTATTGGTTTTATGTATCTATATCTCACTTATATTACTTTGACAAGAATAATTTAATCTATTGTTTTTTCACTATATAAAATCAGTATCATCAAATTTTGTTCTAAAATTATAATAGTGTGAACTTTCTAACAAATGTAAGCTATTTATCTTTTTTAGTAAATTGTTGCTTTATTAAATAATTTTATCTTAGTTTATTTGTAAATATGTTTGATAAATATTTAGTATGCTGTTAAGGATAATTTCAGTAATAAATCCATTTATAATAATTTGTTTTTTTTTTGTTAAATATTATCTAGGTATTTTACTACAAATTACTTTAACTATAATTTTTATTACGTAGATATATTTCATTATTTAACTATTTTCTTAATATTAAGTTCTCTAGTTACTAATCATTGATATGATGCGAGGAAATTTATGCCTATTCAATTAACAGTGCTTGCCATTCCTATATTTTCTATAATTACTAATTTTATTCCTTTTCTTTTTTACTTTGTAGTTTCTTTTTTTATTGATAGTTTCTTCCAAATATGATACCCAATGAAGAAAAACTGAGGGTATTTTTAATGGTATCCTACTGTGCTCGCTTGTTTTGGTTTGTAGCACTTTATGATACCTCGCATGGAAATGAAAATAAAAGGCCAGTATAAGCACTGAATGATACATTTTTAGTTTTGTTGCAGTAATCTTGTGAATAGGATCGTGTAATCTCTTCTTAAATAAAATACTGTTATTTATTGATTTTAGGACCATTTGTAGCCGATTATTGCTGAACATCAATTACCACGTAAATAATTGTTTAGACAATCATTTTTATGGTGATTAACTGATCAGTGATAATTAGCTATTGTGCAACTAGTCCTCAGAGTAATTAATATTTTACTTATAGTGTATTATGCAGAATATTAATATTTTGGTAGCACAGTAAAATGATAATTTATTATATTACTATGATAACATCTTGTACAAGTTTTTACAAGATTAATGAATTTTATATGAAAATGTATAGGTAAGCAATTTTTTTATTTTATTTTTCATGTGTTACTGAAAAACCTTAACATATTTTTTTTAGGTTTTTTTTTTGTTAAAATACACTTGTAATGTTTTTTTTTTTAATACATACGATACCTATTTGTTTGAACTTCGATTTTCTCTCACAATGGCATAAACAATTCGAAAAAAAAATTATATTCTAATATAAATAATGGACTAATAAAAGTTAGGAATGTATATAAGTATGGATTCAAACATTTTTAAAGTACCTACCTACCAGAAAATGAAGTTGGAAGTTGATATCAATACTTTATGTTATAACAAAGTTTGTCCTTTAATAGTTGTGTAAATAAGAAGACAACATACCTATTACAATAATCGATGGGTTATGATAGCACCGAGAAGCAACTCTTATAGAAAGTCACTTATCGCAAATGTACGTCTTAAAATTCATTTGTAATGTTGTCAGTGTGCACTAGCACTAGCTTGTTGCATGGTTTATAATTGTGATATTGTTATTGTCTTGTGCTGTACAGTGACGTATTGTGAAAAGATAGTATTGTAGATGGCATTGTTCTAACGATTTTATAGATTTAAGACTAAATCTAAAGTATATACTATATGTATATGATTATATTTTATTTAGCCGTCTGTTTAATATCACGATTAATTCTAGTTGCCATGTTCGTTAAACATTAAAGAGAAAACTGAATGCGAATTTATGTTAAATTATTATGTAATTAAGTATAGATTTAGAATTTAGACATTTATCTATTAATTGTTTAAGCCATTTCTTGGCATATGTTTGATACAATAATAAAATTATAATTTTTTAGCCTAATTTAGTGTTTAATAAAGTCCAATGTCCTATTAATTATTTACATTTGTGTAATACACAATAAATGTTCTACACTTTTTACCTTAAAGTAAATTAAAATGTTTTTTAATGGGTATTTTTATATTTTCATTATAAAATGGAAACATGGATGTTTTTCCTTTAGGTGTCTTGCCCTTTTTAGACTTTCACGGATTCCGGACCATCCTTAAATACCACAACAAAACCTTTCCACTAATCAAAGTCTGATTTATGGCCTACACTGATACCATCCACACATATATCTTTGATTGCTAAGAGCGAGGACTCTGCCGGTTTTCTTACAAGGAACGTCAGTTTTAAAACGAGGTAATTTTAATAGTTGTGTTAATTTTATTCTTATTTTAGTTCTCTTTTCATCTATTTCTTATAATAATAATGTATCTGCAGCATTAGAACTTTAATTATCATTAATAACTGTAAATCTATATTAGTCATAAAATCATTAAATTATCTATATTTATTTGTTTTATTCCTCTTAACTTGTATAATATTGTCTTTTAATTATTGCAATTTGTTTTTGAAGAATAAGATATTTAATTGTTTCATGTATTTTTGTTATAAGCTTAAAATTATTATCATGTCTCTTATGTTTGTTTATTATTTGACTAAGTTTTCATTTCAAAACAATTTTTTTTTTTAATTTGCATTTGATGTTCTACATACTATTACTATTACTGTTAACTATAACTGTGATCAAACTTGGTCTACTTAAAAAACAATGAAAAAAAGCTTATAATGTGTACAAAGTACTTCCTATAGGTACAAATAGCGGGATTTTCAAATTTTAGAAGTGATAATTTCATTTTATAGCAAAAATGTAACTTCAAATTTTTATAGTATTTTTCACGTTTTGGAGATTTTAAGTTCAAACATTTTTAAAACTATCAATTATAACAAGATTACATATATGTATTTCTAACAATGAGTTTTAAGACCGTGTTACAATTAAGAATTTAATTAACAATTGATATTGATTAAAAATATGATTATATAAAAATTGTCAAGTCTAAAATTGCTAAAATCTCGGTTAAACAGTATAAGTCAGTTAAATTTGTAATGAATCAATAGTACGATTGGTAATCAATCTCGAGTGTACACTCATGATTATTATACTTTGTTGCCTTTTCCAGCAATGGAAAAAAGTTCTTACGTTTAGTAAGTTGCCTATCAATCAACATGACCGGAACGTATTTTTTTATTTAAGCACTCAACACAAATAACATTTTCTAAAACGATTTTATGAGTAGATATAAAGTTATAAAATTAGCACAAGGTTCTTAAGGGAATAGCCACTGACTTGTGCAAGATATTTTAAAAATTGAAGAAAAAAATTTGGAAGCATATATTCCTTAAGTCAAAATAAGAAGAAATGTTTAGGTATACGAACATATAGGTATACATTTATTGAATTAGACGAGTTAGATAGGTAATACATTAAAATGTAACATTACTATTATACAGCTGAACGCTGCTCAATCCCTTTCTCCAAGCTTCTCTATCTTGAGTCGTGTTTTCTTCCAGTTTTGATCTTTCCATCGCTGAGTGTCGTGGTCCACCACACTTTCTGCTCCCTGGCGGTTGCTAATTAAATATTCTTTTGGGCAAATGATCTTCTGGCATTCTCAATAAGTGTTTAAAATAGCCTAGACTATGCCTAATTCTGTTGATAATTGTTTTCTCTGCTGTCTAATTTCTCCGTTCGGAATCCGCTGACGTCGAGTACCGCACTACGTTTGCGGTAGTCCATTTCCACTGCTTGTAATCTGCGCTTCATTTTTATACTAATTACCCAGATTTCACTTCCCTAACAGAACAGATTTTACCATTCACTGGCAATAAATAGAGAGGCGTTTTAATACAACGGCATCGGCATGCGGATATGTGGTGTTTCTCAGATGTTATCCATCCGCCCGGTTGTGCTGATCGTGTCCAGCACTTGTTGCCTCAGTGGTCATACTACACCGTAGCACGAGCTATACATTGTAGTGTATCATACCCAGTTCTTGGTTTTACTTTTAAAAATTCAATAACATCATTCACAGACGTTCGTGGTTGCAGGGAGATTCGAACTTTCGGTCGTTAATTTCATAGGCAAGCGATTTAAGTTTGCTAGTCCACCACGATCCCAAAATTCTTGTTTTCAATACATAAATTATATCAATTTCGAAACACCTCTATAGAATAGATTCTAATTTTTCTGTTTTATTTTTAACAATTTGTAACATTCATTTGGTTATATATGATTACTTAGGTATAGCTCATCCAAACCTATATGATGTTCACGTCATCAATGCAAGGTTACTAGATGATGACGTTTCACGCAGTGCTGTCACCTCGTACTTCGTATTTTGACAGTTCTAATAAATTGTAGTCTTTCTTTATGCCATCTAATATGTGCGCAGGTAAATCATCAATAGAATATGTGACATTCCAAACTTTAAACCGAATTGCAAATAAACAATCTAGTAACTTTTTGTTGATGACGTGAACATCATATAGGTTTGGATAAGCTATAGGTATTTAATGATGCATGTACAGTCAAGTTTATATGTTTTGCCCCGCGATATGTGATCGTAGGCCAACAAGCGAAGAGAGGATAAAGAGGGATGAAGGGTAGCAGTTGTTTTTGAATTGTAAAAAGTGATACGTCAGATAATAAATAAAAACGGACAATAATCTTTTTTGAGTCTTTTACGATAAAAATTAACACAGGCGCCGGGACAAAATATATGAACTTGACTGTACTTATTATATTGAAGTCTACCTGACTTTGTTTATAATTAATTAATAGCCTTATAACATTATCCCATCTTTTTCTTGGTAAGTCAAAATTGTTAATTTCTTCCCTTTTTTCATTTTTTTTCTTCACTTTCCATTTCTAACATCTTACGAATTGTAACACGGTGAAGTTCTTTCAGAAGATGTTGCTTAGCATTCCTTTTTTCCATTTCGGGTTTGATCAAAGCTAACGCTAGGTTACGCAAGGATAACTCCAGCGATGTTTAAAACGGACCCTATCTACTCACCTAATAAGCGTGTTCAGCGGACATCATGATTAGTCGATGACTAACAACAACTGACAATTCTGCTGAACGTGTCGCTGACTTTCAACAACTAAACATGCGCAATACAACTACGTATATAACTCCTTCATAATTTTGTATCGTGCGATATGAATATAAATGACCATTAATGTTTTCCATCTTGCCTCGACAAAAAAGAAAATTTCTAATTCGTAAATTTGGAGGTTAGAATCCGCTGCCTGTAACTTATCGATTGCTCAGCGGAACCGTTCATGGATTTGCTTAGTCGTCATCTCAGCCGCCGAAGTCCGTTGGACTCGCCCAATGTTTGTCTAGGACATCTATACCTTATTTTCTCGTATTGTAGAATTTCTCTAGGTACCTATATCGGGCTTCTTTGTGGCACCTCTGTGAAATGCATCGAGGGAATCAACAATATTTTGTTTTAAAAATATTCTGCTGTATGTACATGGTATTCATATAGAGTATAAGAGATTGGGAGGACATAAAAGATGCGAGTTTTTAATACTTTCTTCTATGAGTATCTGCAACTGTGATTTTTCTCTTGCATTTCTTAGTCATCCTGATTGTCGCTTTGTTTGTATGTGCAACTATTTCATTTTTGGGTTTTCTAATTTTTCAAAATATGATATTTATTGTCGTTTTGATACGTCAGCAGATTTCTTATTTTTTAATACTTTCCGATTTATCTTATCCCATATATATCGCATCTGTTGTTGATGATCTATTCTTTCTAATCTCTGTGTGTAACTCCACCTGTGGTGACAGCTGAGCGAATTGAGTAGCTCAGTCCCAAGCCCGGATAAAAGAGGAGGGTTCGTGGGCAAGGTTAGCAACCTACCCACGGTAAAACAAATTATGAAGCTCAAAGGCCAGAAGAACAATATAAGTAATAAAATTCAGTTAAAGTTGTTTGATGATCAAAAGGCAGTCAAAGTTTTTATCTTCAGAATTTTAAAAATGTCAAGTACCTATTCTTCAGTCTTTCAAATGATATTGTGTGTGGTAATAAACCCAATAACAAATTGTCTATTGCTGATTGTGTGCAAGATGTTTTCGTTGTCCAAAAAGAATAGGTTAATTTCCGATCCGGAAGAGGCTTTTGTATCAGGTATTTGAACATGCATCGTTTATGGGAAGAGGTTTATCGCTATACTAATGAACTGATTTTTCAGCTGCACTTGGTAGTGTTATCGGTGTATATTTGCAACAGTATAATATGACGCCACGCCGACAAGTAAAGGATAAAGGAAACAGTTAAATGTAACCGCGTTCGCCGTGAAATTTTTTCATATTTTGCATGGAAGGGGGATCAAAATTGTCCAAAGGCAAAACCGTCTAGATTCTCTTTTACTCGTCTAAAATAGGGTGCCAAGTTAACACCATGAGCTATGGCCGATCGATCTCAAAACTGGTACGTTTATAAGCATGATTTTTTATCCTTAGCAAGGTTTAAATCGGACATTATTTTAATTCTTATCTACTCTGTTATTAGCTAATTGGTTTGCAAACCTATTCGTTAAATATTAAAAAAGGCTGAATGTTTAACAGTCTCACTTTGCCCCATATTCCCTACATCTTATTATCGTGTTATAGGGCATAATATATTTATGTACTGACCTGAAAAAGTACCTACTTATAATTGTTATAAATTCTTATCAATGCGATTACTTTTATCGTAGCTTACTTTCATCTCGTTTCTTGAGAATTACAATTTTGAATTTCAGTTTTATTGGACGTATTTTACTAAGCTTCGATCCTAGGGAAAATGAAAAAAATCTACATGGATAGAAAGTTTTCGCGAAAGTGAATATACATATAGCTTATCTGAACCTATATGCAATCCACGTCATCAATAAAAGGTTACTAGATGATGACGTTTCACACAGTGCTGTCACTTCGTACCTCGTATTTTTACAGTTCTAATAAATTGTAGTCTTTCTTTATGCCATCTAATATGTGCGCAGGTAAATCATCTATAGAGTATGTCACTTTCCAAACTTTAAACTGAATTACAAATAATCAATCTAGTAATTTTTTTTTTGATGACGTGAATTGCATATAGGTTTGGATAGGCCATGCATAGGCACTTACTTTAAAATTAAAATAAATAATTCCTTTTAAAATTCGTAAATTTATCACGTACGTTCGCGTTTTATTTCGATTTCTTTTAATCTAAATTAATTTTTACGTGCTAACTTTTGGGCAACTTGTCAAATTAGGTATCTACACTTTTTGCGCCTATTTTGTATAATGTCTACAGTTAACGAATCGTCCGTATTTACTGTACGCGTAATTTTTAAAAAGTGTCAAATAAGTTTTACATTAATCGTAAGAAATAGGTAGATATTTATATAATATTTGTGTTAAGAATATACCTAACAATAAGATTTTCGTACAGTACAGTAAAACGTACAGTAACGTTTAAAATGAGAAAAATTATATTTTCATTAATCGAAGTTTGTAAGTAGATTTGAATTTCATGTTTTCTGTACAATATATACATAATGTAACATTATGCGCCCATATGTATATGCCCTTGATTCTTGCTAATCACAACCATTGTGTAGGTACCGCTAATCATCGGCGCCCCTCGCGTCCATGCGTAGTGTGGGAGACGACGCTTGCGCAACATCGCGGCGCCCAGCATCGAGCGAATGTGTGTTTGTTGCGGACGCTCAACAAGGAGGCCGTCGTTCTTTAAAGTTCTCCTACAAACAATACAACCGCTGAATTAAAATAAACTATTGTGTGGAAACTAAGAACGATGCAAGTATTATTAACACGCGTAAATGTATGTGTATAGTGTTTATTAGTGACTGCGGTGCGGCGGTCGCAGTTTTTCGCGGTGTAGGAAGGATATTAAACCGGCACGACGTTTTGCTCAGAGGGTGTATGCAGGATGGGGTGCACTTCTTCGGCGGAGGAGCGGGCGGCCCTGGCTCGGAGCAAACAAATCGAGAAGAACTTGAAGGAAGATGGGATTCAAGCCGCCAAGGACATTAAGCTGCTCCTGTTGGGTGAGTAGGGCGGGGGTTCGATAACTCTGGGTGCGGACTCTTGCGCAGCCTGCCATCTACGTAACCCCTTGTATACTATTATCTCGTTATCGAGGGGGAGATTTTTAATGTTTTTATTCGTTATATTTATCCTGGAATTAATTTCGTTTCTTATGTCATTTACATATGTTATTTCCACCGTAATAGGTTATCTATCGTTAAGGTTGAAATGTTATTGTTGCTGATACGGCAGTGTGTTGGTTACATCATTCGCTATTAAACAATCACACCTATAAACTGACCGAATTCGCTTTTGAATATAATTATGTTGTCAATTCGTTTAAGGCCGCGATGGGTTTAGTTATCGTGCCTGCAATATGCTTAGCCTTGCCGTAAAACATTTATTTTTCTCGAATGCATAATACAATGGGTAATCGATAGTTGTTGCTGAAATTTATAAATCGAACATCTGGGTTGTGCCAAAACATTTTTTTTTTAATTATTTTATTTCGTTTACCTGTTTCAATTCAAACCAAACAATTCAAACAAGATGGTAATTTGCAAAAATTATTGATAAAATTAATAATTAATTTAAAATTAATAATTGCCGATCAAGTTTTAATAATTATTCATTATTAATATGAAAACCGCATAATTGATACAGATATAACTTAATTTTATAGTTAATATTCAAACAATAAAACTACTATTATTTAGTATAATTAAATATAATGTAATTGTTTTATAAATATCTACATAGGTATTATACGTACACGTATTATAAGAAAAATCGATACTGCAACAATTACGTCTATAAACTAAATCGTTTAACTAAACGATTTAAAATTTAAAAGAAATTTATAAAAAAAAAGAAAGTATTAATAGAATATACACAATATATGTACATACAACGAAATATTTAAAGTAGATATGAAACAAATTAATTTAAAATTCAACGAATAATCTTTGGTAAAAATTCTTCGACATGTCGACTATATTTTTCAAAAAACAAATACTAATTTTATAATAATTAACAATTTTTACTATTATTCGCTTTTTGTATCGATGTAGATAATTAGCAATTTTTTCAAATGATAATCCCCCCATTTTTGTATTTCGATTTCGAATATGACCATGTAAAAGTTTCAGTACTTCACGTCTGAAAATGTTTGAAAAAAAAAAGATAAATCGGTATTTGATAGAAATTTTGTTAAAACGGCTCCGATCTTCATTAAATTCTATCGTTGTATTAAATTTCACTTGCTTAAAATAGATTGAAATCTACGTTGCTGAATAATAATCACCTAGCTAACAATTAACTGTAAGTAATTCATTCAAATCTTTAATATTATAGTTTTCTTAAAAATTTTAGACCAATTCATTTCAATTATCAACGCAGATATTTAGAGTTTTTATCTTACCTCTTTCCATTCACCAAACTTATTAATTCATTTATTATATTATGGATACGTGGATGTTCTATCTCCAGGAACCGCTTCGCCCCTTTTGATTCTCCCGTACTTTGAAATATCCAAAAAACTTAGTTATTTAGAGATTTCAAATTTTTAAACGTAAATTTCAGTAGGTACCTACCTACCTACCTACCTACCTAGTTAAATTCTAAAATACTTTGATAAAATTTAATTAAGATTAGGCCTGTTTTAAGAAAATTTGGATCAAATGTTTATATTTTTTCACGAACATTTTCAGATAAGATGAAGTAGGTGAAATGAATGAATAGATGAAAGGTTGAAATTTTAGTAGTAGTTAAGTTAGCCTCTTAAGCAGCGTCTTCGCGGTAAAACATGTTTGTTAAACTTGTTTAACAAACTTGTACTTTAACTTTTACTTGTTCACTGTATTTCACCAACCACTGTAATTGCGAAAACGCGCGTAAGATAAAATTTCGTTCGCGAAATTGGACCGTTGATTGTTTGAGGAGAGCCCTAGTCTAGTACCTATCCAAGAGCCTAATCAAGCTCGATTTTCAGAAAATTTGTGTTAGAGCTTAAAGGTTCATGTATTTACACTTTATAAATACATGGAGAGTTAGTCGACAAAGAAAGATCCTATCTTTTCTCGTCGTATTAATCCTTTTTATTTGTAATCCTTTTAGAGAACAAAACACAACCCTCGCGCACTCACACGCAAAAAGGCCTTAACCGAACGAGCACTCCTCGCACACACGAATAATGCGACGCCGTAATTTAAAATTCCAACTACTGAAACAAGCACTATCGCTGTGCACCACTAACACGAAAGATCTGAAACGGTTTTGCCAGAATTCTTTATATAAATGCATTCGAGTTACAACGTAGATATTAGGGAATCCCGTTTTTATTTTAAAAGCATTCAGTTCTTTGTTCGCCCTTCGATAAGCTAGGAAAGTGGGCGGCGCTCAGGTTTTATTAGTTGTTTCGTATTTTATCGGTCGCATAAAAATGCGATTAAATTTGTATCTGGTTTATGGTTTGTGATAGGGAAATTTTCGATGTTAAGGGGCACACGAATAGTTTTTAAATTAAAAATAGAGTAAATTTATAATTCTGCAGTATAAAGGTAGTAGACACTGATTATCCAGATAATTTTAAACTGGTAAGTATCAGCTAATTTTCATAAAAAATAAAACTATTGCAGCATGTCTGATGACGGGACCTAGACGTGTCCTTTTGGCTTTTCTCCGATTCCGACCCCTAGATCACGAAAATATAGGTCATTCATTTTGGGTCGGTCATATATATATATATATATATATATATATATATATATACACCGTGTCCAAGATAAGAATGCACAGCATGGGGATCTTGAAAACGGTAGAAGATACAGGGTGGCTTAAATTAGAAGAAAGTTGCGCTATTTAGAGTATGTTCACATGCTGGTCGCAAAAGTTCATTATTGTTTATCGTTTTCAAAATTCTCAAAAAAATGTGATTTTTTGGATTTTCGTTTCTTTTCATTTTTTTATTTATTTTAAATGATATTAAAAAACTACCGGCACTTTCTCATTGCGACTTTTTAAGCTCTACAAAATGGCGTGTTCAAATTTTTAATCCGACGTTTCGTATCCGAGAACCCATCATCAACTTTATTTTTTTATATGGCCACAAACAAAGAGACACCCTGTATTCGGTAGCATTATTCATTACAAATTCAACGATGTATCGCACATTATGGTTTTGAAGCCAAAAAAGGGGAAAAACGTGAGTTATAAGGTTTTTTATTTTTTAAATTAGTAGGCGCTGGTACAATAACAGAAACAAAATGTCAAAAAATTATAATAATTGCTCAAATAGGTTGCCATTATTTTCTAGACACAAGTATGCTCTGTCTACAGAAGAATTACTTCTTCTACTTCGTCTACTTATAGTTAACAACTGCTGGTTTCAGCAAGATGGTGCCCCAGCGCATAATTCAAGAAATGTGCGGGAATATTTGTCCCAGAGGTTTCCTGAAAAATGCATTGGAACTCACAGTGAAGTAGCCTGGCCAGCCCGATCACCTGACTTAACTCCGTTGGATTTTTTCCTGTGGGGTTATTTAAAAAACCAAGTGTATGACGCCACTTTTGAAAATGAAGAACAGTTATTGGCATTGGTTTTAGCAGCAGTTAATACAATCACACCAGAAATGTTAGACCATGTTTTGAATTCTTCTGTAGACAGAGCATACTTGTGTCTAGAAAATAATGGCAACCTATTTGAGCAATTATTATAATTTTTTGACATTTTGTTTCTGTTATTGTACCAGCGCCTACTAATTTAAAAAATAAAAAACCTTATAACTCACGTTTTTCCCCTTTTTTGGCTTCAAAACCATAATGTGCGATACATCGTTGAATTTGTAATGAATAATGCTACCGAATACAGGGTGTCTCTTTATTTGTGGCCATATAAAAAAATAAAGTTGATGATGGGTTCTCGGATACGAAACGTCGGATTAAAAATTTGAATACGCCATTTTGTAGAGCTTAAAAAGTGGCAATGAGAAAGTGCCGGTAGTTTTTTAATATCATTTAAAATAAATAAAAAAATGAAAAGAAACGAAAATCCAAAAAATCACATTTTTTTGAGAATTTTGAAAACGATAAACAATAATGAACTTTTGCGACCAGCATGTGAACATACTCTAAATAGCGCAACTTTCTTCTAATTTAAGCCACCCTGTATCTTCTACCGTTTTCAAGATCCCCATGCTGTGCATTCTTATCTTGCACACGGTGTATATATTTTTTTAATTATAAATTTCTCTCGTAAATATTATTTTTCAAAAAATGTATTTCTTTCAACAACAATTAAAAGCAAAAGAATTTTTTTTGACATGTGACATGAAAATTTGATATCGAGGCTTGCGCGTGGTCGGATTTTTTGATACCTTGCGCGCTGTCAAGTATGTGACGTATGGTAGTCTGTGAGACGTGGTCTAACTTAATGACGTTACTTGGGTCATCCTCATTGGTTGATTGATGAAAGTTTGACAAACAAGTTTTACTAAGCGTCTTCACTATAAAACTTGTCATAAAATTCCCCCACCATGTAAATAAAACAAATTTGTAGAAGTTGAACTTGACTAAACATTTTCATCAAACAACATCAGTTTTATCTACCGTACGAGCGTCCACGCGGTATAACATGTTTAACAAACACTGAAATAAGGAGTTTTTTCAAGTTTATTATTGTTTATTTTTGATAGACGTCTTCACGGTAAAACTAGTTTTATGAAATTTGTTTTATAAAATTGTTTTAACGTGAAGACACTGCTTTACAGTTAGTGACAGTTTTTTCTAAGTTTTTTCAATGCAAAAAACAAATGAAAATAATGTTAGGGGGGACCGATCAGAGCTATATCTACGACGAAAGTAGTTTTAATCTTCTTTCAACGGGAAGAAAAATATCTTTGTGTATATCGCAGTCGCTTAGGAATTATAAAAGTCTAAATTATCGATAAACAATGTTTAGATGCTTTTGTTATACGCTATACCTACCTAATATCAATTTATACATAATATCATATAATATACTCTTCTAAAAACGAACGAAACGAACGCTGTTTTACATAATTTAATTATAAATAGGTTGATCTCCTCGCGTAGGCACTTATTTGTTTGTCGCATTGATTGAATTAGAGTTGTCGACTAATAATTTTTCTCAATATCAATTTGAAATTAAAATAAAATTAATCGAAGTATTTATTTGGACTAATACATAACTACCTATATTCAGAGTCCACTCGGATCGAGATCGAAAACTTCATCGTACGAAAAAATGTATTGTTTATCCCAAAAACAAAATTTATCAAGTAAAACATTAGATTTATTATACAAACAAGAAGCTTAAAAAAACTGATGTGTAATTTACTACAATATTTTTACTATTTTTACAAGAGATTAAACTCTTAATTAAAAATCAAACGTCTAACAGTAATATTATGTATTTAATTCGAATTAAACAACTTCCAGTTTTTTCACTTTTTCATTCGTGACGTCCAGGATAACATTTTCGAATTTGTCCGGAATCTTCTCTAAAATGTAACTGTGTATCTACTTGATTTTGTATAATTTTTCATGTAAAAGACCCCAAAAATAAAAATCATCAATCATGGCAATCACGATGATATACCTACATTATATTTTTAAATTCAATTTTGTTGCCTTCAAAATGTTACCTTCCACACCAATCACGCATTATTTTTTATTCGCAACACAATTTCGTTTGTAAATTACTCTCGCACCTATACCGAAAATTTAAGCTTTTCTCTTTCAAATTCGCAATTTTTTTGATTGTAAATTTGTTGTTTGTTTTAATAAATTTCACTTTAATATTTTGCGATTGTCGACTTATACCTAGTTAGTTCTGTATACATATTTTTGTTCCATGATTCAAATTGAAAAACAATATTTTAAGAATAAATTTCCTTTTCGACTTCGGAAGGATGCAGTATTAGTTACAATATGGAGATAAAAAAGTAACTTAATTTTAAAAAGTACATTTAGTATAATCATCAGTACAATAATAATTATTTATTTATTTTATGTATTTTCTAATTTAATTTAAATTTACAACGATTAGGAATCTATTCAATTTAAAAGAACTTTGACATTAAAAATGTAAGAATGAATCGGTTTAATCGCATCACACCTGTGCAATGGTTATATCTACCAAGCACGTGTGAGCCGTGACATTGGACTCGGATAACACTTTATCTTTCTGCAGGAAATCACTTGTCTACGGCGAGTCGTGTGTAACACTATATTTTAATGCTTACTCAAATATATAAATAATTTAAAACAAATAATTTGTTTAAAATAAATACAGTATTGCTGCACGGGGCGACGTGAGTGTTTTAATTCGGTGTAGTGCGATATAGTTAAAGAAATATTTTCTGAATATTTTGTAAATTTTCGTGCTTCCTCGAACTGTAATAGAAAATTTAGTCTACTTTAGAAATACGTAAGTTGTGTTAAAATTAATTTTTGTGTAACTCGGTAAATTTTAGAATAATTAAATTTATTAGATGACTTTAAAGCGAAAATATACAGTAATTAGTAGAAAGGGGCCATAAAATTACATTTAGAATTCACGTATTATTCTATTAAACGATTTGATATTCATACTATCTACTTTAAACATGTTCGGAAAATTTTGTTAAAACATTACCTAACATAAGCATGTACTTAATTATTTAATATACAAAAATACGGCGGAATTTCAATTCTGTATTGGTCAACATTTTTTTACACATTGCAATTTTCGACACTTTATAATCGATTTTATTTATATGAATAAGGGCGCAGGAATTCGTTTAGGTATTAGGCATTTTTAATTTGTTAGGACACTTGATGTTATTTAAATCGTTAAGATTTTTCATTGCGAATTACTTGTACACTGGGAATTTAAGCCTTTTTCTTTCAAACTTGCGATTTCCGACACATTTGTTTTATTAACATCGAACTAAAATATCTATAGTTATCGATATTAAAATTGGAAATTAATTTATGTAGAACCACTTTTAATCGGAACGTAAGCTTTGTTTTTTTTTTAAATCTATAAATGTCACAATAGAAATGCATTGTTCTGTAGTTACAGCAAAAAATAAAATGGCAATCGTAAAATATGCCATAATTTGGTACTCACGATCACTGACAGAAATAAGTGAATTCATCGTGAAGATAGTTCAATTTAAAAATTTAAAAGGTTACATTTTTATCGTTGATTTTAAAAATTGTATTGCGCGAATTGATATCTATACACAATTGTTATTATAACATGCATCGTCTGAATAATCGTTGAATAATCGTTGAATAATCTGTATAACGTATTGCAGTGAATGTAATGTAACATGTAATGTGTTTCGTTGTATGCGGAATTGTATGGACTCATTTTCCTATTGTCATAATTTACTGTGATGAATAGGCTTTTATTGTTAATCGCAAAAAAAATGGGTATATTAAATCCCAAATATGGTTAATAGCACTGTTACGGCGATTTTAGCAAAAATGTATTTGTACAAACTATAAAATTGTGAATTTTCAGTTACAAAATACAGTCAAACGCCTCAATACCGGACACTCGCGGGACCCTTTATTAAGGAGTTCTCCGCTAATACACATTATAAAACAATGCCGAGACTTTTTAAAGTGTCCGGTATTTGGAGGTGTCCGTTAAGAGAAGTTTCACTGTAATTGCTTTCGTATGTACGTCAAAGCCAGCGGTTTGTGTGTCTGGCGTTTAATTTTTGATTTTGTTTTTAATTGTTGGACAGACACTGGTGTCTCCACACGATAGCACCACGCTGTCGCAAAGATTTCACCGTAAGCGTACATTATGCCGGGCCGCAGCGGGTCGCATTTCAGCGCAACCAATTGCTGGGGTGCATTTTAAATGAGTCAATCTCTGTAGCGTGACAACGATTGACCCGGCATGATGTACGCTTACCTTATAAATTAGGTAAATACATACCTAACGAAAAAGCGGATACCGATACTATAGATTATTATTGATAATCCACGTTATTTTCAAAATTTGATTTTTGAACTTTTAACGTTTAATTTAAATATTTGTTTTTTAGAAGTTGCAGGTCGCGTCTATTCGCACGTTTTAATTCCTGATATGCACTAAATTAATTATAAATATGGAGCTAACGTTTAAATCATTTAAAATATGAAGTTGGAAGAAAAATATATAAAGAGAAGTATATTTGTAGGTCGTCGTCTCCGTCCCAGGTATTTGACTTTAATTGCCTATTTTGTTTTCAAGTCCATTTTTTCATGAATAGGTCGAAACTACGATTTCCTTAAGAATGATGAAAACGTTTTTAGGATTATTGAAAAATTGCTTTTGAGAGTTCGTGCTCTTTCATTTGATCTTGTAGGTATGTACTTACTCTTCGAGTTTTTAATTTAGATAGTTATTCTGTTGTTTTTGTAGTTTTTATCATATTATATTACATCATATCGTCATTAATGTCATCTCAAAAAATTTCATTTCTGCTAATTATATTCAGGGATCAAAACTTATTATCTACATATACTTTTTCGTTATTCAAGATAGGTTGTATTTTTACAGTGCTAATTGTGGTCTTTCTTCGCCATGTCATATGCGTGCATCGGTAGAATATGCACATTTAAAACTTTAAACTGAATTATATACAAATATACAATTTAGTAATTTTTTTATTGATGACGACATTGGAACCTATCTTGAATAACGTATATTAATATGTAGGTATGAGCAGTTGTGGTTTTATAGGATTTTATTAATGTTTTGTTTCGTTTTTTGTTGTATGGTACTTATAAAATGTGGTGGTATGTATATTGCTAGTGGTCGCCGGTTATTGTGTTTACTGGTTATTAGAATCAGTTATTTAATATGCTCATTATTGTCTGAAGGAAATAATTAAAGAAATTGATTTATTGTTGTTTAATGGAATCGCCGGATATTTGAATCGAAGCTGCTAGTCCCATCGTGATTATATTAAACGATAGCTACTGTATTTGTTGTTGTTTTTTTACATTGGATCTTTTTTGAATGTCTTCGATTACTATTTTTGATTTACGTTTATAGGTATTTATGTGTAGGAGTGAGAATAGTTATAAATTATTAAATTTCTCATATTAAAAAACTAAATAAGAGCGACTGTCGTATAACGTTCGATGCGGTATTTTTGAAGTTACCGACTCAATATAGGTAATATTAACCATTTTGTTTGGTGGCGTTTCTTTTTTGTTACTAAGACAAATATTTATTACTCTATATTATTTTAAACGTGTCGAATGAAGGATAACGAATTTACCTACATCGAGGAAGCGAATTTGCTTATCAATGGCAGTCAATGTTCAGGAGATTTTGTATAGTTACGAAAACATTCAAATATTTACCTACTTTGAATTTTAAAGATTATAAATATTAGTAGGTACAAAATCTTAACCACATTTAATTGTGGCAAAATTGATAATTGGTAATAATGTTCTTCTTTATAAAAACTTTATCAAATTAGCCTGAACTTACGGCACAGCTGTTTAAAGATTGTCAGTATTTTTAAAACAAGATATTGACGATAAGCTCAAGTAATAGTTCTTTGATTAATTATTGACTATATTATACGGTGCAATTTGTTGAAGTGTTCGTCATGTATTTTTCAATTTTCGTGTGAAAATCTTTCAAAGTTGTAAATCTAAACGCGAAAAAGCTCTATAACCTTATAAAATTTTAGAATTTTATTAAAGGTAAATTCGACATTTGAATTTATAAAATCGATAGCCGACTAAAATTTCGGTAGGTAGGTACTCAAAATATTACTATACTATAAAATACCGGATTTATTCGATAGATTAAAAATGACGTACAAAATCTCCACGAAATAGATTTTAAAACAGTTAAAATTAGAATAAAACTAGAACTACATAAGTACCACCTAGCTTGTTTAATATCGCATATAAAATACGTTTTAGAATTCTTGATACATAAAAGTATATCACCGGTGGGGTAGGGGAACATTAAATGAGCAAGAGAACCATCTGCCGATGAGTATGTCCTGCCATGCCCACTTCGATCCATCTCTGGTATTCGCATTTTACAGTGTTATTGTGTTAGGTGCGTGTGTACGTACGTTTCCGCGTCGCGTCTCTTGATATTAAAATTGAACTTAAATTGCCCTAATTTACGACCGAATTTTAATTAATTCCGCGGATACGTTATTAAAATTGTAACTAATTATTTTGTGCGAAACAGGAAGTACAATATGATAAATAATTCCCCCCTTCTTGAAGTAGTTCGTAGCGAGTGTTAAGTGTGGAAGGATTCTGAACAGGCCAAAGTGATTTATATTTAGAACAGTTCTGGCTTTTTACTTCTTACGAGAAAGCGATGTATAAAATATAAATAAGTCGTAGGCGTATTTCCGAACGTCGGCGTCGCGTCGATGTGTTTTTCTAATAATTAATAGTCTCGATTAATTAAATTATTAATTATTTTCGCTCTTCGGGAGCGAGTACGGTTTCTTTTTTAACTTGTGATAAAAACGTCATCAAAACGTCGTGCCCGGAAATTTTCGTGATGGGGTGTACGGCGTCGGCGGACGAGAGGGCGGCTCTAGCTCGAACAAAAAAAATTGATCAAGCCATAAAAGAAGATGGAATAAGGGCAAAACGGGATATAAAATTATTATTACTGGGTATGTTATACATATTTTAAACTGTTAAACGAAATATTTTAATCGGTATTAAGGGAGCGCCTAACGAGAATTATTTTATTTTAGTTATGATAAGTAGGTGTAGGTAACGAATTTCGTAAAAGTTTTCGATTTAGAAATTTTCATTCCACAATACAAAATGCATAGTTTAGATAAAACATCTGGATTACATCTGCACGTACGATAGTGCTCGTGCGAGGTAATCTCGCTTTCGATTAATCATAGCACTTACTTATCTTCGTTCGAAACACTCGCATAACGTATTTATATAGGTATTGTTGGTGTTGTATTATCTAAATAATTTATTGCCGTCTATACCTAAAATTAGATATTAATAAATAGATACTAAATATTGGTTACGTAGGTATGAATTCTCTAATAATATTCTGGTTAAGGTGCCTATTAAAAACATTATTTTTATACGATTACAAATCCCAAAGTAGAAAACGTCTTTTACATTGTTTTGAATAGTAAATGTCAGTTTTAATAAACTAGGTACTCTTGGCAAACGTGAGAACGTGACTTATCTCGTGCAAAAACCATTTCCTCATCCGCTGATGTCAATATTTTATCCTGCGATGTTCCACATTGTGATAATAGTTGTAAATACAAGAATAATCATTAAATTATTTATTTACCTTGACGTTTGATTAGTAAGCACGATGGTATAATAGACTTGTCAGTGACCGATAGCCTTGTTATTATATAAATTACCTCTATTAATATTTAAAAATTCTTTAACTTTTAATATTACGATTTATCTTTCTGCATAAATGTTCACCTTTTGGATCCTTATCGTACGCAATTTGATAATAGGTATGAAATGAATTAAATGCATCGTAAATTATTTTAATTTTTACTGGTGGGTACGTAAATTTTGTTTGAAAAATGATATTTTGAATTAACGCTAACGCGGCGCGGCGTCGCGTCGGTCCGTAGGTGTGAGACGCCCTTTTTTAAAGCTTAATGACGATATTATCCTATTTAAAAATTCTTAAAAAATTGTTACGGCAATCGTCAATACAGGGTGTGGCGCATTTATTTTTCAGTGTCATGTTATCTCCGTAATTTTGTATTGCAATTTCTAAATTTGTTGTCAATAATAAAGGTATAAAGGGCGTGTAACAATCATCTCTTTTTTTTAGTCACCCTATGCAAGGTGTTTCAGAATTTATGTTACAGAAAAATATATAGTTAGTCGAGTTAAAGCCGAAAAATCGTGAAAACTACGGAACCTACAAGAACAACACCGATTTTGATGAAACTTTTTCAAAAATGTTTGTTATGCAGTCACACACACACCCCTAGTTACGTAACACGCGATATATGTACGTAAATTCGCAGTTATGTAACGAGCCAACTTAACTCCCACAAGATATTTTTTTATTTGAAAAGTGAATATCTCGGTATGTTTTAATCTTTTATAAGCATATTTTTCATGCTTCTATAAGTAATTGATATTAGAATAAATATCTACTGTTTTATAAAATAATAATAAATAATATAAGTACATACATATAATATATATGTAATGCAGTTTCCTATGAAGTTACACTTAAGTGTTTATGTATTTAATTTATAAATTCGATTTAGGTAAAATTCAAGTTATACGTAAAGCTTTACGGAACGCATTACTTACTGTACTACATTATTTGAAATCTGAAACACTCAGATTGGCACACTCAAGTATTTGTATTGTTTAAACAATTACCTCTTACAACAAAATATAAGGTGTCAAAATATTGGTAAAAAATCTCTTGGGGTGATTAAAAAAATATATAGTCGAAAATTTTACAACTTAAACCCTTGAAATATTTTGGAGTTAAAAAGTTTAGTGATCGTGCATCCATGGCTATCAAAAATCATATTACATCATTTTAAAGAACTTAATTTATTACGCATGTACAGCAAAAATTATTAAATTCCAACGAAAAATAAACATATTTTATTTAAATATTTGATTTTTACTCTTCAACTTTGGGGGCGAATATCTCAACAGGGAAGTAGCGTAGGAACAACATTTATAGGAACTTGTGACTTTATTTTGACGTGGTTTATACGTTCCCGAAAGATTTTGTACTATTTCCTATAGACACATCGTACATTGTTGTAATAATTGTTTAAACAATAGGTACAAATACTTGAATGCGCCAATCGGAATGTTTCTGATTTCAAATAATATAATATAACAAACGTTAAAAAAACAAGTTTTATCCGAATCGTTTCTGTTCTTGTGAATTCCGAAGTAAAAACCTAATTTGATTTTGACTAACAATATGTAGATAGTGCACAATTCATGTTTTCTGTACAAATCAGTACAATGGCGTAATCATCGGAGAATCAAAAATCGATTCGTATATCGGTGCATGCCTAAACACACATTACCCAATGAAAACTGTTTGTTTTCGTGCCCTCTATCTACCATATTATTCTGTAACATAAGTCCTGAAATGCCCTGTATATGAAGAATAAATTATTTAGTAGTTACTATCACATCAATGTGGTTTCACATTATGGTAATTTATTTATACATATATCTTACAGTTAAATTTACGAATATGTTTCATTAGGTGTATTATAAACGTTTGAATTAAAACTTTCCAACTGTTTTGACCACATCCTAAAGCTGGCATACACACATTTCCTGCTTATAATTAGTGTAAACCTTTGTTATTTTTAAAAATACTTAAAGTACCTACTATAATTAGTTTTGTTAAAAGCCTGTTTTAATGTATGTGTTACGTTGTCTATATAAAACACGTTAATTAGTACTCGAATAGATAATTTTACAAAATTAAATAAATTTATTTAAAATTGCATTTAAAATCGGATAAAACAAAATTTGTGTAGGTATTTTGAATGATCATAATTCAAAAATTGTCCAAAATTGTTTACTTTTAAAATAGGTAGGTACGATATATAGGTAATTCTAATTAAATGTGAAGATACACTTAATTTAAATATTTATAAATAATTAAAAAATTAAAAACTAGGTGGGTACTAAATAATTGCGCAGGGTGTTGAAAAAATGTTTAAATATTTAAAGGGCATATACCTACGTACCAACGTGAAAGTCTTAATTTATATGGTTCTACAACGCGCAACCGTTTTTCGATAGCTTAAATAATTTTGTCTTATTAGGTCTCCTAACTTAAGTTCTTTAGATTTTTGTATTTGGACTTACATGAAAAATTGCAATGAAAAGCACTTGCAAATAATAGGTACCTACTTATAATTATTAATTTTGTGAACGTTCTGCGAGCGATTCACGATAAGAATGTCGATTACAGAAATTGTAACAGAAACATATTTTTGATATAATAAGGAAAGCGATACGTATTTAGGGATCACGTAAAATGATTCCGATTTAAGTAACCCCTATAAAGAAATCTCTATTTAAAACTTTTAGAAACTGTAGGACTACCATCTAGTATTATTTTATTCTTTTTTTTTAAATTCTTTGTTTAACCAGCTCAACAAATAAATGTTATACATAGTTATGTTTATTATTATTTTTTGTTTTGTCTGTTAGTCTATTTCATCGTCCGTGTTTCGCAACAGGTCTTGCAGTAGCCTTTATTTTATTCTTAGATATATTAACATGTAATACATACCAAAATTCCAGAGATGATAGTAAAAATTGTTTAATATTTTGTAAGTGACATTCTTTAATTCATTTATATTTTTACGAACGAACATGTTTCTTTTAAAGTTTTGTTTTATTTAACATAAATTGACATACGTTGTGGATAATAAGTAGGTTTATAGTATAGTTTACTTAAATAGGTAGTTTATGTACATACAATAGGTACTTGCAACGTTGTTTTTTTAAAATCTATTAATTTTTAATTGTTTCAAGTGTCGTATAAGGTACTCTTATAAAATACAGGCAGCCTATATCTAAGAAAACTCAATGAAGTTGTTCACTTCATTGTGTAACTTTTTTGTGGTAATATTTATATTTTATAAAAAATATTATTATTATTAGTAAGTATCGATTCACACATTTTTATGTTGGCTATATTAACATTTCCAACGTGTAAATTCGGCTAGAGTTCGTCAGGTGTAGAATTAGTCCTGCCAATCATTGTGTCCGAGCCCCTATTAATTAGCAGGGCGATGATATTGTGATAAAGCACCGAATGTGCCGCACGAATTCGAAGTGATTTGAAATAATTTATACTTAGCGCTTATTGGTCACTAGGCCGAGTTCGTGCGAGTGTGTACCTATGTGTACCTATCTTAGATAATTTTAAAAAATAAAAATTAATAGTGCGTTGGTTTGTTAAAGGCTAAATTTAACCCGAAAATGTACTATAATAACTATGCATACGAAGTTTCGTATACCTACCAACATACCTTTAACTTGAAGACATAAGTAGGTAGTCGATACGTATATAAATCTTTTAAACTCTGTAGTTAGTTTCGCATCCGAAATTTTTCAAGACTTTAGTGTTTTGGGATCCCGAATCTCGAGGGTGCAATCCCTACCAAATAACCGCCACTGGTTGAGCTGCAATAAAAATACAGACGATTTAACTTTAGAAGTTTCTTGTTAACGTTACTTTCAACAACCTCTACAACAAATTCCTGACTACGTACATATTACCTATATACCTAGAATAACAAATTTAAAATTTTTGTAAATTAATATTTCTGGAAATTATAATGCAACGTTGTGGTTTTGGTTCACGTAGGTAACTAGTATTTGTTTTCATTTCGTATTTTAATTGATTGTTTTTTATTGTAACGTTATATTTTATCTGTACTGTGCGGAGATTAATCAAGGCCACAGTACTTATATAGTATCAAGTAATAGTGTTGGTAATAAAAAACATTACAACCATTAGCTATTTAGATCTTCTGTTAGGTATTATTCTAGGTCAAAATCACCGTTACTAGAATTTTTGTTTGTTGGAGAGTGTGAAAGAAAACGTGAATCAATTGAAACAACTACTATGCAATTACAATGAAATTGGCATAATAGAACATCGAACCCTGTAAAATAGTTCATCAACTAGTAGCACGCAACTTTTTAAATGAAGAAAACGCCTATTTCTAGAAGGCATTAAAATATACGATTAAGAGAATGAATTATGTTATTTTAATCTAGTGCCAGGAACTTTGTATTGTACATATACCTAGATCTGTAGATCTATTATATCGATAAAAACTTGTGAATAATAAATTTATCGTAATTAAATAAATGTACTAATTAAAATTGCGAATATCTACTTTTAATTGCATGAGAAATATTCACATTCGGGTTTAATATAAATAAAAAGAAAAGTTATAACACACAAGGTCGAGACACTGTATAAGTTATTACGACAGTTCCCCTTGTTTAAAAATTGATTTCTAGTTTTCGTTTGAATTGATTTTTCTTTTTTTTCTTGAATACTGTTCTAACTCTAAATAAATTTAAGAGCCAGCTATTAGACTTTTAAATTCTATCGGCTTATATTGTGACTGAATTTCTACTCTCTTATTGTATCAATTTTCTTTTTCATATTTTCTAGGTATACTACAGTTTAGATCATTCCAATAACATCAGAAATTATTAATTTCCTTTTAAACATAAATAGATAAAATTCTTGACAATCTGCTTCTAATTATTTTGTTTTATTTTTAAATTTACCGATGAGTCAATTTTCCACAGAATAATGTTCGCGGTTTTGTCAGTGTTGTACATATACATACATACATAGTTACATCAAATGATACGTTGAATAAAAATGTAGAATATTTATGTGTAATTAGGAGATAAATAAAACGCGAGATGTTTAAAGTAAAAATTATTCTCACTTAACATACATAAAAGTATGTATACGTATATCAATTTTATACAAGTATTTAGACGAAAATACATTTCTTTGTATTTTTTAGTAGGCATTGTTTATAAGTGCCATATAAATTGATCAAATTTTAAATATTTTGGTTAGGATTTATTCTAGTAATGGTTTTGATGCTATAAATATTTTGTAATCTGTCAAATAAAATGTACAGATGTTCCGCTAGTATGTTTAACTCTTATTTGCCGTTATTTTATTCTGTCGTAATTTAGCAATTAGTAAATTAATTTTCCATTCGATTATTAAGGGCCAGTGGTATCCAATGAATTTTACCAAGTAATACAATAGGAGTAATTATTATTTTACATACCTATTTAGAATAACAGTGTCCTTTATTGTATCGTATAATAATTTACTACAGGCACTCGTTTTTTATGCCACGTGAATCTTAATAAGTGGTAGGTACTAAAATGAAAATAGACATTGAATTTAATCGGCTATTTAAAAAGACGAATGATTTTTTAAATAACATACCGTACCGTAGTGGATCCGTAAAATTAAAGTAAAATAATTACAAAAAAAATAAATTCGCTTTTACGATAACATAAACCAAGTTAATGGACATTGTGTGATAGATAGGTCAATTTAAAATAGGCTTTGATGATAGTTTTGATTTTTGCCAGTTTTTTCGTGGTTGTAGTCTTTTTTTATAAACTTTTTATGACAAAATATTCGATGCTTACAAAAGGCCGAAACTGAAGCACTCAGCAAAATTTTCCAATGGGCCACCATAAATTATAAAATGCTAAATTAAAATTTCTGAACGTTTTTCTCAAAATTGCTCTCATTGTCAATAACAAAATAGGAATTTTATGCATGACTTTTTTGTGGCCAACCTTGTATACTTGGTCTGTCTATGGTATAGATACTTTTCTGAATCGATCAGTTTGTACAATTTTTCCTGTAATACCGTTTTCGACGAGTGGAAGTTCGCGTTCGCACTATGTGTTTACATTTTTGTAATTAGGGTCATTCGTTTTATTTGTTTGTATTTATCCAAAATCTGGACCAAGCACTACATATATACCTAATTATTTATACTCAAATTTTTATCTGTAAACAAATATGTACAATAAAATATAATACATGATATAACTACATCGATGTTAATAAAAATTAACTTTTGTTTCGGTCGATGTAAAAGAAAATATGAAATACATAATATTATGTGGGTATTTTATAAAATAGATAAACAGAGGTATAGTAAATATGTGTTAGTCCCGCTGTAACGTTTTAGATAAATAACAAAAAACAATTATTAAAATATATATGTAGTTCGCAATCTACAATTAACATTCTAGTCAGATCTAACTCTAGAAACAAGTGTTTCGATAAATATTTTACATATTGTATTATGTAGGTAACGCTTTTCAATTATTATAATTTAATTAGCTGTAAATTTCATAATTTAATATTGCTAGTCCCTCTAAATTTTACGTTAGCGATGACGTTTTGTTATAATGAATCTATTATAAATATGTGTAAATGCTACTTACGTTATGAAAAATATTTAATATACGCTACCATCTAAAGTAATTGGCGGATTAAAATTTATTATAAAACCGTAAATTATGTACAAAACTCCAACACAAAAAACAATTAAATTCTAAGAAGTACCTACCTAATGAAATAATTGCAATATAAAATAATTATGTATATATTATTTCTCATTACGTTTTTTGATTATACTTTTTTGAATTAACAAAATTGCGTTTTTCGTGATTGCGTTAGATAATGAGAAGAATTTCTTTTATCTATTTATTGTTTTCATATTTTTTGAGCTAATTGCATAATTATTTAATTAACATTAATTTTGGATCCGTCTTATTAAAAAGTAAATAACAATAAATTATCGATTTTAAAAATATTTTAAATACCTACTTATCTATTTTTACTTTTTCAATACATATAATACTTGAATAAAAAAATTGGTTTGGTGGATTTTAAACGTTCTGCTATAATTCTGCCACTATAAATTTGATTTATTTGGAAATTTTATAAAAGATGAATGAAAAACATAGTTAAAACCGTAAATGATTTTAAAGGTCAAACTATTTAAAACCAATTTTTAACACCTCATGAATTAATATAAATCAGTTTGACCTAACAATTAAAAGTTCACGGTGTACAATTATAATTTGTTATCTTACTTGGATAATAAGTGTTGTTTTTAACGTTATCAGGTCACATTTAATTGCATTCCCAGAAACATAAAAGGTCGAGGAACGACCTGATAAATGAGGAATTTTATTATTATTTTTTAAATACTTACATTCAGAGTAAATTTGTCGGATATCCGACATCCTTTTAAATACTAATTATGACATTTAAAAAGAACATTAATGAACTTTTTTTAAATAAATTACACTTAGAACATTCACATACGTTAACTATTTAAGAATTTTATTCATTAGTTTTTTTAGTTTTTATAATAGGTACTTATTCTTATTATTAAACCTTTAACGATATAACATAAATAAAGAAAATATAAGTTAATAAGTATGGAATATATTAAAAATTCATCTACATATAGGTATTAATATGTTTATAACATTATTTGTTTAAAATACTTTAAGGATGTTATATGCAATTATACAATGCTTTCAGAAATACAATCTGACAACGAGAAGACTGATCTATTCATTTGAATATTTTCTTATGTTAGATAAAGAAGTACATTATTTTAATAAATACTTACAATTTATTTTTTTAATATCTTAATACTTAGTCATTTAATTTGAAAGCAAGCTATAGTATGTATTTTATTGTTTAGTTAAGAGCATTAACCTACATCGTAGATTGATTGTTATGTGTGCTTCTCTACATTGATACGCGAAGAACAATTTTATGGTATACTAATCGAATTTTAATAAGAGCGTTCAGTAATGATTGATAACTTAATCATGGGCAAAGGTAATAAGATTAAATAGTCTGTGCTTCAATCTTTTACAATTTAAACTAATTTCCGATAGTTATTGCGATCTCTTCCGTCTCTATTATCGGCTTCCGGTCACCCGAATATATTTCTCGTGCGCATGTGTAACGTTCGTAATTTTGAAACTAGTACATACTCGATAAAGAATTGAACGAGTTCGACAATTACAAAAGTCGAACTAGATACTACTGGTTTTAAAATGACGACGGGTCATAATTTTAAAAGTAACCGAAATGTCGCGGACAAGTCCATATTCCAAAGAAATCTTCTCAACGACCTACCATCAAATGTGCTTATACAGTATTCGGAAATTTTATCTCCATTGGTTATCCAAGTGTTGTTATCTTTCAACAATCAACCCGAGTCCTCAAAAGACGAGATACAATTGAAAAATTTAGAAGGGGCAAAGAATTGTGTTTGATTACTCATTATCGGTCCGTAACAACATGATTTGTGGTTACATGATTGTGGATAAATGCTAGAGATCGTGCCATATAAAAATAAAGGACGACTTGTTAATTTTTTCGTTGCAGCCCATGTGCGCTAGTATTTTTGAAGCGGAACAGATTAGTAAAATGTGTTTTTCGACGATCACGACGAGCGAATAATAATATCGATGCGATGCACCGCTGGATTTAATTCAAATTTAGGTCCTACTCATTATTGAATGTCTTTCAACTCGTGAACGACCGACAGATCCTTTTCTATATAAGGGCTCGATCTCTAGAAGATTTTATAAGACCGTGCCAATAATTAAATTAAACAATAAAGTTTGGAAGGTTTAAATCTGACAATGAACCTGGATGTTCTAGATCAATTTCACTATTAGGACAGTGGTCGTGAATTTTACTAATTTTTGTTTGATTGATAGATACGATGATAGATTTTACTTTTTTCTTTGTTACATTTCCAAAATCATTGTAGTTGAAATTTAAAGATACCAACAGCATTAGTACGATATACTTGTTTATAAAATACCTATGTCATTTTTATTATCATTTCAGTTAAAAGACTTCAAGAACATTGATTACATCATCCTTACCAGTACAGTCTTACTTAAAATTGGTATGAAAGTACCTCCTCTCCTCATACTTAATGTCTATGTCCAAAAACTGAACTTACAAAATAGGAACCATCATATTTATTTGTTGGTGTTGCAAGAAAATTCATGTTAAAGTTAACATTATAATTCATCTAATCATCCTCCAAACAAAAATTTCATACGGAAGTAAAATAAAAATTAAAAATAATAATAAAAAATAAAAATTGTATAGTTTTAGTAAATAAAATATCGATAATAACAAAGCAATTTTTCTGCATCTAACAATACTGTTAAAAAAAACTTAAAATTTAACTTTAATCAAGTTTATCTGGATTTTATCTATTTAAAAAATAACTCTATTTTACTAGGTGTTTTCTATATAAATAAACGTAGAATGTTCATAGAAGTAGAACTTTGATCTTTAACCGTGCGTCGCATCGCTACGACCGACATTTTCCACACGTAATAGTATAATAACGCAAAATACTTAGATAAATTATTGTTAGGATTGCGTTTGTTATTAAACGTGTAAGTTATCAACAAATATAATTTTTGATTTTCATCGTAAATTCGTTTAAATCAAAAAAAAAATTTAACGTACAATATCGGCGACATAAATAATAAGAAAATTGAGACGATTAATTATTGCACGAATGGAAGGTAAACACATTTTTATTAGGGTTTTTCAACTTGACGATCGATGAAGATAACACGTTTAAAGCAAAATCGTTTGATGTAGAAACCACAATTCACCGCGCTCTTTGTTTTAATTCTACAAACGTTTTTATTATATTATTATCGCTTATAAATTAGTCTTTTATTTTTTTCAAAAAATATTCAGAAATTTTGAACTAAATTTGATTTTATTTTGCGACGTCATCAAACGATTATTTTAATAACGATCAAAGAAATGTTTTTTGTTTAAAGAAACGCGACGAACCAAAATATTTGTTCATTTTGAGGAGCTTTTAATTTCGTTACTTCCTGTAAACTTTCGAATTGATTAGTAAACTATTAATATTTTTGGTTTACTGTATAAAATAGGCCTACCTATCCATCTCTATTCAGATTATTTAATTTTGTTTCAATTTAAACAAAGAAAAACTGTATTATCGTTATCTGTAACACTCGTATTTTATTTTGTATTGATCCACATATAATAGGTTGTAGCGCTAGAGTAATCAATTTTGCCCGACGATCATTAAGGATTTCTAATTGAACCCATCTTATTAGAATGACTTGTTGCTGTTGAACTTGATTGTTAACTATTTTAATTTTTTTTCTTGCGTTTCATTGCGTAATGTTGAGTTGCAGTTACGAGACCTACTTTACAAGAACTTCCTTTACAATAAGATTATTAATTCATTAAATATTTGCAAGTTTTATTTAAATTCCTCATTACCTATATATTTTTATAAGGTAAAATTTTAGCTGCAAATTAATATTGACCATTTCAATTTTTCGATAGGAAATATAGCGTTTCTGTTCCGTTTAAGTAGGTCATATTTGTTATAATACGTAATAAATATTCCCCATTTAACCTAATTTGGTAAACCAAAAACTGATTTAATGAATACTTAATATTATCTGCTTTTATTATCTCTCGCCTTTTATGGCATAATTTATTTTACGTGCATTTTTAAACATCCGATGTCGATTCTCAAATTGTCATGAGGTACCTAATCAATTTTAGTGTCATTTTCACTTTCACTTTTGTACTATGTAGGATTTATGAAAACATTTGTTTACTTTTTACAATTTTTAAATATATTTGCCATATATTCGATTTATTAGGTATGAATATATGTTTTTAGTTGATTGATACAAAGGCCTTGCGAAATAAAGTACCTATGTGTATGTGATATACCTAGTGTTCCACCAATTCCTATAATTGAATCACATATTTGAGAAACCCCACATGTTCATATTTTGAACATACGTTTTTTTTTTACAAGAAATGGTTTCTTACCTATAGTTCTACATGTTAGGTATAAAGAAATCACACATATCCACCGTCCGGTTTGCTATTAACATTATTTTATAATTTTTATATACTAGGTATTTGAGAAATTCCTCATAGGTACCTATCTATAATAAAATTCCAAAAATTTACCTATTCGGGGCAGAGGCGAAATTATAACAATTAAACTAATTACAGTTAAACTTCTATAGGTATAACGAAGTCGGTAAATCCTGAAAAAATTTGCTACACGGAAATTTCGTTATAATTATAAAGATAACAGATTTTGATAAATATTATTTTAGTGTCCCTTTATTTTAAGGCCCTTTAATATCGGTTTAGTGTAATTTCAGTCCTTCTTAGAATTACTATTTAGACATATTTAAAAAAAATTCATAAACACCAGTGGGTACGATGGAATTTAAACTTACGTCCTTCAAATTGTGAACCGGATATTTTACAACTTCAGCACCCTTCGTCTTTATTTTTATATCAAATTTAAAAAAAATGCTACAAATCTTGTTAGACATAAGAATGAAAATTTAAAAAAATGACTCTTTATACTCTGTATTTAATAAAACGACCAGGAAAATTGAAGATAAGGAATATTTATCCATAAGTGTAGTTAATCTAGTTAGCTAAATATAGTACATATCCAAATTTTCCTGTCTCTTTTGTTTAATATTCCTAGCTAGAAAACTTACCTAATTGACAAAATAAAAAAAAATGTCAGAGAAATGGGAACAAATTTAAGTAACAGAGATAAAAATATTCTTAAGAATTTTTAACAATATCAGCAACGCATTAACAATTAATTCGGACTGCATTAAGTTGCAATTACATTAATTTTTGTGGTTTCGTACATAATTACTAGTAAGAAGATACAATATTATAAGTAACAAAATCAAATGTTTAAAAATTCCGAGAAATTTAATTCCAAGTCATTAGTCATTTACAAACGACCGTGACATCGATAAATTATTACAAAATATGTTTTACTGGGAATATAATAAAATATGTAAACCACTATTTCGATCGTATTACTCTATGAAAACGAAAAGAAACTTCGGTCCACCTCGATCTAGTCTCTTATGAATCTTAATTAACTTTAGCATTATAAATCGATATACTTCTTCTTACATTTTTTCTTTAAGATTTCTTTTTAAATTTACACCTAAATTAACTAATATCGTAGCAAGGTTTTGGACGGTATGCTTACAATAGGTACATATGTACATAATAAATAGTAGGAGTACTTAATAAAAGGATTTTTTTTAATTGTTAATGTCTATGTACGTATCTGATTAGATCAAAATTTTAATTATCAAAATATAATAAAAGGTGCAGTTTAAACGTTTGTTCAAAATTTATTAAGATCTGCAGGCATTTTAAATTAATTAAATTTAAAAATACTGGGTTTTTGGTTTAAAAATAATGTCCTTAACGACCTATTAATATACCTACTAAATTCAATCTGATTAATATTAGTCACTGCATACTTACATTATGAATGACTTGAGCAATTGAGTGAATCAGAAGATTACTATTTCGTTAAATTGAATTCTAAGGCTGTTAATGTTTTGACGGTTACTAAAAAACAAACTAGTATTTTCCTTGCATAAGAATTTTAAACAGCGCAATATTTTTGCATTTTGCATTTTTTTATATCGAGAGAATCGTGGATGAATAAATTAGTTATCTTATAAATTTTTGATTGTTAACGATAATAATGGTCACATTAACTTTCTTATAAATGTTAAATTTTTGAGGTTCAATAATATTAAAAATGCTGTTATTAGACCTATTGTATATTTTAAAATTTGACGATTTCTTTTTTTATTGGTATAAAAATTATTTAAAAACAAATTAACGTAATTTTTTTTTAAAAATCGATCTCCAAATTTCACGGCTAATAAAATTTATTGTCGGATAGGTTCAAAGTTGCTCGGTTCAAATTTAGATACTTACATAGGGTACGTCACGAAATACAAAAATTATAGTTTATTTGATACATAAATTTTAATACAGTCATGTAATATGTGTATAAAATATTTATTTTGTTCACATACAGCTTATCGTTATAGCGTAGATACCACTTTATCTGCTGTTTAAACCAAACATATATCTCATAACCAGAATTACCTGTACACTGTTATTAAAGAATTTCACGTTGTAAGAATTTAATTTCTAAAACTGACGTTAAAGTTGAACTCATAAATGTTATTTTATTAATTAAATAGGTATGTCTGCATCTAAAGAGTGCACGTTTCAAAATTAAACAATTTTATAAAAGCGCGAATTCGTGATTTTTCTTGATGTAGATTAAGAATTTTCACTAGTTTAACCATCATAATTAATTGTACAAAATACGGAAAAGGTTACGCGCCATGACTTTATTTTCACGATTCTTTACACGCTTATTCTACCTAGTCATCTTTAAAATTAGAAAAATAAGGTTTTGAAATTTTTAAATTAAGCTGTCGAATATGTAACGAAGTGCAAAATAATGTCATTTTATACCATTTTATTTTTTGTCGTAACTTTTCTTATATCAGAGCCACAAAATTGTATCTAAGTATATTAAAACTGAAAAATCTTTCTTTTTGTTCTAATATCTACATTTTTTATTATTATTTATTGATTTATTAAATTTCATTTGTAAAAGCGATTCTTAAGCACTTTTGAAACTTTATGTCTATCTACCTATAATACACCTACATATCTAACCATATTTTGGAATTATAGGCAGAAAAAAATGAACTACTTACTTCGTCCGCCTCTTAAAATAAAGTCCTTTGAAGTATAACCTTTTGCGAATTTTCTAAAAAAAAATTTTTTCAAGTGAAACAAACGTACGTGGGAGCAGGATAAATATTTTTTGAACCGCACAAACTACATTTTGCTTTCATTCAAATAAAAGAAAATTTCTTTTATGTTAGTGTATTGTACACAGTGTATTGTATGTTTGAGGATTATTTATAAATATCTAAAATATATTTAAACAGTCCTTTTGTGATTTTCTTATTTCCACTAGGTACCTACTTGCTTTTTTCAAGTACATACATAAGTTTCATACATAATTCCTATAATCTCAAGTTATGTTGTGTTATCTTTTAACAAGTGTTATATTATAGATTCGGTAATTTCCAATACATTATAATTTGATTATTATTAAAAGTACTTATTTTAAAATTGTAAATCATTTAAAAACCAGTAATTTATACTAATTTCTAATATCAGAAACCATGCGATCATTATGTGATACTTATTGTAGAGCAATTATAATGATGCGGATGCGTCCAAACAGAAAATTTTTGCACAAATAAAATAATTCAAGTACAGTCTCGTCAAATTGTAAAACAAATTAAAATTTAAAAATATAAATAATAATCTAAATCAATAACCGTCCACGGCATCGCTAATATCATACGCTGTATTTCCTTGGGGGTAGGAAACTTGTTACACCAACGAGTCTAGAAACTTTACAATGGATATCGATATTTTTTCCAGTTCAATCTAACACAACCATTGGAGACCAATGGAGACACTCCGAGTGCTTTTTATCGGTAGATATATTATAAATAATTTTTGAGTTCATTCCAGGCATATCAATTTATATTTTACAAAGATTAACCCCTCGACGCAGTCAATTTTGTATGAGGGTTTACTGGAAAATAACGCGTCGAGAATTAGGGTTTAATTAATTATTTAGTACAGTAGGTAGGTATCTATGGCTTATCCAAACTTATATGCAATTCACGTCATCAAAAAAAAGTTACTAGATTGTTTATTTATACTTCGGTTTAAAGTTTGAAAAGTGACATATTCTATAAATGATTTACTTGCGCACGTATTAGATGGCATAAAGAAAGTCTACAATTTATTAGAACTGTCAAAATACGAGGTACGAGGTGACAGCACTGTGTGAAACGTCATCATCTAGTAACCTTTCATTGATGACGTGTTGCATATAGGTTTGGACGAAGTATACTTATGAAAATAGTACGTTTTCTTTAAGGTCATTCCGTACCTTTCAAATGATGCTAACAATTGTAATTTACAGGTTTATTGTTTTAGTTGCAATAATTCGCGTTATTGTATATTACTTAAGGATGTATGTAATTATATATATATTTATATATATATATATATATATATATAAATTAATATATATATATATATATATTATATATATATAAAAATTAAATAAAAAATAATTATTAAAAAAAAGAATTAATTTTAATAATAACGAAAATAGGTGTTCAATTTTTTGTCCCTGGCAACTCGGACATAAAATGACTTACATTCGCTGATAATGTAGAAAAAATAATTGATTTAAGTATTTATAGTCTCGTAATTAAATAGTTTTCTATAGTAATTGTAAAAATTAGGTATCTGCTTCAAGATAAAAACTATTTAATTACGAGACTATAATACACTTAAATTTATTATTTTTTCTACATTACCAGCATTACTTATCACAGATACGACTTAATTACAAAAAAAAACATGTAAGTCATTTTATGTCTGAGTTGCCAAGGACAAAAAATTGAACATCTATTTTCGTTATTATTAAAAATAATAATTTTTTTATATATATATATATATATATATATATATATATATATATATATATAATTACATGCATCCTTAAGTAATATACAATAACGTGAATTATTGCAAATAAAACAATAAACCTAGAAATTACATTTTTGTTCGCATCATTTGAAAAGGTATGGAACGACTTTTAGTTCAGCGTCTTTCAAGTAGGTACCTAAAATAATTGAAAACACATTTTCGTTTAAATTATCATGATTGTAATATCGATAAGTTTTGATAATTAAAACTGTATAAGATGATTGATTAGTTTACATTTTACGCCATTTATTAGGTATACCTAAGTAAAAATAACGGCTCATTGTACGTGTCTTATGATCTAGGGTATTTTGATCTAGAGAAAAGTAAAATAAAATTTCAAAAATTATTATTTGAAAAACTCGTTAATTTATTGGCTTTCAATCGACGTTTAAAAACATCTATTAAAGTGTTATTTGAGAGAACGAGAATTAGTTGAGAAATTGTATTTAGGTATATGAAGATTATGTATTATATTAAATTAGGATGCGTACCTTGATGAAATTGGCAATATCGATTTTGTAGAAACTTTCCGAACATTAAGTTAAAGTTCGTAGAAACTCGCAACTCCGCCAAAACTACTCGATATATGTATTAATTATTTATTAACGTCGGTTTCCTGCAATTGCGATTCCTTAATAAGGTAGGCGCCTATCTATTTTGTTAACTTCATATTCTAAACCTATTAATGCAATTTGTTGTGTGTTCGAATATTTTATGAAGACGACGCAAATTCTATTTTCGTTTCTGAAAATACATTACATATGCAGAGGTAGATATTATGTACCTATGTGTTACGATGCCTATAATAATTAACAACCAATATAATGTTATTATAACCATTAACCAATCAAATTCAATGAAAATATGTAAAAAAAGCGTGGTTAATAAATCGAGGATAATGTAGCTGTAATTCGCAAAAACTGGACATTTTTGTAGCGAATTGAATAATTGCAACGATTTTTTGTTTTATCCGTATACAATCTTTTTTTGTATACAATAATCTAAAACGGATACGTGGATGCTTTTGCTATTAGATAATCTAATTAAGTATACATTTAAATATGTTTACAATTCATTTATTTCACTCGACCAAGTTTATTTTATATTCACATATACATAAAGTTGCGTACTTATATCTATTGATGTTTAAATTTACATTTGTGTGTACATTTCCAACTTATCTTGAAATTAAATGATAGACATCTTTTTTATAATTGTCTCTCTATCTCTATTTCATATAAATCTATTTCATTAATAAAATATGTAGATATTTATCATGTACAAATTTATTTATCAAGCGTCAACTTCCTTCTAATAAGCGTACTTATATGAATAATTCTCATGTTGCAGCTGAAAGATATAGCATGAATAGATAACCTATTGTAAGAAACCCAATAGGTATTTAATGTGAGAAATCGTTTTTATTGAATTTATCTCATTTGTAATATAGTACGATTAAACTTATTTAGATACTTTTTTCTATACGGTACCTAACTCGTTTGTAACGTACTTTTTTTGAAAAAAAGACGAAATTATAGACAAAGAGAAACTTAATTTTCTAACTTTCCGATACTTCTAAGTCTAAATCTCGTTTGTTAATAAAAGTAGAGGCAGAGAAGAAAAATTATTTACACGTTCAATTCTTAAGGTGCTTTTTAAACGAGTTAATTTTTCAAATTATGATAAAGTTGCACCTATGTTTTTTTTCTTACTTGATTAAAAGAAAATTCTATATAGTTTGATCAATCAATTTCTTCGTTTTCTTTTCATTTTAACAAAAATTTCCAGTTTTCATAGTGGCAAATTTGTTTACCTATGTTATTTACAGTAACGACAATAATACATGTTGTATAAAAATGAATGAAATATCGTAGTCGACTATAAATAACTTACACTTCAAAAAAAAAACAGCTTTATGTCGGGTACTTATAGGTAAATAGCAATTTATCATAATTGTCAGTGTTAGTTAGTTCAATGTATCTTCGATAATATAAGATACACTGCGTAACATCTTGTATTGCGAGTACTCTTTCGTAAGAAAGTAATAAAAAGCATGTCGCGAGGCACAGAGTAAATTCTACATAAATATGTAATGTAGGTAATTTAACGCGAGCAGTACGCTACAAAAATGATGGCGACACACGATACCTACTAGTTCATTATATTTTCCCGCATTCTTATCAACGAAAGTTTACTATTTCAGTATGATTCATAATACTTATGTACTTAAATATTTATATATTTTACGTTCATTACCTGTTTCTCAAAGTTTATTCGTGCATATTATTATATGTGTGATTGATAAAGGTCCCACTGTTTGGTTACGCCAAGTATGATATCAATGTCTAAACCATACAAAAATAAAACATTTTAATGATTGGCCGATTAAAACGTGACGTTTTAAAAAGGTACGAGAAAAATTAAAAAACAAAAAAAACAAGTTTTGGGTCTTCTTGCTTCAAAAGCCGTTCGTTCTTTGACGATTATGCGTTGTTTGCTTATAGAGGTTAAAAATTCGTTTCTTTGACAATTATTACACTTAATTTTTACAATTTAGGATATTTTTGTTAATAAATTTAAAGACTATAGCTTATGCTCCTGAAGTCTAAATAAATAAACACGAGACACCTCTGTACATCTAACCACATTTTTTACACTAATTGTAGGTATACATACATTTTTAAAAGAAATAAGTACCTATTGAAAACTTATACAATTGAACTAGATTGATTCGAATTACAAGTGGAATATAAAGACGATCGAATTAGCTAATTTCATTAGATATTAATAAATTAGGTATGTTATTTTGGTAATACTTAATTACTTGATCATCATAAACAATAAAAGAAAATACTATTATTTTATTTCCTATATAAAAAGTTGTAATTTTTACTTGCTTACTTATGTTTGTTTTTAGATAATATACAGGAGTTTCAAGTTTATTTACAGAATGACGACATATTATCTTTAACATTTATCAAGATATACTCCTATCTAACTATAGCTTAGCAGTAATTGGTAGTCTAGGAATGGCCGAAGAAAAAATAAGAATATCATGAAAACAGACATTATGCAGTTGGTTAACTTTGGTATTTTTCAGATTCGAATTAATAAAGTTCTACTGTATATTAGTTACGGTTGCTTATTGATCAAATATGTAGATATATTTATTATAGATACATATTACAAAAATGAGATTCTTCTTCGGTAGTTATCAATGTGCTGTTTAAAATTAATTGATAAATAATGACTACATTTACGTATTACGGGAAGTATTAGATTTTTAGATTTATTAATAAATTAATATCGAATTTGTACGCGCCAACTTTAAATATTGTAGTTGTACTTGTGTTTTATGAGATTTTTCACTCGGCACTTCGCACTACCACCTTTTAAACTATTTATTTTTTCTCCTGAAATACCCTGTAATTGTAAGAGAAAAATGATATATTATTCTTTTATTATGCTAGTATCGCGACAGTGTCAGAACCAGCGAAATGGGAATGAAAACAATTTATTTCTAAAGCCTACTCGTTTATTTCTTTAAGCCTATTCGTATTTTGTTTTTGCATTTTTAACAAAAATTTAGATAAAAATAACCAGCTATAAGTATGTTTACTGTTAAAAAAAAATTGAGGTTTGTATTACATATTATACACCCAACTCTTTTTTTATACGACCTTTTTTGATCGGTTTATTTGTTCTAACACGACTTGAAAATCGTTTTCTCAGAACCTGTTGTTAAAAGAACAATTTATTATTCATTCCCGTTATAAATAATAAAATAGGTAACGTTTGAGAACTGCAAATTCTCCTACGAATTTGCTTTAGCTCAAACGAATACGCCGATTAAATGGTACATGTATTAGGTACTAGGCACTTGTTTCTAGTAGGAGCTACCTATCTATTTTTAACTTAATTTTTTTATTCTTTCTTTTTACTTTCATATGTATGCGTTACTAATTTTATTTTACAATTAGTTAATAACTGAAATATGTAGGAATTTGATTTTACTAAGTTTTCTTAATTTTTTAGCACGGTTTTTTGAATTAAATATAGTTATTTATTTCGTCTTTGCGGTTTTTCAATAACATGAAACACATTTCCGCATTTTACTATAGGAAAATCTTTTTTCGTACCTTTCTTTTTTGTACGGTTTCTCGAAGAACGTATCTACTGTGTAAAAAAAGAGTTCGGTGTACTTGAAAATTAAGTTAACTGTGATTTTTTCTTTAAAATTCTGCCAATTTTGTTAATTTAACCGATTCTGTATCATTTATAATAAAAACATTACGCACACAACGAGGTAGAAAATGGTCACCCTGTATTTATACGTAGAACAGGTAATTAAACAAATAAATCGCTAATAATAAAATCTGGTTTTGTCGTATAACCTTTGAGGTTTGAAACCCGCAAGAAACCTACCCATCTAAATAGAATTTATAAAATTCTTTGATGTAGAAATCCCGGATTATATTTGATTTAGAAACGCTCTGAAGTAGGTACCTAATACGTATCGATTTTAAGTTAACCAATTCAAATCGTGTATTTAGACAAAATATGTTTCTTTCGTCTGTTTCTTTACTTGCGTAAATGATACGATAGACATAAATTTGTTCTTTTGTAATAAAATAAGTACCTAACACTTATTTACAGTTAAAATGCTGTAAATGGAATTTAAAATTAGCAGTACTTCATTTCAAACACCTAACTGTCTTTAATATAAAATGTATCTAAAGAACTTATATTAACTATAGGTATAGGTATTAATTCACACAATAAAACAAGAAAAATGATTTTTGAGGCATATTTATCTACTTTACTGAATTAATTAACTAAAGTGTTGTTTTTATTTTGTTTTAGGTGCCGGAGAGTCTGGAAAGAGTACAATAGTTAAACAAATGAAGTAAGTTGATACATTTTTAATTTTATAAGTATGTAGTATATCTATGCGCGAGGAATAGTTTACTGATATTGCAAAATATTTTATTCCGCGTTCACATTCTTGCCTTTGAGGTATGTTCAATATGTGTAAAATGTACATAGGTAAATACCATCTTATCTATGCAAAACGTTGTTACACAAGCTTCTCTCTTAATATCTAATTTTCAAACGAATAACGAAAGGTCACGAAATACACGAACTTGCATAAGTATGTATAGGTAACTTACGTTTTAATTTACAATTCATAGATTACACTGGTAAATAAATAGATGTTCATAGGTGTTACTCTTTAAAGAAACGACGTCTCTCTACGAAAATATGTAGAATTAATAATTTTGGAGAAAAAATCGATATTTCCCTAAAATCTTCTTTAAAACTATCTTTTATTTAGTATTTTTAGTTTTGGAATATTATTAGATTAGATTATTATTAAAAGACGGACTTTAAGACTGTTTATTCTTAGTAGATATAACAAGTTTTCCTTTTCTTATTGTCAGTATAAAGATAAATAGATGTAAATTTACCATTTTATTTTAGAAAAGAAAGATTCGTAGTTACGATCAGAGTAAAAGATTCCGATCCCTAATGGTGACAGCTCATAATATCTAAAAAATACAACTAATTTCTTTTAGTTTCACAGTTTCAACAGTTTCTTGAAAACGATTCGAGCTACCTGCATCATTTCCGAATTTTATACAATTTAGTGCAAAAATATTATCATTATGTATTAAAATTATCCATACACAAATATATATTACGTAGCAAAACAAAACAAAATACTGACAAAATCTTTAAAATTACTTTTCATAAAAAATCGAAATTTACGCTTTGGAATCGCTTCGTAATCATAATTCGTTGATAGGACTTAAAATTTTTATAATATTTGACCTTTATATTTTCGAGATACGAACTTTCAAAGTTGCGCTCTGAACTTTTCACTCCAGTAGGTAGTCCAATTTATTATTTCACACCTAACGACATAACGGTATATTTAAAACTTTTCCTAGTTACATGCATTTTTTTAAGAAAATTAAAAGTATTCGTTTACGTTAATTAACTGAAACTAATAGGTTGTTTATTATCTAATACAAATTATTTATTAACACAAATGAGTAAACTTCTATAAATCTTTAATTAAACGCACATTATGCACGTGGAACAGTTATTGTTTCTGGAGTTACTAAAAATATAGTGAGTTGCTTTTGAATATACAAAGTGTATTTTAACTATATTGTATTTAACTATAAGCGATGCATAACTGTTTCATGAAGATATAAAATAAATAAAGAAGCTATTTTTCACTTAAAAATAAACTTTACATACTTGGATTGCAATTCTTACGCTTTTCGGAGTAATTTAATTGATAACATATTTTTTGTTTGAGTTTTAAAGAAAATTTTTTATATATTTTCAGTTAAGATAAAATAATCGTACATGGATAGTTTGAATTTTATTTTAAAAAAAACATTAACATACCTACCTAATGTTAATGGCTTTCTTTAGCTAAATCACTTCTTGTGCTGTTCATATGCGCTGTTTATTTTATTTCATGATGTTGCGTTCCGAACAATTTTGATAGAAAATCATTATCTTTTAATAATTTAGCGATCGTATACGTCTTATAAATTTAAACCGTAAGGGATGTTTCGGTCACTGAACAAAAAGAAATTAGGACGTTTACAACGTGTATTTTTGAAGAAAATTAATATAACTCACATATCAAAGATAACACAAAAATAATTGTTTTCACTAAGGCTTCGTCAGAACTTCTAATTTAGATTAATTCTGTAGCTGATGAAAAATGATTCTGTAGCTATGGTTTACAGAGTACTTAGGAAATAGCAAGAGGTATAGGTACAAGTTTGAGCTGCGTGGGTACTTGTAAAACCCATAATAGAGAGACGTATGTATATGTGAAGTGCGGATTATACACTCGAGTTGGATCGTGAAACAAATCCAAGAATTAACTAGTACTTACATATATCTATATAAAGGCAGCTGATAAACTATTTTATTATAAAAATAGGAAGCTTTATTTCCTTAAAAATCACTTAAATTATTATGAGCAGAGACTTATTATTACCTACATAATATATTAATGTTGTTGATCTGAAATGAAAATTATATTTCCTTGTTGCGTAAAAGTTCGGTTACTTAATAATTTTGGTGAAAAATTGTTTCCAACATAGAAGAATATTATAAATTTTGATCAGTAAAACTGTCTCCAATTCTAAATATGTATCTCTTATGGAAGACTGTCTTTTTATTAACAACGGTGACACAACTTGAAATATTAGAGTTTTTAATTATGATAAGCACAGTAATCATGTTCTAGTTGGAACATATAAAACGAAACAAAAGACACCGTGCGGCCAGACGATGAAGTTAAGTTAATAAGACGCTTTTTCTGGTTAATGGATTAATATTTACGGAATCCGTAAGTGGTGAAAACTCAAAAATCAGTTGTTTAGAGTTTTGACATTTTTCTCGCACGGGTGCGACATATTATGTAATTTAAGAACTTCTCGAGATAAATACGATCAGATTGTTCATCCTGCCAAAGGATATTGATCCAGTTACTGCGCAGAAGAATGTTAGTTGTATTTAACATCGACGTACGTCCTGTGTTACGCCCCACATTTAATGAGTACAAAAAGGATCTGTTGATAAATGGTTTCGAGGATCTTATTCGTTTTTTTGTGGTAATCTTTTCAAGACTGATTACTTTCGATATTCAAACTTCGTTAATGAACAATTTCATTTAATAAAACAAAACTGAACCTTTTATCGACGTTTATTTTTACTTTGTAAACATTTCTACGTCAAAATAGGTAACGTAATAGGTTCACGATCAGATTACTTTTATTTTAATAATTATGATAAATGAAAATTGACGTTCGCTAACATAATTCGATTGTACGTAAGTAGTATTTACTTGACGTCATAATCGCACGTTGTCTTGGTGATTTTATCTAACACACAATGGTATTTTGTGCAATAGTAATCTTGTCAAGGGATTTTTTCGTTTACGTCCTCAGCTAAAATAATTAAAATGATTATTACTCAATTTTTAGTCATCATTTTTTTGTATAAATGAACTGTAAAAAGGTAGGTGTTCGATATAATAATTATTATATTTAGGTGGTCAGTGGTGACGTGAACTAGATAAATGCGAAAGAAAGAAAATTTAATATTGTCAATGTCGCTCAGTGTATACGTATTGTATCGACGTGAAGGCCAAACAAGATCTAAAATCATATTTTTCTTTTCTCTAAGAAACTGTTTTTCGATTGTCAATTATCATTAACCGTTGAGCAATTGTTTATATAAATGGTTGTTGAAACAACTGTTTTCGTGGTCATTGAGCGATGTTTAATTAACTGGTAATTGAAAAACTGGGCCTTAAATGTATTATTGTGTTGCATTCTTATTTATGTAGGTAACCAGTGACAGAATTTATTAGGCGATAGACAACAGAAATATGTAACGTACATATTTATAACGTTTTGTTAGCAAAAATAATAACAACTTGGAAATGGGCAAATTGTAAAATTGTTTTGATATTTACATACCTATCTCTTCTAATTTTTTAATTGGAATCAAATTTTGCTATTAACTCGAAAAAAAAAATGATAGTGGTGCTTTCCTAGTGTTTTCTCGAGGATGTTTTGATTTTCGTTAATTTGTGTCGCCGTTAAAAATGTTACTACTAAACGGTACCACGATATGTCAAGTTTATGTAAATGTCACTTAGGGACTTTTTCGCAGCCCTTCATTTGAATTAAAAGTTTGCCATATTATGTTTTATCGAAAATGATCAAATTTAATATAAGGTCAATCGAGGTAATACGAAACGCTTTTTGCAAAGTCGAGTTTGAGTTTATGAAAGCTCGACTTAAAAATAATTTAAAATATTTTGTCGATATGCTGCAGTAACATGCAAATATTTCTTTTCTGCAAGGCTTATCAAAAAAAACAACGTTTTTTATTGTTTCCAATTATCCCAGACATGTTTCGATTTCTCCCTAGATTTTGGGGCAAATAAAAACAAATTGTTTTCCTTACCCCGATTGTCCCTGAAGTAGGTATGTATTGAAATTTTTGCAGCATCATTTTCACAATAATAAGACCAATCAAAATCGAAATAAAAAATTGGGCAATAAAATTTAAAAAGAAATGATCATGGCCTTACTATAAGAAAACTAACGATAGAAATAATTTGGCACCAAATTATGTATTTTTTTTTAATAAAATTCGAGGCGTTCGAGGATTTTTACCAAAACTTAATTTTCAATTTTTAAACGAATTTATTCCATACCTACTTCATTGTCTTAAAATTAGCGTACCCGTAGAAAATAAGTTTATAGAATATTTTTTTATTATTTAAACGTTTTGTTAGTAATAACTAGGTCAGTTGTAAGCATGTCATGTAAATTACAGTATTTTTTACAAAGTATTTACAAAAATACAATTGGGAAAATTGCGTATATAACAGACAATAAATAACATTCCGCTATGAAAAGTTTCGTATGTTCATGAGCAAGTTTATTTTCCACAATAATTTTATCTCGCATGTTTATCTATCCGAGTAGGTAGATTTTGAAAAATTGTATTCTTCGAATTGACTTTAATCGATTACCGATTAAACTTCACAATTTAAGTGTGCACTTACCTACTATTATTTTAATAAATTTTACAACACATGTATTAGGTAAGTAGGTACAGCCGAGTGCAAAATTAATGTTGCAAATCACGAGCATTACGCAGGTAGTATACGACACAACGAACATACGAATATATCAACATATAACAACGAATATATATTTACAAATATATGTTTTATATTTAAAACTGCTGTTTTAAATATTCTGAGCATAGTTTGTCCCTTGTGCCATATGTGCCCACGCAATGCTCGAAATCTGTGACATTAATTTTGCACCCGATTGTACCTACCTAATTTTATTTCATTAGGTAGGTATTTAAAAATGTAATTATTTCGTTCTTAATAATTTTTTCGTTATATTACTATAATTTACGTATTATACTAGTTATGATTAATAGTTCAAAGAAAAACCATCAAATGATGACAAATAATCGTTATGCAATGTTAGGCGCCTTTCGTTACATATCTAGTACTTTATTTGTACTTAATTAGCGATTAGGGGTTTCCTTTGCAGTATATCTACATACCTAACATATTGTAGGGCTTTAGATAATGTTATCTCTTTATGTACACAAAGTTTCAAATAAAATTCAAAACTTCTCACCCTTGTTTGAACATCGTTTCATTATTTGTTTACTTGTGCTAAAATTGTCTATGTATATAAAATATTGCAACGATTCAAGCTGCTGTATAAAGTATCAAACTGTATACGGCTTATCTATGCGTGTAAGCGATTCACGTCATCAGTAAAAAATTACTGGATTGTTTATTTCTAATACGATTTAAAGTTTGGGAAGTGACATATTCTATTGATGATTTACCTGCCCACATATTAGCTGGTATAAAGAAAGACTACAATTTATTAGAACTGTAAAAATACGAGGTAAAGTCCGTTTCAGAACTAAAGAAGCCAGGAGGCTGTCATTGATGACGTCGTGTGCAAATATCAATTTTAGAACTCCATTAACCTTGACGACTAAAATTCACATTGGCGTTTCATGCATTTGAGCAAACGTTCGCGTTGTTTTAATACGTTAGATCTATGTGTTTACGTTCGGGTCTATCTTGTTTTGTTATATTAATCAAGTATTTCTTCTTCTTCCAGTGTCGTGCGCTTCTCAGCGCGTAGACGTTCATCAAATTTAAATATTTATATTGCAAATTTGCCCTTTCTGTAAAATATTTTGTCTACGCCAATGCCATGATAAATATTGTCCGAGTCATGTGACTATTGCGCCATTACGTCATAACTTTGACACGTCCCCGACTTCTTTGGTTCTGAAACGCTCTCTACGAAGTGACAGCATTGTGCGAAACGTCATCATTTAGTAATCTTTTACTGATGACGTGAATCGCTTATACGCTTGGATAAGTCATAGGTATCGATTATAAAAAAGCTTTTACTTCTTCAAAGTCTAATTTTGAACACGTAAATTAAAAATATTATGACATAGTACGTACCTACCTAACAAATATTGCAGAAACGCATAGGTACAATCGTTAATAGACTAATGACGTAAGAACGATCATCTAAGTATAGACAAAAATAATATTTTCTTATAGTTGGGTTTTTTTTTGTTATCGGCCGTGCACTCGTCTTTAATCAATTAATCATATTCCCTGCAGATCTATTTTAAAATGTTAATCATAATATTGCATAATTGCGTTTTTGATAATAATCAACTTTGTAATTAATAGTTATCTGTTCCATTGGAAATCTTATTCCAATGATTGAATGGAGATTCTTCAAAATATAATTTTAGTAATAGAAAAATTCGAAAGAACAATTCAGTTCACAATCGACGTTTCAAAATAAGTAAAAAAACAAACAGATTTGAAAAGGCGTTTACGTGCAATTTAAATTACGCGACGCGTATTAATAACTAATTTGAATTTTGATGCGACTATTATTAATTATAATCCTGTGTAGAAACCAACTACGATAACAAAAGGAAGTTTGAGGTTAAATTATCATATTAAAGCGGTTTCGGTGAAGGTATAGTAACATATACAACTATTTCGTAACAATTTATACCAAGAGAAAGTAGCTTTTATTAATGTATCGTATAATCTGAACGTATTGTATGGAATTCATAAAATTTAATATAAGTATACAACGGTATATAAAAAAGACATAAGTACTTTATTTATCATTAACTATTGATTTCTCATTTTCGGATACTTATTTTAGTAATATCAAAAACATAATACATGATATATTGGAAAAGCATAAAAATGTGAATTTCATTAGTTTAAAAAAGTTTTTGGATCTCCAAATATTTAGAGGATTTATATTAAAAATAGACTTGTTTAATTTTTAGTTTCCATTAACTCGTGGCTATAAAAAAATGAAATCCTTTTTTTATTTGAATCACGTATATTTTCAACATCTACCTTAATTGTTTACATACGGATTGTAATGTATAGGTGCTTTATAATAATATTAGTTTTTAATATCGGAGAAATACAGCTTTTTAATATACCTACACGTCGACCTACGACATCGGTTTACTTAAAATAATTAAAACTGTAGGGAAAAGAATCCAAAATAATTGCAAAACGTACTATCATCAAATCATACTCTATTTTCTTTATTTAATTTTTTTTACATTCTTTTAGTAAATCGATGATTTCGTTAATGGAATTTCCTGCGTTTTAAGAGTTATTCGCTGTACGAAATGGATAATCGGTAATTATCGACTTATTCGTCTTGAAATCATTCAAATTACTTTTTTTTAACTCAGTTCATTAGTTATATTACGTTTCACGTTTGTGTTTAACATATCTCTGTCATAAGGCGAAAATTGCATTTAGTCACAGCTCAGATGGTGTTTGGGATAATAAGCCGTACATCTGATATTCATAAAGTTGAGCAAATGCTTTTACTTCAATTTTTGAAGTTCTTCGACGTCACGAGCTGCTTTAAACTTTAAACAAATCTTAACTATCGTGCCTAACATGTTATTTAATTATGGGAATTCTCTACTCGCACAATTCGCACTCCCATAATCACGTGGAATACAAATTATTTTAAAATAGGATACATACGGAATTATACATCTAAGACGTCCGCGGTTAACCTTATAATTGGAGGAGCCGACACCTCTTCTCCTTTACTGCGTCTTATGATGTAACAGATATAGAAACCTGATATTATTTGATGTAAGAGTAACAAATTTTCTAATATTGAAACGTACGTTTCAATATTTTAATCGTTCTTTTTGAGATGTACATACCAAATGAAAGCGTTGGTGGAATTCCCTCGGCCCTGTTTGGGATCATCAGAGATATTGCCACTTCAGTGATTGACTTTTAATCTTCAGCGCGAAACGTTTGTAATGGTATGTTCAAAATGTTCGTCACCATCTCGTTTCGTAAACTTTTAGAACACTCACTTTTGTTGAAAAACTGTAAATACTTCTTTTTTATAAAAGTTATCAAGAATAAGGTAACGTACATCTGTTTCGTTTCACGAATCCGTCGATTTGGTGTATTAATTTCTTGCGAATGGGAGATGAATCCGTACACTATTTTCGTTTATTCTTAATATTCGTTCGCCATTTTACAGAAGGAGTTGTCTGTATTCGCAAGTAGATTTTTCTTTCGCTTGTCAGTATTTGTTCTTTTCCCTGATTGGAGCTTTTATTCGACCAGGGTGGTTAACGTAGTTCTAATAAATCTAATGCGTATCGCATTGAGTTTTATGCGTTGGTCATCAAGCACTTCCGTATTCGGTATGGGACGAGTAGGTATTATCGTAAATATTTAATAAAAGGAATACTTGACGTAGCAGAGACCTGACGTCTTACTTTGATAATATTAAGGTCCAAATACCTACTATGACTGTTTGGTTACCCTTACAAAAATTTAATTTCAACCATTCAACGTTTCAAACCCATCCTAAGTCGGATCAAGATCCGCAATAACTTTTTATAATTAATTGAAATAGATATCCGTCTGGTTCGTGATCATTTTTATAAGGGTAGGTAGTAAGTCGGTGAGCTGGAAAACGGTATGAGTATTTTATAATAAAATGTTGGGCTTGTTTCATAGGAATATTTTAGTGACGTCATTCGTAGATATTAATTTTTGCGTTTGCCGTTTGTGTACTGCTACTATTTTTAACACGTGTATGTTGTTTTTATTGATTTTTGTAATAGTTGCTTCTAAATATGGCATTTATGATGAAAATGCGAAGCGCTTAATAATTATGATTGCTATATCGTCCGAGGTCGTTACGACTGTTCCGTATTCTTTTCTACCGAAATTGTTCTATATCTAGATTTTAAATGCGTTTCGTTCCTATAGATAGATAATAGCACAATAGATTTCCAACGTTCCAATTAATTATTTAAGATGATTATGTGTGAATTGATTACGGTGATTGAATCGGTCTTTTTGAATATTTTGAGTCATTAACTCTAGTTATACGTAACTGTATTCATATAATTGACGATATTAGTCTTATCCATTATTTTTAGTTGATTCTGTATCTATTTAAATATATTTCGAACACCCTATGATAATCACAATATTTATTGTAGTATGTTTGTTGATCGACCAAAATCTATAAGATCTTATAGGGAAGTGATTTCTAGACGTTTCGATTATTGTGATTATTTAATGGCACCTTTTTACTGAAATGTTGCCTAATCTGAGGTAGTTACGACCGCAATTTTTTTCCGTATTAAGTATGTCACGAAAACAAACGAATGAATAAATCGTGAAAAACGTTGTTTTTGCTAATTATTCAAACACAATATTGGAGTTGTTTTAATATTTAACTACTTACTCATACTTACTTTATGCAACGTACTGCCATCAATACATTTCATGTAATTCTTTAACATTGTTATAATTAACACCTTTTCCATTCACTTTATTTTATATCGTGTCTCGCAAAAATCAAGAGGCATTAAGTGTGCTAATTTAATTGAATTTCACCTGGATGGAGGTGTGGATATTATTATCTTGTTGGTAGGCGAAATACCATCATTATTTTTTTCCCAAAGAATAATTTAAACTTATATTGCACAATATTATGGAAAAATATTAAATCTAAAATGAATATGGTTTATGGTAATGGTGATTGCAGTCTGTTTTCCTAACCGTAGTTAGGAAAATACAGTCTTTTCTACCGTCGTTGTCAATGGTGCGTTATTAAACTGAATTTTAAAAGTTTATTTCCAGACTTGATACCTTAATTCGGATCGACTACTATCGGTATCCTAGTGTCAATTTCTCTGCTTTGTCGCGTATAGGTTCTATGTACATCGTTTTTACCTAATAAGTTTTTGTAAACACCCACATTGCTGTACAATTCTATTTCATGACAGCACCATGATGAATACTTATGTGATTGGCGTCGTTCTGAAAAGTTAGTGCCTACCTACTAAAGAAATTAATAGAAGTAACTTAGGAATATATGTTTTATTCCTTATATAATTCGATTTTATTACAGATACACTATAATGATAGATACCATTCAATTCCACCGAAACCAAACAAATGTTTTCGTTTAATTTAACCAATATATAATTAGCAATGGTGCTATTTATAGTCTTTAATAAAAGCTAATAGTGAAAATTAAACATATATTTTATTTCCACAAGTTTTTTCACCTTCAGATAATTATTAATCCGACGAATATAAATTACGAAAATGATTGTTTCAACAAGCGAATCCATGGTAAATTAATAAATTCATTATTTTGAATTATTATTATTAATTATTATTACAATTATTATTCTCTTGTAGGATAAATTTTATCTGACGGAAAAAATACCAGCTATTGATGTATTAAATTTGAATAAGCAACTAGAGTTAAAGGAAAATAAAGTAAAACTGAATCCATCGATCGATTTTGTGAAGCAATTTTACTGATAATAAGGTAGTTGGAGAATCAGGTATCATTAAATAGCAATATTGTAGGTGAGTGTATTGTCTAGCTCGCTAAGAACTTGCAAGCTGTTGGTAGACAGGTTAAATCGCTTCAAATGGACGTATTATTGATCAGATTCCGAACTATTTGCCCATGTTTCGTTTAGAATCACGCAAGTATCTACACATATCTACGTTATAAAAGAGAGTTTTATAATTAGTGTAAAATAACAGATATATCCAGAATAATTTTCATTTTAACACTTATCTAATAGGTAAGTGCCTATTTACATTTTTTGCTAGTTTCACATTATCAATAAATGTTAGACAAGTAACAGTAAGTATTTGTTTTTGATGTATATCTATATTAGCGTTATCGCAAAATAATTATTAAGTATACTGGCTGAAAACATGATTACATCATATTTAAACACGAGCTTTATACCAAAGTTCAATGTACTTGTGCTATTGGAGCATTTTAATTGAGAATTTTAGAGAGGTAATAGGTATTTGTATTCTATTTGTATTACAAATAAGTATATTTATAATAAGTGTATATGAAATTTAATAATCGTCCAAGGGAGGAAATGATTCTTTACTTCAGAAAAATACAGATGATTGTGTCCTACTATTTAGTTCGTTATTGAATCAAAAATAATTCAAAATGAACAATTAAATTTGACATTTAAAAATGACAGATATCGTTCAACTAATATTGCTAGGGAAATGGCATTGTTGTCTGCGCGGGCTTGATGAAAGTTACTATTAAAATACACAATAACATAAATACATACTACAGTTCGTCCAGTTTAAGATAGGGAATGTCAATCATAATATTTACTATAATTACTAGTTTTCTCACCGAATTACAAAAAAATAGTCAATATTGCATTTAAAGAAAATCACAGTAACTATTATAACTATAGTAACTATTATGATTGATATCCCACATCTTAAACTGAACGAACTCTAGTAGAACATAAAAAGTTTTAATGAAAAGTGTGAGAAGTAAAATAAGCTTTTGCTTCCCTTTAGTTTTAGCAAATTTTCATAGAAAATGAAGCTATTGCGGCCTGTCTGATGACGGGAACCAGGCGTGTCCTTTTGGTTTTTCTCCGATCACGACCTCTAGATCACGAAAATATAGGTAATTTATTTTGGTTCAGTCATATATATATATAATCAATTTCTTTTGGACACGATTCTGGTCGCAATTTTGATCGTAGGAGATTGAAATTTGGACAGTGTATTGTCTTTACGAAAACGAAGGACCGAGTTCGTTAACCAGCCAAATCGACCGACCCATTTCAAAATGACGGCCGTTCAAAAAAAAAATAAAATTCTAATCTCCGTTATTAATCATCGAATCGGTAATGTGAAATATGTTTTGAAATTGACATAAAATTCTCTACCGATCATGTCTTTTTCTAATTTTCACCTTTTTCGAAATAATCGAAAAAAGTGATAATTTTTTTTTAATTCTTATAAGTTTCTCTCGTAAATATTATTTTTTAAAAATATATTTTTTTCCAGAAAAAAATTGAAAAAAGGAGTCTTTTGACATGCGACATAAAAATTCGATACTGAGACTTGCGCGCGGTCGGATTTTTTAATTGTTATTAAATCCTACCGCGATTTTAAACTACGAATTAAATTAATATTTAACCTTTATAATATGTAGCAATTTCGGTCCATATTATAATCTAAAAGTTTGTTGACGATAGATCAATTTAATTTTATCTACTATCCTATTAAAGATCTTTCTGCACTGCGGTAAACTCGTGTTTATCGTTAATCTTAACAGTTAATATTTTTTTGCCCTAGTTTATCGAACCTTTTCACGGTTATCAATCACCTTTCATAAATCTTGTTTACTCTCATAAATTTATTGATTCCGCTTCCGATTTGGATTTTTTTCCGTAGGTAACCTTCACTAAAATTGCTCGCCGTATTGTGTAGTCTATCGAGGAAAAATGAAAAAAAGATCGTGTTAACAATTTGTCGCGTATTATATTTTTGACATCAATACCTAAGACATATTGTACTTTAGTCGGTTAGCTTTTATTAATAAAATTACAACCGCGAGTAGTGCGATATTGTTTCGATAAATATAATATTAGGTAAAAAAGCGTTTGTCGATAATCGTATATTTATTATAATATACTAGTAGTATAGTACCTACTTTTTATTTTATAATTTTATCTACTATTTAAACCATTTTATCAACAACTGCCTTTTGTTATCTACGATTATTACAACTTATGTATGTATAGAACCGAATGTATAAGTGGTAGAGTAGGTGTTCGTTAAAGATTTTCAACAAATCGGAAAGATCTAGTAAACCATTTATGTAACTTGTTCTACTATCGTACTATTGACTTGACATACGACGACGGCAACAAGTTAAATGACTTATTAATTATTTTGGGTGTAGACAAATCATTTGCCGATTGACCAAATCGGAATTGTATAATTTAATTACCTGCGTATAATCAGTCATAAGTCAGTTTTAAGGACAAATGTATTGTTATTAAGTTTAATAATGAACGATTTCTTGTTTACGTCGATTAATAATTAATAGTTCTTCGACGAGGTCGCAAAGGAATTAAATTGAAAAATCGATAAGTAGAAGTAAAGCATTAGAGTCAAGATTGCTCTTTATTTTTAGTATATAGAGCAAACACGTAGGGAAATTGATATTGACATTATAAAGTGAAACTGACAGTAAATGGGAGAATTCATTATAAAGATAGAACACGCAATCAATATAATACAGTAGTCGAAGCGGCTACCCCGTTAATTATGGTTACATTTAGTTACCTATTTCTCTTTTGGGAAATTTGGCATATTACGGAAATAACCAGACTGTATAATTTGTGGAAATCGCGAAATAGCAACAAGTACTTATTCGTGTGTTACCTACCTTTTGTCTTTGGACATTCAGCGTACAGTGTATTTATAAATTAATCTACAACCTCTCCAAATTTAAAAATAAATTCACTTTCGGATTTATAACCTAATCGATTTTTCTTTCGCGTCTAAAAGCAGTCGGTATCGCTCGGTCGACCACTAATAAAAGTTTTCGCATAATATTTGCTTTCATTTATCTTAATCAAATCGCCCCCGCGCATGTTAAAGATAAAGCCATCTCCATTAGCTAAAGTATTTTTATGTTTGTATGTAACACCGTATTCGCGGTAATAGCAATGAAAACATTGAGTAATTTCGTATTACCTATATTGTTTGTATAACCGGTAAATACCTGTGTAACTTGTTTAATTGTTGTATTTTACACGCATATTTTCGTTTTATAAAGGTACCTAACTTTTATTGAAACATATTTCCATATCATAGATCAGTTGTTTACATGTACAAAAAGACAATTTTGGGATAGTTATGTACAAAAAGTTTTGGTATCTAGTGTAAAACAAAAAAATACGTTAGGTACTGAAATAGCAGACTTTTTTAAATTCAGCTAATTTTCTTTATTTTATACATGGTTTTTCAAATCGTAATGATGAGCATTAAAAATTGAAACATACGTTTTTATTTGGAAAAATAACGTATTCAGTAGATACATACCTAATACAAAATGTTATACAAGATAGACTTTACTAAAAACACGGTACGATGTCGTTTTGTTAAAGTACGTTATCGAGATAGATATCGAATGTTAGAGGATCAAAAATGGTACACCGAGGCACTTTTGTTTCTGTTTATCAATTTCTAGTGAACGAAAGTGTAATACTTATTATGAATTTATTTTCATTGCAATGTGTTTAATTTGGACCTACATAATTCAAGCTAAAACGAACATCTCGACGGCCGTGAAATGTCGTAATTGATCGCTTGAAAATGCAACTGTTAAGTTGCGAAACGCGTCGCGTGAATATTAAAAATAATTAAAATAAGTGAAACTTAAAAAATTTAATATTTATATAGCTTATTACCTAATATATCAAATTAATGTATACCTACATTGTTTTTACATAGCACCTAAACATGGGAATGAATGTTGATTCTAAACGATAAAAAAATAGTGTATTTTTCTCATCATCTGAGAGATACGAACAGTCAAGTTCATTTGTTTTGTTCCGTCGCCTGTGTTAGTTTTTATCGTGAAAGGATTAAAAAAAAAATTACTGTCCGTTTATATTTATTACCTGACGTGTCCCTTCTCACAATTCAAAAACAATTGCTGCCCTTAATTTCTCGCGATCTGCTCTCGTCGCTTGTTGACCTGCAATCACATCTCGCGGGACAAAACATGTGAACTTGACTGTACGTATACGTGGTTTTTCAGAGTGCACTTTTCTGACAGCTGTTTATTCTGTAACTGTCACTTTTTTCTGATTTGACAAGTAAAACTTGCTTTTGGTGTGTTATGTGAGCATGTTCTACGCAGTGTAGATATTTTTTGCAAGTGGGATGCATCGATTAGTTTTACGTTTATTCTTTCTTGTTAATTTGAGATGTGTTTCAATCTACAATTCCATTTATTTATAAGTTCGAATGGAAGTGTTATGTTAATAGCAACACTTATTGGATAAATTAATTGATACGAACATTAATCTTATCGTCGATCGATCACATGCCATTTGAGTGAACATTTGTGAGTTTCTTCGATTTTTTTCAAGTCGTTTAAATAGATGGAAATAATAAATTGTGATCGTGATCGGTTCGAGGGTATTAGAAGTGCTTCGATATTGTTACAAGGTGATTTGTCAAGTACATACCTACATTGAACCGATGTTGTTTTTTTTTAAATAAATATGACTATACGTTATTCAGGATAGGTTACAATGCCGTCATGCATAAAAAATCATTAAATTATATATTTGTAATATTCAGTTTAAAGTTTTGAACATGACATATTTTACCAACGATCCGCACACATATGACATGGCAAAAAAAGATTACAATCTATTGTACTGTAAAAATACGAGATTTTATTGATGACGTGGATTGGAACCTATTTTGAATAACGTATACATTCCCGAATTGAATACGTAACGACACCACACCCAGTAACGACTATAATATTTGAAATATTGCAAAGAAATACACTTCAGGAACAATTAATTCTTGATTACTTGCCACTTATTTTGACTAATGCTTCTCTAATGCTTCCCTGTTATAATATTGACGCATGGTCTTTCTTTTCGTTGTTGATATTCGTTATATGTATTTTATGCAACATATTAGTTTGCGATGTTTGAATTTCTAACAATTATGCCATCAAGATGTGTCATGAGGAAATCTCCAATTTCTGACTGTTACGTTATTCTAGTTTATAAGTTTCGTTAGAATAAGTACAGACTTAATTGTTATAAATTTTTAAATAGTTGTTGTTAACTATTGCTTTAGATGGTCTGACATTACTCGAGGTGGCCAATAGTAGAATAATGTTGTACATAAATAGCACTGTTACGCTAAATAATTTGATAACAAATATTTTCAATTTCAATAGTTCGGCACATACCTAAAATAAATAACTACAGCCGACTATGACGAATTTTGAGAAATAGTTGCTTATAGCGAACTAGCGGCACCAGATATAGGGAACACATTTTCCAATTATCTTGTGGTTCGTTATAAACGTCTTCTATTGTATTTATTTATTATATTATTTTGAAGTTTAAATCAGAGTGTTTTTTTTTCTTCTTAAATTAACATAACTGTTACGTGACTGTTTACAGTGATATTGATCTATTAAGCGTTTAAATATTTCACAACCTAGCATGTTGCTTATATTCAATTTAATACATACAGAACAAAAACGTAGATATAGTTACGACTTGAAAATCGCTTTCTTTTACCTTAAAAATATTGACAAAATTGCCTAAAGCGTCATTATAATATTGGAATTCGATTTTTTTTAAATATAATTTAAATTCGTTTACAAATGTTTAATTTTAACGCGAAAAATACAGTTAAAAATTTTACGCTAAAAATGTAGCATGTAAGTGGACGATAAGGTTTAGTTATTGGCGGTATACTCTAATAATCAGTTGCCACCTGGCGATTTTCTTAATTTTTTCGCTTATTTATTTTAGTGAATTATTTAAAAATTATTCGAACTTTTTAGTCCGAAATTATGATATTTAGTGGGGTTTACAGTGTAGTTGTGCTACAGTAATTCTGGTGGTGAAATTTACAGTAATTATTACTACCTTCTACGGTATTAATTAGACGGAGTTATTGTGTATAAATGCAAAAATTCTAATAAGTATTTGTACTTTCTGCATCAATTTGCGCGAATGCGAATCTCACTTTATAATTATGATTAAGGTTCTGATAGCTTTTAGGTATGTCGAAAACTTCACGCTACATACTTTACCAATATAAAAAATTTGGTCTATTCAAAATGGGGCGAAATTGATATTAAAAAGACGAAGTGCCAAAGTAAAGATATAAAAAAGGAATGATTGGAAGCGATTTATCGTCATCACTTTCATTTTTGTACGTACATACATATCGATGGCGTTTTCCCAAAATGGCGTAACCCACACTTTTTGTGAAAATGAGTTATTCTGAGTTTCTTATGCATCTAACGCAAGGGCATCATCTGTTAAAATCTAGTAGATTTTGCATTTCCGCGAAACGTATCTTCTTATAGCTACGCGACGACACAATGTGCTCTCCTGTAAAATTTACTTTTTGTGGGTTACGCCATCGATATGATTATGTTTAAGTGTTTATATTTTTAAAATTATAAATTTTCGATTTAGAATGTTAAGGAATCTGGGTTTCGAATGTCTATAAAGGATATACTGCATTAAGTTTGTAAATAGGTAGCAGGAAGTATTATTCCTGCTTTCAATTATGACGTTCGCTGTTTAAACATTGTACGTGATATTCAACTCTCATTATATAATTACTTAAATTAAAATATACGTATACATAGTGGTTTATACTTATAAATCGTTTGTAATTTTTGATTTTCACGTTATAGACTGAATAATTTTTCACATGGGCGGAAATTGATCATTAATACGATAATATTATTAAATATGATAATGTTTTTATAGGTATTATTTTTTCATTAAAGCAAACTTCATATTTTAATAATGAATTAAAAATCTAATTGAAAAAGCGTATGAGTCATTGGAATACTCCACTTGCCCTTATAAAATCGTTAAATTTACATTACCTACGCGTTTCGCTTTTCAAAAAATGCTAATCGTATTTTTATTAAATCCTTTTTTTTTACTTTTTTGTTTCAAAACAAATTATCGGAACATTTCCAAAATTAATGAAAACATTCGGAAAAACGTAGTAGCTATTTATTTTTACAGAATCATAAATAAGTTCGTCATTTTAAATTCTAATAAAAATAATCAAAATCTTCGTGTTTATTATTAGGTACCTAATTTTTAAAGATTATCCCGTGAAAATAACACAAAAATGATATAAAAATAAATTGCGATGCGTTAGGAGATGGAAAATGTATGAAATGACAGTTTTAATGGAATGGGAACAACTTTTAATTAGTAAGAGTTAGTATAAGTATAATTTAAAATGAACTGCACATCTACATATATCGTTGCGTGAGTCATCCTAAAATATCGTGTCAAAAATATAATAAAATGCTTAAAAATTACGAACGTATTTTACAGCTGAACATAATAGGTATATTGAAGAGTAGGTACTTTGTTGTTTTGTTCCTAACGGCAATTAGTCGAAAGTGTGTTCCAAATTAACTTATCAATTTAATCGAATTCAATTACATTTTGGGAAAATATTTCAGTGTACCTATCTGAAGTTCAACGACACGAAACACCTTTTCGGAGGTGATTTAACTTTATTGATTTTATATTATTATGTATATTACGATTGCTCACAAATCTTAGTTTATCTTTAAATAATCTGAAGATGTTTTATGTTTAGCACAGTACATATTTTGTAATGCAGCTTGTTTTTTTGTCTGTACGTAACATCCATAAACATTTTCTCATGTGCATCAACAAGTAACAAATTAATTATTAATTTTTACACCGTTTTAGATAAGTATGATAAATCGAAATCATCCATTCTACTTATATGGTATTTTGTTGTTTATATATCCGCAGTTGCACAGTTTTATTATTATTTTATGTCGCTATAAAACTGTTAGAATCCGCTTCGAATTCCTGGTTAAAAATGAGTTACCCGGAGATAACATTTTCTGTAAATCTGACGAGAAAGAATTCCTACCACCGACGTTCATCATCTTAAGTTTGTAATCATATAGGTACCTATTATGAATTTGGATTGTTTAAATTATTTTCTTATTTCTTGTATATAAAAGTGAGATTTTGCGTACTTAGGTATTTAATGTCGAATGTGTATTCTCATTGAGCTTTCGGTTTCACACCGGAAAGAAATTAAGCTTCTATATTTCGTTCGTAGAGCCTTTTGCAAATATATCGTGCAAATTATATTTTTCCGAATAAATAAATAATTATGTCTTTTTGTGTTATACGATCGTGAATTTTTGAGGTTGTATAACAAAATGATAACATAATACGATAAACTATTCAAGGAAGGTGTATAAATTGCGATAAAGTAAATATAAGTACCTAAAAATGACATTGTTACAGCAGATCGAGTGAAAATTGACCTTCCTTTGTGGTAATATCTAACTTTTTGAAAGTATTTATTTATACGTTCTTATCGTTAGGGAAGTTATTGCATATTATTTACAGCATGAAAAGGACTGTTTGTGAGTTTTGCGATGGGAGTAAACTTTTTTGTGAATTTACAGCAGTTTAACTTTTCTTTTTGTGTCTAAGTACATGCGACTGCAATCTACTTATAAAACTTTTTGAAATAAAAACGGAAAACTGGAATTTGTTTGGAAAATGTAAATTGTTGTTTTGGAGTCATTGTGGTTTCTAATTTTGCCTTAATTTTATGATATTTCAGTGTTATTGAAATTATAAATAAATTGTTATTAATTATAACATATTTACAGATTGTTATTGAAAAATAGTTAAAAAATATTACCTACTTGATGAGTTTTAATTTATAATTACCTAAAATAAAAATTATAAATCTAGTTTCTTATTACAAATAAATAAATAACGTTTAGGTACTTATGTAGGTATGTAAATATGTATAGACCAAGCGGCGTGGCGACTGCGTCAAACCCTCCCCGATATGAAGGGCTCAGAAATCAATCAGTGTAAGTCATTATTGTCTTGTCCTGCCATTGATTTATGTAGTGTAAGCCCATTTGCAATGTTCATACTTTTAATTAACAAAGCGTTCATTGACGTGGATGCTTTGTCAATTGAAAATGTGAACATTGCACTAACGACTTACACTACACAAAACAATGGCAAGACAATAATGACTTACACTAATTGACTTCTGAGCCCTCCGTTGAACAAAGGGAGGATTTTCATTTGAATCGATACTTTTTTTAGTGTTTAAAATGGCACACGGTTTTATATGTGCTGAAACTTGACTGAAGTATTAAAAAAAGGCTACTTCCGGTATTATTTTTTTTAAATGATAGACTTTTAAATAACAAAAGGTTGAAATTTATGCCAATCTGTGAAGGATGTTATGAACATTTAAAAAAAATGGCACATTTTCTTAAATGTCCATATAACACCCTTCACAGATTGACATAAATTTCAACCCTTTATTATTTAAAAGACCATCGTACTAGCAATTTTCAAATTTCGCGGTGGATTTTTGTTTTGAAACGTCTTTAAGAACAATTTCTTCAGTTGATGTTGTCACCCTCGAAATGTTGTCTTTGGATCATTCTTGAGATATTATATCCTTAACAGAACCGCGGAGGAAGTAAACGCCTCCTTCGATGGCTGTAAAAACAAGAGGTCAAAGTCAAGAGGTCAAGAGTTATTAGGTGGCCAAAAGTCTTGCTTATTGCCGTAAACTCCAAGATAAAAATATGTTTAAATAGAAAACCAGATCCTTTCCCCATTGGCGTCGATCTGTTTGTCCTCGATTATTCAAATCTTCGGGTAATATCTTGACAGTATACAGAAACAGATGCACATTATCGTATTTCATGATTTTTCGTACAGTACATTTATTGTTAATTAATTTTAAAGTTTGCGAGCTTTTCGGTCGTAACGTTGTGAGTTTTTATTCAAACGGCAGTTTAATGGTGCGTATAGACCAAACGAACGCGCTGTTCGCGAACTTTAATCGATCATTAAGCTCTTGATAAATCGATAACTTTGACCAGTTTCTGAAGAGCTATTGATCGGCTAGATGTTCGCTAACAACGTGTTCGCTTGGTCTGTATGCACAATAACGTTTTTAATATCTTATTTTGTTTTGAAGGTTGTTAGTTGACCACTATTCGCGTGAGGTTAATCTTAAAACTTTTTCGTCAAACTATAAAATTGTATTTAATTGAATCAAAAATTTACGTTCTAAATTTTAATTGAAAATTGTATACCTACATATACCTACCAATTTATTTTTAAATAAGAAATGTATAAAAATATCTAATAGTTTACAGATGGTGGTAGTTTTAAGACTTAACGTAGATTATAGTCCATTTTAATCCACAAGTGAAACCATCCTTGCGACGCATATTCCATTTCTCTGTATCGCCTGTAAATGACCGTTTTTGTAAGTAATTGTATTTATCATTTGAAACGTACTTGTACTTATTCGACTTCCTGTTACCGTATTTGGTCGATCTTGAGGTCATCGAACAAGAAATTTTAAAGAGGAATACTATTGTTCTTATTGTAAAATATTGTAAACAAAAAAGTTATTATCAAAAAAAGTATAACGTCTCGGTATATTTTACGAATTTGATGCATTTCCGGTTATCGTATCGTCACGTTCTATAAATCATTCGAAAAGTAGTTACTTTTGTAGGAAGGTTTAGATTAATATCACTTCATGAAACCGAGTAAATGGTTAAAGTCAAGGTCGTATTAACTAACATTGAAAAAAAAACCTTTTCCTCCTAAAATGTCTAAAGTGACGCTATAAAGCAGGCAGGTCAACATATAGGTATAAATATGATTACTTTGTTCAAATTCGTCAAAGTCGATCGGTAAACCTATAGTGTAGAAAATATTTCTGTTTTAATAAGGATCTATATAAATGTCAATATCTAATAGTTACGTGTTTGCGTTTAGCAAACAAGTTTCAGGTTCTATTTTTATTTTCATTACCTACCTAATTAAAGTTGTTGTGATTAAACTGATATAAATTTTATGATCACGCCAATACAAAGTTAAGACGTTGCGTGCTTAAACGTTATTTATTATTTCATCAACGGAAAATTGAAGGAGTCGAAACGGAAAAGGATAACAAAGTAGCCGTAAGTACAAATAAAAATCAGCGGAAGCGTAAATAAATCGTTGATTCATTTGTTTTTGTGCGATATTGTTTTTTAATACGATCTCTATAATTTCGCTTTGAACGTCTTCTACTGTAGGTATCTATAGCGAAGATAGGGAATTCTGCGCGGTAAAACCTGCGAAGTTAACCTCCAAGTTTTTGATGGACACCAGTGGCGAATCCCTATTTAATTAACAATTATATCCATTCTAAAAATCTTTCTCTATAAATTAACCAAATTTGGACGGAACCAACGGTGTTCAACGTAGACAGGTTTTACTGTACATATTTGATAATTCATGTTGCAATACGTTTAGATCAAACTTTTACTTGAAAATTTATGATCATTTATGGTCAGTTGTTATTTCGATCTCGGCTCAATCGGTTTTTAAAATACGACGAAACAAAAGTGTTTAAAAATCGTGTAGTTTTAAAACAATGAATCAAGTGTGTCTGTGGGATAAACCGGATTTAGAAACAGTTTTAAAGTGGCTTCGTAACAAAAGTGTGCAAACTTCTGGATCTTTAGTGAAGCAGAAATCGTTGGGACACGTAAAATTTCAATAGGTTTTCGAAGAAATTGTTTGTGGAGAAAATGCCAACGTTACTGACCAATATTGTACCTAACTGATAACTGTTGCGTAAGTAAAAGCAGCAAGAAACAAATAACAGTGATAATCTGTACCATCTGTACGAATAATATGATGGGAACCGAAAGAATGAAGATTCGGCTAATAACTAAAAGCAAAGGTACTCGAAGTTTAAAATATTCGAAATCTCTTGCCTTTTTCATTGACCTTGTCATCTAAATAACTATAACTTCATTGCATTTAATACAATTTTTGTGATTGCGGTTCAATTTAAAATTTTGACAGTGGCTTCGATCGATTACTCGCTAACGCTCGCAACAAAACTTTCATTTTCGAATGCGAAAAATGCATTTTACAATCTAGAATCAAAAATAACTATCTATACAATTTTCAATTTAATGCTCCCTTTTTGGGAAAATTCGAAAAAAGCTCTTGGTGCGTATGAAATACGCTAGGTACCGAGTCTTGTGCGCGGTCGAATATGCATTTTTAATGCCTTTATGTCATTGCTTTATTATTTAATATTTTGAACAGAACGAACTTGTGCTTAAATCATAGATATTAGACAAATTTTGCGGGATTATGTACTCAATATTTTTTATACATATTTAATTAGGTGCCGTTTATAAATTCGGGTATAAGCCCACTTTTTTTGGACAAAAATCAGTCGAAAGATAGAGGGATGTGCTTTTACACGGGTCAAATATTTTTCAAATTTTTAGATATTGAAAATGTGCACATGTCAAAATAAAGCACAAGAAACGAAAAATCAGCTTATAACGTAGGTAATTTGCAAGTGCCTCGATCGTTTACATTTTGATTCAATTACATTTTTTTTCAAAAGTGAGTGTTTTTAAACACCATATTATTTTCAACGAAATTTCGTCAGAATATAAGGGGTCGAACTTATACAGGTGTCGGTCATTTTTCAAAAATGGATCTAACAGTAGGGGGGGGGTCTTATACACGAGCATATATGGTAAAATAAATAATTTGTGTTGTAATTTTATAAATGTGTGACGCCTTCTTATTTTTTCAGAATTATCCACGAGAGTGGTTTTACGAGTGAAGATTTTAAACAATATCGACCAGTCGTATATAGTAACACCATTCAATCTTTGGTAGCAATTCTTCGGGCAATGCCTAATCTCGGAATTAGTTATGGAAATAACGAAAGAGAGGTATGTGTTTTAAAAGATTATTTCATTTAATTTTTATTAAATCATTATAATATTATTTAACCGTTAGAGCGCTGAAAGTTGATATATCGATCTTTTAATACATAAACTAAAATCAAACTACTTTCAGTTTAGACAAGTGGAAGGAATTTGTATTTCAATTTATTCGTTGAGCAGTTGTTTTTTGTTACAACTGTAATATAAACTTATTTCATGTTTTGATATGATCTTGAAATATTAATTTTTACATTTTGTTTATCATTTCAATGTTTTTTCGAGTTGTCGATATTATCTGAATCTCATAAATAGTTTTATGTTATTTTTAGTCAACACGTTTAGTTATTTATACAGCGCAATTACTGTAACGTAATCTTTTTAAAAATGCAACTACGTATCTTGTTATCACACATATATTTTAATACTCTATGTTATATAGATAAATATACATATCTTCATAATAGATTTAATAAAATAACGCCATCAAAAAAAAAATTAAATGTCATCCAAAAAATTACTAAAACTAAAAATAATAATATTCCAATATATGACTAACAAAAAAACATTGGTGATTAGAGGTCACTTGCATTTCCAACCTGGGATTACTGTTTGATGCAAAATCGCAAACAAGAGTTTTCACAAAAAAAAACGCTTAAATTGCTGTTCTCAAAATCGCGTTTAACGCGTTTTTGCTGTAACCTCACGAAATTGTAAAATCCTGAGAGACGGGATTGTCACTTAATAAGTAAGATGCGAAGAAGCACTAATTAGCCGATTTGAAAACCTTTTCGAGATGGAATCACGCTATTAGTAATCTAAAATTTGCGTTCTGCAAATCGTTCCTCAATTAATTAATCGCTAAACACGCGTAATAGGTAACAAAATTTACTGCACCTGCCTATTGCAAAAGTACTACATAGGTACACGTCAAACTATATACTTATTTTCTTAAATTAAATATGGGCAGTAATGTAAAACATTTGCTCGGAAATTTTTTTTATTTCTGTCGTATTTATTAGTTATAAGGATATGGTACAGCAGTCATTTGTCTACACGTAAACAAGTATTTCTCGATTTCTTTAAATAAATGCTTTATATTTTCGTACAAGTCAGATTTATAAGTTTCCAAAATTTTAAAAACACCAATAACTTTCAACATTTCATACTTAAAATTAATAAAAGAATACAATAATTGATATTTAAAATATTAAGTAAAGTAATCTTTAATATTGTTGTCGAAATCATTATTACATAAGTATTTACCCACGCATAAAAAAATTCCATTACATAATTTTAATATAAAAAACACTATTTACTAATACTGACATTAATACTGACAAATAATACTACATACTCGTTCAAGGAGCTGATTTGTTTAAAGATCACGCAAAAAATTTAGAGACAGGTACATATCGACGACGTTTCGGCAGAAGGACGTAACCCACACTTTTTGCGAAAATTATTTATTCTGATTATCTCATGCATCTACTGCAAAGACATCATCTGTTAAAATCTGGTAACAATATTCAGATTTTTCACCAAAAAAAATTGAATTGTATTTCGGTAAAACGTATCTGCTTATAGATACGCGCCAACACAAAATTCGCGGTCCTGTAAATTTTACTTTTTGTGGGTTACGTCCTTCTGCTAAAACGCCGTCGATATTTTGTTACTGGAAATTAAGTTTGTAAGTTAATGCAAAGTTTACCCATTGTTTTTGATTATAAATGTCGTTGTAAAAGCGTCATCTACTTATTTCTTTTTGCATAGCATCCCATGTATCTTGTGGCTATTCATTGGAAAACTATCTAAAAAACTGTATTCGGCTGTTAAAGTTATTTATTATCTTATCTTGTTTTAACCAATTAAGCCGGTATCATATAAAATGTCATTTTTTAGATAACACCCTTTGTGTAGTACCTACAAAAATAGTGTTATCAGAAAAGCGCCGCATTGAAATTTTAATAATTTTGTGGTAAGAAGATGGAGCCGATAGAAGTCAAGTAGATATATAACTACCTATTTATGAATATTCGTGAACCAAATTTCGTGGTCGCCTATAAGAGTACGATATTTCATAAGTTCATATTATAAAAGAACCTAATCTGGCCCTTAACTGACTATTGTATTGTTGCAATGTTAACTAGGCTTCCGTTCCTAAATTACTTTTTTTTTATTGAGAAATGTCGCACCTACTTGCTTACGAAATTCAAATTGTACAAATGTCAGTTTTTGATTTTATTACGGTGTTTTTTCCAAACGAATTACATATAAGAAAACGAAACAATATTTATCAAAATTTTAAAATATACAGTATAAATTACCGTTTATAGTATAGCCGAAGATCATTTTTAAGTAAAAAAAATAATCGATTTTGGAGATTTTCAACGTTTTAAATCTGAGCCAAATTTACTTGATCTTACCATTGAAATAATCAGATTTGTAACTGTCTATCTACAATATTTATAACCTCTAGCCATATCTACACGTTTAACAACATTAAATTTCTTTTAAGTTACGATAAAATTAAGTGGTTTAGAATGATTCATTTAGCTAATATTTAAGGCGAAAATTACGATTTTGAGCATTTTCGCTCGCACAAGTTCGCTTATATCGTCACAATATATCGGCTAAAAAGTGTCGAGTGTGTTTGTAAAGTGTGTTTGAGCGTTCGTTTAATATTTTTTCACACGCCTTATCACGAATATTAAAGTTTCATCTGCGACTAATTTTGCGCCTAATGCCGTTAAATTGTGTGGAAGTAATGGAAAGGTGTTTGTGACGTTGAATTGTTAATTAATTCTAATTTAATTTTTTTCACATAGCATTTTTTTTTATTAGGTGTACAACTTTGCTTCCGCCGTTTTGCAATAAATGGCTGTAGCGGTAAGTGGTAGTCGAAATAAATAGATCGTAGCTGTCATACAATAAGATTAGGTATTTGTAAATATAACGCCATCGAAATATTAGTCGATTTGTGTCTGCATCATAAAGTTATTCTCGATTAAACATGTCAGCTTACGAGCCAAATTCTCGTCATTTGCGGGAGGTTTTAATTTTCTGTTTTAATATGAAGAAATCTGCGGCTGAGGCTCATCGAATGCTCTCAAATACCTACGGTGAGGCCGCTATTAGTGAAAGAACGTGCCGAGAGTGGTTTCAACGCTTCAAGAACGGTGATTTTGACGTCGAAGACCGGCATGGCGGTGGAAGAGAGAAGGTTTTCGAAGATGCAGAATTGGAGGCATTACTTGAGCAAGACTCAATACAACGAGAGACATGATAAAGTAATCTTACAGCATGACAATGCTCGACCCCATGTTGCGAAAGTGGTCAAGACATACTTGGAAACGTTGAAATGGGAAGTCCTACCCCACCCGCCGTATTCTCCAGACGTTGCTCCCTCGGACTATCACTTGTTTCGATCAATGGCACACGGCCTGGATGACCAGCACTTCCGGTCTTATGAAGAAGTAAAAAATTGGATCGATTCGTGGATCGCTTCAAAAGATGACCAGTTTTTTCAACGCGGGATTCGTACGCTGCCCGAAAGATGGGAGAAAGTAGTGGCCAGCGATGGACAATACTTTGAATCATAAATGTATAACCAGTTTATTACAATAAAGCCTCGAATTTCGGAAAAAAACGGCGGAAGCAAAGTTGTACACCTAATAATTGAATTGCAACGGACCTATTGGTCACAACACGAAGTTCAATGTCCTCAAAAGAAAAAATCACCATTAATAGTCGAAATTTTTAATAGTAATAAACAAAATTATATGTAAGTACTTATAGGAAAATTGCTAGAAAAAGTACAAACTATGTTTTTTGTCTATTACACAAAAGCTTAACGAACTTAAAGCACTAACGAAAAAAAACCAGAACTATAGCTTATCCAAACCTATATGATGTTCACGTCATCAATACCAGGTTACTAGATGATGACGTTTCACACAGTGCTGTCACTTCGTGCCTCGTATTTTGACAGTTCTAATAAATTGTTGTCTTTCTTTATACCATCTAATATGTGCGCAAGTAAATCATCTATAGAATATGACATTTTCCAAACTTTAAACCGAATTACAAATAAACAATTTAGTAACTTTTTGTTGATGACGTGAACATCATATAGGTTTAGATAAGCTATATATACCTATACTTAGTGTCACAAATAGTATGATTCCTGCCTTTAACTAATTAATTACGGGATGCATGACTGCAATTTTTTTAGTAAGTATAGTTAGATAATCGAAGGTACAAAGTACGCTCTAGTAGGTACATTTCTCAATAACCCACTACAAGACATATGGTGCTATTAAAAAACAAACAAACAAATAATTAATGTTTATGTAACCGATTATCTGCAGAGACGTTTATGATCAAAAAATGAGCAAACATTGAAATCAACTTAGGTACAGTCAAGTTCATATATTTTGTCCCGCGAAATGTGATAGCAGACCAACGAGCGACAAGAGAAGATCATAAGGAACGAAGGGCAGCAGTTGTTTTTGAATTTTAAAAAAGAACATGTCAGGTTATAAATAAAAACGGACAATAATCTTTTTGTTTTAGCCTTTTACGTTGAAAACTAACACAGGCGGCGTGACAAAACATATGAACTTGACTGTACATACATATGTACGTGCCTGAGAATTTTTTTAAATTGCTGCATAAACGAAATATTAATTTTATGGGTGACTTATAGCCAACCCTGTATATAATGAATACAATTTATTAATACCTAATAAAATAGCTTTTTTTATTTGCGTAAATAGTTTATCTATTTTTATAATTAATTATATCTATTATTCAATATCGATAGGTACACTAATTATTATTAAAGTAGACGATAAATTTAGACTTGTAAATTCAAAAGCGTGCCGGAAATAACCGTTTGAATTAATGAACGCATGTTAGTATTGATTTTGTGATATATAGTAAGAGGATGGGTCTCATGTTTATATCATTTAACATTTAGAAACCTGTGACCTATACCATGTCGGAACAATTTATAACCTGTTGCTGATAACATCCGCCATTATTGAAATCGGTTTAAAATAAAAATGTAACTTCTTTAGAAGCGATTCATTACATTCATCATCTATTTATAAATTAACTGTTCCATAATTTATGAAATTTTAAATTTTATTCATTGTAAAAATAAGAACAGCTAAATTAGACGATAAATTGGAAGATACCTATTTTTTGAAAGGATAGAGAAACTCAAAACTCTTACAATATTTTTAAATTAGGTGCTTATCCACTGTATTTATTCTAGATACAATAAGGTAGGTATTACACAAATTAATTATTATTTTGGTGAAATTCATTAGCAGTCGCTATCATATCTAATTTTTTACGGGAACTACGCCAGTGGTTTGAATGTTGATTCGTAAAATCCTGCATTGTGCGAGGGTGATTCCAGTAGACATTCGGAAATGCCCATAAAGGAAAATAACAGGAATTTAAGTCCGGCGAATAAGGGGAGACCAAGTCAATCCAAGCACATAAAATCATTCCGGATACCGATTAGAGATTATTCTATCGTGAAGTGCTTATCCGAAAAATCGATATGTACCTGCATTTACTATGTGCGGATTTAATCATTTCGTTCATGTTGATTCCCGTGCTTTCAAAAAGTGTGACGAAAAATTCTTTCAGGGGTCCGCAAGTAACCATTAGGGGTCATTACAAATTAATGGAAGTTATACTAAAAAGCATCTTCCGAAAGAAGTTTTCACATCGTTGTTATATAAATGCTTTTTTATAAATATCAAAAAATTAAAAAAAATTGTAATTGCACAATGCTAATTTTGCGATTTACCTTTTTAGAAATGAACATTTCATGAATCTTTTTAATGTTATACATATACGTACTTATTTTTTTTTATTTATTACATACGATAACATTGCAAAGAATTAGGAGTGGGTACTTAACTTTCTATTTTTAACTAATTTTGATTCAGACATACTAAATACCTATTAGACTAAGATCCCACCGTAAGATTTATGTTATGATAAAATTTGAGCAAAAAAATAGCTCGTTAAACCGTGTGTATAAACCTTTACAAAACTCCAATGCTGCCATCGATAAGTCGTTGTTTCTTTGAAAAAAATAAGTAAAATGTCTACTTGTTTTTTGTAATAACTGGTACGATATACTTGAAGAAATTCCTTATTCCAGTATTTAGAGAACAATTTTTAAATTCGAAAAAGTTTATGCTGCCATTTTTTCATCGTCGACTTATCGGCAGAAACAGCGCTCAAAGAGTTCAACTTTCTATTACCATCGAACTTGAAAATGATTTTTATACCAAATGAAAGCTTATGCTTTCCAGTTGACAAAAAATTAATGCTGCCACTCGAATATTGTTGTTTAATTCACGGCAGCAATGAATAAAATCCGACCGCGCGCAAGCCTCGGTATGGACTCTTCATGTCGCATGTCAAAAAACTATTTTTTTTAATTTTTCTCGAAAGAAATACATTTTTTGAAAAATAATATTTACGAAAGAAATTTATAAGAATTAAATATATATATATATATATATATATATATATATATATCCCTTTTTTCAATTATTTCGAAAACGGTGCATCTTATCGACAATTATAAAGAGACATGATCAGTAGAGAATTGTATGCCGATTTCAAAACATATTTCACATTACCGATCCGATAAGTGATAACGAAGATTAGAGTTTTTTTAATTTTTTTTGAACGGCTGTCGTTCTGAAACGAGTCGGTCGATTTAGTTGGTTAACGAATTCGTCCTTCGTTTTCGTAAAGATAATACACTATTCAAATTTCAGCCTCCTACGATCAAAATTGTGTCCGGAATCTGTATGAAATCGTGGAAATGAATGACCTATATTTTCGTGATCTAGCGATCGAAATCGGAGAAAAGCCAAAAGGACACGTCTGGGTCGTGTCATCAGACAGGTTACAATAGCTTTATTTTCTATGAAAATTCGCTAATACTTACCAATTTAAAATTATCTGAATAATCACTATCTGCTGCCTTTATACCTCAGAATTATAAATTTACTCTATTTTAATTTAAAAAGTATTCGTGTGTCCGTCAACACTGAAAATTTTCCTATTACAAACCATAAACCAGATACAAATTTAATCGCATTTTTATGCGACCGATAAAATACAAAGCAACTGATAAAACATGTGCGTCATCTACTATCATACCTTATCGAAGTACGAACAAGAAACTGAATGTTTTAAAAATAAAAACGAGATTTCCTGGTATCTACGTATAAACTCGAATGCATTTGTATATAGGATTCCGGTAAAATCGTTTCAGAACGGTAGTGCTTGTTTCAATAGTTCGAATTTTAAATTACGGCGTCGTTATTAATCGCGTGTGCGAGGAGTGCTCGTTCGGTTTATAAGGCCTTTTCGCGTGCGAGTGCGCGAGTGTTATGTGTTGCGTTGTATTCTTTAAAATGATTACAAACAAAAAAGATTAATACGACGAGGAAAGGTAGGATCTTTCTTTGTCGATTAACTCTCCATGTATTTATAAAGTGTAAATACACGGACCTTTAAGCTCTAACACAAATTCTCTGAAAATCGAGCTTGGTTGGTACGAGCTGAGGTACTAGGTTAGGGTTCTCCTCAAACATTCGACGGTCCATTGCTGCCGTGAATTAAACAACAATATTCGAGTGGCAGCATTAATTTTTCGCCGACGGGAAAGCATAAGCTTTCATTTGGTATAAAAATCATTTTCAAGTTTGATGGTAATAGAAAGTTGAACTCTTTGAGCGCTGTTTTTGTTGATAAGACGACGATGAAAAAATGGCAGTATAAACTTTTTCGAATTTAAAAATTGTTCTCTAAATACTGGAATAATAAATTTCCTCAAGTATCATCATACCAGTTATTACAAAAAACAAGCAGACATTTTATTTATTTTTTCAAAGAAACAACGACTTATCGATGGCAGCATTGGAGTTTTGTAAAGGTTTATACATGCGGTTTAACGAGCTATTTTTTTTGTTCAAGTTTTATCATAACACAAATCTTATGGTGAGATCCCTACTATATATTGTATAACTAAAAAATGTTTATACAGTAGAAACAATCAGATAATTGGTACCTACTATTAAGCAGGATAAAAATTTAAGGTATAAAATACCTACTTTATAAGTAGGTAAATATCTTCAAATCTATAAACTAAAAACACAACTTGATCTACTATTAATAAGCCAATTTTTTCTATAGAAAATTGTTGTTAAAATTGTACTTGGAGTACTAAATTACTTTAGCCACTAAGGTAAAAATATTTGCTTTATCTAATAATTGTAAAAATTATACTGTTGATAAGCTGTGCTTATTACTGTTTCATATAAGACTTTTGGTCTATATTAGAACTTTATGGGAACGTATTTTTTAAACATTAACTATTGTGATTTGTATATGATGAAAAAATAATCATTTCGTAATGTGTATTTAAAATAATTGTTTTAGATCGATGGGAAAATGGTTTTTGATGTCATTCAACGGATGGAAGACACAGAACCGTTTTCAGAAGAACTTTTAGCTGCTATGAAAAGATTATGGGCGGATTCAGGTGTTCAAGAATGTTTTGGCCGCTCAAACGAGTATCAGCTCAATGATTCTGCTAAATAGTATGTATATTTAGATATCGTTAATTTTAAAATGGCACGCTGATAACCCCAGAAAATCAAGTTTAACTTTCGACAACTGTAAGTAATATTGCATTTAAAAATATATACCGACAATATTGATAATCTCATAGATGCAAAAGTGTATTCCGTTTTTAATATTTATTCACTTTAAAATAAAAAAGGTAAAAGTACTGTTTACATTTAAAACTCCGTTTATACGTTTCTCACTTATACATTTGTCGCATTTCTAAATTATATGTTGAACTCTCTTTCGATTTTTCATATAAATCATCCCACTTATAAGTTTTTCATTTATACTTTTTTCTAGCAGAAGAGAGTCAGTAACACTTTTTGGTACGTCATCAGGTAATGAATAAAGACGCGTTTTCCATGAAATATGTGTGAAATACCTACTCGAAAGGTGAAAAATTGCTCCTTTAATCCTGTACAGATTGGAATAAAAAGGTTAATTTAGGTTAATTATTTTTTGCGCATTTATAGCTCACGTGGCAACGAGATGTGAGTTTTAATCTTCTCGGGACGTATAGAACACGTCAACATTAACCTAAAAGTTTCTACAAATTTTTTCGTTATTCACCCCCAAAGTTGAAACATTTTTATGTTTTAATTTTCTTTAAATAACATTTTAATTTTACGTTTAAATTAATAATTTTATAATAAAGATCTTTAAAATGTTGTAATAGGTTTTTTGATATATCCTTAGTCCCCTAAGTCACACTGTTTCCCACCAGGGTGACTTTTCTAACCCGAAAATTTTTCAGAGGTTTAATTTTTTTAATTTTTAACTACATTAAAAAACCCGAAAACTATTTAACTATACCATGAACCTGCACTTATCGGACTGCCTCTAGCAACCGTCACATATTTATAAACGGTTTTATGTAAAGTTGACGAAAAAATGCCACTTTGCCACTTTGGATTGCCGCCGCTTCGAACACAACAAGGATGACAACCGAACAAGTTTCAAGCACAGTTTGGACGCCACTACAGAATGGATAAACTCACATCCCATTTTCATGCGACGTACAAATGCGCAAAGAAAAATTACCTAACTTAAATCGGTCCCATCGGTACATGTTTCGCGTTTCGAATAGGTATTTCACACATGCTTCATGGGAAATATGTCTTTATTGATTACCCGATGACGTACGAAAAAGTGTCACCGGCTCTTAGACTATTCGCGGTTGTACTTTTTTTCGGTCCACTTAGTCGTTTCGTCGCACTTACACGTTATCCAGATCCATATTTCCGTGTAAATCCTTTCAAAACGAAATAGTTTGCTATCGGAAATTTTTCATTTATTCTCATACTCTAACACTTTGGCGGACAGGGTCCGACAAAAAGGAGTCATGAGTTAAAACTTAAATCTCAAAGAATTTTTTTGCTTTTTCAATTTATTTATTGATTAATTTAAATTGCTTAAACAGTATAGGTTTGTGAGTTATTTACTAAACAACGAATGTCTGACATAGTAGACGGTTGTGAAAATGGAAAATTGGTTAGTTCCATGAAGAATTAGTTAATTCATTTATTCAAGCGCAACGTGATTTTCGAAAATAAATTATTGTTCGCCGTGTCCCTATGCACTATTCATTTCACGCTATTCTAAGCTATTAGTCCGGGAGGTGACGACAGAAATTTTCGGGTCATTTTCTCAAGACTCATTTTTTTTGTACGAGTTACCCTAATAATATGTAATATGAAAATGCACGTCTTCCATCGCAACCCCACGACAGGGTGGTGCAGGAGGGTTGCAATTACCGCAATAAATTTGGGAAAGAAACTTATAGCCTCATACACGAAACTTCTTGTGTGTATTACTTTATATATAAGAAGTTTAAAAGACATCGTCTTCCGATGATAATCCACGACGAACCTTGTCTTCCACCCCCACAATTGAACGCATAAAAAGTGTAAAAAAAATTTATAGCCGCAAGGATGAAACTGATAACTTTGCTTGTTTTCATACTAGCAAATACAAAAAAAAATAGTCTTCCACGCATAAGATACGACGAAGATCGTCTTCGAGGCCTATAAAGATGTGTGCGGCGAGCGAGCGATGCTGAATCGTTGCTATGTCAGATACAAAGGTAAATTTATAAACAACAACCTAACCTACCTAAGTTTTGTACAATGTACTCTCAGCTTTGAGTAACGATCGTGCGAGCAATTAGTAAGCGTTCTTTCATAATTGTGAAAAGCTGTGTGTTTAATCGAGAGATCAAAAATTGTGAATTGTGATAAATACATAGACGCTTTTAAAAAAATGAGCGATTTGGATACCGGCGACTTATCAGCAGTTTGTACGATTATTGAAGAGTTTGTATGCCGTATGTACGGATTAAAAAAAATAGCTGACATTGATCAGGCTCGTGTAGCTATTTTCATGAAAACATACAAAATCAATGATGGTGATGGAATTTTTCGTACAAATGCAAAGAACATCGATGGAGCAGTATTACCACCTTGCAAAGCAGAGCTGCAGAAGCAATTACAACGAACTGCGTACATTGCACATTTATGGAGACATGCTTATCTTCCACAACCAACAGAATTCTCTCCCACTGATTATGGTTGGGAAGAATCAGAAAATAAACTCATTTTCCAATGGTTTGAAGGTGATCAATTACCAAAATCTGTCGATGACATAGCAATTAATTCGCAAGAAAATCAAGGTATTGTAATAAAACTTATGAAATTATATAACAATAATTCGGTAGTCCTTAATAAAATATTATATTTTTACATTTACACATAAAGAAGTAAATGCAGGAGAAGACGAAGATCAATCAGACGAAAGAGATGATGCTGCAACGGATAATTCCGATATCGAAGATTTCAATGTTACACTGGATGAAACAGATGATTCGATTGATCAATTTGATGTAGATGAATGGTCTTAAAACATCGTCAAAATCTGTACAACTGAAACATGAATATAGAATTTTCTTATAAAAATGATGGAATGAAATTTTTTAATACAATTTATGTCTATTTTAATAAAAACACTCAATGGAATTTGAAAAAAAAAATTATATTATCAAATGGAAAATGTTATAAAAATTATTTCTTAATGTCTTCGTAAAGTAATAATATTGCTGAGTATTGTTTATCTGAAGCATCTCAACAAATTTTAAAAAAATATTTCAGTCTTGATTTTCATAGTAAAAGATGTATTACAAAGTAATTCGCAATAAGAACGACGCGTCTTTCGATTCAGCGTCGTATAGACGTATCAGTTGCTTGATGCACTCAAATATTCATAGATCTGGAAGACGATCTTCGCCGTATCTTATGCATGGAAGACTATTTTTTGTATTTGCTAGTATGAAAACAAGCAAAGTTATCAGTTTCATCCTTGCGGCTGTAAATTTTTTTTACATTTTTATGCGTTTAATTGTGGAGGTGGAAGACAAGGTTTATCGTGGATTATCATCGGAAGACGATGTTTTCTAAACTTCTTATATATAAAGTAATACACACAAGAAGTTTCCTGTATGAGGCTATAAGTTTTTTTTCCAAATTTATTGCAGTAATTGCAACTCTCCTGTACCACCCTGTCGTGGGGGTGTGATGGAAGACGTGCATTTTCATATTACATATTATTAGGGTAACTAGTAAAAAAAAAATTAACTTTGAGAAAATGGTGTTATGAAATCTGTCGTCACCTCCCGGACTATATTCCACGGGAGTTATTTAACAAAATCGTGTCAAGTTTCATCAAGCGTTTAAATGAACTTACTGAAAATGATGAACGTCAGTTGAAGCACACAATATTTCATAAATAAAACTCTTTTCCATATGCACTTTAAAATTAGTTTTTGTTTGATTTGTAATATTTATCAACACATTCGTATTTAGGAAATAAACTGTTTTATCCTTTTTGGCGGACCCTGTATTAATGTGACATATAAATATATACAGTTAAACACTTATTGTTAGCGAGCGTTTGGTCAATACATCATCAGATCCAAAACGATCGCGAGTAATTGCATCGATGCTTGTTGTATGAATGCATGCAGTCTTGCATCCAAAAAACAAACAATAAACAACTTTAGTTTTTTGTGGTTATTTTTGGTAATTTGTTGTACTTATTTTTTTTTTAAATTACTGTTGTATGATGCGTTCTTTTTTTATCGATTAAAAGTTAAAAAATCTGATGTTTCATTTTAACTACGTTATTCTCATGTTGTACGTATATTTTTTAATCCTCCTTCAAAAATATATATATAAACGAGGTTTTGCCGTATTCTCGATCTACTCTAAATTTTTAAATAGATTCGTTTGAAAAGAGAACAAGTTTTCCGCATTGAAATGCTCCATTTATATGTACGCGGCAAGCCAACGCCTACAACGATAATATTATCAAAATAACTAATTAATAAATATTTTTTAAAATTTATATTTCGTTTGTTACAGCTTTTTAGATGACCTAGACCGATTAGGCGCCAAGGATTATCAACCCACAGAACAAGACATCCTTAGAACCAGAGTGAAAACTACGGGAATTGTAGAAGTACATTTTTCATTTAAAAATCTTAATTTTAAGTAAGCATGACTATAAGCAATTACTATATAAATATATTTACAATTAAATTCGATCGTTTCTTCAGATTTATTATTTTAAACAAAAAATAATTTTGACATACTTATTATTATTATTTAAAAAGTTAATATATATGTACATAATTTCAGATTATTTGATGTTGGCGGTCAGCGATCAGAAAGAAAAAAATGGATTCATTGTTTCGAAGATGTGACGGCGATTATTTTTTGTGTAGCTATGTCCGAATATGATCAAGTTCTTCACGAAGATGAAACGACGGTAAGTTTCTTAAACAGTATAGTGCAGTACAATTACTTTGTTAATACCTTAAAAACATTATAATGGATATGACAGTAATCTCTTGTTATCTGTGGAGGTTGAGTTCTTATAATGTTGTGCGGATAATGTGACAAAAGGTCATATTATATATACAGGGTCTTTCAAGTTCGAGTTTCTTTTTCAGTATTGTTTTGTTCTGAGAACTGTCACAGTTCGATGTGTCTCTTTTGACAGATGTAAAGTAGACGGTTTACAATTTACTAAAATGAGTTCAATTTCACTTGAGAACCGTATAAAAATAATTAAAATCCACTACGAAAATGGTGGATCCGTGAAAACTACATTTCGCAAAATTATGGATATTTGTGGTTGTTATAATCGCCCAACAGAGGCCGGAATAAGAAAGTTAATCAAAAAATTTTCTGTGGGGCCATCTCAAATATAGAGTTTATGCAAATAAACCAGAAACAATTGAAGCCTTGAAAGACAACATTCGGCGAGAAATTGCTAAGATAGAGCCCCAATTATGCCGAAATGTCATCGAAAATTTCACCAAAAGAATCGACATCTGCAAATGTGCATGCGGGGGACATTTGGAAGATATTATTTATCATTCATAAATTGTAGACTCTCTACTACATACAGGGGATGGACAAAATAATGTGAACACCATGCTAAATATTACATATTTGTTTATGTTGGGCTCCTTGCCATAGTATGAACAGTGAGGCGTGTATACGTGGCGCACTTTATGTAGTAACCGTTCTAGTTTATATTTCAGTATACTACTCGCTTTGTTCTACGATGGTGTTAACAATCAGACGGTAAAATGGGCGACCTGTCAAACTTCGAAAGAGAACAAATCGTGGGCGCTTGGTTAGCAGAAGCATCTGTGACGAAAATGGCCGAACTGTTTAACGTTTCATGAGCGACAGTATCCACTGTGATGACAGCCTACACAAAACATGGCAAAACAACATCTGCGAAGAGAAGGAGTGGACGCAAAACAACGTTAATAGACAGGGACCGCCGAATATTAAAAAGAATTGTGGCCAAGCAACATAAAATTAAGGCAGCAAAGGTGACAGCAGAACTCAACAGTCACCTGAACAATCCTGTTTGAACAAAAACGGTGCGGCGGGAGCTTCACAAAAGTAACATTTATGGCAGGGCTGCAATTTCAAAACCTCTTATAACGGATGTCAATGCAAAGCTGCGAAAGAAGTGATGCTACGATCATAAAATTTGGACGATTAATGATTGGAAGAATGTAGTATGGTCTGATGAATCATCGTTTGCTTTGTTCCCTACAAACGGCCGGGTTTATGTATGGAGAACCACCAAAGAAGCCTACGATCCGGACTGCCTACTACCTACAGTCAAGCACGGGGGCGGCTATATCATGGTATTCTGCTGGTCCAATTATTACTCTCAATGATCATATTACTGCGAATGAATATCTAAATATCCTCAATGATGAAGTTCTTACTATGACCAGTATATTGTTGCCAAACACTGCAATATTCCAAGATGATAATGCGTCCATACACACGGCCAAAAAAGTTCAGTCTTGGTTCGAGGAACATCGGAATATTATCAAGCACAGCACAATCTCCAGATCTCAACATCATCGAGCCGCTATGGGGAGTTTTGGAGCAGAAAGTGAGGAGCAGATTTCCACCTCCATCATCATTGAGACAATTGGCGGAGATGATGGTGGAAGAATGAGACAACATTCCGTTGGATGCTATCCGTACACTCTACAAATCTATTCCGCGACGAATTACAGCTGTCTTAAAAGCAAACGGTGGCCCTTAATTAACAATATTGTACATTAGTCAGGTGTTCACATTATTTTGTCCACCCCCTGTATATATCAATAAACAAATGATGAATTTCCATTCAAAATGTGTTTAATTTGAAATTGAAAAAGAAACTCGAACTTGAAAGACCCTGTATATACTAATGTGTTGTATAAACACATAAAATTCGTCATACAAAATAATAAGGACCAGTGGAATATGAACGATAAAGAAACCGTCTAATCTATTGTTGCGAATTTCCCGTAATTTATTTCAGCTTAATGCATTAATGCGAATAACGACGGATTACTGTATATCCAAAGTAGAAACGCTTTTTGATAAAATACACAATAATAAAACATACTACAGTAAAGTCTTGTTAATCCGGGCACCGTTTATCCGGACGTATGTACTTTCTAGAAGAAATAAATCAATCTAAACGATGCACCGGTAGTTCATTGCACTGAGTGTAGCTATACCGGCGCGACATGTGCAAATACAATTTATTTCCGTCATCTACAATGTTTCTGGGTTTATTATATTTTAATGCATATATCGATTAAATTTTACCTACGATATTTTTACGTTTTTCCGGAAAACACACTATAGGTACTCATACTGAAAACGAATTTATATCGATGGCGTTTCGCCAAAAGGGTGTAACCCACACTTTTTCCGAAAATGAGTTATTCTTACTATCTTATACATCTAGGGCAAAGACATCATCCGTTAAAATCTAGTAACAATATTCCGATTTTTTCCACCGGAAAAATCTATTTGTATTTCCGCGAAACGTATCTTCTTATAGCTACGCGACGATATAAAATATGTTCTCCTGTAAAAATTTACTTTTTGTAGGTTACGCCCTTCTGGAAAAACTACATATAGCATAACTTATATAACATAATAAATATAATAATTATAGTTCATTACGGTAGCAATTAATTAACTTTTTTTTAACAGTATCGCGTACGTATTTTTATAGCATTTCCGGTTAATGCGGATTTTCAGTGATTCGGATAGGGTCCGCTCCCATCAAGTCCGAATTAACGAGTCTCTACTGTATAATATATAGGTACATCGACGTTATTCAACGACGTATAGTGGTGACTATTTCTCGTGGGGATAAATTACGAAAAGAACTGTACACGATTCGTCTTTAGGTGAAAATATAGTTCAAGTAAGATACCTCTACCTACCTACCAAAGGTTTTGAGTTGGATCATAATTTTGAGAAAAGAGACAACGAGGTTTATAATAAGGCTGGACCGCACGCCTGTCCAGCAGAACTGCTTTCGGCAAAAATGTTTTTGCTTAAATATTTTGCCTAACAAAGAAATTAAAAGCAACATATATTTCAATTTCGATTGGAATTATCTGCAGTGATAACTTTTAATATTCAACAGCCAAAAACTAACTTTTTTTAAATATGATTAACATGTTTGTTTTTTCAATTATAAAGACAGGATGCCGCACACTCATCTAACATGATTACAAAAACACTGTACATACTTGAAATACGACATTTCTAGCCGTTCTGGACTTGTTTTAAACACTTCGTGTAGAGTCAAAATTTTGCAAAAACCATGAACTACTAAGATAGGTTATTTTTCGAGATTTCGTGAAAATTTCAAATCGATCTAAACGCCCGTAGTTTGTCGCCTTTTGCTTTGTTAATCTCAAAAAAACGAGTTTTCTAGTAGTTCCGGACCTGCTCTAAAAGTTTCAGTTGGGATCAAAATTTTGTCAAAACCATGGACTATAACACGTCTTTTTTTCGAGATCGCGAAAATTTTAAATCTATTTAAACGCGCTTAGTTTGTCATTCCTTGCTGCGTTATATGTATAGTATTATTCGAGAAGCCATAGAACGATTGAACAACAAAAAGAGAGACCCTGTACAGTACAATTAAGGATGGTAAAGCATAATTCAGCAAAAAAACGAAAACGCCTTAGAGCACGGTATAGCGGTAAGTTTGCTCGACGCTGGCCTGCTCGTTGCACAAGCACTGAACACTGTTCGAAGGTAAAACATTTGGTTGTGCACAGTCATTTTCGAAAGAAGTGCTTTCAAATTTTCCTAATTTGTTTTTATTTTGGTACCTAATGTTAAAAATGGAAATAGACGCCGAACAATTACTTGTTCTGGTGGAACAGAGGTCAGTTATTTTTTATAGATAGGTACTTATACTAGGATCGCCACAACAGGAGTGTGCTCGAAAGATTCTAAAAAGAAGTGTGATTTTCTTAAACACACCACTAGATATGGTAATGACAAATGTTTTCGGTAAAAGCAAAATCGTTTTTGCTTTATAATGAAACCAAATAATGTTACTATACAAGCAATTTTTTTTTGACGCAACAAAAGTCATTTGGTTTCAACGAATACGCTTTTGCTTTAAGCAGAAACGTTCTTGCTAAAAGCTGTTCTGCCAATAGACAAATGTGCGTCCGGCCTAAGGCGCTTTTTCAAAATTTATAGGTCTATACAAATCCGTAATTTTTATAGGCCTGTTAGAAAATTAACAACCAATCGCAATCGAAATTTTCGAACGTTTTCATGGTGATAATATGTGAAGAGACCTATAAAAATTACAGATTTGTTACAGAATTCCGCGTTTTACGAAACGACCTGTAATACAACGTTTTAGATGCGTTTTCGGGTTAAAAATCGTTTTTTCTAGTAACACAAATCCGAAACTAAAAGTTTTAAGTCTGGTCAAAATTTTGAAAAAAAAGGCGTTTTTCTCGAAATTATGTTTAAACTCGAACTCGTCGACGAAAACAAGTTTATTTCATTATTTCTTGCGTATTTTACGTGGAAATCGACATTTCTTGACGTACAGAGTCGAAACAAAAAGTTTGAAGTTGGGTCAAAATTTTGAGAAAAAATCGTGAACTATAACACGAAGTTTTTTAAGAGATTTTGCGAAATGTTGAGCATGCAAGTTCCGGTTTATTTTAGACGGGAATCGTTGTTTTCAGTAGTACAGGACCTAAACTAAATGTTTTGATGTCGATCCAAAATTTTGCCAAAAAACAAACGTTTTAATACGGGTTTTTATCTAGATTTCACTAAATGTTCGAATTCAATAAACCGGCGATCATAACTAATGGGTGTCCAAAAAGTCTTTCGGTTTTGGTTGACTGTGGAAAGATATGTCTTGGTTTAGGTAATTTTATTACAATTTTAGGTCATTCAGCTAACAATAAGAGTTTTTGGACACCCATTACTATAGGCGGTACATAAATTGTGTATGTCCATTAGTATGATGTCACCACCAATAAGTTATTCAAGATAGGTTGATCAATATATCGTGGGTGCTTTATATCAAATGTTATACTTGTGTTGTTACTTAGGTGTACACTTCGTCCAAACCTATATGCAATCCACGTCATCAACACAAAGTTACTAGATGATGACGTTTCACACAGTGCTGTCACCTCGTACCTCGTATTTTAACAATTCTAATAAATTGTAGTCGTCTTTCTTTATACCATCTAATATGTGCGCAAGTAAATCATCTATAGAATATGTCACTTTCCAAACTTTAAACCGAATTATAAATAAACAATCTAGTAACTTTTTTTTGATGACGTGAATTGCATATAAGTTTGGATAGGCGATAGGTAGTGAATTTTTGATAAATTATATTAACTTGCTAATTATTTCAGAATCGAATGCAAGAAAGTTTAAAATTATTTGATTCCATCTGCAACAATAAATGGTTCACCGACACCTCCATTATTCTCTTCCTGAACAAAAAAGATTTATTCGAGGAAAAAATTAGAAAATCGCCGTTAACGATATGTTTTCCAGAATATGCAGGTAATTTATTTATATTTTATTAAACATTTTCTTGTTAAGTACCTACGTATGTGTTAGTCCAGGTTCTAAACCCATAAACCCTGCACTTTTCAATGCAAGCATGAAATTTTAGGGTATATACTATACCCTTAAATGGCAATAATAAACGCCAGAGCCATTTCGGAGCCACCCTCAAATTCAAAATAATCTCCTTTTAATACTTGGGAGCGTTACAATACAATGTGTCTAAGAAATGATGAGAAATCTTTCGGGGGACGTATAGAACACGTCAAATAAAATTTTACATGTTTGGTTTACGTTACTCATAGATTTTTTTATACCATCTCATGGGGAGCAAAGATAAACTAACCCTAGCTCTTTCCAATAACATTTTTCTTCGGCAAATTAATTAAAAAAAAGTTTAACTTCGTTGTCGGATTTCCCCCAATAGAAAAGGTTCGCTTTCCAAATAAGACGTGCCATTTTTGAGAAAATCCGTACTTAAAGGGTGAAAGGTGAAGTGTTAGTCTAGGTTCTTCTAACATTATTGATGTAGTTTGTGATACAAGTATGAATTTTAGGGATATTTTTGTATACTTTATTCTAACCACAATAAACGTCAATCGTCCCCTAATTCAAACTATCTCTCTTTTAATATTTTGTCTGGGAAACGTGAGAAATATTACGGGAACGTATAGAACACGTCAAAATAAAACTTTAAGTTTCTGTAAACTTTTTCTTACGACGCTACCCTGTTGAGATGTTCCCCTCCAACGTTGAAAAATGAAAATCGGTTGTTTTAAATAACAATTTTATTTTTCGCTAGAATTAATCATTTTTGGTATAAATACGTAATAAATAAAGGTGCCAGTAAAGGTGTTAATAAAATGGCGCCATAGGTTTTTTAATATCTTTTTACTCCTAACCTTTTTGACCTTAACATTTTTTAGAGGTTTAAGTTTTAAATGTTTTAACACGTTGAGTGCTGTGTCAACGATAATGGTTGACAGTTACATTTACCATGATGCTGCGTCAACCAATATGATTGACACTAAATAAATGTGTTGACGATCCATTATATATTATAGGGTGTTTTGTAGCTTAGACCCTATGAGATTATTTGAATCTAACAGTTTGAATTTCTGAAATTCAACTTCCATAGATATTTCAATTTTTTTGCAATACTGGTGTAAATCGTAGAAAACAAAAATCAAAATATCTTCAAAAAAAAAGAGAGCAGCATTATGATTATCTTATAGCATTTTATCAAAATCAAAAATAAAAAATCTTAGCCACACGAAATAGTTTTCCGATTTGGGCTCAGCACTAAAAGTGTTAAGGATACTTTCGGATTCCCCAGATGTTTCAAGATAAAAAAGTTGTTTACTTTCGGCAAAATAAGCCATTATGAGAAAAACTCACTTAAAGAGTAAAAGGTGCAGTGTTAGTTTAGCGAGTTTAATACTGTCAGTGCTCTTTGCGATACATGCATAAAATTTTAGGGGTAGATTCTATATTCAATACTAATTACAATGGGGTATAGTATATATCCCTACAAGTTCATGCCGGCATCACAAAGTGCAGAAGTCGACGTTATTTTTACACTAAGAACCTGGACTATTACAGTGAATTGCTTCAAAACAAAATTAAAAAAAAAACTAACTAAAATATGGTCGCATAACTGAATAATATCATCAATTTATTTGAATACATTTTTCGTAATAAGTTAACTTTTTAAAGAACAAAAATAATTTCTGTTGATCGAATTACGTGATTACAGGCGCTCAGGAATATGGTGAAGCTGCTGCGTACATTCAAGCACAGTTTGAAGCGAAAAATAAATCTACAACCAAAGAAATATACTGCCACATGACTTGTGCTACGGATACGCACAATATTCAATTTGTATTTGACGCTGTTACGGACGTCATTATTGCCAACAACCTGCGCAACTGCGGCCTCTATTAAACACCTTGTGTTTATCATTTTTTTCTACTACAAAGGACTTTAGTCAATGGTTAAAATTCAAGTTTGTGAGTGATCGATAAGCATAGAATTATATTGGTAAATTGGTTTTTTAATTCAACGTTTTCATTTCAAAATTGGCGATGAAAAATGTGAGCGAAAATGTGGAAACGTATTAACAATAATAAAGTACCAAAGCTCGAATACAGTTACAAGTATGTATTCTTTCTATTTTTCATTAAGTAATTTATTTGATCGAAACATATAAAAATTATGAGCATTGAAAATCTAGTGGTAGCTTTATTGTGCTTGTTGTTAGGGTTGTAAGGGTGCATTTGTTGTTTACAATGTCTGGTGTATGATTAATTTTAAAGTAATTACGTTGTTTAATTATTTACAGAAGTGATTATATAAATATACATATATTTTCATAATATTTTAATTAATTATACCGTATGCGCGCACAACGTATACGTACAATTATTAAAAAGCATATATTAAAATCCTGACATTGTTAAACAAGTGATATAATTATATAGAAGTTGCATAAATGAAGTACGAATGTATTTTAAGAATGAACGTAAACGTAGTGCCATAATAACGTATTATTAAATTTAGTATAATTACGTTTTTTTTTTTAATTATTTTTGTTTATGTTTAAATTTAGTCTATACACAAATATTTTTCCAAAGTTAAGTTAAGTAATTAGTATCTATTTCTATAAAAGTTAAAAGTTAGTTATATTAAAGTTTTTTTTTTTTGGTTCCCATTAATAATCAAAGTAGGTTTGTGTTAGTTCTTATAATCGATAACACAGAACCAAACTATTAATTTTTGGCTCAAATAGTGATTTACAAAACATTTATTTATAAATAATATAAATATTAACTTCTAAATATAGATATAATCTTGTCTTACATGTATTTTTGTTTTAAATGTGCAAATATGAAATTTAATTTGATACTTTCGAAAAATGATTTAGATAATGTACTATTGACTTTGATAAATATTAATGAACCTATTTAAGTAACAACTTATGCTATACAAATTTATGCTATCGGATTATTGTGTAAATACATGAAATATATGGATTTAGCAATTAATAAGTAGCTATGGTACATTTTAGAATGTCATAAATTTTATTGTTTAAAATTTTCAACCAACATCATTCACACATTCCTATTTACTTTGAATTAAATTTATTTTTGCAATTTCTGTTGTACATTTTAGTTACCAAAAGTACATCTTGCTTTCGAGAAGTACATACACAGAGTGTTGGTTTTGCAAAAATGGTTTTAATATTATAAGAAAATAAGAAAACTTTTGAAAATAAATGCGTAACTATTCTAACACACTTTATATCTATTGATTATGCACTTACAGAATACAATCATTCATAATTATATAAGTGCTTTCATACAAAACGCATAATAATAATAAATTAGAAAGGGGGGGGCCTCGATATTTTTCTAAATATCTAAAATGCACTGTGTTGTCTATTTCTTTTGAAAAATTATAGTAGCAAAACGGACATTGTATATAATTAAAATCTTAATTAAATAAACGTTAATCAGTTACGAGAAATATTTTTAACAAATTTATGGTTAGATACTTCGACATTCCCACAATTCAACTTTTAAATACATAAATTTGTTTTTCAACCTATATACCACCTAAGAATGCATTTATAATTAAAAATATTTCTCATAATAAGTTTAAATTCATTTCTCCTCTTATCTATTTTTCAAACGATAACATCGATATAAAAATTTTCCGATGAGTTTCCTTGTGATATAAACGTTTGTGGAAAAGCTAAAATATTTTTAAAACCAAACAATATATATGGCTCTTAACGGTATATGAATATTTTTCACTTGCATTTAAAATTGAACTGGCCCCACTATAACACCGATGCTCATAATAATTGCATTTATGAATAACTTGGCCAAAAATGTACAGGTATATTGAATTTTTAAAACATTGCTTGTGCCATATTACACGTAAACAATCTGTTTTATCTGTGTAAAATTACCATGTTTTGTTAATAATTAATTTTTGTTTCATCTTTTCACTTGTTCCGTTTTATACTTGTTTATTAAATTATACAATAACATTTTCAAAATTATGTTAAACACAAAACTGAACATTTTATGTTACTTACAATCAACTAATTTCGTTAAATTTGTTAAAAACCTTTTCTTTCTATCTCTTATAAAATATAATGTTTTTGACGCTCTACTAATAATGCTTAATGTTATGTATTTCTCTGCTTTAAGGTGTTGTTAATTAACTACTACAAGGCAAGCTGCTGCAGCTTTGTAGTCGATAATTAATGATATTGTGATAGTTCTTATTGATTTTCTAGTCAAACTTTAGTTCATATTTTGACATATGTTTTTGTATTCTATTTGAAGGGTAAAATAGAATCAGTATATAACGCTATATTGTTTTCAAATTGTTATAACTGATTACGGTTACCATCTATTTGACGATCATTTCTAATAACGCTACACTACAGTGTAATTGACATCTACACCGTTAGTGAAAATGTAATCCAAACTGGACGTATGTAACAATCTTATTAGAATTGTTTTTAAGATGCCGTTCTTATTAAGCATATGAATATATTTTTTATTTACAATAGTATATGTACCTACGTTCATATCTTTATTGTAATCGGGGAAAATTACGGCACATTAAATTTAATATATTTATTTAAAATGTTTCATGCTGTTTGAGATTTTTCAACGGGACAAATGTAATCTCAATTTATAAATTTCGCTGGTCTCATTGTCTAATCTTAAAACTCTCATATTTAGCATATATATTTCAACGAATTTATTCACTATTTTGTACTACAACGTCTCATGATTTAATACATATCTTATAATTTATTATTTTGCTACATGAGTGACAGCATCAAGTTTTCCAATAAATTATGGGACGTTTTATGTTCTGATCAGTTTGCACAGCATAAATTACATTGTTGCTTAGTTGTGAAATAAAAATTAATGATAAGGTAATTATAATAATGCAGTACTAAATTTCGCAAAGAATGATGTACATGTTTTCCAATATCAAATATATGTAACATTCATAACGGAGATTGTTCTCTCATTGTATGTTTGTTTCTCTGTGATGTGAATAAATTTTACCCATTTCGACATCTTTATTCTTTATAAAACATCTAACATTTGCGATAACGAGCATGAACACTGCAGTTTAAGATATATGGTGTATACGTTATTCAAGATAGGGGTAATAAAATTGAGTTGCTAGTAAACTTTCCGAACAGCCCTCGTACATTTAAATAAATGAGTCCAATTAAATTGCAATATAATTAGAGATTCTCATTTAATTTCCAATTTAATTGAATTTAAGTCTTTAAATTATTTTAAAAAACCGATAATGATTATATGAAGGATAACGAAATGTTTTTTGACGCTTATTTTTTAAAGAAAACAGGAGCTGTTTCCAAAGTATTTCGCAAAAATATATGCAGGGCGCTCAGGAAGTTTTTGAATTTTATACGAAAACTTTCCGAAAACCCTCCATACTTGTCAAGTAATTCCGGAACTGATATAAGAGTATCAGGTAGTGTCATTTTAATGAGATTTGATATATTACAAAAGTGAGCTTACATGTCGTTCCGGACTTGTACTGAACCTCCTTACGTCTCAGAACATAATTTTGCAAAAAAAGAACGAAAACTATACAAAGGGATTTTTTCAAGATGTGGCGAAAATTTTTAATCGCCGGAAACGCGCTTAGATTGTCGTTTCTTGCATTGTTAATCTCGAAAAACTACTTTTCAACTAATTCCGGACCTGTTCTATGCGTATTAGATAGCGACGTTTTATCGAGATTATAAAAAATTATAAACTATTTAAACGCCGACGGTTGCTTATTTATCGCCTCGTAATACCTAAAATGCGAGTTTTCTAATCGTTTTCGACTTGTTCTGAACGTTACGGCCCAATAGCTTGCGGTCAAAATTTTGCCAGAAAAAAGAAGCCGTGTAAGGGATTTTTTCGAGATTTGGTAAAAATTTTAATCGCCGGAAAAGCGCTTAGATTGTCATTTCTTGCATTGTTAATCTCGAAAAACTACTTTTCAACTAATTGCGGACCTGGTCTAAGTATTTTAGGTAGTGTCTCTATTTTCTCAAACTATACGCTATAGTTTAGTTTTGTTTCAAAAACTCGATCTCGACGGACGCACGTTTAATTCAGAATTTATCGTCCAGCAGTGATGTCCGAGGATTTTAGGTGGGTACAAAGTTTTGATCGGTCGCACGTCGCCAAACCAGATCTTGGATTCCCGGTCTTATTGTTGACCGAGGGAACGCTAATAAAGATACTGATTTGACAATGTTTTTGAGGCGAAATTAAAAATTTAGTACGGGCCAATTTTTTTGAAATACCATGTTGTACCAAGGATGTGTACAATATATTGTTAATGGTGAATTTTCTTTCAGTTATTCCCGCTCCGCTAGTTCTATTGTGGTGCCTCTCCTTGTCCTTATGTTCCGTTCCCATGTTGTGTTGTTCTGATTCATATTTTTTGTATAAACATTGAAAAAAGCAAACAATAAAAATGTTCTTAAAAAACTAGGTTTTATATAAAAACCATTGTTTGTTAATAAACTTAGGTAGATATTTAGTAAATAACTTAGTAAATTTCGAATGGAGAAGTTTTCTTACGTTTCTCTAATAAAAAATAGCGTTTTGAACGATCCTCGTAAATTTTATAAATGCGATTACGATTATACGGGGATCCGAAAAGTGTGTTGACGATCAAATTTTTAAAACATTTTTTGTTCAAGAAGTTTTATAACGCTCAAATTTTAAAGTACACAGTTTGTGTTAAAAAACTGTTTCGATCTTTTTAATCTTATGGAATAGCCCCTGCATATTTTAAAAAAATGAGCGTCAAAAAACTTTACGAAATACCCCGTATAATCGTTATCAGGTTTTTAAAATAAATTAAATTCAATTAAATTGGAAATTAAATCAGAACCTCTAACTTAAGTCAATTTAATTGGGATAATTTATTGAAATGTACGGGGACTGTTCTGAAAGTTTTTGATAAGACAGTTACGGGAGCTGTTCGGGAAGTTTTTGAATTTTTGTCGATAAATTTGTACTTCGTTATACTTCAATAAATGATTCCAATTAAATTGACTTAAATTAGTTGTTCTGATTTAATTTCCAATTTAATTGAATTTAAGTCAATTTAATTTATTTCAAAAATCGATAAAGATTATACGGGGGAATTCGAAAAGTTTTTGACGTTAATTTCTTAAAGTATACAAGAGATTCGAAAAGTTATAGAAAATACGGGGGCGTTCGAAATGTGCATAAAAATGACAGAAAACTTTTTAAATGACCCTCGTATGTCGAAAATTTCCTCGTAGTAATTTTTAATTTCGTAATTAACAGTGCTACCAATTAGATGGCGTTGGCATTAAAGAAATTTTATTTTTCATGAATTTACATTCAATACGAACTATTACTACAAAAATAAACTATTTAACAACTTTAATTTATTGTTTATTATACATTCATATTTTATAATTAATGCACAATTATGCACAGCATATATAACCTACTGCTGAAAACTAAATAACGATATTAAATCCGAGGAATCAACGATATCAGACCAACCAGCCAAACCAGCACAGAAGATTACACCTATAAGACGACGCGAATTCTTCGTCGATGTTCCTTAGTGTTACGTGTATGATGAAAGATGACTGTGCTGATAAAAATAACAAATTAAAAACAGTAAAAAAAAAACCTTTATTTTTAATCCTTTTATAATTTTTAACGCCTACATATCGACAACCAAAATAACATCGTTAATATGCATGCAATAATTTTCCCATACGGCCGGTCTAAAGGTAGTTGTTATCTAAAATAATAACAATAAAGCTAAAAACAATTATAAAACTTACCTTTTTCCAAGTTTTGGTCAGATACAATACTTTTAGATATATAATAAATATAAAAACCGATTTGTATCTAGAAAACGACCCGCAACTTCTTTCTCTTTCGCTATCAGAAGTGCCGATTTCCACCTAAAAAAGCGTCGTCAAAAACGACGTAATGAGACAAAATTTGCGGAATCTCGAAAAAAACGCCAACCGACAATGCAGTTTTACTCGACCCGTAACTCTTAGTTTGGTACTTTAGCTACCGGAAGCGCCGATTTCCACTTAAAATAAGCGCCGAAAATCGACGTAATAAAAATCGTTTTCATTTCGGGAAATCTCTTGCAGAAAACCGCAATATTCCGGTTCATTTTTCTCGAAAAATCTTGACCCGATACAAAACTCTTAATTTCAACTCCATACTACGCGAAACGTCAATTTTCACATAAAACGATCCTGAAATTAAGAAAAATATGCGCTCTCAATTAGCAGAAACGCGGCATGTCCATGTTTTTTTACCAAAATTTTGACCCAACAAAACTTAATTTAGACCTTGCTTCTAAGAGTCGATTTTTACCTAAAAACACGTTTAACATACACGCCGTTTCATCCAGCTCGACTATAGCCGTAATTACTAAAAAAAAAAAAAAAAGAAATACGCATTTTCTTCTGAAATTTTAACTCCGCCTAGAAGTATTTATTCAGTATGTACCTGTTTCCTGTATGTACCTATGCGGTTAACAATTTTAATAGAATTGTACAAACCTGGTTGAAGAGCTCGAGACTTTGATTGAAGAATCTTCTGTTTCTTGTAGTGCTAGTAAAAAATTGTTTTGACTTCACCTAAGTACATTTACAGCAGAGTAACGATTATCCGAATTAATTGGGCATTAGCCGACATATTCATAAAATCAATTTCTTAAATCTTAAAATACAGTGCCAAACATAAAAATAAACTAGGCCAACAACACAATGTTATTACAACATTCAAAAATTAAGATTTATTATCAAAAGTTACCACAAACGTCATATTGAACAGGATCTTTACATAACAAATTGAACTTCAGAGTAAAATGTTGTATTGATTTTGAAATTATAGTTCGGTACAGTATTATCTTTATTATATTTAGGTTTTAGAATATTACGCAAAAGAATATTCTTGCACGTTGTAAGTTTTATTGTTACAGCGTGGCGTGTTGGATATATCTTGTTTTTTTTTGTCCGAGGAGGGGAATCTTCCTAGACCCCCCGGGATCGCCGGAGGGGTGTGTCAGATTCAGGCCAGAGGATCTATCCGGCCTACCTATCGACTAAACCCCTCCTCGGAATAGTATCGTGGATATCACCCCCCTCGAACCGCCTTTGGCATAGGGGGACGCCTATAATATGTTTTGTCAAAAATTATAAGGTCCCTTCAGACTGCTCAAACTCTTCTCTTGCCATCATTACCTCATGCCAAAAATCAGTTATCATTCTTCATTTTGCCTCATTTCCGTAAATCACCTCGATTACATTTTCCACTTTAATTGCCACTCGTCCAGGCCCCTTTTCCATACATCCCATTGTGAATACTCAAAAATTACATGTTGTGCATTATCGATTTTGTCTGAGCAATAATTACAAAATAGCTAGTTCAATTTACCAATCTTATTGAGATAATAGTGAAAACACCCATGTCCTGATAGTGCCTGGGTCACATGATAATTTACCTTCCCATGATTTTTACCCACCCAAAGCGAAATATCCTTAATATCCTTGTCTACGTCCCTTTTGTACAATCCTTCCCCCACTCCTCAATAGTTGTTTGCCTTTCCAATTTCTTTATATTTAGTGTGATGTGTGACTTATGGTAAAGATGTAGTATCTCCTGTCTTAACAATTTCGCAGGGATAACCCCAGCAATTACCAGAACAGCTTTACAGAAGACTGTCCTACATGCACAACAGATACGGATAGCTACTCTTTTTTGTAGCGCACTAAATTTCTTGTGATTTCTTTTAACCTCTATTTGGCAGTATTAAACCGGAGCCGCATATATGATTATGGAGTGTACGACAGAGCATAGCATCCTGCGTTTACATTCTGGTGGTCCACCAACATTTGGTAAAGTGCGACTGCCACTCTTTTCCCCTTGTCTCTGATAGTCTCCATGTGCTTACTAAAGTTCAGATATTTGTCTAAAATAATCCCTAAATATCTGAAATTGTCCTTCGGCTTCAAAGTTATTCCAACTTGAACGAAGGACTGCTACTCCTACCAGTGAATAAAATTAGCTTAAATTTCTCTGGGGCAAGTTGGAATGCCTTGGAGGACATCCAGTTTTGTATGTTCCTCACTGCATCCTTAGCCACTCTGCAAAGTTCTCTAGCATTACGGGCAACGATTATTAGCACCAAGTCATCTGTGAAAGCCAAGGTGGTCACACCACCTGGCATAGTAAACTTCAGAACCCCAAGACATAAGTATAAGACATTCCATAAGGTAGGGCCTAGAACGGAGCCCTGCGGAACTCCACAGGAAATCTTCATGGCTTCGGTTCTCCCCTAGTCGCCACTTACTATAACTGATCTATCTTTTAGGTAGGTACTGATTATTCTTATTAAATATGGCAAGATACTTCGACCGACCAGGTCTTTTAAAATAAAGTTCTATTGCGCCAATTAAACGCATTCTTAACGTCAAAGGTCACCAGAGCGCAGTATGCCTTGGTGTGCCAAGTCTCCCTATTGGCTTCTTTTGCCATCTCTACAACTCTCTCGACTGCATGAACTGTTGACCTCCTCGCTTTGAAATCATATTGGTTGTCATGAGTGTCTGGATGTAACGCAACACCATCTGGCTTAGTCCTTATGAACAATAACAGATTGATTTATGCTGTAATCTCGAAAACGTCCCAAGAATCAATGACCTATTTCCAAATAATCGATGTTCTACTGTATTAAAATTTACAAGAGCATATTTGCGACTATTCGAGATCTAATGATAAACATATTTTACAATTACCAAAAAAAGAATAATACTCACCACATCTGTTATCCATTATACTATCAAAATAGGACTCCGTAAGTGACCATAAAATACCTACTTCTCCTTCTTTCGAGTGCCATAACTGTATAACCATGATTGTCGGATAGCATATTTGTTATCTTTATTTTGTCAACTGCTGCTTAAAAAAGTAGCACCGCAGACTGCCTGTGCCAGTTCTAAACATTACCATTTATATAATAAAAGAATATACAAATAACATAATAATTATGAAGTTGTTACCTACATTTTTCATAACTCTAATTAAATGCAATACCCAAAATACATATGTACATAATAAAAAATACAAAACAGATTTATTATACAATGTTTATTATAATTAAAAGAATATTATGTAAAAATATTAATCAATAATTTTTGAACTCACTGTACATAAGATGGGCCGAATTAATAGCCAACATATCGACGGCGTTTTAGCAGAAGGACGTAACCCAGAAAAAATAAATTTTACAGGAGCGTATGTATATTGTGTTGTCCCGTATTTTAGCTGTAAACAAATATGTTTTTTAAAATACAAATCGAGTTTTCTGGTGTAAAAAATCGGAATATTGTTACCAGATTTTAACAGATGATACTTTGTCCTAGATGCATATTATGATAGACAAAATAACTCATTTTCTGAAAAAAAAAGTATGAGTTACATCCTTCTGCCAAAACGTCGTCGATATTATACAACTTTGGATATTGGGTTCTAACCTATATTATTGATGAAATTCCCTTTAATTGATTTAAGTTAGCTTTAAATGCATTTCTATAGTTCAGCTTTACAACATTTGTTAGATAAATGGCCTGGTAAAAAATATTTGGGAATGTACAGATTTTTACCATTATTTTTTATTCTTGGTGCAGCTCTAGAATTTTCTATGATTAATTGGCAAGTGGGAGAGACCAATTTCTGTAAGTTTTTTTTATCACAAGTGTTTTTATACAAAAGTATATTGTAATTATAAATTTTTAGATAAAACTTATAAACGAAGGCAAGCAAAAAATATTGTTGAAAAACAACTTTATAGTGATCATTAACAAAATGCCTGCAGGAGTATCGTGGACTAGATATTTAACTTTTTTCTCAGCTGCCATGATTTCGATGTTTGCAGGAGCTCAAGTAGTTCACATATATTATAGGCCTTTAGATGATTTAAATCGATATATCGAAGATGAACGTAAAAAGTGAGAACTTATCCCTTATTGTTTTATAAATATCAAAATTAAAGAATTTAAAAATGTTATGTAACTTATCCACATAATATGTAATTAAAACTTATTATTAACTTGAAATAGTGTGTTGCTGGTAACAACAAAGTTTTTTAGTAAAAATATGAAATTTTTATTTACCTGTAGAACTTTCAAATTTAAAACATTACATTGTCTAACTCGATGCGTTTACGTTTCTTATGATTCAAAACCATAGTAGCAGGCGTCAATGGTGCCCCCGAATGAGTAAGCCAAGCATGAAGTTTCATTGTTGCTAAATGCCCTTCTTTAAACAGCATACGTTCGATAATATCGAGACGATCTTGTACAGTTGGATCTGATTCAGTATTATGCGTTAAATCCATTAATTGACGAAATCTTGTTTGAAATGTCTATTGTAATACAACAAAACAATAAATGGAATCTTGGCTACAAACTACTCACATGTAATAAAATTTTGGATACATCACCTCTCCCATCAAATTGCTTAACGTACCATCCTAATTCGTAAAAATATAATCCAAACTTATGCAAGTTTACGGTACATGCATCCGCTTTTAAAATTTCTCGAAAACTTTCTTTGTATATACGTGGCAAATCTACAGAAACTACAGGTTGCAGTCCAGAAGACAGTTGCTCTGCTAACCATAACGGCAACTCTAACGATGTACCAACTTTCAAATCGACGTCTTCAGTTGCTGAATTCAGTTTACCTAGATTTAAAATTTAGAAGGGAACTGCCTCACAAAACATAACCTTACCTAGTTTAGGTACGTTAACTAAAAATTTGCAAGTGCATCTTTCTTGAGTAGCTAATATATCCTCGATCGAAAAATAATTTGGCGAATATGAATAAGATGACATTTTATATGATTTTAACAAACGTATGAATTTGAATGTCGCAAGTTAACGTATCCCAATGCATTTATTTACCATTTTGTAAGTGGTGCCAACCATTTTTGTTGTTAAAACATTATACAAAATAAATCCCTAACTTTTTTTTATTTAATTTATTAATAATTTGGCATTGATTTATTATTCTGGAAAATATAATATCTACGGTACACAATTTTTAAGAAATGGACGAAAAGAATGCACATCATACTTATTGATCACAAACTGTTAAAAAGAAAACTAAAAATTTACAACAATTTATTTAAAATAAATTGTACTTACTTAAAACTATTATTGCCACTACCAGCCTACATAAACATTTGCTACAAAAAGTCATTTGTAATTTCTACATTATGTAAATTAAGAACACACATTTGCATTGAAATGGCATAACATTTTTGCTGACTAAAAAGTTGCCGAGCGAATATTTGGAATTTGTAATAAGACTGTTTTAAAAACTTACGTATTACTTAAATAAAGTTTGCTACCACCCAATAAACAAACTAGAAATTTCCCAAATTTTAAAATTACTTAATTTATTAAAATCAGGGTGGTAATGTACAAAACGAGCGTGTATAATCTAAATTATAATTTTAACGTTGTATACCTAATACACTTCACTAGGTAAATCATTCTATAATAATTATTATGGATAAATATTTAGATATAGTAACAATAAAATAATATTAACATGTACTGAATAACCAGTCAATACATTCAAAATACAACAAAACTTCACTATTCGGCACATGATTTGTTTTTGTGTGAAACCACTATACCTTTAAAAGTAAGAAATCTTACCTACTCATTATAACAAATCGTTATAATAAAATATACAATAATTATTAATGTAAGTTGAGCAACGTTTTGCATACTATTTCTACCATAAAACCATTACACAGAAACAATAACAACTGATTAAAAATAATACAAAATTTAGAGATAAATCTCTAAATCTTAATCTAAAGAAACATGGTTAACATCTACTATTTATTTATTATATAACATTATTTTTTATTGAATATGCAGCAAAGTATCTACAAAACTAATATTTATGGACAAACATAAATCTGTTAAATGTAATTTAATACTGTAACTAACAGATGATACAAGAGACTATTAAGCAAGAGTTAGTATATAGATTATTGTATTCCCGTAAATATAAAATAAAAGAGGATATTTACAATAAAGTGACATTTCTGTTGAATTTGATAAAATGTTAATAAATATTTCCTTCAAATATATGTATGTTATAATAGTCATTTATAAGAAATTAAAAATTTATTACCGTTATCTTTATCGATGACACCGCTCGCTGCATATTCATAATCTTATTTACATTTAACGAAATAATTTCTGAGCAGTTAATGACTATTAACATTTAAAAAACTGGCACCATTATTAATTATTGTACTATCTGTAAACACAATAATATTATAAATATATTGAATTTTTCATTAAAAATGACAATTTCAGTCTCTTGCACAAGGACAAATGTCAACAAATGTGGTCACAGCCTGTATAAGCACTAAATGTTTTAAGGTCACTTTAAGTTATAGATATATATATATATTTTAAACATTAATTAATTTGTATATTCATTATTTAGTTACTATTTGGGGTATTCGTACAAAAATTCCAATGTAAAATAAAAAAAGTAATAGAAATGGCGATCCAAATGAGACATAAAATTGCAAGTTTTACTTAATGAGCAAATAGAAAATATTAACGAACATATTTAAATCTTTTATATAAATACATTCAATAAACGATAATCTTAAAAAGTAACAAAAATCATAGAATGAAATATACTCTACACACCCATTTTTTTTTAATGTGTAGATGGATATGATATATATATAAAATTGCTCTCTTAGTCATTTAAATATAGGTACTATTTAAAATTATTTTGTCATTTATAACAATCTATTCAAAAACTACTATTATATTACACAAATAAATTGTGTAATTAAAATTGATGATCTGCTTCTAACTTTGGTTCTGTTTTAAATGGCATCGGATATTTATCATCACCCATGTGAATATCTCTAACAATGAGAACGTTAGAATTACCATCACTTATGATGGCCGAAGGCGAAGTGACGTTTCCATTTGGTAAAAATTGATCACTAGGACTGTGACATTGAGTTGTACAAGGAGGAGTAGTTGGATCATCTGATGAATCGCTATGTGTGCTCTGGTAACTATTAGATGTTGGAGGTAAAATTGGTTGTTGACCTATAGTGTCTATAGTTGCACCTGAAAAGTACCGATTGTACTATTTATCGATTTATATTAAAATTACTATTGATTTCAATATTTCATTAATAGCGGAGTAACTAGAAATGGAATTGCCTAACACCGAACATGTACTAATTAAACAAATTGTCGATGAGAATATTTTATTTTATCAGACCAGATAGTTTTCTTTCTTCCCTTCCCTAGTTACGCCATTGTTCATTTGTTTATCGATTCATTAACGAAATGTTAAACAAAATAGTATGCAGTCCCTGATACTTACTATCCCTATGCATCTTTTTCCGCACGATGAATGGCGTTAACTCGGTGCAGAAAGAGGTGCCTAGGGACAGAAATGGCTTTAGACTATAATCAAGTATAATTGTTTATCATGCGTAATCATATTTATTAATAAATTATTAGTACTTCAGGCATTATTATTCATGCAATTATTTATTAATTAGTATTTTTACAAAGCTAATTATGAGAATAATGTGATTATAAATAAAGTACTGCCCTAGTTAATATACCTACGTACATCGACTTTTATTAATCATTGGTCATAGGAAATCAGTTATCTTCGTTCTAGTTTGTTTAACATACCTATTTGATCAATGCTTACAATGTAACAGTAAATTTTTAGAAATAAAATGATCTAAAAGTTAATATTTACAATTTAGTTCGGCTAAAAAGCATTATAAGTAGGTAATAGACATGAAATTTTATTTAAAATTTAAATTACATTCGGTGTACTTATTTTGAAGAGTTTCCTTAAAAGTTTAATTAAATGTCTTTTATTAATGCTTTTTATTATTTGCTTGTTATTTGTTGATTCCTTGGGTTTTGTATGATAATAAACAGTACAAACAATACTTATTTATTTTCATGAATTGTGAAGAATATTAATATTAGGAAAAACCTTTCAGTAACTTTTTGCAAGAAATAATATATGGTTTAAATTTATTTCAGAGGTACTTGTTGAATAAAGATCATAATTAGAATAACAGTTAGGCATGTTAAAGTTGAAGTATTTTGCTACAATTTTTAATTCTCAACCCACACACATTCGTGAAATAAGAAAAATTTACATTTTCTGCCATACTCATAAACACATGAAAGGAATGCATCGTCATATAGGACTTTGTTGATGAGAATCGGAGATCAGAAATTGAAATACCTATATCAGTTAAAGGTTAAAAAACTTAAATAATATAGTTCATTGTAACCCCTCGGTAAATAAGGCAGTCCTGATTTCTCTTTCCACTATATGCTTACAGAAACTATATTTATTTTGAAACAAAATCTACACAATTCAATTTATGCAAAATTGATTTTTAAAAAGCAGGAAAAATAAATTAAATAAAGGTGAAAGTTGTTTCATACGAGGTAATGCAAGTTGTGTCGTTATCACATATAAATATAATTCTAAAGGAAAATTAGAGTGACACATTTTTATACTGGAAGAGAAATTAGGCCGAACCTTTACAGGGGGAGTCAATCCTTTACCAGACTATCAAAAAAAAAAAAAAAACTAGGCGAACTAAATGAACTTAAGAACTTATACAAATATTTTTCTAAGTTATTACAGATATTTTGACGATGATTGTAATAAAATGATTTAATCTACACACATATGTTGTTTGTAATAAAAATAAGAAAACATTTGAACTTCTATAACAAATTTTAAACAACAAAATTCAAAAGTAAACAAAGTGTGGATTAAACCATTGTTGCAAAACACCATTCATTTAAGGGCTACTATAGATTTGATCCAGTAATAAATAATTGTTTCTAAAATTACTTTAAATCCAACAACAATTTATATCAGTGCTGTGTAAATTATAGTTATAGTTAAATTAAGTATTAATAATAAATATGTTATTTATTTTAAATTAATATACCTATTAAATGGTATTTTAAATTCTTTACAAACCTTAAATCGATAGCTTCTCTTCTATGTCAGGTACTAATAAGGCCAAAAAATTTTTAGCAGTCTCATTTCAACTTATAATTCGTAATTTATTAAGTTTTAAAATTTTACCATATATTCCCCAATTAAACATATTTATTTGAGTTTATACACAAACTTTTTAAATATGCAGTACAAACATAAATAACTTTCAAGTTGTTTTTCCCTTGCTTGTATATAATATACAAATATATATATATATATATATATATATATAATATATATATATATATATATATATATATAAATATATATATATATATATATATATATAAATTATATATATATATATATATATATATATATATATATATATATATATAGTTAAAAGGTTATTAAATTAGGGTTAGTTAAAGTTAGGGTTAGTTAAGTATGGAGACGGCGATTTATTGTCGTTAATATTCATTTTAGGAAATTATGTTCAATACAAAAGTTTGTTATGAAATTATTATCTACATTTGAGAATACTTGAATTTGTTTTTTCCTCAATTGTTTTTAAGTTACGACGTCATCGATATTTTTTTGAAATGACAACCTATATTTCTGATTATTGATTTCGATAGTACATTCTATTCTCTTTTCAACGGTATACAATTTTCAATTATGTTACATTTGAAAAAAATTGAGAAAAAGTGTCTTAAAGTTCAGGTCATTGTCAAATTAGAAATGGACAACAATTTGAACACTTACTTTAATGTAGCTAGTTATTAATTTGTTTTTAATGATAAGATTGTGACTGATAAGTTTATTGCAAATAAATGAGTCTAGTTACCGTGTTAATTAATTCTGCTAATTTAATGGATCTTTAATATTTGAACTTTAAGGCACTTTTTCTCAATTTTTTTCAAATGTAACATATTGAAAATTGTATACTGTTGAAAAGAGAATAGAATGTACTATTGAAATCAATAATCAGAAATATAGGTTGTCATTTCAAAAAAATATCGATGACGTCGTAACTTAAAAACAATTGAGGAAAAAAAAATTCAAGTATTCTCAAATGTAGATAATAATTTCATAACAAATTTTTGTATTGAACATAATTTCCTAAAATGAATATTAACGACAATAAATCGCCGTCTCCGTACTTTTAACTAACCCTGTATATATATACATATATATATATATATATATATATATATACATATATATATACACATACATACATATATATATATATACATACTATATATATATATATATATATATATATATATATATATATATATATATATATATATCTTATGTCTTTTGATTAGTTACCTAATTATTTCAAGTTTTACCATGGTCAAATGTTTTAAAATCGTTTTGCTATAATTGTTTCTAATTGGTGGTTTAACTTCACAATAAAGGACCGATCACTTATGTAAATTGAAAATTTTATCTTCGCCGAATGAGGTATAAATACGATTAAAAATTTACGTTTTATTTTATAAACTACAATAAAATTATTCAAAAAAATTTTTAATTCAGATATGGTAATCAGAAATGTCATTTAAAATATATCAGCAATTAGGTATTTTCAATTAAAAAGTAATAAACACAATAATTTTTCAACACTTCCAAAGTGTTGTCAACTTCAAATTGTTATCATTTGCATCATATTTTACTATTAGTTATTAAGTGCAATTGTTAATTGAATATTAAAGCGATATTTACCTCCAAGCAACATTTCTTGAAGAAGATTGTCGATATGTGCTACGCCGAATAACTTTGCAAACTGAATTTGTTCGATCATCTGCCAGGTTATAGATTGAAGAGCTGGTAATGTAAGCAATAGTTCGCCGAATCTTCCTCTGCTATCGTACTGCCGATCGCTAATGTAATCTTCTAAATTAACTTGAATTTGATAACGTAGAGCTTTGATACGTTGTGGTTCACTAAGGCCCTTTGCATCTAATAATTATAACAATAACACATAATTAACAATTTTAAAAGTGATATCAATATCCACAATAACAGTTTAAATTGAATAACACACAAATAATTTTTGGAACAATAAATTATAATTTTTATCTATATTTATGTTTTGTTATGTTATGCTAGTTATGGTATATTATTTACACAATAAATACCTAAATGTCATTACTTTTTATTTTCGTGCAGAATTAATGGTAGGTATCTTTAATAATTGAAAGTTTTATTTTAAATGTTCCATTGCAATTTCCTTTAAAAAAAATAGCACTAGCGAACCAATAGAAAATCTACTTTGAAATATACTAGTTGTCAAATCCTTCTGCACCCACGAATGAATATTTATGATTATTCTTTTGTTGTATGTTTATGGCTTTGGATCGAGCCAATTAGCCAGTCTATTTTGGGGGGATTGATTCTAAATCATGTTATAGTATTACTTTCACAAACGTCCTTGGTTGCAGCGAGAGTCGAACCTGCAGCAGTGCATGCACCAGAACATCAGTTCGTCAGGCTTACCATCTGAGCCACACAGCTCCTGTATATTTATTAGATAGTGTAAAACAACTAAAATTAAAGACCTTTCAATTTTTTTGGCTAATTAGGTCTTGCCCAAAACAAAACAAAAAATTATTAAAATTTAGAAGTTTCTCTATTGCTATGGTTGCAAAAAAATATTCAATTGTTTCTACAGCACAAATTAGTAGAATTTATTGGTTTAATTGATTTGTCCAACATTTTATTTAAATATCCATTTCTTATTTATTCCAATAAAATTAGATTTTAACTGTAAAAAAATTAACAAGCTGGATTTTTGTGTCTCGACCGTTATTTTTATGTTTTGAACTAAACCTCAAAAGTCCCGTTCGATAGCGTGTCCGCAAAAATAAGTAAAGTAATAATAAATAAATAAATAAGCAAAAATAAGTGTTATTATCATTGACTTTTTTCGTAGAATCAACTCCACCATAGTAGATATATATAATATCGATGGCGTTTTGGTAAAACAGCATACGCGATAAAAGCTAATTTTACAGGAGCGCACATTTTGTGTTGTGGCGTAATCATAAGCAAATACCTCCTACGGAAATACAAATCGATTTTTCTGGTGAAAAAAATCGAAATGTTGATATCAGATTTTACCAGGTTATATCTTTGTCTTAGATGCATAAGGTAATCAGTATAACTCACTTTCGAGAAAGTGGCGCTTACGATGTTTTGCCAAAACTCCATCGACATTATAAAAGTCAATGGGATATGTATATGTATGTTTTTTATACGATCTTAAACGCTTTGAGGGATTTGGACTATACTTAGTACATATATTTGTCATTCATCTGGTCAAAATATAGGTGAGATTTTGTTTAGAAGAAATCATCTCTTCTCGTTCGGGTTGGCAGAGATAAGAAATATGCCTTGGCAGATATGGACCAAATTTGGTACATATAACCTTCATTGTCGTACGTAAAATACTGATAAGATTGCAATTCGAAAAAAACGCCCGTTCCGTTCAGGATGGCAGAACTAAAAATATACCTTGACGGATATGGACGATGATATAGATCCTACAGTTTTCTTAGTACAAGAACTAGAAGAATCCGAAGTAGAAGGAGAAAACATTGAGGAAACCCTTGGAGAAAACGATGAAACTGCAGAAGTAAAGGAAACTTCAGATGTCGAGGAAGAAACAAACTAAGTTTACCACAATTTTTTTAGATCGAGAACAATATCAATAATACATAATGTCCCGATTCGCTAAAATCTCGTTGACATTTAGATGACTGTGGCGCATAAGCAATTAATTGCTGGACAATCAAATAAGCAATGAAGCTCGTTGCTAAATGTTAACAAGTTTTAATGAATCCGGCAGATTTGATCAGTATTAACAGTGACACAAATATACTATTCAATATGGATTAGGCCTACTGGGGACACCACATAAATAAATAAAAACGCGCCTAGTACTCAACCCCGATATGGAAAGGTCTATAACAATTTTTGTGGTCACGTTATCGAAGGGAACTTTTTAAGTTTAAATCAAAACATAAAAATAAAGGTCCACACAAAAATCCAGCTTGTTAATATTTTTTTAAATAATTTTCGCCTTTTATGGTATAATTTTACTGGGCGAGAAATATTTATAGTCGTTAATATCAAGTGTCACGCGTCAATATTTTTCTTGTAGACGTCGTAAATCGCTTGTCAAAGAGTTGGATCAAAGCAACATTTTTTAATTTTTTGCTCGTTATACATTTGGGAATCGAGTTTGTAGTAAGTAAACAGGACTACAATTTCAAACGTAAAATGCTCGTAGTATACTAATTCAGGATCTCCTTAAACCAGCGTTTGTTATAAGCGAGTTCGACTGTACAATATGTATATTACACATATTTCCAAAAAACCAAAAAGAAAAGTTCTTATGTTTATTAGTAAAATTGTAATGACATCTTAAATTAACTATTAGAAAAGATTTAAATACTTACTGGGATCGAAAAATACAATTGCTTTCAAGCATGCAAACTCAGTGTCATCTACTTGAACTTCTGTCATGGGTTTCACTAATTCGTCCATGATGCGGATGCCCACCCTCGAGATGTCCAAGTCTGGAGCGACTCGTGAGTCTGGCAACACCACCACTGCGTTCAAGACGCGATACACAATATTATTACATGTTGGTACATTTAGATGTGGGGTTAATCCAACATGCGTTTGGTTTAGTTATACACACAACACAATTACTGCTCAAAATTACTACCAAAAAAAACCTTATTGTTCCTGTTGCATCCTAGATAAAATTTAAAATTGTTTGGAAAATTTCTAATTTGCGTTTGAAATAAATATACAATTTAATACCACATAAATTAAAAACTTGAAAAACAAGTTGCTCAGAATTATTAATGATATCGAATTTAATTCCCTAAATGCACCTATTTAATTAATTAATGATATGTAATGGTGCCAATATGTTAATATATATTACAAGATTTAATATCTTTGTTTTTGTTTTTTTTTTTGAATTTATTCATGTTATAAATGTAAACAATAGGGTTAAATTAATTTTTTTCAAACCTATCTGAAGCAAACATGAAGTGATTAATGAATACGTTTATATTAATCCCAAAAATGTATTAGTAACAAATAATGATCGCTAATATAAAAATACCATCACCATTTAAAAATCTTTTTTTTTCATCGCATAAATTTAGAACGTTAATAATAATACACGCCGAAAAACTACGAAATCTAAAAACAATAATAACGATAATCGATAAGAAATCTTAAAAAAAAACAACGTAAAACGCCTTAGAAGCTTTTTATATTTAGAATGTTCTCCTTTATTAAAAACTATGTAAAATAGCGACCAGGTTTAATTAGTCCTGTCATGCAGTTTATGTCTCTATTCTATTAACGTGCAATAATAATTCAATTTAAATTAGTACAGGTACATCGTAATTAAAAAAACTTGTCTATAAACTTCTATTATAGTACCTATACAGGAGAAGTACATATATAGTGTTTATTAACTAAAAAAAAAATTTTTCCATTATTAAACGGATGCTTTTTTAAATAGGAACAACAACAAATTTAAAATAAAATTCCAGTTCCCACATATAAATGCATAAACATGTTATTATTTCCTACATCTATTCTAAACATATTATTAAGGAATTAATATTTTTAAAACTTATTTTAGCTATATGCAAAATTGCGTTCTATTTTATAACAATTTTTTCGAAGTTTCATTAATGTTAGTTTCAAAATTCTTCATTAAAAACGAAAAAAATATGAGTTAAGTAGATAGATATAAGCACCGCATTTTTTGTGGGGGCACGCAGTGCCCCCAAAGGAAAAAACACAGTGGAAAGGGGTGGGGAGAGGGGGTACAAAAATTATGGACTTAGAACTTTCGAGAATTAGCGTGCCCCCAAAAAAGAAGTGACAAAAAAAGGCCTGGATATAAGTATAATATATTAAGTTACTAGTTAAAATATATTTTAATGTACAAAATATAAATGTATACCTAGTTTCAGATATTCAACTGATTAATTAAATAAATAAATAAGTAGAACACATTAGAAACAAATAAATAAAGTTAGTACCTATAGGTATGATTAAGTAAATTAGTTCAAAATGACTTCAAAGAACGTATTAATACGTAATTGTTGAAGAAAATACAATAATTATAGTTTCAATGTCAAATTGCCTTGTTTCACTGTCTTCTATAAAATATATTAATTTTTTTATACCTTTAGTTAAAAAAAATGAATGTTACATAATTGTTTTTTAAATTTCGTTGCTACCTTTGCTCACAATTTTGTTTCTCAGTAACACTTTTGTAAAATAAGAATAGAAAATATCCAAATGTAAATACCTACCTACATAATTTATTTGTGCAATACATATATTACCCTAAATGGCTTAAAATATTATTTTCCAACTGCCATTTAATTTGAAGCCTCTATGACGACTTTGTGAATAAAAACGAAGAAATAAGTTAAGATACTCGTTTGAGAAAAGAATTAGCTAACATTAGAATTCCCTAAAAGTAAATAGGTATTGTTGGGTAGGTACTTACGTCTCGTTGCATAAACTATCAAGCAAAAAGTAAATACATATATACTTAATAATTTTCCAGAATTTACGTGTTTTAAGGTTATTAATTATAGTTTAATTCGAGGAACCATTTTATGAAGACAAAAAGAAATCATAGTTGATGACGAAACAAATTATTATTTTTGTGGTATTAAAAATAAGTTTTAATTTACAAAGTGACAGAAAAATGTTTCATTAAAATTAATTACTTACTAATGGAAATTTTAAAACTATAGTTTGGAGAAAAGTAAAATAATAAAATCAATTTTTCACACGGACGATTCCACTGGGGGAATAGAAATTATGGAGTTTCTACTTTCAAAAGTGAACAATGATACAGGATTTCGAACAGTCCTTTTAGTATTAAAAATGTTTAGGTTCCTTACGCATAAGTCACTTTTAGAAGCTGGATGCTGCACTACAGGAAATTCGGAACTTATAGAAGTTCAAATACGAAATTTCAAAACTTTGTCTCAAAGTTGATATTTTGAAAATGAACGGAAAAAAATATGCATGAATATCTAATATTATTTTACATCATTCTAAATTCTTCGTAAATTACGTAAATTGATTGCATGTTCATTTATGTTGACTACTGCTTCTGTTATTTTTTTGTTTTAAAAGGTCTACATTATTATTAAAAATTATTCACATAAACTTTTTGCTTTAAGTATCCCCATAAATAAAAATCAAGTGGGGTAACATCAGGTACTTTACTTTTGAACAATTGAATATTTAATTATATTTGTAAACAACCTTGTATGTTATATCGACATTCTGACTATAATAGAAGGATTTTTCCAACTAAGCAAAACTCTTTATAAAGAACTTTTTCTCTAAAAACGAAAATTAGAAAAGTTTACAAGTACGGTTAGGTTCGTTCAACCGTGAATACACTGTATGCACATAATACAGACAACCAGTTTGTATTATAATTCTGAGATTGCAAACCCCTAAAATATGTCTTCGGTTCGTCGTTAATTTTTTAATGCGATAACTGATATAAATTTAAGATGAATTTGTATCTACAATTTGTTTAATTATGTCAAGAAACGTTATAAACTACTTACATACAAGCTACAAAAAAAGCAAAAAAGGCAATAAAGCTGAAGCAATTATTTTACACAAAATTGGCTAAAATTTCGTGTTAATAATTAAATTTCCATTTGAAATGTGTTTTAAAATAACTGTTAGGCATTAGTTTGCACAAAATACATATAGATATAGCTAAATAATTACATAAGTAATAAATAATTATGATAATGACAAATTGTGTAATTGATATAAATTACTTATTGTCTTATAAATAAAGGAAATAGCACGATTTACAATTAGAATTAAACTTTTGAAAAATATTGATAATTTTCTTAATACAAATTACAAAACATTAACATTTATCTTTTTTACTTATGCTATAGGCATTTACTGAGTGTACTGTGCTTGAGTACTGTATAATAAAAAATAAAAATATAAATCCAATTAATACAATTTAAAAGAAAATAAAATATTTTAAGATTTTTTAATAGTGAGAGAGATTTTTAATATTTTAAGAGAAAAATTTGCAAATATCTAACTAAGATAATATGTTTAATTACCGATAATATGTTTGACAAGGGCCGATCTTTCCATCTACTGATACATTTATCTGACAGATATTTATCACAGAAACGATTTGTTTGAACATTTATTTCCATGGTAAATATCTGTCACATAAATTTATAGGCAAATGAAAAAATCGACCCTAAGAATAAAAAGAATTACTAATAAAATTCAATTTTTACCGATTTCAAAATACATCAATTAGGTGCTTATTTTGATTTAAATTTTGAAACAGTCGATGTTTTCAAGTTTTGATTAAATATAAGAGTCACAAGTTAAGTTTAATGAGAATTAATATTAATAAAATTGTGTAAAATATAACGGTTATGCATATGCGAACTGAAAAGTTTTAAAAATACTTTAAAAATAAACGGATTGAATATTTTCTTGAAATAATGGCTTTATTTAACATTCCTATTTATATACAGATACTCCTTCAGGGAGGAAATTTCAGTATTTGTTTAAGTTAAAATTGAAAATATTTCTATAATAATAACAATGGTAACTAAAGAACATTTTTGATTTAAACCAAAATTTAAATACCGAAATACTGGTAAATAAAATAAATTAAATTTTATGTAAACTTTTTATAAAAAGTAAATTATAGTTTTAATAAAAATAGTTGCACCAACCAATGTATATAGATTTATTTATTTAAAATAAAAATAATCAAAATTTCGAAAAGTATTTTAATTTTGGAAACAGGAAACTTCAGAAATTCATTCATAAATTAAAGTGCGTCTGTATAATGTAAAATTAAATAAATTACACCGATAAAAAAATTAACTATTTAAAGTACTCACCTGGGGAATGTTTAGTAATAATACAATTGTTGCCTAATAAAAGAATATCTTTTAAATGCATGGATCGTCGAGCGAGTCCCAATAGGAGATGTTCACCCGCGTGCGCTCTTAAAAGTGCTACCTTTGAAATAGAAAAAAAACAAACCTTATTAAAATAAGAACTCAACTATAGAACAGAACCTTTATATTAGATACTAATTAATAATGTGTTTTACTTAAAATATTTTATCATCAACGATAACAAAATTTAAATCGTTTTATTAAAGATATGTTAGAATAGTTAAATAGTTAAAAATTTGGTAACATAAGACTTCTTAAACCACAATATGTTGAATTTTATAACGTCACGTACAAGAGATTATAATATAAGTATGTAATTACTTTTATAGTCTAATTTAAATAAATCAAAAATATCTTTCAATTTTTAATGTAGATGTGCTTATAAAATAACTTGCCTTAACCCAAATATACCGGGCGTCAACGACATCACTAGCACCCCTCTTTTGCCCCTTACTTTTTAAGCTAACAAAATGAAACGCGGCACAGTTGATAAAGACTCAAAATGCCATGTTTTGACATGATATTTCATTTTTTGGACTTCCGGTTTGCCCGGAAGCGACATCAATTATTGATTTTCAAATGGAACCATCTATATATTATTGCGTTTTTGGAATTCTGAATAGATTAGTACAATTTTGGCGAGTTTTTAGGACAACTTAATATTTTGAGAACAAATTTTAGATTTTAATCTAGAGCTATGATTTACTTCAAATCATTATAAATCACCTAAGAAATAACGGAAAAACACCAACTAAATTTAGAATCGACGCATTTATAGTTGCGAGAAGTATTGCAATTTGTCGAAATTAGTTTTTTACCGAAAAGTAGATTTTTTCAAAGAACACCATCCAACAGCACAAGGTTAAATAAACCCAATTTTTAAAGATCAATCCAACGGTATCCTCAAACCCAAAATTCATTCACTATTCAACTCAAAAAAACACATTAACTTTCGTAATAATTGTAATAAATAGAAAATAGTCTAAATATTTCTCAATTTTTCTGAAAATTGGTGTCACTTTTGGTTAAACCAGAAGTCCGAAAAATCACACATTATATCAAAATATGGCATTTTGCGTATTTATCAACTGCACCAAGTTCCATTTCGGTAGCTTGGAAAACAAGGGACAAAAAAGTGGTGCTAGTGATTTCGTTAACATCCGGTGTAGTAGTTTTAAAATACACAGCAAAAGCCAATTTATACAAATATTACGAAATTTTGAAATAAACCAAAATAAATAAAGATTTCATTTTTACCAACCTGATCGTCTAACTGAAGATCTGTGAATGCAGGAATGTATTTGGCCCATTCTACTAAAATTAAGAGTTGTTGTTTCATCGAATCACATACATCGTTTATGTTAGCTAACTGTTTATTAGATAAATCATAATCGTTTACTGGAGAGGAACCCATTTGCTGCAACAATAAGTATTTAAAACGACTTAAATAAATATGTCTGTAATGTGTAGTAATTCAACTTACCTCTAAAGCAGCACCAACTTGTCTTGATAGCATCTCTGCATTTAATAAAGAACTGACAGAAAGCCCATTTCCTTGATTATTGTCCTCATAACTAGGTCTTCTGCAGCTTATTCTGTCTCTTTCGTTCTGAACCGCTAAAAAATTATTTTAATATTAGAAAAAAGTAACTTTTATAATAAGCATATTAAAGTTTAAATTGCTCCTCCTACCTTCTTTTTTCATTCCAGCTTTAAAGCACTTCCTAAGCCTACAGTATCGACATTGATTTCGTTTATCTTTATCTACAACACAATTTCTACTAAATCTGTAACAAAAGGCGACAGTTAATGACAATTTTTTTTAATACAAATACAATATTATTTAAATTACCTACTATGTACCTACTACATAAATTCTGAAATACCCACAATTTTTTTTATATAAGTAGGTATTCTTTGGAATTCCATTTCAAAATAAAAATCATATAGGTAGATAAAGTTTACAAAATAAGGGTGTTGTGAAAATCATTTGATCCTGAACGAAAAAAAGTTTTTGTTTTAAAAGTAAACTCAATTTCCAATGAAAAAAGAATCATAATCTTAAGGGCTAATAGGTACTTGGGAAAATTTAAGAAAACCAACAACTCTTTGGTTATTGAAAATTTAGAATCAATTGGTCCAGCATTAATTAAATAAAGCAATAGTATCGAATTTTAACTACCTACGGTAAAACTGTTTAATTATTAGTATTTTGACAGTAATGTATGACAATTTATGGCTTGAACGTCCCGCGGGGGGTCAGACAATATCGATCAACGGCTTCAACGATGGAAAAAAGGAAAACTGTTAAGCTCTCGACGAAAAATGAGATTTCCCATGTTTTGGAAAACAGAAAAAAGCAGTTTATATAAGAAAGGTATTCCACAAAGTCAAAATTACTTGTCATCTAGATTCGCCCTATTTACAATACAAATAAAGAATTAGGAGATAGTTTCAGAACATATACAGCAAGATATTTTTGGATTTTTGAATAGGTGTTATGCAGGAAAACTTCCGAAAATTACATAGTTACGAAATAAGAGCAAGATCGACAAAATAATAAAAGAACGGAAAAACGTTATAAAATTAAACATATAAAAAACTAAAAAAAAATTAATATCTTATTCAACTACGATATAGTACTATAATACAAGTAATATAAGTTCAAAACTCTTACAAATATCACATTCCAATAATTTTTGAATGAAATATTATAAAAAGACGTATAACTAATATAAATAAAGTACCTAATATCACTTTCTAATCGATTTACGGGAATTTTCTTCGAATATCAGTAATCTGGTAATCACCAAAGTTTAAACAACATTTAAGTTGTATTAATGCCAGAGAAATGTTTTTAAAAACTACGAAGTCGGTTAGTGGAACTTTTACTAAAAAAAAGTGAAAAAAAAAAGGTTTTTAGAAACCCCTTGTGAAAGAAAAAAAATTAATTTATGTAAATCCACTCTAATGGCATCTCGTACAATTTTATTATGTTTGGAAATAATTAAACGTTAACTAAATATAACTCCGATATTATGTAACCAAAATTGAAAAATTTAAATATTATATTTTGACTCGCCTTTAAATAATTTTATTTTTATAAAGGTCACGATAGTGACGAAACAGCAGGTTGAGATTTTAAGCATATTAGTGCATTTAAAAATGATTTAATCGGGTATAAAATAATAAATAGATAGACGATGCGATGAACTATTTAACCATTTATAACAGTGGTTTTCAACCTGTGATCCGCACACCCCCAGGATACGTTTGCATTGAAAATCGAGGGGATTCGTGAAAGCATTGTAGTCAACTAAAATTCAGTTCAATAGTAGAACATGTATTGTTTTTGTCGTTTCAGAGGCGGAGAAGAGGCTAATAGAAATAGAGCAGAATAGAACAATATTATTTTTACAATACATATATACACAAAACGTTGTTACAAAATGAAATAAATATGCCTATTTTTACTACTTAATTATATTGATGTAATAATGTTAGAATGACGCAAACAGTTCTTCTGACTTAACATTGGGCTTATCATGTCTGACCTGATATGATGGATTATTAAGCTATTATCTTTTGTAGTAAGTGGTAGCAAGATATATAAGCATATAATTACATTTATTTATTATCTATCAAAAGAAGTTGTTATTGACTCTGTAAAAACAACTATTTTTAAAGCAATGACAATCCAGTTTATGAAGTACTTAACCATTAAATAAAATTAGTTGTATATTAAAGAAGGTTGTCGCCAACTAGTTTTTAAGTTGAATGCGCGACCTTGACTTAATGACTTTTTTATAAAATATGCAAAATTTGTTAAGAATAAAACTTAATATGGATTTAAATTTTGAAGGACATCATTTTTTTTGTAATTTGAGAGTAAATAATAATTAGTCTGTTAAATATTAATTGTATTACGTGTGACATAATTGTTCAGAGGTACACCCTGTCAAAAATGTTTTGAACGGGCCCGAGACGATGGACGAGCGGTACAGCATGAAATCGTTGTAATTCCTTCAATATTAAGAAGACCCTTGCAAAAATAGTTAAAGTAGCCGGCATCCTCGTCCAGTTCAGAATTATTTTAACGACAAATACAGGCAATGTAATGCTTTGAAGCGTTTCGACATTTTTAAATGTGTAACGTTTAACACTGCCGCAACTTAAATATTTAAACGTGGTAATTTTAGATTTGTAGATAAGTAGATTTATCTAATAGGTAATATATTATTTCAAAATAATAAGGAAACAACATTTATTTATTAAAATATTGTGATTATTAGGTATTCGATATTTTCTTAAACAAAACCGTTATAGCACCTTAACGGCCCTGCCTCGGGCGCATGCAAAATCTTTTTGAGTGAGTGTACCTACTATTTACCTACAATTAATGACAATTAATGTAACATAGAAGTCACTTACGTTTTTTTTTTTGATATTGATCAGAAAATAGGAGTTAACTGGGAGATTATTAATAATTCAATTGGCATCTCCAAAGAGTAAATGAAAATAACAACACTTTTATTATGCCGTTCCTAATGAAACCAATTTACGTATCCTAATAATAAGGATACTCCGATACTAACATGCAAATATGTAAATACAATATAAATTATAACGCGAGTGGTAATGACCCTGACAAACCAAGCACTCTTCCATTTTTTTACAATAAAAAAATTTGAATGTTGCGATCCAATTTATTATCTATAATTGGTTCAAACGATTTGTTAAATTAGCTGGTGTATAATCGTGTTTACTATTGTCATGTCTATTGTAAATACTTTATCGTAGTGGTGCGTAAATTATTTTACACCGAGACCCTCTTTCTTAGCCAATAATTATTTTTTTAAACTAGAGTCCTTCGATAATTACGCGACCCCCAAGTGGTATTTAGTTTAATATAACGCTACAAGTTTTACCTGAATCAATTTTCTATAGATCTGTAATGAATGTTAAGTACATCTGTTGAAATAGTTAGTTTCGATTTGATTACAATTTTTGATGAGGTTGATGCCAATCCGAGTTAAACACACCAGATGATTTAATTAATTTGAATGAAATAACTTTAAGATTTTCTAAACTCGAGCCTTGATAAAAAAAAAAGAATATTATAGGAACGGTGTTGGGAAAGATGTGATAGATCAAGTTAATTTACTCCAAAGTGGTTCGACATTACGATTGGTAAATAATAGTATGAAATTATATTATGTAAGGCATTACAGGTTTCTTCTTAATAAGTATGACATTGACAACAATTTAAATGCGGTTTGCAAACTCTACATTTATTAATAATTACGATATCTTGTCAAGGTTACTTTGGCCAACTTGAAGATTCATAAAACGGTAAGAAATTTTATTATAGTATTAATAATATGTGTTGCATTACCATCATCTCTATAGGACAGTTAAATAATTTATTATGTAAACGATAAGCTGTTTTGTATACCTAGTTAAATGCTATTAAAATGACTCAAATAATTAAAAAAGAAAAAATTACATTATCTATTCTTTAAGAACTTTTAGTTTTAATTAAAATAAATGATGAAATTTCTCCCACTTTTTTAAATTAGGTATGTATGGTTACTTAACTAATTAATTTATTAAACATCTAAAAATTTTAATAAAAAGTCTCATTAATTACCTTTCATTATGATCATATAAGTGTCTAGTACAGTAATTGTACTAATATTTAAGAACATAATTAAATTATTTTGCAATAAGTATATGTTGTAGGTACCTGTCAAAAAATTGTTTAATTATTCGACATTTCAATCAAGAATTATCGTATGCACTTTTGTATAAACCCATTTTTTTTTGACAAATTTCAGCTGAAAAATGGAGGGGTGGACTTACACACGTGTCGAATATTTTTCAAATTTCAGATAGGTATTAGGTACCTATATATGTAATGTATATGCATCTTTTCAATTAATAAATAAAAAAAATAAAGATGGTCAAACTATTTTGTTTTGCAATTTGATAAAACAAAATTTACTTATTTTCCTAAAAAAATTATTTACGATTACCTATTACCTATACTAATTTATCTTTAAAATCACTATTATTTTAATAATCTAGAAAGTACTTATTAAAATAAAATCATATTATTCGCAAAAACATTTATATGGTATTTAATCTCCAAGATTGCTAAAGTAAATAGTTGGTAATTTAACGTAAAACAGCCTCACGTGTAATTAAAATAGGAAATATCTACGCCAATTCAATGTTTGTATAAAAAAAAACTTACGAACTTTATTTATATTTTAGGTTACCTATTTATTTGAAAAGTTTTGTTATACATTTACCATTAATTCCAACTTGCATCAGTACAGTCAAATAAAATTATTAATAATTTCAGTTGCTTATTGTATTGTAAACCGCAACTTCCCATCGATTTTAATAATTATGAATAACCAAATTTGTGGTTTCATGAGATTTTCGATAGCTAACAGTAAAATTTCTGCATTTAAACCAATTATTAGATTAAATGTACTATTTCTTAAATAAAATATGCCTAGCTTTTTTATGTTGAAGTAATGAGTGTCCAAAAAGTATTTCATTAAATGGCATTAATGCCCGCGCGGACATTATGTTATGAACGTACCTCACCGTAAGTAAGCAATAAATATACAATAAATGAACTAATAAGACATAATAATTATTTGCATACAATGGAGGAAAATGACACTTTACTCCAGAATAATACCTACACCTGATTTTTTCAGTAGGTATACTTTCACAGTTTTAATTTAGAATTTTTGAATTTTTAAGTAGGTAACACTTTTATGATAAAACTCTGAATATTAAATCGTATGATCAGCATCAGAAAACAACACTTTCGGATGACAGTGTCGAAAAATAATTTGTCGTGATTTAAGCTAACATAAAGCTAGGCATCCATTTGTTGCATTTCTGCGTATCGTATCCTCGTTGCGTATCAGTGAAGACGACCAGCGTGCTTCATTGCGTATCAAAATATCGAGCAAAATCAGATACCGTATTGCACGTGTCGTATCAGTCAAGGATACGCAACGGTCATACGATACGCTACACTGCAACAAATGGAAACCCAGCTTAAAACCTTTATCTTTCAACAGTCAACCAAGACTGAAAGAGTTTTTGAACACCTGTTCGTTACAATACGTACGTTTCGAACCTTTCGAGGGCAACCCTCATTATACTCGAAACAATGCGTGAACACGTATAGATTGTGATTGATTGATTATGCAGTGACGTCTTTAAAACACTTTCAGTGCTGGGTCTAAATCCGAAAACTATGTACTGGGGCTAAAAAATTTTTATGTTTGATTTTAATAATGATGTTTTCTTTTATTTATCTTCATAATGGTTTTGAAGATAACTTGATTTTTTTCCATTTTTTATCCCATTATTGCAAAACATTGAAATATCTATGGAAGTTGAATGTCAGAATTTCAAAAATCTCATAGGGTTTAAACTACAAAACACCCTATAATATACACGATCATCAACATATTTTGTTGTCAGCGTGAAAACAGAAAAAATGTAGTGTTAATCATATTGGATGATGCAGCACCATAGTAAATGTAACTGTCAAACGTTATTGTTGTTACCACACTTAACGTGTTAAAATAAACTGACCGGCAACCAAAACCGACCACTCCGAAATATTTCGCAAAAAGTTATTTATTAATTTAACAACAAATATTATAAGTGACTCTAAAAACCATTTATTGTTAAAATACAGAATGCACAAATTAGTTAAAAAGAAAAGATAAATAAACACGTAGGTAAATGAATTTAATTTAAAAGGACCAGAAATAGCGTAAAAGTGTTTTTTTTTTCCTAATTCAACAAAAATAAATCTTGTGACCGTTTTTAATAGACCTTCTAGTAATTGTTAAGAGCAGTTTTCATAAATAATGATAAAAAATGATGAGTGTTTATTTCTGCACGATTTATCGACGCATGCTATTGTTGTTTACAAGAAAATTGGGTATTTTGCCAGTTAGATTAAAACCAGACTATTTTGTAATTGAGTAAGTATCTGAAAGCATAGATAACGAAGAAATATCTTATTTAGATACATGTAAAAGATAGGGTTTAGTAAACTTTTATAAAGTATTTACCGGTCGAACTTTTCATTTTTCAATTCTTACCACGATAACGTTTGTTAGAACAATTGTTTTCATGGTAAATATCTGTCAGATTTTACTGTTACTTAAATTAATTTAAGTCTGTACCTGCATGTGTATAGGTGATTCTTTCTAACAGATCTTCTAAAAAATCCCTTGCAACCATCACAAGAAGCAGCACCGTAATGTTTGCCTGTGGCTCGGTCTCCACAAATAGCGCAGTGTTGACTCATGGCAGCTGCACTAGGCGCCCCCGAACTGTTAAGGGAGGCTGCCAGTGAGCTATTGCTTGACATTGTCATCTCTGAATCTGCTAGAACAAAAACATGCTTGAAATCTACATTTCATATCATAATATTTAATAAATAAATCTAGTTTTAAATACAATAAAACCTCCAGCTTTCAGTACACTGCAGCCTATAAATGTGATCAGAAATATTAAGAACACAAATAGTAGGCTTACATATTTTTTTAAAAGCAACCACCTATACAAAATATTAAACATTTTTGTCGGCTTAAAAAAGATTCACTGTAAGTATTTATTTGTTATATTTTCGCCTGATACTCCGTTTGAGATTGTCTCTTCTCCTAAAGATACTCAAAATGTTACTTTTTGGCAGTTAAACTTAAAATTATATTTGAATTATGTATCTAGTTACTTATGTACTAAAACGAAACTTACGAAGATTGCATTGCACATTGATCATCAAGAATTACTTTATGTTCATTAAAATGTTATTTGTGTTTCACTTTATCATTAGATAAAAGGACGTTTGTATTTTAAAACTCGATTGTATTTGCTAATTGACGACCAAGGATAAGCCAAACATACCTGTCAACATAGATTTGACCTGTGCAATTACCTATTTGTTAAACAATTTAAGGCCAATCAATTCCTGGATACTTTCGAAATTTACACTTTCAATATTTAAGTAATAACGACCATTTTTTCATTATTAATTGTTTCGAGTAGATTATGTTTCGATTGTTTTTTTTCTAGAACAAAATTAAGAGATAATTTCTCTCAATGTTTCTCATCAAAAAATACGTTTATAGATACGTGTTTAGAATAATTTTTCGCAGAATATATAGAAATTATTTCATATATTCATTTCAAATTATTGTCATATAGCGACAACCTTACAATTAGTTTCAACCTATAAAAATATACATAAATCTTTAACGATTGAATTATTTTGGAATGTCTTATGAAACAAAAACAAAGTTTCTCCATTATTTATCTGTTATAGAAAGGGTACTTATAAATAATTCATAAAAATTGCTTTGTATATAAACAAATTTTTATGGGATCAAGGTCGACAGTTCGAACACTTTCGTTTGGGTAGATAAGTATTTAGTGCATCCGAATTTGTTAAAAAATGCGTTTGTTATAAAAGCTACTTGATTACGTAATCCTCATTTACTAGACTTTTCTTTTTTCAACGGGTATCCGAAAAGTCTTTCAGTCTTGAATCGGGGTGAAAAAATAAAGCTATGTCTTGGTTTAAGTTATTTTATCACTATGACATGACAAGAAATAATTTATGATGTGATTTAAGTTAAGACATACCTTTATCTTTCTACAGCCAGCCAAAACTGAAACACCTGAAATTTTTGGACGCCCGTTATGTGGCTGATTATTATCTACACCCGCAGGTTGCAGTGCCGCTTTCTAAAGTCGCGTCGCGTGGCATCGGCGTCGTTTTGTAATGCTGTAAAATGATCCTATAAAACTATGTGCAGATCAAATGAACGTACTGTTCGCTAATTCTAATCAATCAATGAGCTCTTGATAAATCGGCGACGCTAACCAATTTCTAATTGATTGGCTAAACGTTCGCAAAAAGCGTGTTGGCTTGGTCTGTACGCATCATAATAGACAATAATGTCAGTTCGCATATCAGAAAAACTTGATCAGCTTGAAGTACCGACATGCATTCGGTAGGAACGTACTTAGCTACTTATATAGCTCACAGTTGCAAAACGACATCAGAAGCTGCGCTATAACCTGCTAAATTCAAATACGATCATTACAATGAAGTTAAATGCATATCTCAGTCTAAGGTTCCTAAGGTTAAACTATGTTATTATAAATTTTATTTTGTTGGAAACGTTTTTGTTTATTCAAATTATGATCGAGTCGAAAGAAAATATACGCGCGCAAATTATCTACAAGAAGTTGGAAGTTAAACATATAACGAGAAGAATAGGTAGATAAGTGAAACAACTAGAGATCAAAAAATCGTATGTAGATATAATACTATCTGTAATATATATTATATCATCTGAAATATACATTATACGAATTTTCAGGTTACACTAAGCGCCACACGATCGGTATGCACCAATTTGTCGTGTCATTTATTTTTAAATAATGCATTAAAGCACTCTATCATTTCCGTATCATAACTTGCTCTACTCACTCAATTTTTTACAGAATATTTTTTTTTTGTATTCTATCGATAGTTATTTTTGGAATTGACTTTATAAATTGTATAGGAATTTTATAACACATAATATGTATTTTAGATTTTAGTCATGATAATTAGTAAATTTAAAACGATTCCAGGTTAATCGTAAGTCAAAATGTGCAAAACGAAGCCCGATCGCCCTACAAAACGTAAGAATTTAACATAAAACTGATATAGGAAAGAACTATTTGAAGGATTTTGTCATTAAGAAATATTACAATGGCATTGCTTACACACAGGAAATTCTTAAATTACAAATTGTATACGCACGTATGTGCAAATAATTCGCAAGGTTATGATAACTACTAAATGCACAAAGCAAATAGTTTTATTATAATGAGGTAAATCGATGTATTTTTCTTAAGGCGCGTGAACTTTAGACTTAAAGATTTTATTATACGATACGAACATTTGTTAGTTGAATCATAAATGTTCATTATTTAATCAAAAATGTTTTTACATTGTTTCTACATTGTATTTAACGTAAACACAATTTACACCATAAATTTAAATCGATCTTTATATTACACATAATGTAATATATTAATTACTATATTACTGTATGAAGAAGGTACATATAAATACTAACCGCATTATTTTTGTATTTTAAACAGATAGTTGAAAAATAAAAATTGATAAGCCATGACTCATACCCGGCACACGCACAATTCCATAGAAATTCTGTTATCATTCACAAGTCCGTTATAAATCACGTGAAACCTAGAACTATTGTTTGTTAAGATTTTTGAACTCTGTCTATTCCGGCTTCTACTTAAATAAAGGACATCTTACACAAACGCACTAATATTCTTACTACATTGTGAACATGCAGTATAGACATATTTTCAAAAAAATAGATTAACTAAGATACGGTAGTACGACCTAATACAGTTAAACGTAGCGTGCGTGAGTATAAGATGGAAATAATTTGATAGATCATAATCCTAACAAGTTAAATTAGTTAATATGTAGTTACAAAAGTATTCTCTCAGCTGGGAACACGATGACGACAAAACGGTTTTAAACTTGAGGTAGGCCCTGGTTGGACTTATGGCCACTCCAAAGGTTGTTACTGTTTAATAATAAAAATTGCACCAGTTATGTGTACAGTTATTATACAGTTACTATTTGTTTGTGTACACGTCTGCCTTGCCAGACGAACCTAGGACATTCCGCTTGAACGTCATTAAACGGTCAAAAATCGTTTTTTGTCTTATCGTTTGTTTTCTTTATTCTTCCGTTATATATGTTTACAGCGATATTAAAATGATTACAACAGATCGATCACTATGTAAACTTGTTTACTTCAAATAAAGATGCATATTCACCGTTAAGTCGTATTTTAAAAAATGCTTATCTATAGCTGTACATAATAATTATAATTAGTTATTTTTATTCTTCCACTGGCATTTTTTTTTACTTCTATCAGAGTTACACACATTATTATACAGGTACACGGATTTTAATATAATTTTAGCAAGAAGAAATAATTCTAATTCATTATGGTTTTCGTTATTTTAATTATGAAATATAGAATATTCCACTTACTGATGATGATCACGTAAATGCATGTAGACTTACTCGATATTACTTACTTCTAAGAAACAACGTGTAATTTTTTTAGAAATGTAAAATAACAAATAAGAAGTAAAACAAAATAATATTTAATGACGTAAAATAATCAAACAATAAATTATAGATAGGCACTTATATTAAACATGGGGAATCCAAAGAAAATTCTAGAATGCAGACGAGATTTAATTCACAAAATTTTTATATAGGTAACTACATATTATTCAGGTCTTTGAACTTAATCTGCATAACAAAATTGGGCCATAATTCTTAAACTATTCGACCAATTTAAATTAAAAATAGTTTTGCAAAATTAATTAATGTCTTTACCTTTTCCTAAACTTCAAGGATTCGTAAAAGAATAAAAAAAGTGTATATCGATTTATTTTTTGACAATCTTTAATGTTTTAATAAAAACCAAAGTTACACTTGTCGACGATGCTATTAGAAGTAACCTAAAGCAAACAGGCAGTAATTAGCTTTGCAAAACAATTTTTTTATTTAAATTCAATGAATAGTTTGAAGTTCGTACTGACGGTGAGTTTAAACATTTTCTAACAGTATAGTTCAAAAACATTTAGTAAAGGATTATTGAAATACAGTGAACTTGTTAAAGTGACCACTTGTCTAAGATGGCCGCTTTTTTAAGGTCCCAAATTATTCCCGTAAGGTTTAATAATGAAGAAATCTATGTACGTGACCACTGCGTATTGTGTCAGTTTTTATACTGTCAATGTGACCGGTGGATTCCGAGTTCCTGGTAAAGTAAGGTTTTGACTTTAGAAAAAGAGGATAAACAGCTCACTATTCGAACAATTCGAATTCTCCGCGTCTTTCTGACGCCACTCCAAGTCACATTACAGGAATATGCAATCGACAATAGCAAAAATTCAAAACTTTACGACTGCTCCAAGAAATATGGATCCAAGGCTGATGGAAAAATTGGTTGTGATAACGAAGAAGAAGTAGGAAAGGTGGTGATAAGCTGTTTACTTTCAGGTAGTGGATGAACTATAAACGAAGATGAGCGACATCCCAACATGTGAATCAAGGAACAGTGAGGACGTTTTTAAAAATGTCCTTCAAGTTGTTCAGCAGAAAAAGGGCTCCACAAAAAAGCAGGATGAGGTGTTGACGCTGAGCAGCCACCGACAATGGAGGAAATTAACATGCAGCAAGGCTGCAATGATTACGGAAAAGTTAAAACCGTATAGTCTAGCGAATAACGCCGAAATGCTGCAGTATTTAACTACATTAGAAAATTGTTTTAATGAGAACATAATTTTAAAGAAACTGTCTTGCAAGCAGACGAACACTCTTGATTAGTATATGTATTTTCAAAAACGTGAACGTACCTATGCATTTTTTCCATTTTTATTTTTATTGTTACTGTTGAAAGCAATTACATTTATGTAAGTTATGAAAAGATGTGACATGTATTATTATTACGTTTAAACCGCAAATACAATTGTATTCAATTGCAGTGTTACAAAAAACAGGGTCTCGTTTATTCGTTTTAAAAATCTACCTTTGTTACCAGTGATGATAAAAAAGTGAACTTATTTGTGTTCGGGCACCCGGTGGCGATGTTGGTCAACATAGACAAGTTCTACTGTATTATAAAGGGAGCCCGTTCCAAAATTTGCCTTATCCATCTTTTTAAAATGTTTACAACATATGAAAAACGTTTTGCGAAGATATTAGAATCAACTTCTTAATTTGAACATTTTCTTTTTTTTTAAATTTATTTATAATTTTGCAATCTGTCACGCAGTGACATCCAGTAAATGATTTGACATTTGGTAAGGCATGTAGAAAGTTTAATTTGAACATTGAAATTTAAAATTTCTTATTCATAGAAAAATAGATCTTTACGAGATTTGGCAAGTGTAGGGCACGCCACTTTGTGTTTAAATAATGGTATTTGAAACAAGAAATATAGTCATACCAATATATCAATTAAAACAAAAAAAATGAATAAGGCAAGCTTTGAAATGTCTCGACCTGTTCATACATAATATGTACTTAAATAAAACAGAATTATTCGCTACAGCTTTCTGACCTAACACAAGACATAACTTTCGTTTTGTTGGTATCGTTGGAAATTGTACCAACACTATTTAACCAAAATTCATATATAGTACCTAACTATAAATTTTAATTATAAAATATCAATTCAAAATAATAACCAAACTGAATGTTTTAAATAATTAAGTACCTAATGAAATCGTTCATTATCTAAATGAAGTTTTCACGTTGCGTCTCTTACATTAATAATTTATTTATAATAAAATAAAAATCGCTTTTAATCGGGCCGTAAACTTTGGTAAGCAATTAAACAACTGAAAGTATTATTTAATAAAAAAAATAGAGAATGGAACCCACGAGGATTTTTTATAACTCAAAGAAAACAGTTTCAGATAATTATTCGAATTTTAAATAACGTAGTTAAACAATGAATAGTTCGGTCATATTAAAAAACTATCCAAGTTTTTATAAATACGATAAATTTCTTGTACTTTAAGGTAGTTTCATACCTTTCAAATGATACGAACAAAAATGTAATTTTTAGATTTATTGTTTTATTTGCAATAATTCGCTTGTCAGATGCATGCAATTATATGTAGATATTTACGAAAAAAAGATTAATTATTTTTAATAATAACGAAAATAGGTTTTCAATTTTGGTCCCTGTCAACTGGGAACATAAAATGACTTAAATTTTTTTTTTGTAATTAAGTCGTACCTGTGATATTATTCGCTGGTAATGTCGAAAAAATAATTGACTTAAATTTATTTATAGTCTCGTAATTAAATAGTTTTCAATAGTAATTGTAAAAATTAGGTATTTACTTCAAGATAAAAACTATTTAATTTAGTATAATAAATATAAAGACTATAAATAAATTTAATAAAGTCAATAATTTTTTCGATATAACCAGCGTCATAGGTACGACTTAATTACAAACAAAAATTTTAATCATTTTATGTCCGAATTGACAGAGAACAAAATTGGACACCTATTTTCATTATTATTAAAAATAATAATTTTTTTCGGTAAATATATAATTGCATGCATCCTCAAGTAATACACAGCAACGCGCATTATTGCAAATAAAACAATAAACCTAGAAATAACATTTTTGTTCGCATCATTTGAAAGGTATGGAACGACCTTAAATATTATTTGCTTAAAAATTCACAAGAAAATACCTATCTATATTAACACAAAAATAAAATGCTGTAAGTACGTAACAGGTGACTGTACGAAAAGATTCGTTGAAAAATCACTTTCTTTGTAGGAATCTCGACAGTTTAATTACAAAATAATATTTAAAAAAGATAAAATTTGTGAGGAATAATGCTATGATCATTTAACATGATGTCAATACTATTTGTGATCAGTTTTCATATTTAAGAGTTTTGATCGGATTTTTAGAAATCTGGTCTACTGTGCACTCTACTCGTAAAAAACATCTATCAAGTATTTATTTGTTAATTGGTTATTTTCGTAATTATCTACCTGATTATTTGATATGCATACTTGTAGGATACTTTTTAACTGTAAATTATGAAACGACAAGTTTTAAAAATTATCTTAAATCTTAAATATCCTTAAACTAATAACGTGCAATATAAATTAAACTGAAATTTGACTTTAGTGAAGATCTAAATCTATTTGCAAGTACATAATTCGAACATCCTTAAATTAATTAGGTAAATTAACAAAATCCTGACCTTTCTGCCGTATAAAATCGTATAGATGAATCCCAATTCCAGGAAATTCTCCATTAATAAGTAAACTATAGGTAGGTACATCAAAAAGCATAATATTTTAAATAGCACTTCAGACAACGATTTGAACGGATAAACGTGTGATCCGGATCGACAAATAACGCACAACTTATAAAATAAATTTTATTACGGTTTGTCATATCGTTAGTTAGATGAAAACTGGAATGCTATATTCAAATTTTAGAAAATTTATATTTTTAATTCTTGCAAGTCGGGATAATTAATAAATTATGGTCTAGCGAGCATCTTATCTAAGAAAGTCAGGTGTGCTTATCGTTTTTAAAATATTCTGTAGTATTTTACCTACGGTAAAAGATTAGATATTAAATTAATTTTGTTGTATCGTCAACGCTATTTAATTCAAGTTCGACATAATACAGAGCGTTTCGGAAAATATTTAACAAAATAAATTAACATTAAAAAATATGTTTCGTGAATGTCAATATTTATCCATTGTCTCCCTTTTTTCTTTTCATTGCACTTTTTTTTAATCAGTTCCGAATAAATTAACATTAACGAGATCCGAATTAGCGTAAGTGTAAGTATGTAGCTGCACTGTATTTCTATTCAATAAAAATGCATAAATTATACCTACATTTACAATTATTAAGGACGTATATAATTTCACGAGTATTGTTTTAAAAATTACCTAATTATTAGAATTTTAGTTGGGAGCATATATTTAAAACCACATACCTACTTAATTATAAATTGAAATGTACTCTTCAAGGATGTTTTTACTTAATTTGGGAATTCCACACAAATGTGGAGTTTTGTCTAGTACTACATATATTATGTTAATCGAGATTAATTATTACATATAGGTAACCAAAAAAATAATAATAATAATTCAATTAATTATATAAAGCAAAAAGTCAGCGTGTAAATTTTATATAAACATTAACCTTAAGACCCCTATTACACGAAGCAGGTTACAGCGCTGCTTTTTGACCGCGTTTTGTTTTCCGACATTAATTTGCTACGTGTACCTAATACCCTCGGGTCTAAAACAAATACTTAATTTATTCGATATGAAGCGAAAACAACATTAGCACAACAAGTTAATGGTTGTTTATCATTAAAGATAGAAAATTGATGCTTTGAATTAACTTAGGTAGATATTTTTCACAATAAACTATATATTTTCGGAATATCAACAATTTATTTTAGTTTTTAATGGAAATGGATACCCTATAGATACCTATATAAATACATTTTTTACAACACCTAGGCTTTTCATATTTTGCAAAAGTATGAATTATCTATCTAATAAATTTTTAAATTAACGATTCACTTTTAAGTCTATCAATATTTACGCAACGGAAATGAACAATCCGTCAACCAGGTGAAAACATAATAATTATTTTACTTAGGTAGTTACTACTAGCGTATTAAATTAAATTATATTAAATTACTTACGAATAATACAACATACATTAACGTTTATCTTAAAAAATATATTAATTTACCTTAGTTATTGTTATTATTTCTTATTTATCGCAGCCTCGTACTCTATAAGATAAATTTCAATTGTGTTTAAATAAAATGATTGATGCCAATTAAATAATGTTTAGATTTAACTAGAAATATCCCGTTAATCGACATTTATATATTTTTAAAGAGGTATTCATGCAGTAATCGAAATATTAGAAAAATTAGAGGGTAGATATTTAATTAAAAAAACCAAACGTAGCGCCTTTTCCACTTAATCGGAATTTGGTCATTTCAACTGTTCACTGTTATAATTCATCGATTAATAATTAATATGATTAATAAAAAATAATAATTTACTAGTGTTGAATTTATGTTGTATAAAATTATAGTACCTAAGTACTTTATCTGTAGTTAAAATCATTTAAATGATTTATATACAAAGACGATTTGATTAAGAAGATATGCGCAAATAGCAAAACGCCGCGGCCGCAGCTAAATATTAAAACATAATAAAATTTAAAATCGGAAAAATATTTCCTAAAATACCTAGATTTTGAAATTTGTTATTTGGAAAGTGAAATCTTAAATAAAACAGAACAATAATGATACCCAATAATTTAATATCTAATAATAAAAAACAACAACGTTGACATTTCGTCAATACGTGTGTATTTTCTTGAGAACATTGAGACTAAACTTAATTAAAATATGTTACCTACATCCATTGCCTAGTTTTTTAATGTTAATTTTAAACAATATATAGGCAAAACAATTATTAATACTTAAAAAAAATACTTTTAGAAAAGAAAATTAAAAATTTCTTATATTCGTTCCTAAATTTGATGTGTTAAATATTCATTAAAAAATACTTGATTGAATAAATTTAAAAGTTGAAATTCGCCAATAATGACTATTATTTTTATTAGGCACCTATCTACCTACCTATTCTGTTTAATATTGATTGTCAATTTTATTCCTATTATGAATGCGTTCAGTTCATTTTATTGATATGTATTGTGAAATCGTAAACTTTTGGCTTGCTTGGAATTTATGTAGATAATTACCTATTTAAAAATGTAAAATGTTTCTTCGAAATAATGTTTTGTGAGATTTAATTTAAAACTTTCAGTGTTAAAAGAAAAGGTTTTCTAAGTTTACAAATCACATTCTTAATAATACAAAATTATATGATTTTGACCATGTTTCTTGCAGTAACAACCGGTTCATTATAGAAGTGAGAGTGGCATTTAGTTAATGGGAGGACTTTAAGGACCAAACGGTTGATTAAGTTATTAATTAGGCAGGTATAATTGCTTATAACATTTAAGTTGAATGTTAAGTTTCGTTGAATGAACATATTTTATTAAATAGTACCTAATCGATTTATTTGAAATTCGATATCTGTAGGTACTTACCTACTTATACCACAGTAAGTATAGGTAGGCACCTAACGGTAATGAAATAAATACAAATAAAGATCATTATTACATATTAGGTATGATATTATAAAACAATATAATTATAAATGCTTTGTAAGCAATACATAATTTTCTTGAATTGGTATTTTTTTTACTACTAATATCGGTTTATTATCTATATATAGGTACCTAATAGTATAGTTCTATTGCAATAAGAGTAAGTCTTTCCATCTTCCGATAAATTTATCTGACAAATAACTTACAATAGAAACTTTTATTGAAATACCGGTTTCCATTGTAAAATTTGTAAATTGATCAAATAAATTTATTGGAGGATGGAAAGACTGGTCCTAACAAGTCAACTAATTTTAAGTCGATATATTTAGTTTTATAATCTTTGTAATTGAACCAGCAATTTTTATAACATTATAAATGCGGCCTTGTTGTTATCGCATCTTATGTACCTACCTACTGTTAAGCACATTAAATATGTTTGATATTCTAACTTTGTATGTTTAAATGTTTTGATGATGTTGATGGAAATATTCCGGAACGTCACAGATATTTAATTAGTTACGCTATAATTAATTTCCTTTTAAATTATGTGAATATAAAATACGGGATTTTATTTGTAATAAACGTACATATTTACGTACCTACATAAACATAATTTAAAATTAAACAATTTAAGTTAGGAACATATGTATATGTAGCTAATGTAATATTAGGTACCTAATAAAATCGTATGTAAGCATAAACACAATTTTAGTTTCTTTTAATTTTGAAGTTTGATTTAGGAAAAAGTTTCAACATTATAATATAACAGCATTCGAACTTTTCATTTATTAAAATAGAAATGGAATTACCATGTAAACGTTGACTCAACCAAGATTATTTTTAATGAGATAAAATGGGGACTTAAGATCATAGGGTATTGGATCTCTATACGGGTCATCAGTAATTTCTAAGTTTATTTCAAAATTCCAACATTTCATTATGTCCTTGTAACACGGTAATATATTCGCGTGTTTAGATATTATTCTATTAGTTAATCGTTTGAAAATTGGTAGCGTTTAATTATTAATTATTTCGTTTTAATTATCATCAAAAAATATTATGCAACAACAGAGTGATCAAAAAAGTATAGTAAACGAGTAGAAAATTAACAAAAAAACAAATTTAGTATTAAACAAGCGTAAAATATTCAGCGATTACCAATTAATATATTTCTAGGTAGATAGATACCTCTATTATATAGGCAAACTAGTTCGTTAAGTAACTAATGATAAACGCAAGGTTATCAAGAAATTCACGTACTTTTTTCGATAAAACAAAAAAATTACCTACTTGTAAACTACACTGTGTAATAAAATACTCTGTACACCTATGTTTATTATGATGATTATAAGGTAGAAGGTGCGAAAAGATGAGGGAAAAGAGGTAATGGGCTGGGTTGCTAAGTCGTTCTAACCGTTGCTAAGCTTTGTTCTTTTGTAAAAATATCTATTTCAACAGTATTTCTAAAAATTATCACCAGATTTTCCATTTCTTTTTTTTTAAGAAGTTAAAATATTCTCGCTCAATTTTGAAAGCAAGAATAATAGATAACTAAATTTTTGAAGATATATATTGCAAGACGCCTACCTGCTTGGACATAATTAATGTAAAAGAACACGTGTCGATTTTATGCTAGACTCTTATTAAGCATCCGTACCCAATTTAGTTAATTTAGGCCATTAGCTACCTGCTAATTAAATTCTTAATTATCGAAATTTATTAATTAAGTTTTAGAATAATTAGCTATCGTTATTTAATATTTAATTTAACGAAAGGCTTTAAAATTATTTTGTTAACTATTTGGAGAACATGGAATATTTTGAAATTTACAGATAATTTGATATTTAAACCATTATACGACATCTTAAAGATAATTTCAGCGTTTACGTCCAATTAAGATACATTACCATATATGTATAGTGTATTCGCTACAACAAGACGAGTGGGACATAATAAATAACTATTAAAACAGGTTTAAACCCGTTTTATTTTGAACAAATATCTACACTATAATTACAAACGACGTAAATTTGTAAATATAGGATAGGTATTTGTTCAAAATAAAACAGTTTTAAATCTGTTATACTAGTTATTAATTATATACAACTAACTAGTCTTGTTGTAACGAAAACACTACAGTTAAGAATTTAATAAAATTAGATATTTCATAGCAAAGCTACCAGTCGGCATTCGAAACAATTTTCTCTGAACAACGTGGTTGTTTTTCAAACAACAATTCCTTCAATTCCTAATTCAAGCAATTCCTACAATTACACTAGTAATTCAATGCAAATCGCGTAAATGGAGTCATGACAAGTTATTTAAAATAGAGATCTGTTTCATATACCCAATGTATGTAAAGTTAATTTAGTTTAGTACGTGTAACCCTTAATAAATTTAAAAATTGTACTGTGGTGACATTTAGTGTTTAATTAATAACTTAAAAATTTTAAAAATTTCAACTGTGATAATGTGAATTAGCGTAATCAGAGGATTTCTGTATATGTAGGTACCTATATCGCATTTTAAAAGGGAGAAATTGCATTATTTTGCTGTACCTATTTCATTAATATTGTTCTAATAAATAGGTACGGTAATAGGTAAGTATAGTTAATTATTCATTTAAAATGGTACTTTAAAAGTTTATCATTTGAGAAGAATATTTAGTATTTTACTCGTACATAAAACAAGTTCAAGCTTTATTATCATAAACAAAATTATTAAATATTATTTCGCTTCTTTTGAAAAGATTAGATATAAGCATATCTTTAGTAATTGGCATAAACAAATTCTTGGAAATTTAACTCTAATGTTTATGTGCTAATACAAAGTTCACGCGAGTGTCATTGTCTTATTTCTCAAATTAATAAATACTTGCATAAAATAATTTATAAATAGGTTATATCTTGGGTTTAAAAATTGACTTTTCTCATATTATTAAATAATTCAGCATGAAAATGAAGTAATGGTTTCAAATAAAATTATGTTATACATCCTTACATTTTTATTGTCATGTATAATTTTATGATAAAAAATGCCACAATTTAACAAACTGCAAGGGATAGTTGTATATTATGTACATTTTCATTTCCACATATAAGTAAAGTCGGACCTCGATAACTCGAATCTGAAGGGAAGAGGAAAAAACTTGAGTAATCGAGGTTCGAGATATTGAGGTTCCACTGTAATTTGAACCGATAAAACATTAATTTGGAAGGTCAAATTAATGCAATATGGAATAACTTATTTTTATTATGTAATTAATGGATACTGGTTTGTTTCAATAGCAACGTATCAAAAATTATATCTATTTATTAGTTATGGAAAATTTAATTTCACGTATTCTGATATCCACATTCATATACCTATATCTCGATATAATATATTTATTACCAACATTGGATAATGCACATAATAATGTCCCATTCTTATTAAAATGATCAAAATCGATTGTATCATGATTTTCCGTACTTGCTATAACTTAACAATAAGTAATGTTTGTAATGATTTTATAATAACTGCACGTCATCCTTATTATTACCTTATTTCAGTCTCTTTTAATGTAAAAAAAATTGAAAGTTTTAAAACATTGTTTAACAGTATGCGCCAAATTTCATCATGTTATCGTCGTTGAGGCAAATCAATAACAAGCAAGTTTTTCTTTGCTGCACTTTTTTGAATACCGGTATTATTGTGTATTTGCATATTTCACTGATGAATATTTATGTATACGAAATTAAAAAAGAATAAAAGGCATCTCCAAAAATGTTAGGTATACCTGACATAATTATATATCTATATCGGTTTTATAATAAAAATAAATAACGCCGTTTTCTTTGAAAAGTACCTATACCTATAAATATTTTATTTATTATTGAAACTTTACAGGGTAACCGACAACATAATTTATATATTTGCTTTTATTACGTAAAATTTATAAAATAAAAACAGGTAGAAAAGCGTTATTGAAGGACAGCTGACGCAAATAAAAAGGTAAATTTTAGATTAAGAAACAAGAATAATTAATTACGAGTAGCTAATTTAAGAAAATTATTATCTACTTAAACAGTGACACGCACAAAGATTACAACCATAAAAAATTACAGCAATTTATTGTCGGTTATACGTAAAGCTATCCTTTAATTTATAAGTTATAAGTACCTATAGGAAATTTTGTGACAACTATTTTGCAACGATTCATTTTGATATTCGGCGAGAATCCAATAGAATTTACGTAACAATCCAATGTTCACTATTTCATCATATTATTATAAACTGTAGTATCTTGTTTACCGCGATATTTATATAAAATTTCAAAGAAAGTAAACTTACACCCAAATATAACGTGGTATAAAATTTATAAATATAAACAAATACATATTCTAGAAACTGATATACTTAATTACTAATAAATTTATAACATGTCAAAAATAAGTTTAAAGAAATATGGAAAACGATTTTGAAGATACAAAATATTTAACAGATTTTCAATTTTTGTTTTAGTAGATATTACCCATAATAGGTACGGAATGCAATTAAATTAACTATAAGTACCTATCCGAGCATAACTAAAAACTAATTTTTATTTGATTTTGTTTTAATATTTAATTAAGTGGTTATTTAAAATAGTACCTGATTAATCATTTGAAACAATTCCAGTTTTAGACAATTTAGTAGGAAAGTAAATAAAATCATCGTCGAGTGGTCGAACTTACATGTAGTAAAATATAACAAAATTTAATGGGAATGCATGGGTAGGGAATCGAGGCAACTAGAATAACATAACTTTTTGATGTCAAAGAAAAACAAAACTTTATTTTGCCCAATAATTCTTATAAAGAAGTTGAATCCAAATAGTTCTTTGTTATACTGACAAAAAGTATCCATTTTAACTGGATCATTCAAAAAGTATAAGAGATACAATAGAAAATCTTAACCAATTTTGTTCTTATTTTATAGTCGAGTAATAAATTAATATATAGGTACCTGCAAGAAATGTTATTCAAAAATTATTTTTAATTATAATTAACCATATACATTTTAAATCAATTGAGTTTAAACATTTTTTAATTAAAATTTTATTCTTTTACAATTTTTATTAGGGAGATGATTATAAAAGATACTTTTGAATTAAAATTTTTTAAAAATACTTAACACTTTATAAAATCTCTTTTTTATCTATTTGTTCTGTTAGGAATTCTTTTTGGTGTTTTTTATAGGTATTTAGTAAATTATTTTTAATATCTTTCGCCAATAGAAAAGGATCTTATTTTTACAACATGTCGACGCAGTTTTTTCAGAAGGAGGTAATCCATAAAAAGAAAATTTTACAGAAGAACACGTTTTGTGTCGTTGCGTAGCTCTAACAAAATATGTTTTACCGAAATATAAATCGATATTTCCGATAGAAAAAATCGGAATATTGCCACTAAATTTGAACAGCTGATGCCTTCGGTTTAGATGCATAAGATAGTCAGAATAACTCATTTTCGTCAAATTTTCTTTTTGGCAAAACGACATCGATATATTTATACCTTTTTCTGAGATCTTCTGTATTTTTTACAATAAACTGATATTAACTTCAAAATAATTAAATGACAATGAAATAAAACAAAATTTACATAACAAATTGTAAAATACCTAATATGATGATCTAGTTAAAATAGACATCCTGCATATTCTTACCAGGATTTTACCTTCGAAATAGATCATCCCATATTTTTATATAGCACGCATATAGATAGCAACCGATTACTATGTTTATTGCAATTAGTGGAATCGCAAGTTTTTCGTAAAGACTAATATTTCTAAAAAAAACTCATTCAAAAATTGATATAGTTATATAGTTTTATAATATTTGTTGTTATTTATAGGGCGATATGCCTATAGGTAAATATATTTTTTTAAATGTCCTGCTTAAACTTAATAGCTGGCAAATAGAAAGTTTAAATCGTGCAATTTAAGAAAATCGGTGTCCTAAATTCTTGTAAAAAATCATATGAAATAACAAACATGTAAGTAACAATTTCAATGGAAATAAACGTAATATTCTTATTTACTTATAATTAAATATAAAAGGATAGAAAAACTACTGTATGAGTAACATTACTTTATTAACTAGTTAGTTATTGATGTAGATTACTTCGTACGATTTTCGCTTATTACAGTTGCCGTTTAATAGAACCAAACTTTTAGTGAATAAGTATGTGAATAAAGTGTGCGTTAAAGTGCATAACAAGTGCTATAACGTAAAATGTTAAAATAAATGAGGACTATTCATGAAGATTAACCCCTGTTTGATTTACAATCGACAAAGAAAACCCTCTTCCTGGCGGCCGATTTCAAATTTTGCATTAGGGACCGTGCACATTTATACTTAAGTTTTTGTTTAATTAAAAATTAATAAACGAGGTTTAATATTGATGATCACATTTCTAAATAAGTAATTTATACAAAAAAAATAGCTAAAAAACAACCGTCCGTTTATTGATCATTTAAATCTACTTTCCTAATGTGTTCATAACTTCTATCATTTAAGAACGATCGCATCACTCATATCATATCACCTATCATCACCCGGCCAATAACTTGTTGATAATTGAAAAAAAATATTTTTTATGAAAATTCTATTGGTCGGTCATTTTATTAAATCGAGCATTTCAAAGAGACAAAACGAGGTAATATGCAAATTAAAATAGTCACTTCCCTTCTTTGAAACATTTCGAATGCGATGCTTACGTAATCATAATACTAATGTTATTTCAAAAACAAATAAAAAAATGAAGAGATAAGTTTACAGTCGTAAATGGTAATTTTAAAAATTGAATCTGAATTTCTTCCTCAAAGACAAGAAATTGTAGAATCGTTTTTAAAAAATATGGCTTAATGAACAATTGAATGTAATTACGGTATTTGAATATGACCTTAATGTTTGCATGACGATACTTCTTTTTTTAATTATTGCGAACGTACTTATTAATATTAATTTACGTAGATATTTCACCTTTTATTTAAAAAAAAGTAGGTGTTCTGATCAAGCTGAATGTATATGATAGTTGGGTATTATCACAAAATACGTACCTATATATTGTATACAATGACAGGCATAAAGTTGGGCATTTTTATTTGAAATTTCTTAGAAAATTTTATTGCTCGTAAAAGTCTCTGCATAATAGTTCCAAATTCAAGATACATATTAAGTCAAAATTTGAATATTACCTTTCGTATATGAGGTAGTTCAAAACGTCAAGTACGAAGTCATATTAATTTTTTTTAAAAATACTTTTTGGCCTAGGTACTGTTCTTTTCCCTGTACTTATTACGTAAAACGAATTTATTTAAAATTGATTAATATTGGATAAAACATAAAAGTGTAGATACTTTCGAATTTAACTTTCGATCATAATTATTATTATTATTATTCATCGAAATTATCATAATATTGAAACTAGTGCAAAAACAATCGAATTTTTTGTCTTGTGTCCTATAAAAAGAAAACACAAACTCGTCGTTTTTAACAAAATTTATTAATAAAAACAAAAACAGAGTACTTACATTCGAATAATACAACTAAAGTACAAAACTTCACAATTTTATTCTAGAAAAAAGTAGGTAGGCCAAAAAGTAAAAAAAGTGAACATGACCTCTAGTAATTCTAAAACTTTTCCAAATAACACTTTTATGTTTTTTAAAAAATAAATGTAGGTACCTACTTTACTCTTGAGCCGATTTCATATTTTTGAATGTTCCTCGTATACGAAAGGTTATATATTCAAATTTTGACATCTTGAATTTGGAATTATGGAGATTTTTACGAAAAATAAAATTTTTTGAGTTTCAGATAAAAAAAGTTTTCGATTTGTGTTCAACTTTATGTCGGACACCGTATACATAATATTATGTATATAGATTATCAGTGGATAAAATGATGCAGGCCAGCTAAAGTTATGGTTTTCAGTGTATAAATCAATCATAAACTGATAAGCGGAAAATCTTAAAACGCTCTTAACATTAAGCCAAGTGCTTTTGTTGGATCTAAGCCGTGATATTATAGAAATAAAGTAAATCTACAAGAACTTTCCCCAGCTTAACTCTAAACCAATACTTAACATTATTTTTGATCGTTGATGGTCGTCGTCATATTTCATGTCATGTGAAAGTTTGGAACTCTGAGTGTGAAATGTGATAATAATCTCTATGAAGAGGTTATAAATAAATAAGTAGGTATAGTAATTCGAGTAAGAAAATTAATTTTTTATGGTAACCATTTTTATTTTGACCATGGCACCAATTCAGAACGTTTTCAAAATAACAGGGTGTTACTATATAACAGAAACGTATAATAGACTGTTTTTTAAACGAAGATTAAAATCAATATTATTATTGTTCCTTATTTGTTAAATCAAGGTGTCCACATTTTGGAAAGTCAGAAAAATCAAGTCAGGGAAAGTCGGGGAAACTTTTGGTGCTCTTGTCGCTAGGCTAAAATCGATTGCCGTGATTTGTAGATAAAAGAAAATGATTTTTGTGACACTTGTGTTTCTTGCTTTCTTTTTTTTTTAGTAAAAATTGTAAACAAACTTGTTATTCTACAATGTCAAGTCACGGAAATTTTAAAATTTGGCTAGGGAAAAGTCAGGGGATTTTTTTCAGAAATTCTGTGGACAACCTGGTTAAAAATGCTTATCAGTCCGTTATTTTTCTATTTAACACAATATTATATATAATAGCTGTAACTACACTTAAAATGTTTGCGTGTCTCGATTTTAAAAATATTTCACAATCAGTTTTAAAAGTTTTTATAGAATCACTGAAGGAATTCATCTCAATTCACAAGAGGCGAATTTTAAAAATAAAAAATGTAGGTACGCATTCAAGGTGTTCAATTTAAAATAAAAACGTTGAAGTTATTCTAAAGATGCTTTTTCTTTTCGGCATATATGACACAAGATTGGTTTCATCGAAACCAACGAAATATTCTTTTACAATGGAGCATCTGATTTTATATACCTACAATTTTTTGACGGAAAATACATGAATAAGTTAATCAGTCGAACGAAATACGCTTATTGTCGCATTGTTTATAATTACTTGTTCGTAAAAGTAAAGCTCTACAAAGTGCAAAAGAATATTACATTCATTTATGCTAGAAAATTACTTAAATTGAGGAAAAATGATTTTTTCTATGTTCCACGTTAATCCAATCAAATACAGCGGCACATTTTATCTTGCCGCAATGAGGTTAATTTGATATATAACCAGATAAATTTCATCTTATTTTTAAAATAACAAAATAAATGTCTATTCGGAATTCATTAAAATTTATGGTGGTATGTATTATTACCTATGTTCCTTATTATACCTACGTAATATGTGTGTAGTTATAGTAAAGGGAATAATAGGAGTTGCTCGTTTACGTATTAAGATACATTAACTGTTACTTAACAATTAACATATGATTGAAATATTCAAATATATTCTCAAATATTCGTTAAAAATTATACTTTTATAGAAGATCAAAATAAAGCATTGTTTTATAAATTATACCGATTACCTTTTTTTTTTAATTTCATGAACGGTCGATCATTAATTTAAAGTTTTAAATGTATCTAGGCAACTTTTTCGTCGACTTTAATTAAAATATTATTAGCATATCTTAAAGCTCATATATTAGAACGATTATTGAATGATAACGAATAAATGGATAATGTAAAAAAAATGCTTAATATAAATACAATACCTTCGTATAATCCCATATCAATAATGATCGGTTGTGTATCCGGTGGCTTATCTAAGAAAGGCACCACTTAGTAAAAAATTCCACTGGTTTAAGTATCATAAGAGTTTTGATTATGGTTAGTTAAAAACAATTAAGCTGTCGCTTGTCATTTTAAGTTGGATATTGTCCAAAACTAGGTAACGTCGTTACAAATTTATTTTAATAAGAACGTTGCTGTAATTTTTTTACGAACGTTATCACATATGCCAGCAGCAACAGCAGTCAACATGAAATGAGGTTATGAATAACTGATAACGATGTCTGTTCAATCACTATGATTCACTATCACAGAAACGCCAGGAGTTTGGGATAACGAAAAATAATCGACTTGTAATCGCCGTTACGAATATTATTCTAGCAAGTCATTCCTGTCCGTGAACAACTTCGGATAGCAACATCCTCTACTATACTCGGTAAAACCAGGCTAAATTGACAACTTATGGAAAGTATGTTTGATATTAACGTTAGTGATAACGCGACTGCAAGGACATACTGCCGTACCACCGATTACCTACTCCATAACATACTAACTTGTCTGTTAAAGCGTATGATGCGCACGCATTCGAGAACGTCAATGAAAGCACGACCAATACGATTGCGTGCCAGTTCAAATTAATATAGAATAATTATCGACAATTGCAAAACTTTGCTTAAATAAAAACAATTTTATGTATTTACGCGATAGGGAAGCACCATTAATTTATCAAAATATAATTACTAATTATGGTAAAAATACATATATAAAATTTCAAATAAATATAAACAACTTGCGTCGGTAATTTTTTGAATGCACTTCAACAATTTAATTATTGGGAAAATCCGGAACTCGTTTTGTTGCTCTAAATTAGCGCAGAACATAAAATTTAAATTTAAATACGAAAAAATGATGCGAAATAATATAATACTAACCGACACATTCGGGGAATAAACTGGTTGCCTAGCAATCAACTTTCAATTTTTTTTATCGCCTGTTCTTCTGTATGACGTAATATTATTTTACGCATTTGTTCTGAGGTCATTTTCGAAATTATTTCTTCATTTAATTATATTATTAAGGCCGTTGTAGTAACGTAACGTTGTCGAAACATGGCACCATAAAAATGTTACCATAATTAATTTTATTTATGTATAAAATTAAAAAGAAATTCACTTGTTGCATAACTTCTTCAGTGGATAAGATATCGACCTACATTAGTTTTTTGTTATTATAGTATACGGTGTTCAAGATAAGTTCCAATATATAGCTTATCCAAACCTATATGATGTTCACGTCATCAATACAAGGTTTCTAGATGATAACGTTTCACGCAGCGCTGTCACCTCGTATCTCGTATTTTTACAGTTCTAATAAATTGTAGTATTTCTTTGTGCCATCTAATATGTGCGCAAGTAAATCATCCATAGGATACGTCACTTTCCAAACTTTAAACCGCATTACAAATAAACAATGTTTCACTCAGTGCTGTCACCTCGTATTTTTACAGTTCTAATTCATTGCAATCTTTCCTTATGCCATCTAATATGTGTGAACTGCAGATTACAAATTCCTATACAATCTATACCTTATCCAAGCAGTTTGGCAACACGTCATCGATCGGTAGAAAGTTCCTAGATTGTTTATCTGTAATTCAGTTTAAAATTTAGAAAGCGCCATATTCTATCGATGATTTACCTATACGCATAATATTAGATGGTATAAAGAAAAACTAGGTACAATTTATTAGAACTGTAAAAATACGAGGTACAAGGTATGAAATGTCATCATCTTATAACTTTTTATTGATGACGTGCATTGGTAGATTGCTGGGATTTTTTTATGGTCTCGGAATCGCTGCCCATTGACCACAAACTTTTATAATTGAGTTAGTATTAATTAACATTCACAAACGTCCATGGTTGCAACGGGATTCGAACCCGCAGCCGAAGTGGCGCTAGAAGGCCAGTCAGGTAACTAACTCTCTGCGCGATAGACTATATAATTAAAAGATGCCAGTCTGGCTTGCATCTCCAATATTTAAACTACGACCAAATTACTCGAGCAACTTTTTTTTCGGAGAAAATTATTTGGGAATGGGTACGTATATACATTTCGTTTTTGCCAAGGTTACATCATACATGGTTATATCTACACATAATAAATTTGTCGTCCTAAACTGAGATTATCGGCTAATTTCAAACTGATAATAAATATAAACGCAATTAAAAAAATGACCGTTATATTAGAGATACTCGTCGCGTCGAGACAAACAAGAAAAAAAGAAATTGCAATAAAGATAGCAACATGACAAAGGTATTCAAAATTATTTCAAGTTTTAAGTAGGTACACCGAAAAACATGTGATTGTACAGTTTTTAAAAGAACGACCGTGTTCATAGGATAAGTAATACTAAATCGTAACCATTTCTACGGAAACGATTGTTGTAACAATAAAATTGTTTCTATAGATTTGTACCTAGTCGTGGTTTAGTAACGACTTAATCTAATTATCTATGGGTACGGACGGAAACAGTTAGATGCTTTCGACTGATGCTGCGATTACTGAAATTTTGCTTATTCAAAAGTACCTACTCTTTCTTTGTCTAAAATTTTCATAATATCAAAATTGAAATATTAGAATTACAAACACAGAAATAAATATATGTAGTATAAACGACCTCTGGGACTTTTGGGATACCTTACTTCATATTATTAAGATTAATAAAAATATTTATAACGAAAAAATATACCTATTTGGAAGAATTGCCGGTGATTTACTGTAATTTAGTTACGTTTTTAATTTTATTTTGCATATTGTCAATTTTGAAATTTATATTTGAAGTTTAAGCTTTTTAAAGTATATAAGTATCAATTTAATAGTTTTAAGTTATTTATATTTAATCTATAAAGTAAAACTCTATAAAATTCCAAACGGAACTGATAGAAAAAACGCTCGCGGTTTATAATAATTATTAAGTAAATGCATTACTCGTATCCAACCCAACAAACAAACATTCACTTTGTTTGGACTTTGTTCGACGCCACTTCGTACAGGAGACAAAATTTAAAAAAAAAGAAATTGTGAAATTGTGATATTGATGGTCACTGCGCTCGAAATATACAAATAGCTATTATATCGCTTGAATTTGATTACTAATTAATTAAATTAATAATAATAATTTAAGTATTAGTAGATATTTTTAAAAAATTTAATTATGTTGTTATGAAAATTGTTATTATTACTATCTACTAGATCGTTTGAATATTCATGATCTTCTAGACAAGAAATCGTTGCTTTTTACAGAAGAGCATTTATTGAAACGTAGTCGTTAAAACTTGTAATTTAGTTTAATTTCTTATTTCTTTAAAATAAGAAAATTACATGCATGTAGGTATATAGCAAAAAATCATCTCGCAATCAATGTACGTAAATTGCCAAAAAAAAAACATCTATTAGGCGCCCGAACTGCGAGCACACTATAATAATTATCAATAATAATGGATAAATGTCAAAGTAGGTAAATCCTTGTATTATAATCTTGGAATAATTTCTGTCAATAAGAACTTAAACAAAGAAAATTGGTCACGTAATAGGTATTTATCGAAACCATTATCATATAAGTACACAGTATAGAATGGACATTATCGGTTATTTATGTAGTATTTGTAATTAATCTAATTACTTATTGAAATAATAATTATTCTATTTGATTACTTGTATTTTATTATTACAATAAATAGGCCAAAGTCTTCGACTTGGCGATTCAAATGTTTATATTATTTTACATGCAAAAATAAGTCTTTGTGATGTATTAAATTATTATTAGCCTTATACAATTAGATTAATAAGTAACCATTAAAAGTATTTGCGTTGCTTTTTTATAGTCGATGCGAAGCGATTTTTCAATCATCCCGTAGAAAATAAAGCCTAAATTATGTGTAACAGATAAAATCGAACAGAAACCATCAGAAAATGAGAACGAGAGTTAGAACTGTAAAACTGTTAACAGAGTATCTTTAACTTTGGACAGTGCCACTTAATTTTCGCCAATATAATTAATTATCGAAACAATTATTTTCATAATATACACAAAATTTATTTTGAACGCGTTTACAAAATTGAATTCAATTTTGTACGCCATTAAATTATTATCGGTTTATTTTATTTTACGTATCAAATTAGATTGCATCCTTAAATTTATTATGTTTGTACAACGTGTCTGTCGCCTCGAGATTTATTTTGACCAACGAAGACGAAGAAAAGGTACAACCAACACTAATTAAACAATTTTAATAAAAATTATGGTATTCATATTGTACGCTCGTATAGACTTTGCAGTTTGGGTAATTGCGGAAAATATTATAAGTATATGTATCTATTATCTAAATATTCGATTTAATTTGTCTACAAGTGTACTTATATGCTTCGGAAAAAAAGAAAAATATTTTTAAAATGCGTTCAGAAGAATAAAATAAGAAATATAAACCAATATGTTTAAGTCAGATTCTTAACCATTAAATACCTAAATTAAACATTTAGAACTAATTAATTCTAAAGTTTTCTAAATTCATTTTAAAGTTAATGATAAGTAAAGTTAAGTTAGTCATGTTATATACCATCACAAATAGAAAAGTACTAAATTCATTTTGCTATTAATTAAAAAAAAAATAAAACAAAAACTGTATAAAATGCATTACAAACAGCAAACGAATAACATCAGGAATTAAAAAAACATTTTCGAAAATCACTGCCAACTTCGATGCATCTTTTAATTCGTTTGTTAACTGCTGGAGTTCGCATGAAATATCTCGAATTAACAGTTTTACTTAACTATACAAGCAAATGACAAATATAATGTCAAATTATAGCAAATTATAATGTCAAACATTTACTATTCCCAACTGTATCCAACGCTACGCTTTAGTATAGTACCTATACCTAATTAACTTCGTAATAGTTGGAATTAGACTCGTTGATTGGTATTTATTTTGACCTTCTAAATACATTTTTAAGGTATATATATATATATATATATATATATATATATATATATATATATATATATATATATATATATATATACATTTCCTTTACCTCTCGAAAAACCCTGTAGGTATAATACGTAGGTACATAGGTGCTTATTAAAAAATAACTGGAAATTTTTCAATAAAAAAATATTCCTATGTAACTATTGATGTATTACATACTGAACAATGAAGTGCATTTGGATATTTATAAGATAATAGACGCATTTTTGTTTGAAATGTTATAACTACTACTTGTAAATTTTGTCGAGTTAATTCTAAAAATAACAAATGTTTGAGGTAGAGCAGTGATAGTTTGACGTAACATTACTTTGGCAAGGACGCAAGTAAACACCTATCGATACGTTTTTAAAATAGTTATCAGCAACTTCTACATATTTTTAAGGACAAAAATTAATAATTACGTTTACCATCATAACATAAATTTATACAATACAAACATCTGTCTTTTACCGAACAATGTAATTATTCAATTTATTAAAATTAATAATTTATTATAGTTAAAATTTCCTGTGTAATCATTATCTATGTTCCGATAAATAATTATAAATGATCTCTTTTGTTCTTTATCATATTTAGTAATATTACTAGAAATTTGGAATATAAATAATAATTACCAATAATTTTTAAGTTTTAACACCAATTATTAATAATACATAATCATACCAAAAATTTTTTTATTTATTTTTATTTCGATATTTATAATTTCAGAAATGTATATTTAAACTCAGAAATGGGACAGTTTAAAATTATAAATTAAAATTTATTTTCAAATGTTAGCCAATAATTTCAAGATACTCTTTACTATGTATATTATTAAATATTAAAAATAAATATGTATCTACCTATATGAATTGTTTTTAATATATGAAACAGTAAAATAAAATTATTTAAGCAGATATTTTAAAATAATATTCGAAATTCACATTCATACAGCAGGTAAAGTAAGGAAACACGGCTGCTCTGTTCAAACGGTTTGAGATATAAATTTGAAATTTTGTATGCTGTAATAGCAAATAATTTCGCATATTTTAGGACTGAAAAATAACTTTTTTCAGTCGATTTTTGAGTACCTATAGTCGTCATTTTGCATTTTTTAAAAAATATTATTACAGGTCCAGTAATACATAATTGAAAAGCTTATTTTTTTCGTCTTTATAACCATTAGAATTTTTTATAAGTTAATAAATATTTGAATTATGCTACGTCGCGTCGACCAAGGTATTGTACTTTAAGTCTAGTAATTTCTGAATAAAATTTAGTAAGTATTTGCATGTGAAATATCTCTATAACGATCAGTAAAGAATCCAATAAACCAGATTTATGTAACAATCTGCTATACCTACGTAAATTAAAATTAAAACTTTCTTTGTTATTTTTGTTTATAATTAATAAAAAACTGTTCATCAGTTGACCATATGCGTGGAATCTTTGAACGTTAGTTTTGAATTTTTTGGGTTGATCATTTTTGTCATTTTCTCACGAAAAAGTCGCATTGTTATTGACGAACTAAAAATTACATTAAAATTTGACGGTACATTTTGGTTCGATTAAATCTAATTTAAAATCCACCGAAAATATTGCAATTTTTTAGTGTAAAATTTAGTAAAATTGCAGTGACCATCCCAACTTTAAAATTGAAATCCAAACTATGCCTATGGTCAATTATAATAATGTTAAAAAATAATAAATAATATTGTTTTATAATTTGTATTTTCCATTAGCGGACATTTTGTTAATTAAGGACAGTTGTTTTGGTCCCGCGTTGAGTGTTCAGTATATCGAGATGTTTTATTGTACATCGAATTACTATTAATCAAATTAAAATAAGTTTAAATACCTAAATACCTAATTTTTCATTATTTTTATTTTATCTAAATATAATTTGTGTTTTTGTTTTGAACTGTTAATTCAATTTATCTAAATATGCTCCGATGCACTTATGTATGTAATATTTGTAGGGTTAGTAATAAACGATGAATGCATAAAGTAAGATCCCAAACTCTTTAAAATCAAACCTTGTACATATTTAATATGTACATTCTCATACGTTTACAATCGTATTTTTGATAACTCTTGATTGCTCTACCTTAAAAAAGTCAGTATGGTTGAAGAAATAATTGTAATAATGATAGTTTTTTTTTTAATTGAACGATACTTTGTATGAATAAACACAGTCGAGTCAAATTAGGTTTTTACTTCGAAACCAATAAGAACAGAACCGATTTTGATGAAACTTTTTGAAAAACGTTTGTTATACTACATCATTTGAAATCAAAAACATTCCGATTGGCGCACTCGAATATTTGTAATGTTTAAACAATTATTACAACAAAATACAGGGGTGTCCAGAAAATGGTAAAAGATTTCTCGGGAGCGTATAAACCACGTCAAAATAATGTCACAAGTCCCAATAAATATTTTTTGTACGGTGCTCCTATGTCGAGTCACTCATCCCCAAAGTTAAAGTAAAATCAATTTTTTTAAATAACATCTTTAGTTTTTGTTAAAAATTAATAATGTTTGGTACACATACGTAATAAATTAAGATCTTTACTATGGTCTAATAGGTGTTTTAATATCAGCTTAGGAAAGCCAGGGATGTACTATCTCTAACTTTTCTAACCCCAAAATATTTCAAAAGTTTAAGTTTTTAAAATTTTAATTACATTTTACGATTCCCGGACATTTTAGAATATAAAATATACTCTTTAAACTGTCTGGGAAATCCGAAAACGGCCTTAAAAATTTAAAGCTCTGAAATATTTTGGGGTTAGAAAGGTTAAGGGTAGTGCATCTCTGATTCTTTTAAGGTGATATCAAAAATCCTATTAGCCCACTGCAAAGATCTTAATTTATTAAGTATGTACACTAAAAATTATTACATTACTACGAAAATACAAATTTTAATTAAAAAAAATTGTTGTTTTTACTGTTCAACTTTGGGGGTAAATATCTAAACAGGGGATAGCCGTAGAAAAAATATTTACAAGAACTTGTTGCATTCTTTTGACGTGGTTTATACGTTCCGAGAGGTTTTTTAACATTTTCTGTAACCTGACATAACATTTTCTGACACCCCATATTTTATTGTAATAATAAGAATACAAATACTTCAGTGCGCCAACCTGAATTTTTCTGATTTCAAATGATGTAATATAACATACATTCTAAAAAAAGTTTCACTAAATCGGTTCCGTTCTTGTGGATTTGAAATTTTGGCGATTTTTCGGCTATAGGTAAGTAGATATTTATTTACTCGACTAGTAATATATCTGAAGGAATAGATATTAATATGCTTATTCTGTAATTCAAAGTATTCCAATTTTATTTTCCCCTACATATAGGTATGTGCTTATACGAATAAAAAGATTTCGAGAATTTAATTAACATAAAATTATTAAAACAGACTTACAAATAATAATCAATTAAATAAAATGCATAGCAGGTCATTGTATTTACTTACTGTATTTATTTCGTTAAAAATAAATTTTATACTCGAATTTTAAAAGTATAGTATCAACAAATAAATTTCATGACTAAAGTTATAATTGAATCAACATGATATTCTTCTTAATATACAATAGTTATCGTCAACGGGCACATTTTCTCTGCATGTCGATAAGCATATCACTGTTTATTTTTATGTTAACGTTTAAATTCAAAAGTATATATATCTTATTAATGTGGTTGTGATATTTCGATGCGTATTTTGCCGTTAAAAAAAATATTCCACTGACACGCGTTCAAAGAACTGTTATATACTTATTTAGAGATAAAAGCACGTTCAAATTAATCGCTAACTTTATCAGAATTTCGAAAATCATTAAAGTATTCCTCCTTTGAATTATTATAATATTGACGTATAATAAACATATCTATAAAAATAATTATTATTGCACTTAAAATACTTGTACAGTCGGGTACAAAATTAATGTAGCGAATCGCCAACGTTGGGTGGACGATATACACGGTACAATAAACAAATCTAGGAAAAATACTCACAGGTGAGACGAATTACAATAACACAAAGTTGACATTTAAATATTCTGATCATAATTTGTTGGTTGTGTGGTGTGTACCGGCGGAAAGTTCGCAAACAGCAACATTAATTTTGCACCCGACTGTACACACTACTGAAGTTATTTACTCTCGTGTATGTCGTTTGTATATATTTCTTATCAATGTAAAATGGAATCGGAATTTAAACATTTCTAAGGCGCGCAATGGAAGAAATTTAATAGAAAATGCACATAAATATAACAAAAGCGTGTGATGCAATTAAGATTTTCAATATGTAACGCCGAGATCTACTTAATATAATTAGATATACATACCTACTTACCTATATAGAATTACGGACAAAATGTGAAAATTTATTATACCTATCTATAAAAACTAAAAACTGAAAATTTGTTGAAGAAAAGTGATTTGCATCGAAAACATGCTAATTTAAACAAAGCAAAAACGAGAACAATCACGACTAAATAGCAAAAACGTTACTGTAAACTAAATTTAAAAGAAAAGCATGAAACGTAACAATATCTATACGTATTTTAATTTTTTCCATTTAAGAGCCCATATTACCTATAGATACTATTATCAATTTTATTTTATTTTTGTCCCTTTTATATTAACTATCTATCACTAGCACATTAAACATAAAATTCTATCGATATCTAGGTGATTTTCACAAATTATCTGAAAAGTTTTCGATAATTTTTTATGATCGAACCTATACCAATTTTGATCTCGTTAATCCGCATAATGGAATGATAACAACTTCTTACTTTTCGAATCGTAAAAAAAATCCATTTCAATCACCGCCCAAGGTGATACGAACACATCCGAAACATCAGATTCACTAGAACACATTATCAGAAAAACCGAAATTAAAACTATAAATAAGAAAATTGTGTTGCTGTCTTTACATATTCGCGGTGTATTTTCAACTGATATTTTTAAGTGATCATCTGTCGGCAATCTATGTAGGTACTTGTAACGAATTGCTTAAGAATAACCAAGATATATTTTGAATACATATTAATTAAAATAAATAATTATTTGAATAAATTAGTTTTGCTCTTAATACGTAATAACTGGTTTTTTCAGTTAATTATTGATAGAATATGTAATCGAAATGAGATATTTTTATACAGATATCTACATTTATAATTAAGTATTATTTTTATTTTTGTCGTACATCTTGGCGCTGTTTCGTTCAATTCACACTTGTCTAATTAATAGTAATAGTACATAATATCTAATTTTAAGTGCCTATCTAATATTAATTAAATATTACTATTATTGATATTATAAATATTAAGTTATTTTGCTATTATCATTTCGCAAAAATTTGTTCGGTAATAATTGAAGATTATTTCAATGGCCACCGTAACCTTCAAGGCTAATTATTTATAGTAACAGCGACAAAAAATACGCTAACCAATCAAATTTCCTTGTGCTTTCGATTACGCTAGATATGTTGCGGCTCCACAGAACGTTTCCAACTACCTCATATAAATATAAGTAGATAGATAGGTATTACGTTCAGGACCGGCTTATGAAATTATAATTAATAGAATAATTTTCAATCGGACCATTTACCTACATCTTAATTCATTTTAGGTTATGAATTATTAAACCAATTTGAAATAATTTTGAATAAATTCCCACGATCAGCTTTTATTAGTTTGATTTAATTTCTTTTAGTACTATTACCTACATATTTTTTTTAACTCGAATCGATGTAAAAGATTTTTAGTGTAAAATCAAATTAATTTTCCAAGTAAAATTACAAGTCCATCGTTTATTTTGTTTAAATATTTCTATGCATTTTGAAATTTAATTTTTCGTGTGATTAGTCCACATTTAACCATCGTTGTATTTAAAAATTTGAACAAAATGACAATAATTTTAAAAAAATTGATAAATCTTAACAAGATTATAAAACAGAGGATCTATTCTGAATGCAATTTTAAAGCACCTTTAAAATGAAGACACAATAGAAACGTACGTATTAAAATTTAATCGCGATGCTAACGAATTGCCTGACACCCTACAACCTCTATGTGCACATCAACCGATGCGACGCCGACGTATGTATTTAATTAACAGTTTTGAAATGTTTTAATGCTGCGAATCCAGGTTACACAAAGTTGTTCTAATAAGTTACATCGAAGTTTAAAGCGAACTTGATTATCGTGTTTTGTTACAAGTAGGTGCGCATCTAATATATTTTTCAAACTAACAATGTTCAAACCCGTACGAACTTTTCAATCCATATTAATTAAGTAAAATGTAAATACTTACATTTAATAGGTACATACTTTTTTATTTAGTGGGCACATTTATCTCGCAGTCAGACACCGAATTAATTATAAACCAATTATGTACATATTATAACGAATATGGTACTTTATTGCTCCCAAACTTCGTGGATAGTATGGCACGTAAAAAAAAATTAATAAGAAACTATAATACCGATGTATTTATGTAAATACAATTATACCAAGAGGTAAAATATACTAAAATATATAATATACTTATATGTCGATAAAACATTAATAGTCGTAGTTTAGTAACATTTTATGATTGATTGCTATTTCAGTACCTACCTACCTACCTACACATTTATGTTTTGTTACGTTAGAAATACGATACCTACACTTATGCCGATTCCAAATTTTAATTAGTTACTTATTATATATTATATAGGTACGTTTTTAAATAAGCAAAATCTAATATACGAAAATCTTACAATTAATAATCGTGATTAGCTGGAACTTGTTTAGTTTGCTGAAGAGCTAGAAAGTTTATTTAAAGTCTATATAATAGACCCGATTGTATTAATATTATGCTCGTCGTGTGTATTGAATGAAAAAATTTAGCGACCTATTTTACTTGATACAGAGCAAATTGTAAAGTACTGAATCACTTTTTGGTCACTTCAAAATCGCGTCCTTTACCCCGCCATCCCTTAAAAAGTCAATATTTCGAAAGGTTCTATCTCACTTATCTTAAAAGATAGAGTTCTCGTTTTGAAACCAAAACATGAAAACTTTCGTGTGGAATAAAAAAGTCTACAACAATAATCACTGATTTTTCAATATTAAACGAGATACTACGAAAAAACGCACTTTAGAAATCAACCCTCCATAAACATTGGTAATTCTTTCTGCAACTAATAAGTTTACCGTCAAAATGCTTTAATGCTATGTTAATGCTATTTATATTTATATAATTTGAATTATCTGAACCCTGTAAAAGCTACCAAGAACGTGCGCATGTAACTAACATAAGTGAGCTGTTTGCATACGCCGCGTAGACCGATACCGATCTCACAAGTGCTATTGAGTGGTCAGCACAGCGTAGAAGTAGTTGTAATAAATATTATTGAAATTACATATTAATTAAGGATTTTTAATTTTGATATTAGGTACCTAATTATGTAGAAATTTACAAATGTACCTAGATACTTAATTTTAGGCACGTGTCAGGTATGAAATAAAGAATAATAACAATTTTTTAAACAAAATAATGTTCAAGAAAACGTAAAAATTTAATAGTATCAAACGTTCTTGTCAATTGTTTTTGTTGTTGACTTTTGGTATTATTTGATCATACGTATAAAAATTCACCCCGGACATGAAGACCGGCTTTGAAATTATTAAAAACCTTCGAGTAGGTATTGTTTTTGTCAGTGACTTGTTTTCGACAAGAATCTATTGCAGTGGCTCTAAATCTCGTGGGTTACGCGTACTACCCAAAGAATATCAAAAAAAATTCCTACCACCACTATTTATAACACTTTCGGCATCCAAATAAAAAATACAAAAAAAGAAATATATATACTAGTTTAAAATTATTTGAATAATCACTATCTACTGCCTTTATTCCTCAGAATTATAAATTTACTCTATTTTTAATTTAAAATCTATTCGTGTGTCCCTCAATATTGAATATTTCCCTATTATAAATCATAAACCAGATAAAAGTTTAATCGCATTTTTATGCGACCGATAAAATACAAAGCAACTAATAAAACATGTGCGTCATCTACTATCATACCTTATCGAAGTGCGAGCAAAAAACTGAATGTTGTTAAAATAAAAACGGGACTTCCTAGTACCCACGTATAAACTCGAATGCATTTATATATAAGATTCCGGCAAAACCGTTTCAGATTATTCGCGTTAGTGGTACAGAGCGGTAGTGCTTGTTTCAGTAGTTCGAATTTTAAATTAGGGCGTCGTATTATTCGTGTGTGCGAGGAGTGCTCGTTCGGTTTATAAGACCTTTTTGCGTGTGAGTGCGCGAATGTTGTGTGTTGTGTTGTGTTCTCTAAAAGGATTACAAACAAAAAGGATTAATACGACGAACAAAGGTAGGATCTTTCTTTGTCGACTAACTCTCCATGTATTTATAAAATGTAAATACATGGACCTTTAAGCTGTAACATAAATTGTCTGAAAATCGAGCTTGGTTAGGCTCTTGGATAGGGACACTATTAGGGTAAGGGCTCCCCTCAAATATCCGATGATCCAATTTTGCGAACGAAATTTTATCTTACGCGCGTTTTCGCACTCACAGTGAAATACAGTGAAATATGAAGCGTAGGTATAGGGGCATAATAATGCAAAACGATGACGAGAAAATTCTCCTTGTTATAAATTTCTCTTAAAATACTTTCATGCAATTGTTGCAGTTATTTTACTAACAAAGTGAAAATAAGGCAACGTGTGGGGGTATAAATACGACTCGGTTAGTTTGCTCAAGTAGTTGTTCGGTGAACTGTGCAACATGCGCGGCTGTCGACATTTTCAATTATGACTCTTAGAAATGATATAAATAATGAATATCTATTACCATTAGACCGAATTCATTTGACTTGTGCACCGAAGAGGGCGACAGTTAATTTTTTTGCTAAAGTACAAATTTAGTACCTGCGCACAGACGATAACAACAAAAGAAATAGTAAGATGCCTTAAAGAAAATAGAAAAACTTATGTAGATGGCTTTGACACGATTGATCAATAAATATACTAACTTGAAAAATTTACACACACACATACCTTCAGGTACTTATACTATTTTTCGAATATCTTTTGAACTTGTGCTAGTGATTACTATTTCTCAATCGATTTTAATAAAAAATCGTACATGGATTTTTTTAAACAAAAAATGTAAGTTTTCTCATGCAAAGGTGTTCTTAAAAAATCGCAAAGCATATAGGTTCAAATTCATTTAAAAGAAATATTTATCGAATTTTGGAAAATTAAATTACCACCATCGGTAGCAGATTATTATTGCATAAATAAGAAGGCTAGATGAATCAAGAAAAAAAAAACGAAATTTACATTACATTTAATTTTTGAAATGTTAAAAGTGCATTCAAACTTTTATCGTTCGTTCTACAAAAGTTTTTTAATCGTTTTTGAATTAATCGGTGTCTAAAACTACCTATATGTATGTCTATCTACATCAGAAATTGTAATGTCACACTATTTTTTGCACACATATCAAAACAAATTTATTTTTTATTAAAGGTAAGCAATTAAAGATATTTAGAAAACCATATTATTTTTACTAATAGATAATAGTCCCCTATATTAGTGGCGAGACGTCTCATATAACCTGTATATATCCCAAAGTTAATCTTTGAGAAATGTGTAGATATTTACTTGTTAATTTAAATTAATCACGATGATTTTCAAATTATTTAAAAAACAGGAAAATTTGTGATTTTAATTTGCCACTCCTAATCGTAAGAGTCGCATTTTGAAGAGAAATCATACTGTTTTTTATATTATATTATATTATATATTCTGTATAATATGTATTATTTTAAACGTTACAAATGCCACGTTGGATTTTAGTATTTTAACATTGGAATTATAATTCTTTTGAAGTAACTTGCCTACACTTCGTCGAAATCTATAAGCAATTCACGTCATCAATAAAAGGTTGCTAGATGATGACGTTTCATACAGTGCTGTCACCTCGTACCTCGTATTTTGACAGTTCTAATAAATTGTAGTCTTTCTTTATGCCATCTAATATGTGCGCAAGTAAATCATCTATAGAATATGTCATTTTCCAAACTTTAAACCGAATTACAAATAAACAATCTACTAACTTTTTTTGATGACGTGAATTGCATATAGGTTTGGATAGGCCATACCTACTTATTTAATATATTTATCTGTATTGTAAATATAATTAGTTATTTGTTATTAAGTTTCCTGATTATTTTTGAATTTTAAAAATGAAGCTTTGAAAATTAGTTAAAAGATTTTTGAAGATAATAACTAGGTACCTACATTTTTAAAGAAAGTACATATGTATGCACGTATCGTCAAAAAATACATAATTATCTATGTAGGTATGTACATATACCTATTAACTTTTAATATTAGTCCAAAAATATTTACGAAAAATCAACAATAACAAAACGATTATAGAATACGGCTAACGATCTGATTGTGTAATGTAAGTATTTTTTATTGATGTTATTCATCAGTTGTCATTGTATTCGGTAAGGGTAAATTTTAAATTTTTCCATGTTTGATTTATATTAGAAAATTTTGATTAGTAATAAACAGACGTATAATTCTTAAAAACAAACAAGAATTTGTTTAAAGTTGTGCACACCAATATTATTGATTATAAAAAATGGACATGTTTAATAGAAGTACCATAATTAAAACATACAATTAGTTACAGGCTATCAGACATTTACCTATAAAGTGCAAATAAATATAAAACGAAAGTACGAAAATTAAATAAATTTTTTAAGACGTTTATAAATTATCTATGGGCATTAGTAATATAACGCATGCATTGTTCATGCACTCGATCAAATTTTTAATTAAAATAATTAATTATAATTTAAGCAAAGATTAGAGGTTACCTACATTTACGAATGTTATTACCGTTTTATTAAAATTTGTTCAAACATGATAGTAAATTTTTTTTGATAGATATTTTGATATCGAGAAATTTCAATTTTAAATATTTACAATAATTAAGTGCTGTCCGTCAATATAGCAATAAAGTATCTATCATTAACTGGAACATAATATTTTAAAGTTCCAAAAAATATGTACAAATATGGTATTAACAGAACAATCAAACTCGCAAAACCACATCTGAATATTTTAAGATAAGTTAGAGCTAAAAAGAGATTATAAAAATTTTACATTTTGTATAATTTAATTAACAAGCACGTAGATATGTACTTGGAGAGTTTCATAAAAGGTTTGATAAATGTTACGAGAACGTCGTTATGAACCAAAATATAAATTGATTTGTTAATCTAGTTCAATAAGTATACATAAGTGGACTATCTCGTCCGATGGTTTACAAAGTACTGTCTCTTGAGACCTGCAACCCCTCTCAAGTCAGTACGCAGACTCGGACGTAGGTTGTTCGTAACGAACAACCGAAACTGTAGTGTTTCTAATTTATATTATTTTTGGAGCACTGAAAGATTTAAAACTATCGATAGTAAATGTATTATTGTATATCTAAAATAATTTTAGAAGCTAATATTAGCTGAGTAATACGATCTTTTTGCTAGCGATACAAATTTAAATTAAGGGCTGGATTTGGGTCTTGTGCAACTTGTACAATAATATGTTTTGATTTACTTCTGAACGAACCTAGTAAGGTCGCAATGTGCTAAATTAAATAGCACAATTACACGTATTATTTAACTGTCTAAATAAATCTTTGTAATTTGAGCCAAGCACAATTATAAGTAACTATAAATTCTGTTAATATTTCTACTTTTACGAAATAATTTATGTAACAATGAAAGCAAAACGTTTCATAGTGATACTTGTGTAAAGTGAGTTTAACTTTGCACTTATTGCTTGTTCTTTATTAGGTATTTTGTTTAGTATTTTAATAGGTACGTTTGCCTAAATAATGACTATAACAATTATCCTCAAAAATAAATTTATAAAAATATACCTACAAAGGACTTATGTAACCGTTTTAATTGGTGCTTGATATACAAGTAAATAATTTTAAAAAACCAGAATGTTAAAACGATTCTTTTACTTTTAAAAATTTAATTAAACTTAATTATTTGTTTCTAACAGCATTATGATACATATTTTAGAAGATAACAATTATTAAAGGAATCGTCGTGATTCATTACTTAATAATCTAAACGTGATTCTAGTGACGTACATTTATCTATAAACGAAATTATTCACGATTTTGATTCAGTACAAGTGACCACTAAAAATGCATTTGTTTAAGTACAAAGTTCGTTATTAGTTTATCATTTGAAAAATACACCGCACCGATAAAATCTCGACAACCTACTAAATAACATTTAAATAAAAGCATTATTGGAGAATAAGTATAAATATAAAGTAACTACGTCAATCAATTTGTTTCTTTCTTAACGAATCAGTTACAAAATTTTAAATAATTTCATAATAAATTCGATCTAGATAACAACTGACATTATACAAATCTTATGTCTGCTCTCCGTTCTTAATTCGATTTATGAATAATCTCCCGGTTGTCGTCCTTTTTACGAAAAAGAGAAGGTTTATTAACGGTTTTTGGAAATACTAATTTTAACATCCGCAATTATTTATTAATATCCCTATTTTTTAAATACTGGTGTAATAACTTCAGTATTTATCTTTATATTGTTTATCATTTTTTCGGCTTGTTTGATTTTTTTATGTAACCTACTTTATTCCAGAATTTATTCGTTTAAAATATGAGTATTCGTAGAAATATATTGTACTCGCGGCATTTTAATATTATTTTACTATTTAACATTTTATGATCATCATTACCTAATACATAATAAGTAGATACCTATGTCTGAATTTTATAACCAAAAATCTTTCTTTTAATTAAAAACAAAGATTATAATATTTGGTTGCAATAATATTAAATATCAGTGGTTATTTGCTAAACTTTCCTTAATATTTTTTTTAAATATAGATATTCAATGTTACATTTTAAATGCCCAGACTACAGAAAATAATTTTAAAAATATGTAATTGGATTAAGTAAATTATATTTTATACAACCAAATTAATAAATATACATTTCTAACTTATTATTTAAATTAACAATTTCGATCTGCTGTTAGAGAATCTAATATAAGATAAAAGGTTCTTCAAATAATTTCCAATTAATTAACAAAGTACTACACAATTAAAAAAAGTTTAAAATACTTGTTCACTGATTGTTGCACGTTATGTTAGTGGTAACGTTTTTTAATTCTTGTAAATCATTGCCTACTATTTCTATGAAACTGAAAAACTGAACCTACGAAAAAAATTCAAATAGGTACCTACGTCAAATCTTATTAATGTATTTTATATGAATAATATGTAGGTATTTATCTTGATATAAATGTACATACGTTCAAAAATGTCGTCAGAGATAAAAAATATTTAATATAAGTATTGTACTTACATACCTACAGTTTTTTAATACAACCGTCATGCAACTGTATTTATTAAAATGTTTATTCTTTGAAATAAATAAAATAAAAGGTGTTATCTAATCATGTCATAAAAAGTATAGGATTGTATGTATAAAAAAAATGTTAAAACGTCATAATTAAAATCTATGACGTCAAAAAATTGTAGATAGCCATAATTATTATAAGTTGAAATTGCTTCTAACTTATAGTAAGTTGTCCTATTTTTTAAAACTGTACTATCGATATTGCTTAAACTTACCCACACTTATTTGATATAATTAGAAAACTCACAAAATTCTACCGATACAAGAAAATTTAAATACAAATTTCTTAATAAATCTGAAAATAATAAAAATACAGCGCTAAAGATGTTAATCATTATCCAGTCATGCAAACAATTCATTTTACTGATGGAAGTAAATTGTGGGTTATATGTAACGGTAAATTACAATCAGATATATAACCTCGAAACGTTATAAACTTTTTATAAAAGATAAGATAATGATGATTCCACTTATGTTACTAGGTTTTCAAATTTAAGCAGACATATAATTTTAGTCAAATATTTTGTACGACATTCGAACAAATTAAACAGATTTTAATTTTATTATTGTAATTTTAAAACACTTACTTGAAATATTTGTATGTAAGGATTGGTTGACCCTCCAAAATCCCGATTTATCGTCTGCCGTAACGTTAGATACTGGGACAAGCGATTCTTCTATAATAAAAAATACATAGATTCCTATAATAATTTATTTGCGTTAATTATTACAAACATTTTTTTTTAGAAAATTACTAGACGTTTTAATTGATACTTTAATGAATAATATTCACAACAAAGTGATTAATTTATTTAGAATTTCAAATTATATACAGAGTACACCTAAATTTTATGATATGTTAACAAATCTTTACCAGAACCGCGCGACAAAGTGTTCTAGAAACTTCAAAATATTTTATAATTTTCTCCAAAATTTCTAATCATGCTTAACGTTCTGTGCATAGACTGTACATTTTTCAAATTCCTAAAAAAATGTGTATAAAAAACTAGCATTCATAAATCTATATATTTAAAGTAATTAAGGCAAAAGTATTTCTAAATACATAGGTGGGTACATACATACGTCACATTTTTTTCAATTTTGTGTACCTACATCGAATACAAAGATTATTTAGGTATCGTTAATTTATTTTTAGGTGTTTAAAAAAAACTAAGAACATAACGAAACTTTTTGTTTAGGTTTAGTTATATCTATTCTGTTAAGGTGTAAGTACACCAAGAACATTTATTAATTCCAAACTTTTATATTGAAAATTATATTGTGATAAATAATTGCTTTATAAAAACTAAATAAAAAAAAACTGTTTCGATTACCTTTTATTCCTAACGATAAGTATGTACTATAAATTTATTTATTTATATGTAATAAATAGTAGGCGATTATACCGATATAACTTTCATAAATTTTGTATATAAAACTAATATACAGCAGAATAGAAAAACACAACAAAAAAACTAGACAATCGAGAGTGCCCACGTTGATTTATAATTTAAAATTTATTTAAAAATTATGAATGTACCTAATTGAATTTGCAGTGTCAATAGTACGCTGTTTTGTTGAAAATATAAATAAATCTGTATAAAATGTTTGTCTAATAACATGACAACGGGGTCTATTCTGAAACAAATCTGTTATTTTAAAAGACCTGTTAAAAAAAACTAACAACCAATCACAATCGAGATTTTCAGATATTTCTATGATAATAACATGTTAAACAGAGCGTTAAAATTAACAGGTTTTATAGAACAGGCACCAATAAAGTTTAAAATAAGTTTAAGCGTCGGCGTCGTTTTATATGCGGATTTAATTGTAATTTTAATTCGTAAGTTTATTAAAATCGACGTACGCCTAATGTATTAACAAAAACAAAACGACAAGTTTTACAATTTTATGATATTTTAAAATTTTGGAATGTGGATACAAAAAGGCATAATTGTGCATCTATTATAAGCAATATGCAAAGAAATTGTTTATAAAAAATGAATTTTGTCAAATAACTATAATTATTTACGAATATAAAAGTCTTGGGTTTCAGCCAACGTAATTTATAAGGTGACGTAATGAAAATTACAAACGATTAAAATTGTAAACAGGCAACCCATACAACTGAAAGTTTAAATTTAATCCTTCGTATGCACCTATAATATATTTGACAAGTATCTATCTAGGTATTTTAAAACCAGGTTCATTAAAAATTACAACACGTAATTACTGATCAATAACGGAATTTTTAGAAAATGCACATTTTTCTCAAGGCGGCTTTATGATATAATATTTCAAGCTTATTCAAACTGTAACAAAAACAGAAGCTATTCATTTATGTATTTTATGTTTATGTATTTACTATGAACCGAACAGATCATGAAAACACGATTATGTTAAATTATTACGAAAAACGTATGTAGCCGCTTCTTTGTAAGAGTGTGTACCTATTGTTTTATTGGATAATGAGAAATTATTTAGCCGGTGAACAATTTACTATTCTGTCACAAACACTGCTAAATTTTAGTAATTTACGGACACGATTAAGTATTTTTGATTAAAAGAATATTCCTGCCTATATATGATTTTCTATAGAAATAAGTCAGTTAATAGAAATTGATATAATTTTAATTTTTAAACTATTATTATTATATGAATTAATTTAATGATGTTAATGAATTAATTTTTGAAAACGTTTGTTTTATGATATTTTATAAAAAAATGTAAAATAGATATATAAGGATTTTTCAAGGAACATTAAACTATATCGTAATTACTAGGTGTGAACATTTAATCTGGCTAATTAATATAGGTTATATCCTGAAAGCTGTAAATTTTATTAAAAGCCCGAGACCGAAGGGCAAGAGATTTTCTTGTGAGTTACTAAGTCTCGAACATTTTCTAAATAAAATTCTACAAATAAACAGCTACATGCAGTTTACCCGATAAAATTGACAGCTCTCGGGATATAACCTATGAGAAGATGTCAATATATTAATATTTAATGTGTAAATAACCGATTTTGAAAGCATACATTCATAAAAATCTATGTTGGATTTCTTCAATTTTAATTATAGACGTTAACAATAAATTACACCTATTTAATGATAAATTGATAATGTATAATATAATTTTTTGCTTCAATGTAGGTACCTAAATAATTTAGATACCTTAAGGTAGTTAAAGGTAATAATAGTAGTATTATTTTTCTAAAATTGTATTTTATACTACAAAATTCATTTCGTTAATATACGATACTAGTTTACTCACATGAATTTCGTAATAATAATATCTATAGGTAAAGTGGCCACTCCTATAGATATTACATTTTGTATTAAATTATTTATCTACTTTTAAAAATTGGATATGGGAACACGAATAACTATTTACAAAATTAAAGTTTTCATTTTGTAGGTATTTTTTATTAGTAGTAAAAGGTATATATGTACTTTATTTTGGAAAAATAATATACCTACCTATACGTTTTTGTCACTAAATAATAGATAGGTACCTACATATTTTCTTAAACGGTAAATAAGAGACATTTAATAAATTTTTAATAGGTTAAATTATGAAATAACTTATAGGTAATGTAAATATTATAAGTACGTAGAGAAGTGTTAATTCATTAGTTATTTATTATGGAAATAAATTCGATGATGTGCCGTGTAAAATTAAATGCATTTGTTTATTTTAAAAGGGTCAAATAAAATCGTGCATATGTAATATTTTAAAAAGCAATAAAATATTTATTTAAATATATAATTATTTTTAAGTGCTTAAATATTTGTTTTAATTGTTTTGTTGACTTAAATACAACAAATTGCCACTGAAACATTTGATGCCAGTAATGATATTTGAGATAATCGAAACGTGGATTCTATTTATTTGGATAAAGTATGAAAAGGCGTTTGACACGGTGATAAATTTTACTTAAAATACAAAAATGAAAAGTAAAAATAATAAATAAGTACATTTATGATATTTTTTGTTTTTGGATTGAATATTGTTTAAATTATTACCTAATTAACCATAGAAAAACAGTGTTAGTATTGAAATATTATCTGTAAACAACTACCTATACAATGGTAGGTACTTATAGGTACATACAATATTAAAATGCATTAAAAGACAAAGATAAGAATAGATATGCCGAATTTTGTTTGTAGCAAGTACCTATGTGATACAGTGCTAAAAACTATGTATTTGCAAGAACGTGATAGTTTAGATATTAACATATCGATTTAAAATATACCACAAAATGCACGTAGATATTGTTATAACTGCTCATAATTTTTCAAAGAAACGATGTGATATATAGCTGCCTTATGCTTACAGGAAATAGCCCGTTTGTTTTTAGTTGTTTTCTACTTATTTTAAACGTTATCTGCCGATTGCAGAAAAATTGATGTTAACACATTATTTCATTAATGTAAACTTTTCTCCGACCTATCTTATCAATAGCCAGGAACAAATAAGGTCGCGTGCAGAATCGATTAAATCCATATTTTATCAAAAGTGCGCGATGTTTACTTATTAATTTTCTTAAATACATTATTATACCTATTTCGAAATCCTTTTTCAACAAGTGGTTCAACTCCTAACCTAAATCATTATTTAAACTTCATTCGTAAGCAAAACCACGATATTCACACTTGTTAGGAAAAATTGAAATTAGTAGATATTCAATTCGACGTTACAGTTTTTAACAGGAAAGTTTTAAAAAAGAAACTCGCCACACTCTTATTTTATTAAAACACTGGTCAAAATACAATAAAAGCTTGTCAGAAATTGTTCATTGCAGCAGTAAAAGTAATAAAGCAGATATAATTACGTATTAAAAGTACAATTTTTAATTTTTTAAGTCGAGAAATACATACCAAGCGCAGAAGAAAGTAGATATTGAATTTAATAAAAAGTTACTTAAAAAGAGAAATTTCGTAAATGAGAGAGTTTCGTAAAAGAAAGCCACTATGATCGATTATCTAAAGTTCAAAAACATTTATAAGTAGGTACTATTTGCAGAATTTTATATTGCTTATAAAGCTCTACAACATTAGGAACATACTTCTTAATGATTTCAATACTGAATTTTCGTCGGCCACTCTAGATATACAGGGTAATTCAGTTTTATTTGGAGAAACTTAAATAGCGTATTCTACCAACCAAACTGGTGAAAAAACTTTATATAAACATGTATCCAAAAATGTTTCGTTTTCGAGCTACAGCTTATTGAAAGTTTTTATAATGAAAACTTACATTAAAGCTAAATTAATCGTTTAATAACATGTAAAATTACATTAAAGTAATATTAATTTTTAACAACAGAATAGTTTTATCGAAGAAGTTGTTCAAAATGAAATCCATTAACGTCCATACAGTTTTTACAACGGCGAACCAATAAATCAATCGCGTGGGTTATTTGTAATTGATTTTATCGCATTTCATTGCAAGCTTCTTCGATTCTTAAAATTAACTATTCTCTGTATATTATTAAGTTTTTTCACCAGGTAGAATGGTAGAATGGTTGGTAGAATGCGCTATTTAAGTTTCCCCAAATAAAACTGAATCATCCTGTATAAGTGTTCGGAATACATCACAATACATCATTAAAGTCAAAAGTAAATCAGTAAAATTTGAAAAATTTTGAAGTTTTCTTTTGAGCACAACGTTCATAAAAATATTTTCAGAGTAGAAAATTAACATAATTTAATGAAGTAGGTACGTAAAGTGTATCCTACTGTAGAACTCCGGTAAAGTATTTAAATTCAATACCTTGTAAAACTCACTAAATAGGTGTTAGTTCTATTGAAGTTGTTTATTGCAATACTCGTCCTTAAAGGCGATATAAGCTACAGTCAAGTAGAGGCTAAAATAGTTTGCAACAATTCTTACCTATTTAAAACATTAGCGGTTCTAAACTTTTTAAATTTTATTTTGATCGTTTACTAGCTAATAATTTGGAGAACTTAGGCTATTATTACATTTTTTTATAATTTTGTAAACTTATTAATATAATAAATTAATTGCAAAACCGGATCTTATCAAACTATTAAACTAGTAAATGAACAAAACATAGGTAATTTAAAAAGTTTAGAACCGTCGAATATTTGCAACAGGTAAGAATTGCTACAAGCTATTTTAATCTCTACTTGACTGTTCTTGCACCACCTTCAAGAACGAGTATTGCAGTGAGCAAGTTAAATGAGACAAGAATTTTAGTGGATTTTATAGGTTTTGCCTGATATTGATCTTAGGGCCAGTCGTACCACAGTACAACGTAAGTCAGTTGTACGTCAGTCAATTGACTGACATTCAGCGTGATCGGCTGTGGTACAACTGGACCTTAATCTTTTAGCGCAGTTCTACATTAGGATATACTGTACCACCTTTAACGAGAACTACAATAAGAGATATGCTTTTACGACCTACAAATTAGTTTTCCGACGACCACTATGAAAAGTGCATAAATTAACACCAATAAATGTTACGGAAAGTTGACAATTAGAAACAAATAGACCGATCGTGCGTAAAGAAACTCGTTAATCAATCGAAAATAGCCCGTGTGCAATCATTGCACACGCTACTAAACCAATAAAAAACCTTCTAACCTGTCATGCAATGACTTTACGCACAAACTGTTTTATTCAAACAAACACAAACTTCCGAAACACACGTTTCTGAAATGCACATTCTATCTCCAATTTAGAGACTACAATTTCATGGCAACTATCAGAAATTTTGAGAGAGTGAAACGAGCATCTAATAAAAAATCGGTAGTGGCACTGAAAGAAGATTACGTGTTTTATGCTAGAAAGTTGGTTCTGTTAAAAATCTAAGAAACTAGAAAGTATATTTACAAAAAAGTAAGTACCCATATAAAACATCTAAAACTAAAAGAATTTCTATACGAGAAGTTAAAAACAAACAACATGCGAATATAAAAGATTTATACATTGAATTTTTATAAGTACATAGAATTTAAACGAGAAAATGTTAAACTGCAATTAGTGAAATTCCATATAATAAAAACGGAAATTTTAGAAACGTAATGAAATAAAATTTAAAGTCAACGGGAAGAAATGAAGACTTGATTTGATACAAACGATTATTGTTTGTTGAAGAAGAAGTAGACGAGATCGAGGTAGAAAATATTAAAAATGATAGGTGATGATATAGTAGATATAGATAAAAATGGGATTATTTTAGAAGAAACTGTCTTTTGAATTTAAATTATAATTTTGACTAAATTACATACATAGTATATTGATTATTATCTTTATTTTCCTATTGAACTTATTAATATTATTTTCTAGATTCCAATATATTTTTGAAATGAATAAAAATCTTTTTGGCAATTTGTTATTCATTGGAACGAAATGTATCATCAAAGAAATGCATTCATTCCCTATACAATTCTTTTCGAATTCAATACATAATATAATAAAATTATTATTTCAACTGTTAATATATTATTAATCTTCTTGGAATATAGATAGGCGTTTGTCTCCAAAGGCGTACCTACTTTATTATATGAGTCATGTATTATTATTATTAGTTTCATATTAATTGGTTCTAATCAACTACTTATAGTAATTACTGAATGTGAATGTTTCTATTAATATAATAACAAACAAACGTGCTTATCCTAGATCGCTGTTATGTTTAAGTAAAATCGAGCTTTAACTACAATTTTTCAGAGAACGCAAATACTTAAATATTAGGGGGACTGGAAAATAATGTCGTTTTTTTACATTAAATTCAAACAAGTTTTTATTTTTAATCGATTAATCCTCGTTATCAACAATCTTTTGCCATCTAGTGTACAAATTTTCAATGCCGGATCGATAAAAATCAATTCGTTTTTGAGCAAAATATTTGGAGATGGCATTTTGGATATCATCAAAATTTTCAAAATTTTTACTGGATCTGGACTTTGGAACTCTGGAACCACCTTTGGCTTTACAAACATCTAATGCACTTGGATAAACATTGTAAATGTTTTTGGTAGCAACTGTTACGTTACTACCCTTGTGAAACTTAAAAAGCATACAATTCCAGATATGTTCCTCTTATAGTATTTGGCTGGCCATTTCACCCAAAATTGTAAAAAAATTGAAGATTTAATTATTTATAAGTAAACAAGTCACATTAACCTTAAAATATCTTTGGTGCGACTTTGAAGTACACAATAAGCTGATAAATAGTAAACAAACAATGAACAAATATTGATGTGCGCAGAAACGACATTACTTTCCGGTCCCCCTAATATTATAAAAGAGTTAGTCAATTAAAGTAAAATGTGTCTATAAATACTTATTTTAAATACAAACGTGGGCAAACATACCTGGATAAAATTAAATAGGTGTTCAATAATTTAAAATAATATTCAATTAAATAGGTAGGTACTTAAATAAATTAAATAATTTCATAAATTAGTTAATAAGTTAAACAAATAAAAAAGATGGGAAACTTAACGAAAAGAAAAATCAATAAATTTTATACTGTATATCTCAACACCGATAATAGATATTGAGAAATAGGTACATAAATTAATGATAATTTGTAATGAGAAGACAAAAAGAGAAGTGGGAAAATAAAAGGAAAATAATTTACGTATACAGTCTCTCTCAATATATCTACAACTTGTTTCTGAAGTGTTTAGAATTATGTATAAAACTTGTAGCTGGTAATGATGATAATCTTGTAAAAATATTTCTAATTATGCGAAAGAATCAAAAACACGCACAAGATTAAAATTGTTTTTTACTTTAATAGAACATCCCATGTCATAATTTACACGTAATCCCTTTTAGAAACTGACTAAAAATATGACTTCTCATCGGAATAATATTGTTCAATAAGTTTTTAAATGTAACAGAAGATGTTCTTGCCTTAATGAAATTTGTTTTCGTTCTTTAAATTAATTTTTGATCTAAATTAAATTTTCATTTTTGAAATAAATTGTATAACAATAAATAAGAACTATTTTAAATTTGAATGTAAGGTAACGGTACTTACATAATTTATGAAATTATTTCTATAAGTATATTAATTTGGCATAATATATTATCTAACATGCAAAAGCGAAATAAACTAGATTTGAAAAAATAATTTAAAATAAATTCTACAACACGGGGAAACATCGACATGCATAATATTGAGAAATTAAGGAAAATAAAACAGCAACGCTCGATTTTAGTTGTGAATAATTCGTTATAGGTAAAAACTATAGCAATTTTAAACCTAACTTTAGAGCAGATAAACGGGGTTGAATTAAAGAAATAATGTTCGAATATACTTAATAATAATTATTATTATTGGTTTTATTTCGAGAATAGTGACACGAATTATTGTTGTATGCTAAATTATTAAATCGATAGTAGATATATTTTAATAATCAAAATGAATAATAAAATAAAGAAATTAATTGAAATTAAAAATAGATAGAAACAACACCGACAATATGCGTAAAACACCAATTACTTTACCTGTTATATGAAACACTTCGTTAACGTTCCTTAAATTACCATTAAGCATATAATCCGTACCCTCTAACTCCGAGTCCGAAATAGAAATATCGGCCAAATTAGATAAATAAGTGGACGGCATATTTAAAAAACTAACCGATCCTAACATGGACGAAAAATACACTTTAACGATTAATAAAATCACTTAACTTAACAGTACTAGTAACCGAAATATCTATATGAAACGAAACGTTTTTACGAGCATTACATAGTGTATCACACACGAACGAAATTTTTCAAGAAACTACCCCAAGAAATTACTATCGGCAATCAGTAATACTAATCACTAACACTCACGACAACGCAATGACTTAAGCAGTGATAGATAGATGTTAAGTATTCTTGGAGGGGATACGTTAATGTAGGAGAACTCGTCTTATCATATTGTCGATAAAAATTAAAACTAAATTATCGAGTTGCTTTTATACTTTCAAATAACCCTTACAAATTAAACGCGAATATTTTATTATTAAAAAAATGACCGCAAAACAGTAAAAATTGAATAAAAATTAAATTAATATTGTTACCACTAGAATTGTAATGATAAATTGCTCATAAACTGTTATTATTATATTACGTTGTTTATTTAGTTTATCCATTTCAGAATTCCTGAACAAATATTTGTAGAAAATATGTGCTTTTACAATATTAATTTATAATTAATAGACAACATTATATGTGACTCATTTGTTGTTAACACTGATATGAGACATATGGGGATTACAATAAAATTATATTGGTTATTTTAATGTCGGCATAGATAATTTTCAAAGCTGATTATAATAATTATTAAGAACGTATAATAAACTTAACGTATTCCCCTGTTTGTTTTATACGATTTATGGCAAATTCAAAATTTGGATTACTTTTTGATTGTAATATACATATTATTATACCTACATATAAACGATGTATCTATATTTCTTTATATTATCTTTCATTGATTTATAAATAGGCATTTGTATTGTATTTTAGTGTGCACCGCGTGCTTATATAATTTTTTTTGCGTTTGATTTTTTTATTGTAACGCTTTTCGTGTTAAACTGCTATTTCGATACAATTTTGCGATAAAAAGTAACCTAAAACCTTTAAAATGCAATTAACATTGTTACTAAAGTTTAGCAAGAATGACGGCTATACATTATTTAAGAGAAACCAGATCAATAAAAATAGAAAAAGGGTACGTACAAGTCGTGACAAGTAAAGAGCACCAACTATTCTTCCTTTCCAATGCGTATTTTGTTTACTACTTACCTATACAACACCCTTATATAACTAACGATAACATACAAACACTTTTAGTTAAAAATCTGACGTTGTTTATAAGTGTTTATTTTACAACCTTTAATTCTTTTAAACGACATCTAACCATTCTTTAAACAAAAGAAACATGTTGGAAGTCGTAAATTATAGTAACTACTTATATTTTAAAAATTGATTATAGATAACTAGTACCTACATTACAATATATTATGTAATGTAAATTGGTGTATTGTATTTTTGTAAAATAAGTGGTGCTAATTCACTTTCGAATAAATTATTAAAAATCGCGTCGTAAAAAAATCTCGAGTACTTATGGTAAGCACACCTTTGTTTATTTATTAAAACTAAAATTTTGGTTCAATGTATTCGTAAAATAAAAATAGAAAAAAGCCCAAAATCCTAAAAAATATACAATTAACGTTTTTTATAGCGAATCAACGGATATAACAGCGTCACATTACAAGATTCTTATGATTCATTATAACCAATTGCTACCCTATTTAAAAATTCAACAAATATGAGTATACTTTTTTAGGTATGTAGGTAGGTATAGCTTATCCAAACCTATATGATGTTCACGTCAACAACAAAAAGTTACTAGATTGTTTATTTGTAATTTGGTTTAAAGTTTGGAAAGTGACATATTCTATAGATGATTTACTTGTGCACATATTATATGGTATAAAGAAAGACGACTACAATTTATTAGAACTGTAAAAATACTAGGTACGTGGTGACAGCACTGTGTGAACCGTCATCATCTAGTAACCTTTTATTGATGACGTGAATTGCATATAGGTTTGGATAAGCTATATGTAACATACATTACGAAGAAGATTTAAATATTTAAGTACCTACAATATAGGTATATTAGTCGTTATTCACGTTAGGTTCCAATCCACGTCATCAATAAAACTCCGTATTGTCACAGTACTAATACATTGTAGTCTTCTTTTGCATTGTCACATGTGTGCAGGTAAATCATCGATAGAATATGCCATGTTTAAAACTTTATATAAAATATACAATTTAGTAACTTTTTATGCATTGAACCTATTATGAATAACGTATAAATATTTTTATTTAGACAGTTTTCTTACGTTAAAAATAAATAGGTGTGTAAATATTATTTGGAATGATCATAAAATTAGTTGTGTCCGTGTGATGAAGTGGTCAGCATGCTACCTGTCTGTAATATGGCCGAATTCGTCAAGATTTTTGAAGTGAAACAAATTTAAACTATCGAATAAGAAACGCTAAAAAATAATATACAATGTGATCCATAAAGTACACATCATATGGAAAACTTTTTTTATTATGGATTTTTCGAAAAAAAGTTACTTTATAAAAATTGGTGCTTCTCTCAAAACTAAAAATGCACCAATATAAAATTGTAATCATGAAATTGAAGTCCCTAAATTGGGAGAGTATGAGTATTTCCAAAATGTGTGTTTCGGAAGTTTGTCTGGAAACCAAAATATTATCTAAGGTGTAGATTGTGTCTGAATTTTTATTTTGCTTTTCGTTTATCTATCATAAAATAATCTCATGGATTTTTTGCCATAATCCAAGGAAACAAGATAATTTAATAGTGCTTACCGAACTTTGGTTAAAATTGCGTCAAATGAAATACTCGGAATTGTTGCAACATAGGATAAAGCATAAAACAGATTTTTCGAAAAAAGTTATTCTTTATAAGTTGGTGCTTCTCTCAAAATTAAAAATGCATCAATAAAAAATTAAAAATATCTCATAATATACGAGAGAGATAAAAAAATATAATTTTGGATCAAGAGTAAAACACCTTTATTTTTACAAATATCGAAAAATGTTACTTAAAAAAGTTGGTTAGAATTAAAAGTTATATAGAAATACGAAATCATTTTTTTAATAACGCCTACTAAAAATCAATATTTATCATAATAATTCATAAATGTCATTCTTTTACCTTAGGGTACACTCAAATATACTCATCTGAAAATATCTTAAATTATTTACCATTAATATCAATTTTTTATAAATTTTTAAAATAGAAGTCAAATTTCACCAACTTTTCGATGGAAAGTAGCTTGTACGAACTCTAAACATTTAAAATCACCCTAAAGGTTATAACATAATTAAAATTTAGTAAATTTCACTAAATATGAACGTGTTTAACTAATAAACATTTTTTTAATAAATAATGGGCATTTCTTTGAAATTCTCTATTACAAATAAAATTTTACACAAACAAACTTTTCTTAAATTTTTTTTCTAACTTGGTAACATTTTTCGATATAAGTATTCAAAAATAAAGATACTTTACTCTTGAGCCGATATTATATTTTTCGATCTTCCTCGTATATTATGAGATATTTTTAATTTTTTATTGGTGCATTTTTAGTTTTTTGAGAAGCACTAATATTTATAAAGAATAATTTTTTTTGAAAAAAAATGTTTCCCATATGATGCATACTTTATGACTCGCACTGTAGGTATTATACCAATTTCACAATGAAATTATAATACTTCTACGTACATAAAATTTAATTTGGTTTTTCTCTTAAAGCTCAGATTATAAAAAAATTAAAATATTTTATCATAGGTATCATGTAAAAATCATTTAGCGTAAGGTTTCTTAATTTTCAGTCGTGTTATGAGGTCGAGCTTGTGATCTTGGTGGGACCTGTGACATTTAAATAACGACCATCGCATCGTTCCAATAACAATTTTCGTTGGTGCTGTACATAAAGTTTATAAAATAGAACCGGGTCGTCACGATCAAGGACCTGTGCACAATTATTTATAAACTAATAACACACCTAAGTAAAGTTTACTGTAACTTATAAAATTAATACTCCTAATAAACTTAATAAATTGCGGACTGCACAATCAAATAACATTTGGCAAAATTACGTTAATTTAAAAACACAAATATACCTATTAAGATTCCGTCTATTGTCACATATATTGGCTACCGAGACTATTATATTGTATAACACTTTCCTAAATAAAGATACACTACTCTGCATTCCGCGTTAAAAGTGCAGTGCAGGCAATGCTAGACGGCTGTGCCAAACCTACAAATAATGTTTTACGTAACGACATTTATGATCAACAGTTTAAAGTTGGTAATAAAAAATTAATAACTACTCTTCCATTTACTTATCTCTAAGTCAAATTTACAAAGGTACCTTCATGTAGGTACATACCTACGTATTTAAATAAATTACTCTTCTTATTCACATTTAAATTCGATGAATTTTAAATTCGATAAAAATGGTACAGCTGCCAGAGTATGGCGAAAATTTAAGTCAACAGCAGACATAACAACTGGTTTTTGGGTCCTTCGGTAAATAATGGAAATTTTTATTCAACAACTGCAAAAAACAAAAATTCAGGCAAGTATTATTAATAATCACATTATACATAGCAACTACTTTATTGATTGCAAAGTAAACGAAGACAAAATATCAGGTAATTGCAACCCAAAATGCAATTTCGGTAATAGAAGCTGTTTTTTGCGTCTTTTTACTTTGGATCGTGAATAAACCAGCGTAAGTATATGTAAAAAAAACGGTGGAGAAGTCGGTCTCTGCCTTCGTTGTAATTTTTATCGAGAAGAAGATTTTATTACAAGAAACGATCAAGTAAAATTTTAATTTTAATTAAAACACTTTAAAGCTCAAATTGTTGATAATATAATATCGAAAAGCAATTAGTCATGATGTATTAAGATTTTTAAAAATTCGACAGTCTTTTATGAAACAATTGAACAGTTAACAGTCATTGTTTTGTTAGTAACTGATTCACTTTTCTTCATTAGGTATCTACCTAAGAAAACCTATTTGGTTTTCCCGAAAATTTCTTTATGTAGTCCCATAAACATTTTACTTATCGCATGCATAAACGTAAGTCAATTAAATAGAAATACAACAAAAGAAACTGCAAAAAGGCTATCTACTATGTACTTAATTACTACTTTCTTTGAGAGTACCAAAATAATAGAAAAATATACCTATCAAAAGCTTTTATTTTCAGTTGACCAATATTGAAGCGGTACATGGATGAAACCACATTTTAGTAGGATTCTATAATTACCTAATCTAATTGTTTCTACGTTTCCTGTAAATGTGCATTTTTTGTTAATTTTAATAATAATATTGTGGATAGTGTTTTATGTGAATTTGTGAAAAGTGCAAAACTCTGTATATAGGACAACCTATAAGTTTTTATAACAATTTATTTAATTCTGTGATCAATAGGCAGCGATCTCAAGATAATAAAATATAAATAATAAAAACAAAATAATTAATCTTAAGTACAATAAATTTAATAGACAAATATATAAAAAATACTACATTAACAATGAAGAAGACTTTGTGGAATACTATTGTTACGTTTTTAGTTTTTTTTTGTTTTATTTACTCGATTAGTACCTAATTGATTAGAATACAACTAAATAAATAACTATAAATCTCAAAAAAATCAGGTGAGTATCTATGTATATGTTTGTTACAATGCCAAAAGTACAATGTCATTTAATATTACGTTGATACAAGTTCAACCCCTTAAAATAAGAAACGAGTGCGAAATTTTAAATGTTATTTCACAAATCGAGTTAAAATATATTTTAATATAGAAATAATAAACAAAACAAAAAATATTACACCTTCGACACTATTCATAAATTTCAATTTCTTGGAGACTAGAATTATGTAGAAGATTCAGTTTATTATATACGCAGTTGGAATGATGCAACATTTATTTGTAAATATTTATTGGGATTTATATTTTGATAATTAAACTGACGTTTTGTAAATATTATAAATATGATAGTTTGCGCGTTAAAAGCAAATATTTGGTATTAAATTTAATAAAGAATTTCTTTGGACAAACTATTAATTTTATAAGTAATTATACAATTTAAAAAAAAAATAAGTAAAACTCTTGTTGGTAACTAAATAAGTATACCTAAGTAAAATATCTAATATTATTTTTTTTATGCTTCCATGAATTTTGTCAATAACTACAACATATATCAAATTCGGCTAAATGCAAAACAAACAAAAAGTAATAAGTACACATAATACACACACACACAGATATATATATATATATATATATATATATATATATATATATATATAATAAAATACGTTCGTAAAATTGATAAGGTAAATTTCCAAGTGTAATAATTCTAGATTTTGCAAAGTTTCATTTTGATTAATTAATCTCTTGTATCTACTCCAATTTGTAACTTTTTAATAAGTAATGTCTGTTACGATAGTTATAATATAAGTTTAATAGAGCACACCGTTGAACGAATATTATTTAAAAAATTAAAAAATTATATGTAGTAGATAATATAGAGAGTCTCATGAACTTACACACTACATTTATTTTAAATCGATGCCTGCACTAATTTATCATTTTTGTTATGTCCCGTTCAAACAAACCGACAAAAAAGAAAAAATATATAACAACTTCTAAATGAAGTTCGTTATCAAGTTACTTTCAACTAACTAGTTGGAAGATAAAAAGGTTAAAGATGTTGAGAATTTATATCATCTAGTTAGTTAAGTAAAAATGATTAAAAAGATAGCTTTTGATTTATAGTAAAAATTCCCAATTTTAATTTAAATAATTAAGTAAATACTTATCTAATCAATTTCGATTTTTAAAACGAGCGTCTTTTTATCTTGTTTCTTACCTAGGCCCATATACGTACATGGGTTCCTAAATCAACCGTTTTCGAAATAAGAGCGAATAATTATTTTTTTTGTGAAACAATTTGAAGGCAGAACATTTTAAACATCTTCTTTGTTAATTAATGTGTTTTGTGGCGTTAAATTACTCAAAAACCACACAAAATTAGCTTATGTACCTATACTTAATTATTTAAACTGTCGAAAGAGAAAATCGCCTAAATATATTAAAACTTTTTAACTTTTTCTGATCATAACCTTTAAAATCATTAACCCATTTTTTATAATAAGAAAACCTTTAATTACAACTTCTCCAATTTTAAATTAAAAATAAAATATTCTATTATTTAGTCGTCGCTTCTCCAAACTTAAAAATTTGATAATATATAAAACTTTTGGAATTTATTTTAGTAATAAACACATTGCTTTATTATTATGTTTTTTATCTGTTTATGGAGATATTGACAGATCCAATAAAATTGAATGTTCAGATATTCAACAGCTTTTAGAATATGGGAATAGAGATTTTACAGAGAAAGAACTATAGAAGAGCGGGTGAAGGAATGTTTATGTAGCTTGGAGGATTAGAATAATGACAACAAGGATGAAGTTAAGACTGAATTAAATTAAAAATCGGTTAATAAAATTTTTTGTTTAACTAGCATTCTAGCTGAAAAAAATTTAGAAATTGATTCTTCTCTAGCATTGTCAATAAAGTTTAGACGACAACTTTAAATTACAGTATAAGTTCTTTTTTAAATAAAAATGAATATATTAAAATAAGAAAAAACCCATTATGTGTAATTTTTAGTATTTTAAAGTTAATATTTTTAAAACGTAAAGGAGTGTTTTACGATCTTAACCTCCGTTTTTCCATATACATATAAGTTTGGTTGAGCTGTATTCGCGGCATGTTCACGGACGTGAATAGCGAGGAATGACTGCATTGTAAAATATGTGAAGTTATTTTAATTATTACAGTCAACACGTAAATTAAAATTTAATAAACTTGTTACTAATACTCGTGCAAAAGAACCATTATAATGATAATACATAATTACATTATAGGAGTAATAATTATGTAGGTATGCACCTATTATATGATACACTTTTAACGACATGTTCTTACTATAAAACAAAATATATTCAAATATTTAAGAATTTTTGTTATAATAAAATTCTTATTAATAATATTACATTAAAATATAATGTCATAAATACTTATTTCCTGAAAAATTGTACAACTACGGCCTATCCAAATCTATATGCAATTCGAGTCATCAAAAAAAGTTACTAGATTGTTTATTTGTAATTCGGTTTAAACTTTGGAAAGTGACATATTCTATAGATGATTTACCTGCGCACATATTAGATGAAATAAAGAAAGACTACAATTTATTAAAACTATAAAAATACCAGGTACGAGGTGACAGCATTATGTGAAACGTCATCATCTAGGGGGATCCATCATCTAGTACATACCTTTTATTGATGATGTGAATTGCTTATAGGTTTGGATAAAATGTATTTATGTTTATGTTTATTTATGTCAATTTATTTTATGTATATATCTTTTAATTTTGTTAAAGCATTATCTAGACTTAAAAAATGTTTGTTATGAGAACAAATATATAATAGTATATAAGCGCCACATTTTCCATAAATGAGTTGTTCTGATTATCTTATGCGTCTAAGGCAAAGGCAAAATCTGTTAAAATCTGATAACAACATTTCAATTCTTTCCACCAGAAAAATTTATTTGTATTTCCGTAGAAAGTATTTGGTTATAGTTAAGCTACAGCAAAAAATTAACTTTAAAAATAAATTAGCTTTTTGTCGCTTAAGATGTTTTGTCAAAACGCCGTCGATATGAATAAAAAATAAATCATTACACGTGTTTTATCTTTATTTATGTTACTTTTATATTTTAACGGTGTATTGATCTAAATATTAACTTCGCGTTCGAATTTAACTGAAATCGAAATTTGAAGGTAAGCCTTCGTCTTGAATAAGGAAGTAAAACCATAGCTTCCGTATCAGTTCCATTTACAATATAAAAAAATTCTCTATTTTAGGCAATTTCAGCCTCGGATTATGTAACATTTTATTATATATAATAAGGATGGTGAAAAATGACCACTAAAAGTTGAAAGTGAGCAGAAATGTAACTACTGAAACAGAAACAAGAATTTATAAAATTACAGTATGATGCGTTTTTTACTTATGTGATGCAAACTAGAGCAACTCGCTACTATAAGAATAACGAAAAAAGAAAATTTGTTTTTTAAAATAACTTAAATCTGGTCTTAATTATAAGTATAGAAAATTTTACAATTATCAGATAAGTTATTCTTGGAATAATTTCTATGGAAATGTTTATAAAATAGATCCGTTTCTTGGTTATTAATCAAAATTGTAAAGCCGTGTATAAAACGATTAAATAGCATTCCTTGTTTATATAAATAAGTGGTATTATTGAATGTTCGGCAAATCGATAACGAAATTTCGCTAGGTTATCGTACAGGTTAAAGTAAATGATAGATTTTTCTTATAATTAAAAGTCAGTATTCAAATTGAAATTCGCAAAAATTGTTTTTTTCTAATTTTTATTAAAAAGGTCAGGTTTTAATAAGGCGTTTTTGGCAACTAATGTCCTTAACATAAAAAAAATTGGTATATTTTTTCTCCTTATCAATAAAACTAGTACTTCGGTTGAAAATTCAGTTTAGGTAGAACGTTAAATTTTGAAATTTGAGTCTCCATATTTATATAGTTATTTATAGCTATTTTATAGATATATAACTACATCACTCTATAAATTCAAGATAATACGAATTGATTTACTTTATCATTTTTCTTGTTAATTCATCAGTTTTACATGTAACACATTTTTAATTACCTACTAGCCGAATTTAACTTTCCTATCTAACTAAACTTGGCATTAATTTTTCGAATAAGAAATTATCTAACTTGAACAAATAGGTAACAAGGATGATTTGATTTGTAACAAATATAAATTCAAGTCGTAGATCAACAAGCAATGTGCCTAACGACTTAAAAAAAAGTGTTTGTTGTATACAATGTACAATAGCGCTGAAAAAGATTTCACACTCCCTGTATTTTTGTAAATTTTTTACAAATAAGTCGAATCATTTTGAAATTTTCAATAAATATGTACTTGATACATAGGTACGTTGTAATGTACAATACGCCATTTAATAAATATTTGATAAACAGTGTGACAATTTTTTTTCTGCAATCGCTAATTATTGATAAATTACTTGAGAGTAGGTATGCTTCGCCGCTGTCCAGCAGTGAGTAATTGACGCCAATGGTTTTTCGATAAAATATTAAGAGTTTATTATTATTTTTATTTTGTTGAGTTCAGATTGTGAGTTCTCGCACTTGGACACAAGTGTAGGTTGGTGTAAAAACGAGTACGCCAATGGTTATAACACAAAATATTAAGATTTTAATTATTAATATTACCTATACTTGTTTACAGTAATTAAAAATATGTTCTTTGTTTTGTTCTTAAACGATATCGGTATTTAACAAACAAATGCCAGTTTATCGTGTTTCTTAGATGTTTTATCCCTAAAACTATTACTGCTAAAAATTGAGTTTTGATTGATCACGTCATAGTAAAGGAAATATCGTTAAAATATCTTAAAATGCTTTGAAATCTTTTTGAGAGCTACTGTATTTTTATTGCATACACTGTGTAAATATTAAAAAATATCTATTAAGTCAAACAATACAATCTAATCAGTTTAGTTTAAGAGAAATAATCGTACATTTAATCTATTTGATTTTATCAGTAAAGCATCCCTTATAATTTAGTACAAATATATAATGAAGTATACACGATATTTACATGATAATCAGATTAATAAATATTGATTACAGGACAGCAACTAGATTAACTTGTTTCAATGAAGCTCGTTATCATTTTCAAGAGACAAATAAATTCGAATAGATTTTTCTATTCTGGTTTCATTCTGCATGATTCATTTGTTCTTATTTCAAGTGGAAAGATTTTTAAATAGATATGTACATAATATGTATTTCTTGTAAGTATATAAATAAAAACATATCAAACTTGCGGCATAAATGAATTAGAGTCGGTCATTTATATGTAGATATATTAGTGATTATACAGAATTTCCAAAAAATGAAACAGTATTCTTATTGTTTAATTTCTGGAGTTTATGTTAAAACTGTAATTTCTGTTTACTTTGTAGATTTTTACGTTAAAACGTAAGAAACAAAGCAAACAAACGTAACGATAAAACATTTGATAAAGTATTTTTGGCGATCATTGGCCATCACAACTTTATTTTAGTGACCATTAATTACAAAACAATGCCGATTAAGTAATCGAAAAACGAACTCAACAACATATATTTCTCAGTAATTGAAAACGTTGAAACCAAAATAAGGCTGATTACACAGCTTTACAAATTTTTAATTTGGAAAAATACCAAGAACGCCACATGCCTAGATAAGTTAATTGGGACCTCCTGAACACGAAAAACGCTGTAATTTTTTTTTTCTAAGTACCGTTTTTTAGATAACGGTATTTTTGTGTTTTTCGGTGTATGGTCCCACTCAAACCCTTGTGGAGCCCAACCGATCGTCCGATCGAGATAAATGGCATATCGTTGGGAAAGGTAATTGAATGCCTTTTCCGTCGATATGCTGCAAATTTCTATCTGTTAAGAAATGGCTGAGTTATGGCACCTCAAAATTCAAAATTTGCCTATTTTTTACGTTTGTTTCAAAATTTTTCATTTTATTTCGTTTTTTCTACGTTATAGTAAAGATCTGGAATGTTTTATTTTTTTATCAAATAGTTTATTTAATTACCAACATTTTAAGCGTAATTTGAAAAAAATCGGATGAAAAATAAAGTTTTTATTAAGGATTTTGTGGAACGACAATATTTTCATTTTCATTGCTCACACACTATATTCGGCGTCCATCAGTTTTAACGTATTTAAAAAAAAAACGGAATTTGAATCTCTGTATATGTTGGTAGCCCTGATTGACGAAATATGACATTTTGCTCTCTCTCTGTCACAGTAAACACATGTCAATTTGGCTTTGTACGTGCAAGAAGTAAAATCTGTTCAATCGATCCCAACGAATTTTGTTATGTTTGTGGTGTTCTTGTGAAAAAGAAATCACAACATTTGATGCGAAAAATGAATACGAAAAATTTATCTGAAGCGTATAAGAAGTATTTCAGCTTTCGACCTGCGTCTCTCGACAAACCGTGGACACCGAATAGTGCATGTAACAACTGCCGAACAATATTAAATAAAATTGGTAAGGGTCAAGAGTGTTTCTTCACATTTGGAAAGCCAATGCAATGGAGAAACCAGATCAACCATACAACAGATTGTTATTTCTGTTTAACGGAAAAGGCTATCGGACGTAGAATTGAACCAGTTTATCCAGTTGTTAAATGGAATAAATGCAAAATGTCATATTTCGTCAATCGGGGCTACCAACATATACAGAGATTCAAATTCCGTTTTTTTTTTAAATACGTTAAAACTGATGGACGCAAAATATAGTGTGTGAGCAATGAAAATGAAAATATTGTCGTTCCACAAAATCCTTAATAAAAACTTTATTTTTCATCCGATTTTTTTCAAATTACGCTTAAAATGTTGGTAATTAAATAAACTATTTGATAAAAAAATAAAACATTCCAGATCTTTACTATAACGTAGAAAAAAAACGAAATAAAAATGAAAAATTTTGAAACAAACGTAAAAAATAGGCAAATTTTGAATTTTGAGGTGCCATAACTCAGCCATTTCTTAACAGATAGAAATTTGCAGCATATCGACGGAAAAGGCATTCAATTACCTTTCCAACGATATGCCATTTATCTCGATCGGACGATCGGTTGGGCTCCACAAGGGTTTGAGTGGGACCATACACCGAAAAACACAAAAGTACCGTTATCTAAAAAACGGTACTTAGAAAAAAAAAATTACAGCGTTTTTCGTGTTCAGGAGGTCCCAATTAACTTATCTAGGCATGTGGCGTTCTTGGTATTTTTTGGCTGTAAACCAGTGTTATGGATCTATATTTTAATCTGTGATAGCACGAGTCAAAAATATAAGTTACCTACCTAGTATATTTTTTTAACATCACAAAAAATATAGTCGTGTCGACCTGGGGTTATGAAATTTTCATAGCTTCTAGGTTAATTATAAGTTTATAAGTCACATCTCATTGAATCCGCTGACAATGAGATTTGAATGAGAAAAAAATTCGCCAAACATTTTCAAAATGGGTATTTTCCAATTTTCCGCAATTTTCACACTCTAAACGTGAATCATGGTTACAAGTGTAAAGATCAAAATAAACCTTACACTATAGGCTCAACTATCCTAAAACTTTAAAGAGAAGTTTCATATTATGAATTAAGAATGTTATTGCTTGTTAGTATTAATGGACACTTTTATACCATATGTTTATATTTTTTGACTCGTGCCGCCATGCAGCATTAAATAAGTAACTACGTGTATGTTTACATCAAAATGTATTTTTGAAAATTATTATCTACAATTGTAAAGCTGTAAATACGTAATATATATTTTTTAATGTATTATAGTAGTTGTTTGTGGCAACCTACCCTGGTCTTTTTAAAGACGAAATCTTAAAAGTGAAATACCTAAAAGCCATTCAAATTTTAATCCAGGCATGTCATCAATATAAAAGGCTACTAGATGATAACGTTCACACGGTGCGATTGCGCGGTGTCACCTTTTACCTCTTATTTTTACAGTAGATACCAATACATTGTAGTCTTTCTTTGTCATGTAATATGTGTGCAGGTGGGCATAAAATGTCACTTTCCAAACTTTAAATTGAATTACAAATACATAATTCTACAATCCAGTCATGACCTTCAATGACCTATTTATATATCTTATAATTTTCTGTTTTTTTTTAAACTTTTTACTTCAAACCTAGCATCTATAAGTAGTTACCGTAATTATAAAAAATATAAAAGTTAAATAAAAACACTTTATAAATAGATAAATGGTTCTCAATTGTTTTCATAAAAATTTCACTTTCAAAACCGCAGTGTTATTTAAAAAAAACATGTTTCACTTTTACAAATTCCCCAGTAAAATTAACTAAAAAACCGTCCTCACGTTTGCAATAACTACATTTCTGATAAACCTATGCAATAATAACTTCAACGTAGATAAGGCTGGTTTCAGACGGACGATACAAGTATGCGATTCTCGTATGATGGATACAGAATTAACGTTACAACATATGTAGCCTTTCAGACGGTTGATACGCAGCCGACAAAGAATCGCACACCGGAATCGCATACGCGTATCCTCATCTGAAACAGGCCTAACAGAGATAGATAATAAAAATATAGGTACTACTATTATTTTAAAGCATAAAAGCAGAAGACGTGTATCAAAAAACCTTCCTTGCTTCCTTCCTTCCTTTACTTTTCAGTATAGGTAGGTATGATGGTTCAGTATTTAATCGAAAAAATTTGGGAATCGATTATGCACGTAAAACTAATCAGGACTTTAAAGCGTGATACAAAATAAATAAATAATCAGTACTTGCTGTAAGATGTATAAATAGTGTTATAAATGTTTTCTTTCTGAAATAAATAGCGTCAAAGTTTTATTATTTTATTAATATATGCTAAAAATAAGGAATTATGATTTTCAAATTCGGTAAGCTTTACATACCTATAATTATATGTATAGCTTATCCAAACCTATATGCAATCCACGTCATCAATAAAAGAGGTTACTAGATGATGACGTTTCACACTGTGCTGTCACTTCGTACCTCGTATTTTGACAGTTCCAATAAATTGTAGTATTTCTTTATACCATCTAATATGTACGCAAGTAAATCATCTATAGAATATGTCACTTTCCGAACTTTAAACCGAATTACAAATAAACAATCTAGTAACTTTTTGTTGATGATTGCATATAGGTTTGGATAGGCCATAGTAATCCATTACTTAGTGTTAATTTTGACGCAATCTGTTAATACTATCTTGTGGGTTATACGCCCTTCGATATATCTGATTATTTTTGTGTTACGCCACTGATTAATTTTCAAAATTTTATTGAAACTATCGATTTAGTTGCTAACCGTTTTTGTAGGTATTTTATACCTATTTTTCTTGGTTTTCTAGATATTTAATAGAAAACATTATTATTTATTTTATAATTAATAAAAAGCTGCTCATAGAATATAAAAATAATTGATAATAAATACCTACATAATCTACAAAATTTAAAACAGTACGAAATAAATTAAAAAAATATAAAATTTGTTAGGAACCGCTATGCGATTACAAATATGTTGTTGTTGTTTTTTATACTACTCGTCGAACATTTTAACACTTTACTCCAGTTTCTTTTTTTGATTTATTAAAATTATCACAATTATACAAGATTCTGGTAAAATCACATGAATAATTCTATAATTGTAATTCCCTTTTTTTCCCAGTATAATATTTAGAAATTTTTCCCAATAGTGTGACCTTATAAAAAACACAAAATTCTAAACTGTTTCGATATACTTTCATGTTGATGTTAACTGGGAGAACAATTTAGATGTTATATAGGTACTTTAGTAGATGTTAAGAGGAGTTAATTTAAACACTTCATTACTCATTGTCACTATTCTGTAACGCTTATATAAAATTAGATATAATCTTTATTACAAATACGTTAGAAACTAATGAAAAAGATTTAATATAGGTAGGTACTTAAATACCTATCTACGTTAAACGTATGGATTATGATAACGAATAAATCAATTTTGGCCATATATAAATCAAACTTAACGCATCCTATGCAATTTAGCCAACAAGGTTTGTTCATTTTTATGCAGGTAACCATTACATTATCTTTATTTTCAATTGAAAACAGAGATAATGCAATGGATAAAACAAATTAATATTATATAATTTAAATATTTACATTATTTACAAAAAGAAACACATTTCGAAAAGAACGTCTTGCAGTATGTGAAAATAATTTTCTAGAAACGCAAAAATAATATTGGAATTCTATTAAACAAGTGGCACATTTAAACGCTATTCACGATATAATAAAAAATGAATAACCACATTTTTTTCTACAAATTATGTTAACAAAGCTGAAAGCTTTAAATAACATTTTATTTTCCTAAAAATATTAAATATAAATTATTTCTTTAAGGGTGTACATTAACATAAATATGTAGGTATTTTAGAACTTTTATAGGCGACTAAATAATACATACCTCGAGTAAACCAGGGAAAATTTAGAAACATCACATCAAAACAATACTCAATCTAGGAATACACAAAAGTTGACAACGGTTAAATTCTACAAAGTTTTAACGTTACTTCATAAAACATTTCACTCTATAGCTATTAATTTTCGTTATCGTCAAATAAAAGTTAATGATAAAAAAGTTATCAATCAATTGCAAGATTAAAAGGGTTTTACTTAAAGAAAATGTAATACGAGGAGCGTTCGATAGATAAAAGTAAGCCCAAAAATATGTAAACTGATGTGTATGTAAAAGAACTGAAATGGTCTAATATTTCTGAATCCACGATGGGTATTTAGGTCATATTTGTTTATATAGGTCTTATAAAATTCTACATATTGAAAACATCTGTTAATATATCTACAGGGTGACAAAAAAAACGACGCAAATTAAAATTACGTATATGTAAATAATTTTACATAGATCCCCTGTAAAATATTAAGTTTTTAAATTCTCTGTCACTTTAGGGATAATTGCGCCTAATATTCGCTACAGTTTTCGTAATATTTATGATTTTTGTATTCAAAGGTTGTATTAAAATTTTAAAATTAATTTCACCTACCTACTTACATCTATGTTTGTTACATTTTTTTAATTTATTGTAGATAAACGGTTCCGGTTTATCTGCGCAGGTAAGCCTTTACGGCGCACCGTAGCGTGTGTATCTAGTTTTAGGAAACTAATTCCTACTAATTATACAGTTTCGAGAATGGAACAGCCATTTAAATAACCATTAAGTGATCCAATTTTTAGCATCGAAGTTGCCCTTCTAAAATTCTATATGTATCATGAAAACATCATGACTTCTAGCTATAGTTTTATCGTTCTCATCTAACATTCCAATTATACCTTTTCTGAGTCATTTTGCAATTATTATAAGTATTGTTTACGTATCTGTATATTCTATTCGAAAATTGGACATCGTTTTCTTTTTTTTTCTTCTCAATAACCAATTTATAATGTTGTTTGGGCATTTATTTGATCTAAATATTCCAACAATTTTAAAGGCCCTATAAACTTTTGCAGAAAATCTTTAAACATTCAACCTGTTGAACATGTAAAAATTATATGAAAAAGAATACACGGCACCCTTTTAAAGAAATTTCTAAAACCATAACTTTTTTAGTTCAAAAATTATTAAAAAATAATTTTAATTGGAGATTGAAATTTTATGAATCAAAAATAGTCTTTTAAGCAAACTCGGGCAGATGATAAAAGCAAGTTTAACCTATGTAGGTATGCTATTCTACGTGCTGAAGTAACGAAAACCCACATTTATTTAGAAAAAAATAATATTGTGACCATCAAAATAAATAAAGCCAAAATAAAATTACAACTTAAAGCAAATTGTTTTTTAGTACCTACATGCAATTTTCTTAATGTTTTTGAAATTGTGAGCTTTTTGATAACATTAATTTACTTATACTTAAAATGTTATACTTTATTGCCTCAGTGAGTCTAATACATATAACACAAAATTTTAAAATAATCAACAGTCATCCTCAATGATGAACTGTATTATATGAACTATGATGAACCTTATTATGAAAGCATAGAACTAAACAGCAGTGCAATAATTCTATAAATATATCATTTATGCATAATTCTAGCAAGAAAATATAGAGTAGTGAATTGCTTTTTATGTAAAAAAATAATTTCAACTTATTAAACTATACACAAAGGATTTAACGTCAAATACGTTTACAAAAACTTTAATTAAAAAGTTTTATTAACATCCGGGGTCTAAGGAAGGTCAGCAAAGATAACACTATTTATATATCAATTGGTATTGCTTCATAGACTGTTTAAGTTTAGTTGCTATCTAAAAATGTCTTAACTTTAAAATCAATTCACATATTTCAACTATTATAAGATTTCATTCGTTAGATATAAATATTTACAAAAGAGTAAAAGCCTATTTATTAACTATTTTTCAATGAATCCTTCTAAACAATAATCAAAATTTTTGTTCTTTAATTATCCAAAACTAATTTCTAATTGAAAAATGAAGAAGATTGTTGTTGACGAAACGATTAAATTAACGTGAACATAAGTATACATACACATATGTTCTTACATGTACAATAGGCTTCAAATGCATTGTCTGAACCGCTGTATTTTGCATATTAATAATAGATTACTTATTAATGGAGTATAAAGTCAATGAGTGATTTTTCACAGCGCAGCACCAAACATTTCCAAGCTAAAACAATAATAATTGCATTCTACATATATTTACCTTGAATAACTTACTGCTGTGAGTAATTTAATTTTTTACAACGCAAAACTAAAAGTGTCAATTTTATAAATAAAATTTAGTATTTATTTAGTTGGAACTAGTAATAATTATTATTCAGTAGGTAATACATGTAATTTGATGAAACTTTGTAAACAGAACGTTTTATTGAGGACGGATTAACCAGCGCAGGGTAATAGAGGACCTCAATACGCATCGATTTGACCCCATATCAGAATAAAGTTATTAGTTGTTGTGATTTCGCTTTTAATGCATTTTTAGCTAAATTTCGGTTTTTCTATGATATTGTAGTCATAATGAGCCTATCATTCTGAATAATATATTTTATTAGAAATTTTGACAAAAACCGACCTTTTAAAACATTTTACTAAAGTAAAAATTACTTCTTAACTATACAACACTCTAAAAAATAAATAGATAGAAAAAAATTAGTGTTTATCTTAGAAACCTTTCTACTCTACTGGCAACCAACCCTATAAATTTCATTGAGTTAGCTGTTAGCCCCATGAGTTCACGTCAAAAATTGTGTACAAAGTTAAAAAGGTGAAAATCCCACATTTTAATTTTCATCAAATAAACATTATTCAAAAAGTGAGATAAGTTGTTGTGAATATTATTAAGGTATGCGAACTAAAAATGAATAATGACTATAATGAATGTCTAACATATTCTTTTAAATAATGAAGTAGCAAGATGACATCGTAAGTTCTACGTTAAGTGATACTTGTTTTTATTTATTTTAAGTGAAACTGTCAATACTGATCATGCTGATCTGGTCATGTCTGTAAGTGTACAATTGACTACCAAAAATTACTCTATATTAGGCTGCTAAAGAACTTAAAGTCTGTTTAAGTTTGTAATTTTTTAACATTTGTTTCTCTTTTAATGAAAACATCTTCAAAATAAAAAATGTATCCGTCTTTAGGGAAACTTAGTTGAAAAAGACCTTATTTAAAATTTTGTTCGTTCACTTATTGCTTAATTTGCTTATTATTGAATTAACTGAATAAATATGTTGAAAAATTACAAAAATGAAGTGTTTTCAGCGAAACTTCGTATTGGAGTGATTGTGATTTGCAACAATTTTTTTAATACTTTTTTGTAGTATCTTAATCGCTAATATGATTTTATTTGAAACATTAGTTTTTATTTTGATCGCAGTTGGCTAAGTTTTGATCTTAAGAGAATTCTATTGCCACAGAAAGATGCGTCATAATGGACTAAATAACCTGTAAAAATTGTAAATTGATTGCTTCAAAAATAAAAAAGTTATTCAGGTGTCTACATTGAAAGTGAAACACACTATATTTAAAAACACATTAACCAGCTTTTCAATACAAATAGGGATTCATTATGATATGATTAACGTCGTTCGTTAACTAATAATTATATGTAGATATTTTCATACATAAATATATAAGTATCTGAAACTATACAAGAGGTTTCTTTTTTACAAGATAAATTTTTTTTGACGAAAACTTATTTTCCATGAAAATTATTCGAGAATTAGAGGCATGAAAAAATCGCGACACGAAATGGAGTTTAATTTTTTTTTAATTGACGTTTTGATTCGTTAATATAGTGAAAATATATTAATCGACAGAAAAACAATCGTTTTCATTTTTTAAATTTATGATCTATTACGTACAGTAAGTCCAAATTAATGTACCTAATCGCGAGCATTGCGTGGGAAATACACGGCACAACGAACAAATCTATAAAAAGTACTTACGATGTGTAACACGAATTATATATACAATAATATTGCTTTAAATATTCTATTCATAATTTGTTTGTTGTATCGTGTGTATCCGCGCAAGTTCGCAACCTGGGACATTAATTTTGAACTTGACTGTACATATAGTATAGCACGTACACTTCGTCCAAACCTATATGCAATCTACGTCATCAGTAAAAGGTTGCTAGATGATGACGTTTCACACAGTGCTGTCACCTCGTACCTCGTATTTTGACAGTTCTAATAAATTGTAGTCTAGTAATAAATTGCGCAATTAAATCATCTATAGAATATGTCACTTTCCAAACTTTAAATCGAGTTACAAATAAATAATCTAGTAACTTTTTGTTGATGCGTAAATTGCATATAGGTCCAAACCTATACTACCTATGGCCTATCCAAAGGCCATAGGTAGTATTACATATAGTATGGCCTATCCAAACCTATATGCAATTTACGTCATCAACAAAAAGTTACTAAATTATTTATTTGTAATTCGGTTTAAAGTTTGGAAAATGACATATGCTATAGATGATTTACCTGCACACATATTACATGGTAATTATAAAGAAAGACTACAATTTATTAGAACTCTAAAAATACGAGGTACGAGGTGACAGCACTGTGTGATACGTCCTAGTCTAGTAACCTTTTACTGATGACGTGGATGGCATATAGGTTTGGACGAAGTGTAGGTAGGTACAATGCAAGCAAAATTTAGCAACCATCGGTAGATATCTACATTAGAAACAAAACCAAACTTGAAAGAAATTAATTAATAAATTAGATACAAACGTCATAAAAGTTTCATTTGCAATCAATAAAAGAAAATAATCCATAATTTCGAATACACTCCATAACACCCCAAACGTTCCTCAAATCTAAAACTACAGCAAATAACAATTGGACAAATTGTACGTAAATTGTCTTGTAGATAAATTGTTGTGTAGATGAATTGTTGCAAATGCATTGCTGTAGATGAATTTACCTGCTACGGTATTGTAAGTAAAAAGCATATATGTACATATATAACAACTTTTGCTGCTGACAATGAGTTGACATTTAAAAATTAAAAAAAAAGATATCTATAATATGTTACACTGGCGTGCAAAACTTAAGGAACATCAATAATGAGAGACCGTTTTGCCCCTTTCATAATGTGAACTTTTTTCATTACAAAACATGAACATATTCTTGGCAAATACTATTCCTGTTTGTTTACTTTAATCTATTTTAATGTTCCATCAAAAAGAATTAATTCGATATCTAGTAACTGTTTATTTATATGAATATTTGAAGAATAGGTTTACCTTATTGTTAGATTAGATTTCAGAAAAATAGATTTTTATAATAAAATTTTAACGCATTTTCATACACACTTACCAATCGCTGGATAAATAAAAACTAACAAGTGGTACGAAATGCCATTGAAATTGTCAACATAATTGTATTGTACCTTTGAGCAGTAGGACAAGGAATTTGACAAGGAATCGTTTAGCTTCGAGAAATTATTATGTTCCGGTCTTTCCTAATACCGAATCAAACTTAAATATAGTATAAATATGTCTTTTTTTAAAATGGTAAGTACATTTTCTAAAGAATTACATTTTTATATTATATACGGTGCGGTACGTCGGCGCGGCGCGTCGCGAGCGGTGCGATGAATAATTTAAAACGGACTATAAATTTAACAATAATAAAAACATTAATTAATGCCAATTAAGTAATTGCCTATTTTTATTTTTAATATTTTTAAACAAATTCCGACAGCGAGTAGAGCCTATTAGATATTTAATATTTGATTAGATTACATTCTAATTATTTATTTTGAATTAATTTTGTACTAAAATTTATGTTTAATTATTCTATAATATTGGTAACATTGACTGAGAGACAACGTGTTCTTACAAAACGTGTTTACTTATCTTATCATAATTGGAATGCAACGTATTGATAGAAACTTCCATCTAATTTTATTAATAGAAGCGATGTAAGTAATATTGTCAATAAATACGTGTCCCTACCATTTTGTGAATAATCCCCTATAGAAGATGACGGTATTATTACTGAAGCTTCCGAATGATTGATAATCATCAACACCTGTTGGTTTTCCATGACCGAAAGGGAATACGAGTGTAGCGGCACTCACGATTTATAGTTCCTATAAAACCGCGTTTAAAACATGTACTACTCAAAGTTAAATTATTTTAATTGAAGAAATATAGAAACGACTGACCATATTTACTAATCGAAACTGTTCATTACACGAGTTAAAAGATAAACTCTAAAAATTACCGTCTGTGATTGTATCACGTTTATCACATGCGCACGCAGTCTTATCAAATTTAAGTAAATCTAGGATTATTTTTCATTTTAGCCTTCGATGATTTTTATCTGTAATGTTTATCAATATTTGTGCGAAGATGTAATAACGTACAATATTTACTATTATTTTAGGAGTATTTTATACGTATTTCTAATTTAATTCAGCGATAATAACGTAAACAAATTATTATAGGTAGGTACGTAACTACCTAATTACAAGTTATGTTAATGTAAGTAATTTACATTTTTCGAAATTTTATTGTTTTATTTATCTAACTAATTTTAAGTAAGAACATATTATGTATAATATGCTAGTTATTTTTAGTACAAGGGTACAACATCAATAAGACGTGGCATATTCATAAAGTGAAAGTTAGATGTTCTCCAGATGAAAACGCTTACACCTACAATTACACATTAAAAAACTAGGTATTTCCCATTATTTTAAGAGAAAAAGTGATACGTTACAAAGAAATCCAGAACATTTTTGTTTAAAATAATAATAACCCGTGTCCAATTATTTCGATATTCTTAATATATTATAGTCAATAGATATAAAAAATCTTTCTTATAACAACCATATATAGGGAGTCCGGGATATTGTAAAAATATCTTGAGGATCTTTAGATCACGTTAAAATAATGACATTAGTTCTAATAATTTTTTCCTACGACTCCGACGCTTCCCTCCTGAAATATTCACCTCCAAAGTTGAGATAATGAAAATAAATTTTGTTTAAACATCATTTTTGCACCCTACGCCCTAGAAAGGAACTGATTATATTATAAATAACATTTTTATTTCTCATTTAATAATTTTCGTTATACATACGTAGTAAATAAGGATCTTTAAAACTAACGTATAGCTCATCCAAACCTACATGATGTCACGTCATCAATATAAGGTTACTAGATGATGATGTTTCACACAGTGCTGTTACCTCGTACTTCGTATTTTGACAGTTCTAATAAATTGTAGTCTTTCTTTATAGCCATCTAATATGTGCCGTCTCTAAACCATCTATAGAATATGTCACTTTCCAAACTTTAAACCGAATTACAAATAAACAATCTAGTAACCTTGTATTGATGACGTGAACATCATATAGGTTTGGATAAGCTATATCTAATAGATTTTTTTGATATCACGCCGGAAGAACCAAGGATGCACTACCTGACCTTAACCTTCCTAATCGTAATTTTTTTCAAGGTATCAAAGTTTTAAATTCTTAATGGTGTTTTCGGATTCCTCAAACATTAGATAAAGAAGGTAAATACAGCATACTGCCTCATAATCGAACTAATAGGGGCGAGGGTGATCCGGATGTGGGAGTGTTAATTTTTTGCAAAAAAACTAAATTTTATGCCAAAAAATAAAGAAATAGCGCCTCATTTATTGCCCCATAGACGCCGTTTTAATAATCTTAAGCTTATACTTTTTTATTACTTTATTATACTCACGCACACTCGCATACCTATACATATATAACACTACGCTATAACACTACTTTGTTCAAACAAAGATTCCCTGGCAGTTTCCAATTATTTCAACCAACTATGATTTTAAATTAATATTTAAATTTTAGTACCTAGTTGTTAAAATTAAAGATTTTTATCGTGTAAAAAATCTTAAACTAATCGCGGATTACGCGTTGGAACAACCTCAAGATCAGTCCGGATGAGTGAGAGTTCGAATATGGGAAGACTCGTTATGAGAGAGTCTACTGTACTCCTTTCTAATTTCAATAAAATGAGCAATATTCGAGAAAATCACACTTAAAAAGTAAGAGGATGAAAAAACAAACATCTTTTTTATGTCGTGAATATTCGAATGCACAATCGACTTGTGCTGGAACTTTTTTCTTACATGAATAATAACGTGCCGTGACGCAAATCAAGCGACTTGCCCTTTCAGACCACTTAGCGGAAACATGGTGCATCTGCCAAAGTTTTATCACATAAAAAAGAGGTTTGTTTTTCCCCCATCTATCGCCCCTGAAACTATGTAAACGAACTTTTTTGATACCACGCAAGTCGATCGACTAACCCATTCGGGTCACCTTGCGAAAACATGGTGCAACTGCCAAAGTTTTGTCGCATAAAAAAGATGTTTGTTTTTCCCTCTTCTATCATCCCTAAAACGTTGTAAACGAATTTTTTATACTCCTTGTATATCTAATTGTTATTAAAAAGATATTTTACATTGACTACCTAATGTACACTTCGTCCAAAAATGCCTATATGCAATCCATGTCGTCAATAAAAGGTTACTAGATGATGACGTTTCATACAGTGCTGTCTCTTCGTACCTCTGTATTTTGCCGATTCTAATAAATTGTAGTCTTTCTTTATGCCATCTAATATGTGTACAAGTAAATCATCTATAGGATATGTCACTTTCCAAACTTTAAACAGAATTACAATTAAACGATCTAGTAACTTTTTTTTGATGACGTAAATTGCATATAGGGTTGGATAAGCCATATGAAGATTAGAGTTATGGTATAAAAAGAGCGTTAAAGATTTCAAAAATTAATCATTTGTCTCTTTTTTAATTACTTACTAAACCGACATTAAAATTTAGTAAAAACCCGAATGTACTTGCAAGAAATTCCATCGTCTTTATATGTAGATATTATAATTAATATTAAATAAATAAAATCCTAACATTCCGTCGTATAAAACCGCTTCGTGAATTCCTATTTCAAAAAGTCTTTCGTTAATGACCAAAATATACACATAAAACACAATCCAAGTCTAAACTGTAATACACTTATTTATACATGCATTCGCACGTTGTTAAAAATCCCGAACAACTAAATGCAATTTTTATAAAAATTATTACAGTGTGTAAAAATTATCGTTTGTTATGTATATGAATGCCGCAGTGCTTCGTTTAAAGTTTAATAGTTTACAAAGTAAAAAAAAGTACCTATGTAAGTGTATGTGGAGTCGAATCCGAAATTCTTATGTAAGAAAGGTCAAACGTGTTTTGTGCATTTATCAGTTTTATTGCAGGTGTGTAATCATATTTAAACTGTTTTATATAGTATTCGTTTGTAATAACACTTTTAAAACTTGACGAGTTTTACGTAATCATGCATATTATGACCAATATTGTTTTTACGAAAAAAACAAAAGATTAGTAACGGTTACATTTACTCACTGCTTTGAATAAAGTCATAATTTTTTGGTGCATATAGGTAATTAGTTCTACTAGACCTTCCTACTCTTTGATAACATGTACGTGTTGTGCCATCTACGAAGTAAATGCTAATACTAAGCTACTGTAATTCGAGGAATTCTTCTATAAACAAGTAGCGCATCGTGTGATCGATATCGTAAACCACTGACACATACTTTACTTGTATTTCGTATATTACGGTTACCGCATACATCAGAAATGTAACGTTTGTCTAGACAAAAGCAATGCGTACGTACTGTCATTTATACTAAATTCGAGTGTCGTTGATGTCAATATGTTAAGGTGCTGCCCTGGGCAGAGTTTAAACGAAATATTTAACACTTAATTCGTGAAAACCTAAACAGTGATTTTATAGGCTTATGTGATATTTGTGCTACAAACTATTAAAAGCTTTTTAAATTCGAGACGTCAAAATGCCAATAATTTTTTTAGAACGTTTACCTTTGCCAAATTTAAAAACTTATACCTGTGTTAGTGTTTTTGCACTATCGGCTTGCATTTACTATGCAACTTATGTAGTGAGAAATCCGGATTGGAATAAACCTAAGAGTGATTTAGATAACAATTTCCACAAAGAAGGAAATTCCGCAATAAAAAATATCACTAATGATTCATCCCTGGATGGAAGAACTTTTGCACAATACACAGGGGATACCTTTTCTGTACTGACAAGAGAACCTATATGTGTATGGGTAAGTTCGTACCATATGAAATTATTATCATTTAAATAGATTTACAAGCTTTTATAGCAGTCGCATTAAACTGTATAATAACGCAGTATTTAAATGTAATTTAATTTTCAAAAATTTGAAATTTTCATTTCAGGTTTTGCAATATCACAAGAATAGGTAATTCCGTCAGGTCAGTATTTGAAATCTGCATACCCCAATTTTACAAAATGTACGTAGGTACATAATTTGACAACTTTATACGTCACTAATTACTAATTCGAGTTCCTTTTTAATACTTAAATACGGAAAATTAATTATCTTCCACATAACGCCTTTAATGCTCCGTCAATACGGAACGAGGTGTAGCTATTCATCATATTAATTACCTATTAAATTTAATGAAAGTGGTTATTGCCAAGTATAAAAATGTATCGATAATAGATGTTACTTTTAAATTTTCATTGTATAAGTCGTCCGTTCTATTTATCGAATTGCGTCACGAACTGACTATCAAAATCGTGCAATCAATTCACTAAAAATTCTTATCGAATGTAGAATTACCTAGGTATCTCAAGTAGAAAAAGAAATGGCATCTAACAAATAACAACTGCTGGTATAATTTGTACAATATATTATGACGCTGCATTTAGATTTGCTATTACCTAGCATTCGTCTTTTTCGGGTTATTATTATTATTTAACTGCATTTGCAAGGCCGTGACTTCATCAACCTTCAACGCCTTTAGCTTTTTAGCTATTTGTTTAAATTTTATTCATTAGCCGTAGGTGCAAGAGAAAATCCAGTTGCTGACTCAACTTATTGTTAGATTATAATTTTTTTTTAAACTTCAAGTTATTTTCGCCTAAATTAAAAATCTAAAAATTAAAAAAAGTAGATAAGTTACTAATATCCTCGTGCGTGAGTCTAGATTTAGCGATATTTAAATATTAATGTTGATATTGAGTCGATTCGACTGTTTATGACCCCTTACCTATTCGTGACCTCAACAGATGTTTTATGCAATAATAGTAAAACCATAAAAAACAATTGAAACAAAAAATATACCCGTATGCTTGGCATGTACGCACGTTTTTTAATTTGGCTATTTTTATAAATGTCGGTTGGGGGGCCGCGAATAAATAACAAACCGTAAACAGGCCAATCTTCCCTACATCTTCAGGTTTCACGATTAAAAATCAAAGTAAAAATACAATTCTAAAATATTTATATACTTGTTAATCCAGTGGCTACCAAGTACAATAGATATATTTGCTTAAAGAGCATTATGTATTCATGTATTCTATTTGAGTTTATTTTATTAATTTATATTTTATTCAATCAAAATCTGAAATATTTTAAAATTGTAACATAAAACCCAACAAGTAATACCAAGTTAACGATATGTTAAGATAAAAAACATTATTTACTATTTCTATTATTCCACATTATATAAGTACACGTAAATATTAAAATGAATAGAAGAATTTAATTTAAGATGAATTTAATTGAACCATCCTATTAATATTTATTGATAATTTATAATAGTCCAATTAGTTGATTAAAAAAAAAAAAATTATGCACTAAAACGTTATAACGCTATTTAAGGGCCAGAGTAAAAAACGCGCTATAAGCGGAATAGCAAATTAAGCGGGATATAAAAAATACAAAGTGTATTTTTTTAAGTTACATAATATTATAATATAAGTATATGCAAGTTTGGAGCATATTTTTAACTATCATAATTATTGTAGGTACCTATATCTAATGTAGGTACTATAATTCAAAAGATTCACGAAAATCATTTGTAAGACCTTGAAAGATTAACATATCATTTTCTTAAGGCATTCAACGGCCTGCATGGAACAACTTATCAAAATTGGAATTTTGTTGTCTTACTATTTTCCTATTTTCAGAAGATTAACTGATCTAATATTTTGTTTTTGAGCGTTATAAGCGGTATTTAGAACATTTTATCTGAACTGCTTTATATTATGATAAATTACAATTTGGGAACGGAATTACGAAAAAATAAACGCTATAAACGGGAATGTTATAACAAAATTGTACTGAATTGATACTTACCGGAGTATCGACGGATAAGGTTTCATGTTTAGATCTCCTTTTGATTCTTAACAGCTTAAAGAAACAAGATTTTTTCTACTTAAGATTATCAAATTATGTGAATAATACTCCTATAATAAGAAACGTCTACGTAGAGATAGCTATAATTTTGTTTGTTTAATTAAAGTTAGTATTTTACGTTCTATATCGGAATCATCAATTTGTAAATATTTGTTCAACTTTCATTTGACCGAGTTTAGAATCGAATGTATTGATCGAACGAATCTTATTGATTTTTATTAAATAGGTACCTAACTAAATATAGTGTAATATATTTTTTATTTTTTACACATTTATTACACAAATTACAATTATTATTACACATAAGTAATTGTTATCTTTCTTTGTAATAAATTGACTCACTTAATATTCATTTATTGTTTGAATGTTACTAATAATAATTATAGTAATATTTATTAATTTTTATATTTCCACTGATGATAATTCCAATCGGAGTGGAGTTGAAATATATATATGGACTATTAATTAATGTAAAATAGAACATTTATTTTTGACGTAATAAACCAATATTCTTAAATTGATAATTAAAGCCAAATAAGCCAAAATTGTCTAATTGTAAGCCAAAATTTGGGACATTTTTAGAGAAATACTAATAGGTACCTAAATATTTTCCCCAGAAAACATTTTTCATATTGAAGTAGTTTATACAACATCCTATGAATACGGCCGTAATCAGAAGCAATAAAATAAAAAAAGATATAGCTTATATTTAAATTAAACATAAATCTTTAAAAAACGTGATAAAGAGAAAATACGTTTAATTTAAATAAAATTACATTTAATTTAGGGTCAATCTATCAATCTCCTGATAAATTTATCTGACGGTTATTTACCATAGAAACGTTTGTTCGAACAATTGTAGAACATTCATGCGAACTCGGCATGTCCACATAAGGTAGTTTCGAAAATAAACATGTAAAACTGTTTATTCGTGGGCGCTGAATTTAAATTTATATAATTCATACGAGAAGTAGTGTTTTAAATGAGAATTTTGAAAATGTAATTACTATTACAAATTTTTGATTTTTAAAAGAAAGAACGTAAAAAAACAAATGGACGTGCTGATTTTGTTTGAACAAAGAAATGCCATCGAGATTGTTCGGTGTTGTGATCAGTGTCGATTCGTTTTTTATAATGAATGTCATCACTCGTAACTATCAGAAATTGGTTTGTTTAAAACAAAGATAATAAAATATTGTTGTGATGTTCTAGGCGTTTGCTTCTTGGCCCTATTATTAATACAAGTCGCACTAGTATTCAGTGTTCGGGCACTTTACATACACATAACCTCAACAACCTTTAAAATATTTAACAGGTTAGTGACGTTTAGTGACACGCATAATTATTAAGATCACGTGCAATTGCCGACAAAGTAGATAACACCAAAACAGTCATATGAATATGTGTACTTATGTACCTATCCATAATGCTAAATATACTTGGATATGTCTTGTTTTGGTCGATTCATTTCTTTTTCAGATGGACATGCTCCTTTTGATCGAATTTTCAATATTTAGACTTAAATTACTATGGGAAGGGTCTGGTTTCTAGTACTTCTGAGGACAGGAATTGATAAAACTGATCGATAACTATAAATTCGACAAAAAACAATGTTGTCATAAAAGGATCTATGTCTGAGTTTGCACAAACGCTCCTCAATTGTTTCCATGGAAAATATCTGTCAGATAAATGTATCAGGAGACGGAAAGATCGGTCCTTAAACACATTTTTATTTAAATTAAAGTAATTTTCGTGTCGTTGCGTTTTTAAAAAAAATGTATGTTGCTATGTTATTCACGATAGGTTCAAATCTTGTTATCAATAAAACCTCGTTTTTTACAGTGCTAATAAATTGTCGTCTTTCTGTGCCATGTCATATGTGTCCATATGCTACGCTCAAAACTTTAAACTAAATATTACAAATATACAATTTAGTACTCCTAACTTTTCATGCATGACGTGCATTGGAACCTAACATAAATAACATATACACTTCGTCCAAACCTATATGCAATCACGTCATCAATAAAAGGTTACTAAATGATGACGTTTCACATAGTGTATAGCAAGCTTGATGAAAATGCTTAAAACAAAATCTATGTAGATTACCTATAGCTCATCCAAACCTATATGATATTCACGTCATCAATACAAGGTTACTAGATGGTGACGTTTCATACAGTGCTGTCACCTGGAACCTCGTATTTTTACAGTTCTAATAAATTGTAGTCTTTCTTTATGCCATCTAATATGTGCGCAGGTAAATCATCTATAGAATATGTCACTTTTCAAACATTAAACCGAATTACAAATAAACAATCTAGTAATTATTTTTTGATGACGTGAATTGCGTATAGGTTTGGATAGGCTGTAGGTACACATACCTATTGCTTTTCCTCTGTGTAATATTAGATAAAATCTTTACTAAAAAATTATGAACTATTACATTGCAAAATTAACTCATTGTCAGTTTAATTTATGCAATAACTATCAAATTCGCCGAAGGACATTGAATGAGCTAATAACTATGAAAAATAATTGAGTATTAAGAGATCGTTAACCAGGCAAATAAATAGATATTATCTAATAGTTGTAATGATAATAGGTATACAAAATTGCTGACTAATTTATAGGTAGGTACCTACTACTTATAATTAATTATTGATATTTGCAAATTAGACCATTTTCACTCCGTTATTTTCCCAAATAGATATTTTAAACAACTATGAGTATCTAAACATAAGTATTTCCATTATCATTTTTAGTAGTTAATAGTTCCTACTTAATAGTGATTTTTTCCATTACCTTGCTGTAGCACAATTTTGAAACTACTTAAATATGTATGCAAATTTAGGTTTTTACTATAAATTCACGACTGAAGGTCGGTTATACAGACACCGTGACGTGTCAGGGCCGTGTTGTGTCCGGGCCGATGAAAATATTATTGCTCGAGTTTTAATGGATAATTATGAATTCACCTTCAGTTGCTCGATTTCTCCAAGCAGGATGAACAGTTCACCGTCTACTTTTCCTTTGACATTCTTCATCATTCAACAGTACCTATAACAATTACCGATAATTATTCTAATGACAACGAAAACGCTATGGTAATAGAGAAAACTATGAACGAGAACTAACAAAATGAAGTCTCTCCGGAAGTAGCACGGTTGCAACCCGGTGCAGCACGAATGACAGTCACAGAAGCTCCGGCCTGGACACAATACGGATTTTACATGCCATGGTGTCGGTATAAACAGATCTTAAAGGTCCATAGGACGATGTCTATATTATATAAACCGACATCACATTATTGCTTAAAATATTAGAATTTTAGGACCTGTTCTTTTTAAGATATTAGGCCCAAAAGGCCTAAGCCTAGTGACTATTTTCTAATTTGAATCGTACATGGATGTCTATAGAAAAAAAGAACGAGAGTCTCAAATTTAAAAGTTGCTGAATTAATAGTCCATTTAGTTATATGTAAGCATAAATAGTCTAAAGTCTGGCAATGAGACTTAGGCTGCGGCAAAGGACAGTTCGCGCGAAGTCGCTTACACTGTAATCACAGCTTAACACTTTCTTAAAAAAAAAATGATTTTTGAAAACAGAAAGAACGAAATTGTTAGACATTTTGGAAGGACAATTTCATAAATTTACACAATTTAGATTTAACTAAAAGATTGATTATTAAAAATGTCAAACATTTCATGTAGAAATGAACGATCTTTATTTGAACGTGATACCTTCAATAATAAAAAAGTTGTTAACGTTTCTGTAAACCACGATTTTGGTCAAAAACGCCGCACGAAGTTGAAAAGAATCGATTACTTACTACAAAATAATTAAATCTTATACAAATTTAATTTTTTTAATTTTTTACATATTATAGGCATATGTATATCCAAAATATTTAACGAATTTACAGGGAGATTTAAATTGAATTGTTTCTACACGTACTTATACATACAAAAAAAATTCTTAATATGTGCCAAGGTGACACCTATCAAAATTGAAAATAATATACCCTAATAATCAATAATCTGTAGAAAACTTTAAACATACCTACTACCTACCTACAGTGCAAGGTTATAACTTATAAATCTACCCGATTTAACCAATAAAATATCAGAAAATATCAGACCAATAAAAATATCCAACTAGGGAACCTTCAAGACGCGCAAATCGGGCCAGGCTATCTTGTAGGGAAAGTCTTCCTCTACCAGAACATGTATAAATTATGTGTTAATAGATTGATAGGAACCTATGAGGATTTTTCCAAAAATTGTTTTGATTTGTTTTGATTGTACTTTTAGTAAAAACCACTTTGAAGAATTTTAAATACTTTCAAATTTTTATATAAGTAGAAATTTCATAAATATAATTCAAATATTCTTAAATGTACACTTAATAATAGCATTATTAGTATTTTTTGAAAACTACCCATGACGCAAAAACCGACTTTCCTGGTTTGGACTATATGTAAAATATTATCCAAGAAATAAGTAATTTTAATTTAAATTGTGTTACTTTTGTTTATGAAGTTCTGATAATTTTTATTTTAAATCTGATCTATTGACCCTGTAGAATAGTTATTTATCATTAAAAAAACATTTTTTTAATACATGATTGGTTTATTAACATATCCAAATTATGAAACTACAATTTTTTGTTTAGTTTAGTTATTTAGTTAGATACATCTCACTTTCAGAAATAATAAATTTAGGAATATACCTACGTGACTTAACTGAAATTATCTAATCAATAAAGACATACTCAACGTAAACTAAAAAATAATGTTAACTGTAGATGTAAATGGAAGAAATTAAAGTTGATCTCGAATTTATTGTAATCCATTTTTTCTTTTCGTCAAATTACAGTAATATTATCAGTGTTTGTACTATCAATATTGCTTAATTTAAATTGAATCCTTATGAAATTATAAAACTGAAGTATGTATAGAGTATTATTAGAGTATTATAGAGTATATGGTATTAAGAGTTTTTCACAATAAGCCAAATGTTTGCTAATTTTCACAGAACAATTTTCAAAAATGAATATAAATGTATGTAGCACCCTCTATGAAGTATAACACTTCATTATGGCGTCCTAAGATCCCCCCTCCATATACATTTCGTGATTTTATAAAAGGATTATATTGACAGGTAAAATGGTTGGAACGAAGAACGAATCCGTATAACGCCATATGTTATGTGAACATGTTTATTAGCAGTGGCGACGGTAATTTTGGGTGCAAAAAAGTCAAACGAAAAATCCTATTATAATAATTATACATATAGGTACTTACCTATACCTATATCATAATTATTATCATATAAGATACATTGCTGTATAAATAGTACATCAATGATGCATTACGTTCGTATACTACTATAACTCGTTTGATTAGATAACGTACGGGAACTAAATTTAACTAACTCGAACGGCACGTAAATATTTAGTAATTGTCGAAAAGCATAATGTTATTGTAGTGCATTTCTCTTCAAAAATACCGTTGCATTTAGCTGCTTTTTTTATATGATACAAACTATGTATATTTCATATTACGCGTTATATACGACGTTAATTAAATGCCGAATATTGATAGGTATATAGATACTACAATAATAAAATAAGCATACCTATACCTATTACAAAATATTATATATGTATAAAAACACTGTGATAATTTATCAATGTAATAAAACGTTAAAGCATTCTAGTTACTAGAATGTGCATACTTATACATAATATACAAGGTGTCTTAGAATATTTTGAATCGAACTATCGATTGAGAATCGAACCTTATGTATTCGTAAATGGTATGTAATTCGTTACAAGTTAGTGGTAAATTATGAACGATATTCCTTTAGAAGTCAAAGATACAGCATTCAATGTTTTTCCTTCAATAGGGCCATAGCTATTTTTTTACTATTAATTCTGATAGAGTTTATTATTCTCTTTTCGATCGTGTAAGCTTGTAAATCAATACGGCTCTTAACATCCGAAACTTTTCAATAAAAATACGATTTAAAGATCAAGTGTAAAAATTTACCATGGAAATTCATAACTGGTTTTTATAATTTGTATCTAATCGTCGATGAAAACAATAGCGAAACAGAATGTGCAAACATGAACAGAAACACCTTATTAATAGCCACAAAAATAGACGTTTTTTGCATCGTCTAGAGATTTATTCAGATGATAATTAAGATAATTAGATGATATAAGATAATTTTGAACAATTTTTGTAAATATTTATTTAAAATTAATTAATTATCAATCAAATAAAAAAATGATGTAATAATGTTTTTAAAAATGTATTGTTTTCATCGCCAATTAGATACAAATTATAAGTCAGTTATTTACATAGAAAACCTACACTTGAACTTTAAATCATATTTTTACTGAAAAGTTTCAGATGTAAGAAATTGGTTTACACTTTCCACGATCGAATAGAGAATAAAAAGCTCTATCAGAATAGTTAAAAAATATCTATAGTGCTATAATAAATAAACAAAAATTGAATGTAGCGTCTCTGACCTCTAAAGAAATATCGTTCATAATTTAGCACTAACTTGTAAATAATTTCGTACCATTTACCATACATAGGTAGGGTTCGATAGGACAGTTTTCAAAAATAATCGAGATATAGGCCTGTGGAGTTAAGTCTGACATACCCTGTATGTACACTGTAAATAACCGTGACACCTATTTACTAACTTTAGAACAATGCAACCTAGTATTATTAAATTAACCTTGTTTTGACAAATTCACATACACATATGTCGAGGGCCTCAAGTCGGAGAGGCATAACAACCATTTATGTGCAAATTAAGATTAAGGACGTAGGAGTATGCTTCTTTCGATTCCATTTGTTTTGATTTTAACTTGTGCAATAGTACTTACATTCCCCATATTTACGTTCAATTGTACAAAAAACGATATTTTGAAGGGATTTTTTTTCGTTTTCTGTAAAATTTAAATAAATTAAAAAACTAATCAAATCAAATTAGTTTAAATAATTTTTTTAATTATAAAAAACCGAACACATAGTGTTATCAAAAATTGTAATATTATTGAAACTTATATAAGTACAGACGATGTCGTTTATAACTACTTCCAAGACCCAAAAGAATTCGGTGATCGTTATAACCAATATCGTGTCATTTTCCTGTAGTAATGTCATAAAGAAACGCTGTCCGTTGTTATTATCGACCGACCTCCCTCTAATTTAAAATGAACGTTTTAACGAGCAAAATGCGCGAGCCTATGACATTTTGTTTGTAATAATATTTTGTTAAACTGTTTGTTATAATATTTGTTTTATTATGCCAATTCAAAATTTTCCTTAATTAATGCATATATTATGCATGTATTACTTATACCTGACTTTACAGTAATATATGGCACCTCTCTATACTAACTTGACGCTCTATTTTAGGGTGAAGGAGGGGTTTCAAATGGTTTTGCCCTTTTCGGAAAAATCTTTAATGGATCTTTAATCTTTACAAGTCTGCATAATCGACCTTATAATGGTGTAGTGGCTAGTACACACACTTGTTTTAACACCTGAAAGTCGTATTCTTTTTTAAGTGAAAAAATATAAAAATAAGCCTTCTTTTCGGATAAGGAAATAGAACAGTGGGCTGTCTGTCAATACTATATTTGGCACGTAAAGAACCCCTTATTCAGGCGAAATTTTAACAACAGTGTAGTGCCTATTATACCATGACTATTATGTATAAAGTTTAAGTGCATAGAGGTGCTTGGGCGTTCCGTTTACTTAAATTTTGGGCCGTCAACAAACAAACAAACAAGTGACGCATAATATTATTTCGTTATATTTTGATGTGAATGTAAAAGTTACATTGTTCATTTTTTCCTATACAGGTTAAATAATTAAAAGTCACTTAAATAAAAATCGATAGAAAATAAAACATATTCAAGGACTCAAATTATTTTATAAGTGATTATTTCACTTGCATTCAAATAATTTATAGGTACCTACTAATTTATTGTACATTTTTGTTTCAGACGATGATAAATATGGCATATTGCTGGTTAATTTTGGTTGGACGTTGTGTTCAAAAATTGGTTTTTGGACAGCTACGTGTATCAGAGCAGCAACATCTAGAGGAAAAATTTTGGAATTTTGTTTTTTATAAATTCATATTTGTGTTTGGAGTTATCAATGTACAATTTTTAGAAGAAGTTTTGCTATGGCTCTCTTGGTTTTCGTTGTTAGGCTTTTATATAATATATATATATAATATTGGATATAGGATGATATTATATACGTAAGTAAATATATAATATAGTATATATATATATATATATATATATATATATATATATATATATATATATATATATATATATATATATAATGTAATAAGAATAATGTGTAATTGTAAAAATAAATTTTATTAACTATACACTCAGTCTTATCATATTTATATAAATAAAGGGACATTAAAAGTAGGTACACCTGAAAAGGCAGTGTGGAATTTTAACTTACGAGTTTTCTAGATTTTTGAATTTATAACAATAAAAAAATGTTTTCTTGAAAATTTTCAACAATGTTTCAGTTGTCACGTAATTTCGTTGCTATAAGTAGTTGATTATTCAATCACATTATTAAACATTTTTTCGAAACTTGTAACGTTACCGAAATAACAATTTCTCACGTAGGTTTCAAGGTATTACTTGATATTTTAATATCGGCATTTAAAAAAGTGTTGAAAATTCAGCTCTACTACTTTAAGAAGTTATACTTACTTCGTACAAACGCATCGATTATAAAAAAACTAGGGCATTTTGTCGGAAACTAATAAAAAATAATTTTTTATAATTTTACCCATAAGTGATCTTTAAAAATCTATACTTTAAATATTATAAAAATAAATAAATAAATGCGTTATTACAATAATTGTTATGGTCGTGATATTCTGTTATCAATAATATAGGTACTTATACCTACTTATTCATCTTTTTTAACAATAAAAAAATAGTATAAAATTTATGATCTAAAAAACAACAAATTTTAAATCTGCAGTACCTACCTATTCAGTATAATAATTATTAGTCTAATTTTCTATTACAGTTATCATTTTCACCAACGACGCCGGCATGGAATCACGTAAAGCTCCTAGGACTACTAGGTTGTATATTTGCTCTTTCCTTATTTATGCTGTTGATCTGCATTTTCGTTGGGTTCTTTCAAGGACTAAATACCTTTGCTTTTATGTCAGCAGAGGTATGTATTTTTTAAAGATTTATTAAGATTTGATTTGCTCTTATTGCACGTATTAAAACCAGCTAGTTTAATTGTTGTAATAAAAACAATGTTATAGTAATCAAAACAGCAAAACTATAAAAACATATTCCTATAAAAGAGCAGAATTTTTAAAACTTTTATTGTTACTGCCTATTTACCATACTGTATTAAAATTAACACATAGGGACCTATAATTGCTATTTTTATATGATTTTTTCAACTTATATAGTTACTTAAAAGTTAGAAAACATTTTATCCATTAAGTAGAGGTACATATTTAGAATCGTAATACAATATAGAATCGTATTTAAATCAATATAATAATTATTATATTGATTTAAATATGATTCTATAAGTTATTTGGTTTGGTGTTGCTTTACTAAAATAGACAATATATATAAAAAATAATGTTCTGAATTTTTTAGAAGAAACAGTATTGATTTGTAGATTGTCAATATTAGAATGAACCATAAATAAAATTCTTCATATTTAATATATAAAGAGAAAATTAATTGACCTCTGCTCTCTGTTAGGGATATATTTTTAATATCACCTAGTTGTACTTTATTTGTACAATAGAATCGTGTTAATCCGATTCGCTTTTCGATCCGATATCCCTTGTAATTCGGCGAACCCTTCTCGGGAAACTCGGGTTTCGAGTTTATTCGGAATTTAATAAGAAAGAGTTTATTCGTTACCGTGCTTTATCGTTAAATTCCGAACAAATTCGGAATTTAAGATAAATAAAAAATAAAATAAATTGTGGCCTTACTACACTTTCGTAAGTATTTCATGTAATTTAAAATTTATATATGTACTGTAATAAAATATCCTTAAATTACCTACACGGAGAAAAATATATGATGGTACTAATTACTAAAACTATGATTAACTGCATCATAATTTATGTTACATAAAGTGACACCTATCTAGTTTATTATGTTTGTTGATAATTATTAATTATAGCTTTAACAAGTAAACCTTACTATATCCCATAGTAATTTATACTCATTCTGGATGTTTGATAGTAAACAAAAAGATAATTAGGGAATTTTTTGAACTTCCACTTGCTTCAACGACTATTTTTCAATATTTTAAATAATTAATATCAACCAGAACCCTACGAATTTAGATATGTAATATCTAATAAAGTATATGTATTCATGATATCGCTGACATCATATCGACAGTGTTTTTACAGAAAGATGTAACCTACAAAAAGTAAATTTTACAGGGGCGCACATTTTATGTTGTCTCGTAGCTATAAACAGATACGTTTCAGGAAAATACAAATCGATTTTTCCGGTGAAAAGATGATGTGTTTGCCTTAGATGCATAAGATAGTCAGAATAACTCATTTTCGCAAAAAGTGTGGGTTACGTTCTTCTGTCAAAACGCAGTATAATTCATGTCTGTTGGTAGCGTAGACCAATGTCCATATAAAATCCATATTCTCCTTTATTAATAATCAATACGGGTGTATCAAAATAGTATATGTAAATAGTTAACATATTTATCTATTTCCATTAGATAACGGTCACTCTATTTCACTAATTCAAGTTATGTAATGAACTCCATTAATTCAGTGACAATGAGTGAAATAATTTACCAATACTTCCACTAGTACAACAATATGCGTCCTTTCAACTTCAAAGTTAAGAGCACACTGAAAAGCACGACTTAAAAAATACTAAGGGCGGATCTTTTCAACTTCCATTTAATTTATTTGATAGATATTTACCATAGAAATAATTGTTATAACAAACATTGCCATGATAAAAATTTATCTAGTAAATTTATTGGGAGATGAAAAAACCGGCCCATAATGTGTTAATAATACTTAACGAATATAATTTGTTAGTAACTAATTCTATACTAATTATTATTAGCTCATAATATAATATGTAAACTGGTACATTTATAATACACAAAATTATCTATTATATTAACTGTTCGATATAATAAAATTGTTATGTTTAAAAAAATCTGTAGATAATAAAACTTACTTAAATGAGTTACTATATGAACATGATATGGATAAAGATTTAAAACTGTATTCATTATTATAATTATAATATGATACAATGTACTATTTTTTTTAAGCATCCAAAAACTATCATACAGTTTTCTCCGTGTAATATGCGGTTATTATTGCAAAAATAAGTTCATGTGTTCATATATTTCACTATAAAGAACAAATAAAACAATTTTGGATATAACCACCGTCGGATATAGCGTCTCAAATATTACGATCCCTTCGCCGTCGTTATTTGCGACTTTCACATAGTTCTTGAATACATATAACCGAATTTGTTTTAAAACTAATCTCTGTTCTTTTAATTTTAGGTGATATTATTAGGGATTCGAACTCTTCATGTAATATTACGGTATGCTTTATATTTATATGATATGTGCCATGATAATAATGGAACAGCAAATAGAGATACCACAAGTGTGTTGGAAAAAAGGGGACCTGTAGTATATTACTTAGAATTAGGATTTGAACTTGCCGCATATACAATTGATTTTATCCATCATTTGCATATGTTACTTTGGAGCAATATTTTTCTTTCTATGGCAAGTCTTGTTATATGCATGCAACTACGATATCTGTTTCATGAAATACAACGGCGTTATAAGAAGCACAGAAACTATTTATGGGTTTTAAATCATATGGAGCAAAAGTAAGGAACCTCGCAGTAAATTAAACATTTCATTAAATTACTATACAAATTTGCATTTTATAGTTATCCGATGGCTTCAGAAGAAGAATTGAGAGAAAATTCCGATAACTGTGCTATTTGTTGGGAAAAAATGGAATCTGCTAGAAAATTACCCTGCACACATTTATTTCATACGTAAGTAATATTAGAACATACCTACATTTAATAATAAATTATACATTTTCGCGTTTTTAGAATGTGTTTGCAATCATGGTTAGAACAAGACAAATCTTGTCCAACCTGTCGATTAGTGCTCAATATTGAAAATCCTTCTGATAACCGTCCAGAACCCTCAGAAATACAACGTAACGCTCCTCCGGTTGTTCGACGACCGCTCAATCACTTTTTCCATTTTGATGGTAATTCACCTATATCTGTACTTGAGTGTAATATACTATTTATTGTTATGGTGCTTAGGCTCAAGATATGTTTCATGGTTGCCAAGTTTTTCAGTAGAAGTAAGTCAGTTACCAAGATTAAATCGAGTACCTGCTAGTAACTCACAACTGGATGCAATGGCTAGACAGGTAATGGCAATAATATATATTCTTCTTGACTTAAACTAAACTTAAAAATTGAATAATTCTGGTATGTCAAAAAGTATTTAAAAGTAAGTGAAACTATAAATTTAACATTTATATAAGCGTTTAAACTAAAATTATTTAAAGACCTTGGCAATTATTTCGTCTATGTATTTATATATTTTCATAAATCTAAAGTAGGATTTATTTGAAGAATATTGGTTTTTGTAAGAGATTTCTAGCAATAAGATAATACTATGTTGATAGATATTAAAGTTTTAAGTCGGCGAAAATTTAATAACGTCGTGCCAGCCTATCGTAGTATGTAGTTCGGGCGACGACGCGACAACGACGCATGATGGTTCGAAAAAAATGTTGGACATGGGTACAAAAACTTATCAGATATTAGAGTTTTTCGAAATGCCAAATTCGATTTTTCTAATTGTCTTGTTACGGCAAAAGCAAACAGTAGATAAATTTAAATTCAGGCAAAATAATAGTTTTTAATTTGTTTTCGAACGTTTTTCATTTATGTGTATGAGTTTGAAAACTGTTCTGGCACTATCTTTTTACTCAATTAGTGCAGAATGTTCACTAGGGGTAATAATATTAAAAACCGTCTGCGTCGCATGCGCACAAGCCGCGATATCGAATTTTCATGAAAAGATGCATGTAAACGCCTTTTTCGGATTTTTCAAAAACGGTGCATTTTCTAAAGTTTGATTTTATAAATGTGCCTAACCTTAATGTTGAATGGGCAGATCAACATGATGTCCCTGCTGTAGATAGTGATATCAAAAGCTATTCGCAACCATAAAATTTCCACTCATCAAAAGACTATGTGGTAGATTTTTGGAGGTCATTTCGATAATTTTGATATTTGTTTTGTGCTGCTAAATTATTTGTATCTACTTAAAAACTAAAAAAATTATCTAGTGTATTAAAGTTATCGAAAAAGAAAATCACTCTTATCTCGAAAACGACTAATTTGCAGATCTATGTGAACTAAGATTTTTAATTTGTTTTTGATATAATACTTAAATATTTAACTTTGTTTTGTTTATATATATATATTTATATATATATATATATATATATATATATATATAAAACTATTAAAATAATTTTGTAAATATCAATTTTATAAAAAAGTGCTTTCTGCAAAAGTTATTTATGATATAAAACTAGACAACAAGGTGAGCTTGAAAATTTCATGTACTTTCCTGTTTTGCCGGTAGGGCAGTAAATGTTTTTTTTTTTAATTGGATATCCATAGTTTTTGTAATGTTTATGAAAAGCCATTTTTAGGTGATTATAATAACATAAAATTATTATATGGTTACATAAAGAAATTTTTGAGAAAATTGTATTGAATCTTTTTTCACAAAAATGCTGTTGCACACTTTAAATATCTAAATGTATAAATGTACCTTGTATAAATTGTATAATTGTATGTATAAATTTACATAAATTATTAGAAAAAAAGAAATAAGGGAAAACAAAAGTATTAAAGTGTCAATTCAATTTAAAAGATGTTCAAAGTGAGAACGATTAACCGCCAGACAATGCACAAATCGTTCCTGAAAGCTTTAGTTAAAAATAAATCAGTAAATCGTGTAATAATTCAACGACATTTTGGCGGAAGGGCGCAACCCATACGTATTGCGAAAATGAGTTATTCTGACTATCTTATGTATCTCTTCCACCGGAAAAATAAATTTGTATTTCCGTGAAACGTATCTTCTTATAGCTACGCGGTGGCATAAAATGTGCGCTCCTGTAAAATTTACTTTTTGTGGGTTACGACCTTCTGCAAAAATTGCGTCGATATTAACTCACAATCAGACCGTGCGCATACTCTACTCGACTGACTACAACTATTCCCCCCTTCCCGTCAACTTGCGATTGCGCACTATGATTATCATAAAATATCATTTATTTTTTGTTTGTTATTAGTACATGTTAAGAATTGTATTGTTTTGTTATTTCGCAATAAAATAATTTATTTAACGTGGGCAACAGCATCTTTGTGAAAAACAATTTTCATCAAAATTAATCGTTAACTGTATTTGCAGATAATATATCTAATGTAATTATTTGCAATTAACATTATGGATTATATTTTTTGTGAAAAATTAACTAAAAACTTTTAAAAATTACACTTATTTGAGTAATAGTGCATATGTTATTTATTTAATATAGGTACTTCATTTTAGGTTCAACAAATGTTTCCACATTATACCCTACCAATTATAATAGAAGATCTCCGAATAACAAGATCTGTGGAATTAACTGTAGAAAATATTCTCGATGGCCGTTTAAGTGCACCTGTATTCAGAGAATCTGAAGATATTGTCTCATCTTCAAATAGTGTTCCATTAGCGCTTTTGCAAGATAACACTCAAACAAGCAGTTCTAGTTCTCATAATTGGGATGAATTAAACGTGGAAAATTTTGAAAGGTAAGATTTATTTTTAATACGAATTTTATATTATTACCTTTATAAATAAATAATTTAATAACTTTTAATTTTAAAATTAATTCGATAGTGAATTACACATTTCTTCAATTAAACTGTATTATCTTAAAATTTTAAAAATATAGTGGATTCATTATAACAGGACTACTGCGTCACTGCCCTAAATATCGCGATGTTGTCAATTCTGTATAGTCCTTCTATATACAGTGATCGGCATAAAGTTGGACGCAAATGGAAAACTTTTTTATTCGAAAAGGTTACGCACCACTTAAATAGAAAACTAAACACCAGTCGATTATAGTTCTATCCAGAACTATAGGTCGATCAAGTTTTATATATTTGACTTTTTATTCTAACGTCACACGTCTACTCGTTTTTTTTATTTTCTACCCTTTTTGTACCTAACTACATCACATCACCCCTTCTAGTGTAAACGATCCATTTTTCCGCCGATGATCTCTTATTTTCGAGTCCTGCATCGTATATGCTGGCTTCAACCTATCAATACTCGTGTTTCCTTGCCATTTATGTTAATAACGAAATTTTTATAATTTCCTTCGACGACTTTATATGGTCCCTCATAATGGCGTCTGAAGTAATGTCTTTTTCATTTCATTTAATAGAAATACATGTCGATTGCGTTTTGACAAAAGGGCGTAACCCCCACTTTTTGTGAAAATGAGTTATTCTGATTATTCTATGCATCTAAAGCAAAGGCATCATCTGTTAAAATCTAGTAACAATATTCCGATTTTTCCGGCGGAAAAATCGATTTATATTTCCGCGAAACGTATCTCTCCTGTAAAATTTACTTTTGTGGGTTGCGTCCTTCTGGAAAAACTGTGCCGATGTGATATAGTATTTAAACTGTTAAATGTGAATGTTTTTTTTTAGTTCCATGACGATTTATAAATGTCGGTTTTACATCTTGTCTGTATTTACGTAATTTCAATACGAATTGTGGGTCCTGAACTTGTTCACCGGCTTCAAAAAATTCGCCAGATAACCGGATCTGTACACCATTTCGGTTGGTGTGGCTCCTAAATCTTTTACAACCGATCGCATTCCTTGGAGTATAATAGGTGACACTTCCGCCCACCCATTCGTTTCGTGACATTTAATTGCGGTTTTTAATTTTTGATGCAGCCGAATTTAAAAGTTCCTCACTAACATTAGACCTGTATCTATATTTTAGTTATAAGTATGGAAATTATACCATGTGTTCTTCTTTTCCAAAATCAAACGAACATAAGGTCTAAATGATATCCCTGTTATAGTGAATCCGTTATAATGAATATATGGACATAAATGTCCATACATTTTAACAAATACAGTAGACTCGCGCTAATCCGTCAGTTATGGGACTCCGTGTGCGTCTGATTAATGAAAATTCCGTATTATCCAAAATAAACGTAAATAAATTCAAGTTGCGCCCGGATTAGTGAAGTCAGACTATCTCGCTATTTCTCTTGCGCACGTTAATCTCTTCCCAAGCGGTGCGTCGGATTATAAGGGGTGTTTGATTGACGAGCAACTGATTAGCGCGAGTTTACAGTAATATAAAAGGCACAAGAATCATTTCAAAAATCTCTAACTTTTCATATAAATATGCACTTTTATTATTTTTGAATTTATTAAAATTATTTGTTTGTGTCATTACGTATTAACATAGCTATTTAAATAGCATGACTAACCAACGAGACTGCCCTATTTTAAATGTCACTCACTGGACGAAATTCAATCAATTTGGCATTTACTTTTGCAATATTAAAAATTTCTTTTCGTAATTTAAAATTATGAAATAAAATTTTGTATGTATTTAGGTAGATATATCAAACACACTCGTAACACAATAGTGTAACGTCAGCATATCAGGGATGTAATCTGTAACAAGTTGCACAAAAATTACGCAAAGCGAATACATCGAAAAGGTGCCTAATAATTTTGTTTATGACTTACAACAGCTGATAGGACATAGTATTTTAAAAAAATACAATTGTCACAGAACGTGTTAATTTATTATTATAAGTCAAATATTCTTTATTAAAAGTTTGTTCGGAGTAGCCATTTCATTTTAAACAATGATCTTTAAAAAAATAATTTGTGCTATAAAAAAGTGATTATCTCATCGTTAGCTGAACAATACTATCATATTTTTAATCGCCCACTTAATCACTTCCACGTAGCAATATGAAAATTCATTTGAATATTCCATTTCATTTAAAATTTTTTTTTAGAATAGTGATTAAAAAATAAACACTCATTTGAGTGATAAATTGTTAATTACTTGTCTTGTAGAAATTACACCGAATGTATCCTTGAATATAAGAAGCCATATTATATTACTATTAAATATTGTTTCTAAATCTAAATCTTCGGGACCCTTTTCTATTATGAAATTAAACGTGTTTATAGTAATGACGATATTTAATCACTATTTCAGAATATGGCTCAATAATTTTAGAGAATGTTTTACAATATGTAGTACTTTCAAATTACGAAATTTTCAAGTGAATTTTTAATTTTGAAATTAAATTATACGTATTATTATAGTGGATGTTATAATGTGATAAGATAACAAAATAACTACCGATTTACCTAAATCAATTTAAATTAATCTATTTTACTTTTATCTTATTATATTTTATCATAGGTGAATAGACGCAAGTGTTTCATCAATAACAAAAGTAAAAATAGTATAATAAATGTAAAAAATTATATCACCTACCTATATTAAAATCGCATATTTGATATGATATTTTTTTATTATATCTTCAACGTTTCTCAAATTATTAAACTAAAATTAATTTTTAGTGAAGATGCAATTGCTGTTGGTAGTCGTTTTTCAAAATCTTCATCAGAAAGAGAGAAAATTTTATATAAAAGAAAAGAACGATTGATACAAGCAGCAAGAAAGAGGTTTGTGGAGAAAGAGAGAACGCGAACAGATTCCTAGAAAAAAAATCAGGCTTAAATTTACTCGAATCGTCACTTGTTACAGTATAAATAATCATGTAAAAAACGAAGTGCAATAGTTTTTCACTGCTAATTAAAATGTATTTTCATATGATCATATACATGTTATTGATAAGATATCCTGAGTCACTTATTAAATAGTGTAATTTTATTTTTAATATCTTTATATTTGCACGTAAAGTATAAAATTCTATATGTCCACATATGTAATTAAATTTTCAGTAGGTATAGGCGTTTTCAATGATTCCACCAATAGATACTGCACCAACTTATCGCCCCCGAAATTATAAACTGCATCACGATTGAAAATTGTAACATGTTACTTACACAATTTTTGTAATCGTTTAATATGGTTTTTACACCTGATAAATAATTAAAAGTTTGTATTTTCAAAGATTATAAGTTGATGTGGAGTATCTACTGATGTAATTATCGAAAACGTCTTATAAAACATTCTCCGCACGATTCGATTTTGTCGGACCTAGCCTATTAAAAGGTTTTAAAAATATAAAGAGTTATAAGCCATTTAAATTTTATTCCAATGTATGTCATCAATAAAAATTACAAAAAATGACATTTTATCGATGATTTATCTGCACGCATAGTACATGGCAAAGGTAAACTACCATTATTAGTACCGTAAGAATATGAGGAATATTACCATAGTTATTAAGTATGCGTCACACGTCTTGTTATAGCGAATACGCTATATCTACTTTTGCTACTACATATTTTATAATTTCTTTGATTAATTATAACATTTGAGCAGTTAAAAGGATAAAAAACATAATTTGAATCGTTTTCCATTTAACAACTACTATTTTTGTACTAATAACGTACATCGGAATAAAATTTGAATGACGTATACAATATTGAGTTGAAATGAAGCATTACCGATCAAATTTGACCGTTTGGAGAACGCTTAATACTGAAAGCTTGATAAACCAATAATACATGATCGTAAATTATATATGTATGTAAATACATACTTACCTACATGTATTTTTAAATGTAGGTAATTTATGATCGTGTAGGTATTAAAGATTATTAAATATTCTTTATTATCTTCATACCAAAATGGTTGTTTAATGTGTTGATTGCAGATATCTTATATGAGCCGAATGATTAATTTGTGTATGGCCTATCCAAACCTATATGCAATTTACGTCATCAAAAAAAAGTTACTAGATTGTTTATTTGTGATTCGGTTAAAGTTTGGAAAGTGACATATTCTATAGATGATTTACTTGCGCACATGAAGAAAGAACTATGAAGAAAGACTACAATTTATCAAAACTGTAAAAATACGAGGTACAAAGTGACAGCACTGTGTGAAACATCATCAACTAGTAACCTTTTATTGATGACGTGGATTGCATATAGGTTTGGACGAAGTCTAGTAACATGTAACTTAAAGTATGTATACAGAGCGCCAATTATTTGATTTTTAAATGAATAAGCAGATCATTGCAACTGTTTAATCAGCTTTATTATTGCATAGCACGTGATATTTTTAATATCGTATTAGAAAACCCAAAGACTTTTATATTGTCGCATTGGAATATAAGAAAGTTCTATCAGGAACAAGTCAAATACAACGTTAAGAAACTTTTCGTGCTCTTTTTAACTTGCTGTTAAACTCGGTTTAACTTGGTGTTGAAAGTATAGAGGTTCGTACACGAATAACGTAGAAAATAATTAATGAATTAATTCAAGGTAAATAGACTTTACCTTAAGTGATTAATTTGCTTCTTTTTTAATATCTCTGATCTCTGAGTGCTAACTATATTAAGGAGTATAAGGACATTTTCTAATGTTAAGTATTAAGTTGGGGCCGCGGTGGCTTAGAGAGGTTAGCTCTCCTAGGTTATCATGGCCGCGGGTTCGAATCCCGCTACAACCATGGATGTTTGTGAATGTAATTTAAAAATAGGAAAAGCAATGGCTAGGTATGTCCCACTATTAGTACCGGTGTGATTACCTAGAAAACAAATGCTGGACATGATTAATACCCAGGAGGATACCTACCGCACCACATCATCGCATATGGGTGCCATTGCCATAAAAATAGCTGCCGGGTAAAGTTCCTTAGTCCATAAAAAAAAGATTAAGTTGCAAAATTCACTTGAAACCAATAAAGTTATGTTAATAATAAGTTGTAAATATTATGTAGGTACAAGTACACGGAGAAAAATGTAAATTTACAAACTTTAACAAAATTGCAACTTGTTAGGTATTCCAAAACGACGACACTTATTTTAACTCTCGGAATAGCAGCTAGATTTTTTAGCCAGTTGACTTACAATTAGTTTTGCTAATTGTTCAAAATGAATAAATTTACTTTACAAAATTAATAACCAGAAGTGAAAATTATTTAAACTTTATGTTCTGTGATACGATATTAAAAAATCATATACTGTAGATTCATGAGATTATGAACAATCCTCTGCACTCCATAAAAATCTACATTAGGGATCTGTAGTCAACATTACATAATAGACATAGGTAGGTAAAAATACCAACTAAATAATGTTTTCATCACTTTATAGTTAGGTGCCTAATACTGATGTATAAAATTAGATAATAATGTATGCATGTCGATATATGTAGTTAAACAAGGAAACAATAATTGCAAATCTCGCTTAACAAATATTTCTCTATTCTAAAATAAGAAATTGCTTAACCACAAATAACACCTTTAAACCCCAAATTATAACGTTATACCTACCTACTTAATAATCTTCATAGTTACTGTAGTTTTATTATAGTTACCTACATAGGTACCTATTAAAATTTCTCGAATGCTAAAGTTATTTCTTTTGAGATAATTATTTTTATGATGATAAATCTATCTGCAATTAGTCTAATTTCGTCAAAGTTAATATCAACATATTCGTCAATATACTTACAAATTTCCTTAATTTTATGATTAATCGTTAAGTACAGTCTAAAAAACACCAATTTTATTTAATACATTTCTTCTCCTACAAAAATTTATTAAGTATTTACAAATTTACATAATTTATAGTATGTATAGGTATTTGTTCAAAATAAAACAGATGTAAACCTGTTTTAATAGTTATTAACTATGCGTCACACGTCTTGTTATAGCGAATACGCTATACCTACCTTACATACCTATACATGCTACTACATGTTTTATAATTTCTTTGATTAATTATAACATTTGATGATCTAGTACTGTCATATGATTTGTATAAAGCGAGCAGTTAAAAGGATAAAAACATCATTTGAATCGTTTTCCATTTAAACTTTTTTCATGTTTTCCATTTTAACAACTTTTTTAAGTTATGAAAAATTTGAAGGTTTGGGTGAATAAACTATCGGCTTTTACTACAAAAATTTAAACAATGAAAATTACATTCTAAATATTATGTAGAGTAAAATGATAAAGTCTTCTGCACTATTACAGTCACCTATAGATGACTAAATAGATAGGTAAATATATACTTACTATAACTTTTACCAAAATTAAATTTTTAACAAACTAATAATAAAAAAGTTTCCCGTATAGATAGAACTTTTTGAAACACAGGGTATATGTAAATTTCTTAAAATGTCTGCAAAATAGTACTCCTTTTTACAGTGTTGTTAATATTTTTTTAATTACTAATAAGTACATACATACTTACATATCTTTTTCTCTTCAAAAACTAGAAATTTATTCTTTATTATTTAAGATTACGTAATGTTTACTTTTTATTCAAGAGAGTATAACTACAAACATATTAATATATCATGGAAAATAATTAATTACCTAAATGAATATTAGATGCCTACCTAATTAATCAAACTCATTCATTCTAATTCAATCACTCCGGCCTTTATTTGCCGTTTCAAACGATTTGCACAATTTGTTAAAATTTATAGTTACCTTTTTGATAAACGCTATCCAATTATTTAGTAGTATGATAAAACATTCATTGTTTTTGTTGTAAACGAAGATATACGTACAATAAAACCTCGTTAAGATGTTCCTGTTTAAATACGCGTACATTTAAAAAATTTTCGGCATAAATCCCATTTAATACGCGCTTTTAAACTTTTATAAAGACTGTTAATATCATTAAAAGGTTCCACTGTAAAGTAAGTTTATTTTCATGATAAAGTCGTTTAGTAACTTTCTAATTTTGTCAGTAACATAGCTGACTTAAGAAATAGGTAGTAAGTTTTTGACGTGCATATATCAGTACATATTTGTATAGGTAATACAGAAGACCAATATTTAATCGTAATAGCAATTCCCATTTAAGGCGCTTTCCTTCTTGAAACACGCTTTTTTTCTCCCTCGAAGAACGTATTAACGAGGTTTTACTGTATTTCCTTTAAAAGTTGTGTCTAAACTTGTAAATAAACACCTAACTGTGGTTTATTATTACATACTCATACAGAACTTCAATTACTACCTATATTTTCGTTATTTATGATAAAAACTTGAATCAACGAGTTTTTATTTTTACAATATACTCTAGTCAGCACAGAACCAAAAATTTGACTAAAAATCAGACTTTTAACATTAAAATTATTAGGTAGGTTGGAAAGTTTGGATACAGGTAATGATTTAGAACAATATATTTTATTTTGAAATTCGCTATTCTCAGTTGAAGTATGACTCCTCTGAGTATATTTGGTTAATATTTAATTGAAGTTTTATAAAAGTTAGTTTGAAAAATTGAAGGCAAATCATTTACTATCTTCAAGTACTCCGGAGGGTAGTTTTATTGGGGGTTGCTTGTAAAAGTTTTGTCGATGCCATTACTGGTTGTATAATCTCCGAAATGTAAACGCATGGTTTGAGTTGTTTTAAATTACAATATTAACAACTTGTTTATCAATTTAATAGTTTTCATAGCTGCGCTATAAACTGAAGGTTTACAATTTGATCTTGCCCAAAAGACAGCAATTAACAGTGTGCAGCGTGCTATAATATGCATTTTAAAGTGGCAAAGAACATTCAATGCACGAAATCGTCAAAAACCTTAGTTCCTCTCAAACAAATTCAAGTATTCAAAAGAGAAAATGCGAAAATTGTGTACCGTTTCCAAACTTTCAGGCAGTAGTGTATATATAAAAATCAGCATTATTTTACTTACAGATAGCAGAATAGGTACCTATAAAATATTCATTTGTTTCTTTCACGATTTTTTAACATTATTGTTTACAGTAGTTATATACATATATATACACATATATATACTTCCGCCTAGTATACCTTTAGTCCTCCCTAATTTACCTAGTAACGTAGGCAATGAAAAAATATTAATATGAAATAAGTGTTTCTTAAAATATTAATTCTATTATTTACTGAATTTTTTTAAATTTTATAAAATTGCTTGTTTCAGTTGATCTTTAAATTTCTAAACCATTAACTATTGATATGTAGATGACATGTAATTGGAATACCATAAATCAGTTTGAAAATCAACAGTAAATGTTTAAAATTACGTTTTCATTACTTAATCTAAATTTTTTTGAAAATGTAAATTGTTTTTATCAGGATTATCGAAATGTTATACTGTACATTATAGCATGTAGTACAACAGTAGGTGTACCTAGATATTCACATTAATTGAGATAAGAAATAATCATGTGAATTATAATTTATTTCAGTTACTTGTTGGTATTTTTCTCCAAAAAGAAAATTAATACAAATAAATAGTATATAATACTGGATAATTGTTGTTTTATGGACTTGTATATCTATATTTATACTAATATTTTTCTAAACTGTACCTACACGATAAATTACATGAAAATTATTAAGTATTGTAGGTACCTACCTATTTAATAACACAACTATACTAACTTAATAATTTTAAATGTACACATAAGTACATAATTAACCAAATAAGTAACCATAATCTTTTATAGTATAATGAGAAATTTAGCTTTATTAAAGGTGATAGTTTTAACGATTTATTACAAATAACATTTAAGTTATCGATTTACTAATTTTTAAAATAAAGACTGATGAGTCTTAAGTGTGATAATTTTTAATTATAAATAATAGTGACTGTGAACTGTTTTGATAAGCATTAGTATATACTTAGGTATTTTAAGTTTTCTGTTTTTATTTATAATTTTTATTTTTAATATATTTTATGAAAAAGTTAAGAGTGGAAGATTATTATTATTATATTTATTTTTATTAAGTTATTAATAATAATAAACATGAAGAGAAATTAAAACACTTTCAGCCGTATGCATAGACATTTGATTAAATTTAGAGGCTACTAAATCGAGTTTATTTTGTGTTTTATTGTATGAAACAATTATTATTGCAACTCATTGAATTTAATCAAATGTCTATGCATATGGCAGAATATAAATAAGCTCATCAATGTAAATAATTTATGCATGCATATGATAATAACTTAAAACATTTAAAATCAAAATAACTTTGTAATGAACTTAAATGATTACGTTTTTAAATAATTTATATTCGTTTAACAAAATATAGTTTTAAGTGTTCAATATACATGGTGATTTATAACAAGTATAAAAAAACTTCGACAAATTACCTATTAAAGACCATTTTGAGTAAAAAATGCTATATAAATATAGGTTTCAATAGTCATGAATCTACAAGAAATTAAAGTTTTGTTAATACGGTGGTAAATAATATACCTATTATATTTAATATATATTTAGTTATACAATTAAAACAAAAACAAAAAACGAAAAAACCGAAACTTATTCTGTTTAGTTAATAATATTAACAATTAGTATTAAAAAAAAAACTTCAACCTAGTTTATGGCTTATAACAAATATTCAAAATGTGCTCCTTGAGCTTAAATACAAGCTTGAATCCTGTGAATCGTTGAGTCATAAACGAATTCCGTGACATTATTGTTATGAACTTGATTGGTCAAATCTAAATAAATTAAACTAATTTTATTTGTTACTTTAACTTAAGTAAGTAAACTTTTGATCCTTTGTAATTCAGTAATTAATTGATATAAGACCTACATTTATATAAATTTTTTTTCAGAATAATCTCTTTAACAAGTTGTTTAAATTTTTTGCACTCATTATAAATCGCCCTGAATAAAAAATTACCTATCTATATACTTTTATAATTTAAAAATAATAAGGATTATTATATACATATATGTACCTAATATTACTTATCCACTATAATCAATCAGATCTAGTGTTTAGCAAAAGTAAGTAATTGCCATGCAAATAATGTATGTGTCTTAACATTACACAGATAGAATGATAAGTACTTAGTTAAAGTACTTATGTACGTAAAATTCATGTGTTATAATTGTTGTCGCTTAATTACTGTAATAAAACTATTTCAACCTATTAAAAATGTTTATTTTTTGTGATAGAATAGTAAACCATCCTTTCAACAAAATAATATCTACACTGTCTTATAAGTACATTCGTTTATAAAATTTGTATTAATTGTAGTTTATTTAACTTTACCTTAAAAGCAATTTATGAAATCAACATTCAAACCAGTTGCAATCTAGAAATTTTTTTATAATTTGTAAGTATGAATTTGAAAATATTAAATAGAACAAGGATTTTGACAATGAGTACCTAATCGTATTAGCTTGAATATGACAACTCCGATTATAAGACGAGTTTCATTTTTTACTAAACGAATAAAAAAAAGCACATTTTTAAGATTCCGATTATAAGGCTATATGCAATTTTTTGAAAAGAAAACCTTTAAAAATTGTTTTACATTTTAATTAAAAAATATATAAAAACATACGTCAAAATTCACAATGGAATCATTTTTAATTGCCAAATGTTTTATTGATAGCTCCATCTTCATCAGCACTTACGCTTACAATAGACCACCTACCTAAAAATTGAAAGTTCTGAATATAAGACGACCTCCGTTTTTTAATTATTTCCAGTGGAAAAACACTATGTCTTATATTCAGGTTTATATGGTAATTAACTTACTGCATACCAAGGTTGATATAGGCATATAGGTAGAGGCTGCATTAACGGTTCCCTACAATATATTGTAAAGTTGGTGCAACAATTTAGCATTGCCCTAGAAATAGGTAGGTATATCCTGATATAGCAAACTCCTGATTATCTGTGTGCGGCTTAACCGTGTGTTGGTTTGACCATGCATCCAAGTTGCGACACACATATACTGTAATATCAATGGAAATGATGAAATAACAGATTACTGACAGTGATTGATACTTTTGAAATGTTTTTACTTGCTTACTTTTTCTTGATATGTAATTTTAGTATAATACAACGCATTTTTATAGATCATCAATGTTTATTACACTTGTTCACAAATTTTTGCATTTTAGTAAACTACCTACATTATTGTTTTGCAGATTAATCGTGTTTTCCATAACCATTTGTTTCCAATTCCCAATTAACACAGATAATTGGAAGTATACTGTAAATTATTTTCTTTTCTTCTAGTTTATTTTATTTTTAATATCTTTAATAACATCTCTACCACCATCCTAGTTGTTATAAAAACATTGGCATCCATAATAAAGTAACAGAACTGAATAAAAATACAAAAGATCCTACAAAACTATAATATACACAAATATCCCCTTGTACGCAACTTCCTAAATTATATTTATGAAATTAGTTCGAGGAACAAAAACCATTGGTAGTAAAACAAATTTAAATATTTCGCGTGTAATAAACACACATAACGTAGGTACCTATTTAACATCTATCATTTTTAATGGCTGGATTTAAATCACTGAAATAACTATGTACCATTGCATCATCTGCAGACATTCGTTGCATAGGATTACAGACTAATAACCTTTGAAGAAGATCACGTCCTCTACTTCCCAGTTTAGGAACAACCTGAAGAAATAAAATATCACTTATTTATTTATATTACAGACACGTAGGCGTTATAAGTAACACGTGAACCCATTTTTATTATAGATGCAATATAAGATACCTGTGTTAGACTCATACTAGGTTGATATAATGGAAAAGGTTTATAATCTGGAAGTTGCGTCATTCCACCCCAGGTTTCTTCAGTAGGAGTTCCGAGAAGTTTGAATATTCTTCGAAGTTGATCATCTACATCTGACCCAGGAAATAACGGTCTACCTAAATTAAAAATAAAATTAAAATGTTATTAATTTATTATAAAAATTTTGCCTTGTACCTGCGTTTGCAAGTTCTGCAAAAATACATCCAGCAGACCACATGTCAATCGAAGTCGTATATAATTTGGCACCAAACAAAACGTCTGGCGGTCTATACCATAAAGTTACAACTTCAGCTGAATAACATTTCACTGGTATGCCAAATGCTCGTGCTAAACCAAAATCTGCCAGTTTTAATTCACCATTCTTATTTATTAATAAATTCTGCGGTTTTAAATCTCTATGTAAAACATTGTGACTATGACAAAACGCCAACCCCCTCAGTAATTGGTACATAAAAGACTTTACTACATCTAGATCTATATCTCCACTTAAACTATCAAAGTATTTTTTGAGATCCTGATCACAATGTTCAAATACTAACGTTAACTTTTTATCGCTATGCAGTACATCATATAAACGAACAATGTTCTTATGTTTTAATTCTTTGAGCAAACAAATTTCCCGTAAAGCAGACGATGGGACACCTTCATCATCATCATCTAACCTTACACGTTTTAAAGCTACTATTTCATGGCTTTCTCTACTTTTTGCTTTAAAAACTGTACCGTAAGTTCCTTCACCAATTTTTTCCAACTTTTCATATTTTTGCATTTTATAACCTCTAATAAAACTAACAATGTAAATAAATATTATATAAGTCAAAACACTGCCAAGTGCCAACATAAAAACACAAACATTTAGATAAAATATCACCTGAAGGCTATTTTACACTATTTATGTAATTGATTTTCTTATCTCACTTCCTATCTTACTGATTTATTCCCTAAAATCAACTCTGAAACCGAGCATTTTTAGTGCATAACTTTTACTTTTTGCATAAATAGTTTAGTGTGAAGCAGAGGGACATCGGTCCTAATATTTATACCCCTTTTTGATGTGTTTCTAGAGAGCCCATTTATAAATTTTGAAGAGTGATGTGCACGTCCTTTATTTTTATGAGCGATCGAAAGTGTGGGTTTTGTCAAAATTCTCCGTTTTTGGTGTCCCATATCTAAGATGGTGAAGGTAATAAAAATTTAGAAATTGTATGGTTTGAATCCCCATAGGAATAGAATAAGCAGTAAAAATTACAACTTTGATATTCAATTTATAAGGAAGATACAGAAGTTGAAATATGTAGGAAAAATTGAACTGCAACAAAGTATCATTCCTTGCAAGAATTATTTTTGTGGTTCAAATACAGATAATACTCATATATTGTATATTTATATATTAGTGTTTAAATAGCAAGTAAATCTAAAAGGCTCTTATAATGTTATATACTCAACTTAAATTAGAGAAACCACCGCTTAAAATATTATATAGGAGCTGGGCTAGTTTGGTCAAAATCTATATAGTACAGGTGAAATCAAAGCAAATTTTAAAACCGTCTTTAAGGAAAGGTTTGAGAAAGGTTTGATTTACAAAACCATGAACTTGAAAAGTTTGACTTTTGAAGTTAATGATTATCTCGCTTGCATCTATGATGCATGATGGGTGGTGATTGGGTATTGTTTAAGACGTGAGCGCCGAGAATAATGATGTCTTTGTCAAATTTTTCCACCCAGCTGGACCAAGAACATCATTTAAATTATCAAGTTGTGAGACAGTGTAGGTGCCTTTAAAAAGCATTTTAAACTCACTCTATTGGAGCTGATTGCAGCAACTAGACTCTCATATTCCATCTCTGAAAGGTTATGTAATAAGATATCTCAGCTGATTCTACAATAATTGGACTAGTCATATAAAAGACTATTACTAGCCTAAGTGGAAGATAAAACTGTAAGTTTTCATTACTTTTTAGTAATGATATATTCATGTTATTAAACACATCCAAATTACCTACACAGTAAAAAATAATGTAGTTTTGTTAATTTCACTACTATTTAACAACATTTTAAATGTTACTTAGTTAGAGTTAAAAACAACTGCATTTTTAGTTATTTTCACTAATGAGATTATGCTATTTAGATGAGTAGTTAATTTTACAAAATACGTTGTGAAAGTAATAAATGTAGCGTCAAATATTAAAGTTGTAGTTACTTACAAAATATTTTGTAAAAGGTACAAACTATTTTAGTAGAATTGTTTTTAAATAGATGTTAAAAATATTTCTATTTGTGTTACTGCATGAAAAATAAGTTGTCAATATGAAGAAATGTGTATTATTGGATGTGTATATGTGTAATGTGTATATTGGACACCCGTTCCACAAGTACGCCATTTAGTTAATGTTCATCGTGAAGTTCAAAGTGTTGTGCTAGTGTGCATGTTTTTTTTTTAAATTGTAAGTGATCATCTTTACGTTAGAACATGTACAAGGTTGGTTTGATATATATGGAACCAGTAAAACATCTCGAAAATAGTTTGTCACAGCTTCTTGAAATTTAATACCAGGTTAGAGTCAATGCAGTGGTTAAAGTACTTAAACTAACAAATGCGTTATCATTCCAGTAACAAAATAGTAATCGGGTTGTAATAGTAATAGATAGAAAAGCAATCAACTTCTGTTATCAAGGGGAATGGGGAAGTCCCGTGCTCGAAAAAGCAGTTCTATACGCCCGAAGTTCCACGCGGGCAGCAAAGACACAACAACTTTGTTCGGAGATCAAATAATCTGCCTACGTGCCATCGGAACTACATTGCTGTTTATAACACTTCTTTAATTTAATCTTATTTTGAATTTTTTAAGGAACTAAAAGTTATATACTATCTCATCTTGGAGGAAAAGAAGTTGTAAATGTCGAAGTATGAAAGAATTGTATAGTTGTAAGATTAAACATGTTTAATAACATGTTTAATAGTAAGTTTCTCGTTCTGTTTCTGTATTTTTTACATATTTAAGTTATGTTTTTATAAGAATAAAAGTTGTTTAACAAATGCAGTAGTTTTTGTATTGTATCTGAAATATATTTTGAAGCTTGCCTTTTGAATTATAGTTGCAGTAAGACAAAATGTTGACAGATGGTCGATTAGAGCGAATTTCTTACATATATATCTACACTCCAGCAATTTCGCTGAATAGTAGGTATAGATATATTATTTTGTACATTTGTGTTCTTTATATTGTTATTTTACACTATAAGCACCAGCACAGAAAGTAATATAGACGCATCAGTACATATTCTGCTACAAATTTTTCATGAAATACAACGATGGAACTTCACCAAGAATATTGGAGAACTACACTTCGTCCAAACCTATATGCAATCCACGTCATCAATAAAAGGTTAAGAGATGATCACGTTTCACACACTGCTGTCACCTCGTACCTCGTATTTTGATAGTTCTAATAAATTGTACTCTTTCTTTATGCCATCTAATATGTGCGCAGGTAAATCATCTATAGAATTTTCCAAACTTCAAACCGAATTATAAATAAACAATCTAGTAACTTTTTTTTGATGACGTAATTGCATATGGGTTTGGATAGGCCATAATTATTTTTAGCCCTTATTCTAAAAAAAGGAGCTGCCAAATTGACTAAATTCTGTTGTAAGATTTACTATAAATTGTTGTGAAACCTTCTTCCAGTAGTTGTTAAATTAACATATAACCGTTGTAAACGTAAATAAAAGTCCATGTAGAATTATAGCTTATCCAAACCTATATGATGTTCACGTCATCAACAAAAAGTTACTAGATTGTTTATTTGTAATTCGGTTTAAAGTTTGGAAAGGGACATATTCTATGGGTGATTTACCTGCGCACATATTAGATGACTAGAAGAATGAAAGAAAGACTAGAATTTATTAGAACTGTCAAAATACGAGGTGACAGCACTGTGTTAATCATCATCTAGTAACCGTGTATTGATGACGTGAACATCATATAGGTTTGGATAAGCTATAACTCTACATAATTGTAACATTTACTTTAAATAATTGTATATTTCACTTCCGATTGGCGTTGATTTGGCTGCCAATAATTGTAAAAATTAATATAAATGCGTGTAAGATTAACTCCGAGTAATTGTAAAATTAACTAAAGACTGTTACGAAAGTGACTGGTTAGTGTATATTTTAAAAATTCTTTTGATAAATCAATGCTAACAATGTGTTGAATATAGTATGAGTTGCTGCAACTTTAACGAACATGTTTGGTAATTCGACATCGAAATGCAGCCCTTATTACATCGAAATAATAAAATTTAACATAAAATTTATTGTAGAAATTAATTCTACAGCTTTTGCTAAATGAACTAAAAAAAGGAGTGGTTCTGTTAGAAGTAAAAATTGGAGTTAAATTAACAACATATTTTTTCTGTGTAGTGTTCATATTTTTTTTCCGGTATTTCAAATAGTTTTTTACATTTATCGGTTAACTTGGTTTCCTACATTTTTAATCTATTCAATTTTCTGAAAAATACTCCAATTATTATATTTTATGCATTAATTATAAATTTTGATTCAAATTAACTGAATAAAAAAACTAATATCAAAATCGCTAATTTTCAGCGATTTTTCATCTGTTATATCTTGCTTATAAGTTGAATATCAAAGTTGTAATTTTTACTGCTTTTTCTACTTCTATGGGGATTCAAACTATACAATTCCTAAATTTAGATTACCTTCCCCATCTTAGATATGGGACGCCAAAAATAAACAATTTTGACAAAACCCGCACTTTCAATCGCTTATAAAAAATAAAGGACGTGCACGTCACGCTTCAAAATTTATAAATGGGCTCTCTAGAAACATATCAAAAAGGGGTACAAATATTGGAACCGATGTCCCTCTCCTTCACAATAAACTATTTGTGCACAAAGTGAAATTTATGTACTAAAAATACTCGGTTTCAGAGTTGATTTTAGGGTATAAATTAGTAAGATAGGAAAATATTGTATATAACATGAAATGTAGTACTTTTTATGTAGAACACAATGGTTTTTATTTCAAGTCTCTAAGTTAAATAGTTTGTGAGTATTGCAAATACCGTTAAGGGTGCGTTCGAAAACGCCAGTGCAAATTCGTAGTGAGCAATTATGGAAGCTTTCGTTAGGTATTGAACTCAACCGAACTCGATCATTCAATAGGTTTGTGTATCTGCTAGTAATTGAACTTCTGTTCGTTAGAGTGTATTATTCAAAATAAAAATAACTCCTCACAAATAAATACAGCTTCCTAGAATAGAAACCTTATCTCGTTACGATTAACATTGAGTGTTGAGTTTGGTAATTTATGACAGGAATTAAGTCAGTATTCACAAGATCGTAAAAGAGACCCTAAGCTAACCGGCTCGCATTTTACCCTGTTGTCGAATAGATGGTCGATTTAACTTGACCGACTTGAAAGAATTATTTTTTTTATTGAATATGTATCGCATGTTTTCAAGAGCTCATTACTGATACATATTTATTCATTATCCAACTTTACACTGAATTACTCAAAAAACCGATAATCTGATAATTTACTACATAATAATTATTATTATGTTTATTCAAAACCAGATTTCGCTTTGGTAAAATAACATTTTCCTAGAACCATAATTAACCATAATAAAAGCTTCATAACAAAAGCTTTGATCCCACAGGTACAACTCTCTAATCGCTTATAAAAAAAATAGTAGAAAAAGGTAGTTTCTGGAAGGAATTTCAAAATTATTGTCGATGTCTTAGTTATCTCCTAGCCAGGTACCGGTCTTGTTTGATATTTATTGAGTTGTTATAGCGCTTTTGGAGAGTTATCCATACAGTATTTTATAAGTGTTTATTATTATTTGCAAAATTTGCAAATTAAAAAATCACAAATACTGCAAATACAGTAAAACGTTTGTTGTATAATACGCTGTCAATACATTTTCCGTCACTAAAACATGTAAATACATACGAAAATGTTGCGAAGAAAGAACTAGAAAAAAGCATTAATTTGAAAAGAAAACCATGCAGATTATTTATTGACCCAAATAAATTTTATCTTGGAGCATCACCGAATGGTATTCAGCAAGAAACTGAAAGTATCGTAGAAATTAAATGCCCCTTTGCTACTTTTAAGGTAAATCTTACACCGGAGGAAGCCATCCGTTAAAAAAAATACATTTTGGAAATACCAAAAGGATGGTAGTTATACGATTAACCAACTTCATGATTGATATTTTCAAATACAGGGGCAATTACGTGTGACTCAGAAAACGAAGTGATTTTGACTGTCTGGCCTGGAGTAAATAAATTAAAAATAGATTATGTGGAAAAAGACGACGATTTTTGGAACACAAAAATGAAAACTAAATTAGATTACTTTTATAAACATTGTCAACTTCCAGAACTTATAGATCACAGAGTGTGCAGGAATATGCCACACAGAGATATAAAAATGCAAATTTAATGTAACCCATTGAATAAAAATTGTTTGTATTTGTTATTTTTGGAATTTATGAAATAAGTTTTTAAAAATATTTGAAAATTTCTGAAAAATGTTTCATGGGTCATATTTTATTGTTCACGCAGTGACGTTACGATAGAACAGATATCTACGTTTCTGCCAAAACGCCGCCTGTACCATATTGGTAAGGTATTGTTGTTTTTAAGTTGCAGTTGTGATTTTATTCAATGAGTAGTAGTGTCCTTGTAGGTAGTGATTTTGTTAATTATTATCAAATCTACTACCACACGCCCATAAGTATAGATATAAGTAATTTATTCCTTTTGTTTCTTTGTGTGTCTTCATAATATGTTACTCAAATCTATGTTGTTTCAATATCTATATCACAACTGTTTTTATGAGATATCTATTCAAATTATGAAACCACATTTCTAGAAGAAAGCGAATTACTTAAATTATTATCAGCATTATAATTTTATATTATTACAGAAATTTCATTTAATTGTACGAGTAAACATAAACTACAAATTACTAAATTTTTCACTCCCAAAGGTATGTACCTATAAATCATTTTAAAATTGCATGACTAAATAATAGTATTGAAGTGGATGGCAAAATTGCACCACGTGCGTTGTGCCGTTATTCGACAACTCGGCAAAAATGGTACGAATTTCAAGGTTACGGTCACTTCGAAGTCTTCGTCCCTACTTAGGTAGCCTAATATTTCCGTCTTACTTAGAAAAAAATGTACTCTCTCTAAGATTTTTTCTCACGGTACTACTGAGTCCTCTAAAAGCGTAGCGGCAGCCTGCTATCGTTTTCACGCCGCATTTATCCGGCAACCGGCTACTGTGAAATGGGTCTTACTGGCACCATTAATGTTTGCCACAACAAGAAGCATGGCAGGTATTTACCTGTCGCATAAAATCATAATGCCAATAATAATTTTATTTGTGAAGAAAGAGCATGACTTCAATCGGTTGGAGAAGTTATGAGTTGTTTTATTTCTCGTAACGGTGTAGTAAGCATGTATTCTTTTGCAAACGAAACCTAATAAAAAATTCTATATGAGTGTATTTTTCACAATAGATAATAGTTCTAGAAGAGAAACGACACTGCCGGTTAGTTTGAAATGATTACACAGTAAAAAATATATTGTTAATTTAACTCCAATTTTTAGTTCCAGCAGGTCCACTCCTATTTTTAATACATTTAGCTAAAGCTGTAGAATTATAAAACTACCTAAACTAACTAAAAAATGCAGTTGTGTTTAACTCTAACTAAGTAACATTTAAAATGTTGTTAAATAGTCGTGAAATTAACAAAATATTTTTTACTGTGTAGGTATATAAAAAAAATGTGTAGATATCTTTTTCGAAATATTTTGGGTTTTTAACCCTGGGATGAATTAGTTCTTCAATATCATTATCTGATAATTCAAATATACGAACTTTTTCATAGTAAAACGGACTGACACTATAACAAAACTTTGTTCGTTTCAATACGCGTGCTATCACACAAAATGTGAAGTTATATTGCGTTATACGTAGAATAGCGGACGCTATACGTTCAAAAACGACGGTATAGCTAATACCACGATTTATTCTGTAGTTAGCACTATTCGGAGAATATAGTAACATTGTAAAACTCACTTTTGACATAAACCTCTGTTTATTCTTATAATATCTATATTTCACATATATCTTACGTTTCTACCGGGTCTAAGAAGTATAAGTAGAAGTATAGTCCTGCGGTCACAGGACGGCACGAAGTCGTAAAATTCTAAGGGCACAAATAGCAATGGGTCCATTTATGCACGGAGGTCGCAGCGGCAAACGGTCAACATAAACGTATTCATGTGTCTATGTGTGCCCTTAGAATTTGTGCGGCTTCGTGTCGACCTGCGACCGACGGCATGCATAAATGCAGCCTTAGCGAATACCAAGTACAAATATGTAAACCTAAATATTTCACCTAAATATTTTCCTGTGCTATCATTTTGTCCGGGAGTGTATAAGAAATCCTATTAGCGAAACAAATAACAAACAAAAGTTACAATTACTAAAAAACTGAAAAAAACAAATTTGAACTGTTATGATACGCTTATACCTACCATAGTAGATTACTGTACGACAAATAGGTAAAAATTCTGATAACTTACTCTAACGCCCCCTTTTACACAAAAGCTGAATTAAAAATATAATTTCTCGCAAATAACCGCGAAATTTTCGGATAATTTCCGTTTACATAGAGATTTAAAAACTATACCTTCAAACAGTTACTTTTTGTTAGTTTTAACATCACAAAACTTGTCGCAAGAAGTTGACAAAGTTTTATGGCAATATGTTTAGAAATAATATGTTTATTATAAAAAAATATGTAAATTCTAAATGTGAAAATTTTTATATCATTATCAAATTTTGTCCTGTGGTAGTAGTACTTGTTCTGAATAATATTTGTTAATGGCAAATGTTTATAAAATCAATACTTTTTTTGTTATTATGTTAATGCTAATTATAATTTTTAGGCAACACAGTATACACTTCAAACGCACCCTTAATGCTAACAAACGCGAAAAACAATGTGCGCGGTATTCTAAAATTTAATACGGCGCATACAAAATCGTTTTTAACAATAAAACTCTAGATGTTTCGAACGCTCGATATATGTAAGAATGAATGTACAAAAAATGAATTAAATCAAAAATGGTCATGCAACCATTTAATTCTAGAACGTGCGATTTCATACGGATTGACCCCATTAACAACATTTATAAAAAAATGTTTACCCTAACAATATTTAAAAAAATATATAAGGCAAATATTTTATGAATCGATTTTAGTAATATGTAATAAAAGATACAGTAAAAATTCATTATAGTTACATTCTTCAAGGAACTAAGCAAAAAGCCTCGTAAACAGGAAAATGTATTAATAAATAATTAATGAAATAATTAAAGTTTATCTTCAGAGAAATCATCATCAAGTCCAAATTTAAGAAAGCCAATTTAAATTATTATTGACTAAGAAGAAGTAAAGTTGATGGACAATCATAACTATCGGTCCGCCCTAAAAAAAAATTTAATTAGGTATGTTAATAAATTGTGAAATACACACACACGCACACACTAACAGAAGGGAAATAAGAGAAAAATGAGATGATTCTAACTTTTCTTTTCCAACCTAACATACGTACCTCCATGTCGTTTTAACACTAGCACTCCCGTTTAAACGGACAAACGAACGAACGGACGTTCTGATGTAATGATAACGTAACAGCAATTTGGACGAATGTAACATATATAGAGAGGAGACAGATTTACAAAAATATCAATCCTACCTTTCGTAGATATCAATCTTCTGTGGACTGTGAACTTGTAACGCTGCATAACCATACCTAAATATTTACCCACGGTGTACCTACGTTCTATCTACCTACGCTTTTCGTTTTGATTGTCACCACCACCGATCGCGGAAAATGGTCCATAACATACTAGTGTAGATTATGGATCGTATATTTAAGTTGTAATTTTTTGCAAGCGACTCATGTGCGTGTTATCTATAATTGAACGAGTAGAATGAGGTAAGACACAAAAGGTGCTCTTTAGATACCCCTATGCACTAATTCGAAACTTGTGACGAAAACATTTCAAAGTCGAAAACGCTGTTTCGAATCGACCGGATTCAAGCAAACGCGAGTTTCAGTCACTTCAAAAAATTACAACTTTTCTTCTTGTAAATACTTCGTTTTCGTTGTAGAAATGCTCGCGAAGGATTGCGCGACGTAAATGCGACCTATTTCTATTTACCCATATGTATTTATGTAAAGAAATTGTTATTACCTATCATATCTATCAGAACGTTTTCATTTCGAAAAGATAAATTTTTTGTCGTAGAGAATTGATTTTAGTACTAGAGGTTATTTATGTAGTCGTATGACAGATGACACACACGTGTAGTGTACGCAAATCCCATAGGATACATAAATGAGGGGTTAGTAGACTACAACTGTACTTTCCTACCTTTGATCGATGGCTACAAGTTCGACAGTTCCGCATCCCTCGCAGTTTAACGTACAACAATAATATATATGGTAAACAATGGGGCGAGGGGAAGTTATATTTTTGCTGTTACATTTGAATTTTTTTTCGAATTATTCGATAATACACCTTAAACATATTAACCACCGTCGTTTCTCCGACCGCTAACGTATAAATTTCTACATGTAAAACCTCCGCGAGACGGTTAAAAGTCTGCAGTTTCAAATTGTTACGTTAATAAAATTCAGGATCATTCAAAAAAATTTAATTTTTATCTATCATATTATTGTGACTCAATTTTAATTATTGGACGTCGTGGTAAGAGAAACGGCAGTGAGCGGGGCATATTTTTTATTTCGTAGGTATACGAAATATTTCTACATTGCTAGGATATTCAAACTGATTAGAAATTTAAAATTTCATGTATTTTTTCTATTATTTTTAATATAAAATCAATTATTGATTTTAATGAATTCTATGAAGTTGTAATCAAATTAAAAAATTGATGTGAATGCTGATAATGAATTATTTATAATTACAATGAACTGAATTGTCATAAAATTGATTATTAATTCAATTTAACATTACCTTATTAGACCTACTTATAGCTTATCCAAACCTATATGATGTTCACGTCATCAATACAAGGTTACTAGATGATGACGTTTCACACGGTGCTGTCACCTCGTACCTCGTATTTTGACAGTTCTAATAAATCGTAGTCTTTCTTTATACCATCTAATATGTGCGCAAGTAAATCATCTATAGAATATGTCACTTTCCAAACTTTAAACCGAATTACAAACAAACAATCTAGTAACTTTTTGTTGATGACGTGAACATCATATAGATTTGGATAGGCTATATATGTTTTTTTTGTTTTTACATATTATTATTATTATTATGTATACCCATTTATTGATACTTATTTGAAGAAGTTTTAATACTATATTTACTCAAGTATGATTTTAACGAATTATGTATATCTATAAATATATATATGGTTCAATTTACGCACATTAAAAAAACAATTTCATAAATAAAATTCATCGATAAATATGGCCCCGCTTAATAAAATAGAAAAATCCTACCTTCTACAAACAAAATAGAAAACGAGTTCCATTGCGGCTCTTCTTTGTAAATAAAACAGCAAAATTAGTTGTAATTAATTCTTCGATGTCCTCCATTTCATTAACCCTCGGCTGGATGTCGATACGTGTGTGAACTCTTATAAGGACGCACACTTTACAACTGTAAAGAACATTTGAAAAATTAATTTGACAAATAATAGATACTATCTATTACAACTAATATTGCAGGTATTGTTTAGGTGTTTTATTGTTTATTATTATTAGGTGCAGGTAATCTATTGTTTAATAAAAATCAAGTACTTTTTAATACTATTTAAATAGTATTATATTTTTATTTATTTGTAAAAAAAATTTTGTTTTTATTTACATCAAACATTAAAGGGATAGCGATTGCCTAGAGATCTATTCCTGCTAGATTGCTCGTGGCTAAGGGTTCGAATCTCGTTACAACCATGGACGCCTGCGATTGCAATATTAACTCGATTTAGAAATCATTATCAAAAAATAGACTGTAAGCCTGAATAGGCCGAGTAGCCCAAAGCCATAAAATGTATCAATGTGCATTAAAATTAAAAAAATATATTCATAATATATTTGTTCGATATATAAATAACTGAAAGCAATCTAACTTTTCGTAAAATATTTATCCTTGATTCTGATTTATATATATATAATTTTAGTTCTATATCTTATGCAGGCGGATCAGATTCTTTGGTAAACGTTGATTTTAAAATGTCGATGTTAAGTGCGATTCACACCTAACAAATAGGTACTATTTCAAATTTCACTATTAATAATTATACGTGTGAATCGCGCTTTAATGAACTCTTGGCTGCGCGAGCCTGTTCAGGGTTTACCTTTTTGAAATAAAAAACTGAAATTTTTATAAGTTGCCTATAGCTTATCCAAATTTATATGATACACGTCATCAACAAAAAATTACTAATTGTTTATTTGTAATTCGATTTAAAGTTTGGAAAGTGACATATTCTATAGATGATTTACTTGCGCATATTAGATGGTATAAAGAAAGACTACAATTTATTAGAACTGTCAAAATACGAGGTGATAGCACTGTGTGAAACGTCATCATCTAGTAATCTTTCATCGATGACGTGTGCATATAGCTTTGAACGAAGTGTAAGTTTGGATAAACTATATTTTCAATATTTGTTGTTTGTCTACTACATTTTATTAGACATATAGTGCTCACATCTAACCTTATAATATAAGTAGTGACACCTTAGGGTAGATTTACAAGTTAGATGTGTATTGATGAAATTGTTTAAGGGAAAATTTAGTTAAGTTGGTATTATGAAGTAAAGGAAACTGTATGTGTATTCGTAATGGACTATTTTCAACAGCAGCTTATTAATAGCAATACTAGGTGTGGCAGTATGTGTACGTACTCGTTCTTGCAAAATTTTCTGGTAAAAAAGATTTATTGAAAGGAACGTTTTCATAAACATTAATACTACTTTAATCTTTTAGATTAAAAATATATGACCAGAATTTAAACTATCCCTCTCAGAACTACATATCAAACAGTTTAATTTGTCAAAATTAACCAAACTAAACAGAGTTGCCATGCTGCCATTTATCTGCAAAAACAGCCCATGTATCAAAAGCAGTGGGAAATTTATAACGTCGAACAATACAATTAACCCATTTAATATAGATCATGATTTATGTAACAAAAAATAAAACAAAAATTTGTAAAAAATGGAGGTTCAGATATTTGCAATTAAAGATTGATAAAAATCCCAAACATTTAATTCCATTGCCACAATTGTAGGAAAGTAATTATGCAGCTCATTTTATTACATTTTCACTTATTTTACTAACAAACTATATTTCAATGATTGTTATATATTAACGAATAAAAATATGAATTTAAAAAAAATTCAAAAATAGGATTTTTATAAGAAAACTGGTTGATTAATAAGTAAAAAAAAGAAATCGAAAGATTAAAAAAAATGTAACAATGTACTTCTTTTAGCGTTTATAATCCCATTTCAATTTATAGTTTTTTTAAAACTTGATTATATTACTATGCAGTACTTATAAATTTCCGAAGCTCGTTCAATGCAAATACAAACCTTTTGTTTATTAGTAATGCAACTCCTTTCCGTATGGATTAAGGCCAATGCTCCTCACCTGCATAACTCCAAAAGTTTGTAATGCAATATGTTATATTTCATATTGCAGTAAAAGTTAAACCTGTATAGATTAAAACGGAAAGCAACATCAGTTTGCTTTTATATACAATAAAACACCTTTATCTTAAAACTACAAATTTTGATTTAATTTTCAGCATTTCCAGCTTTTAATTGAAAAATTTGTTTACTCAAAATTTAAAGTAAACATTTAAGAGTACCTTTATTTTCCATTAAAAAAAACCATTGTATTAATACCTATTAGTATATTGTAGTTATGCAAAACATTAAATTACCTAAACATGTGAGCAATACTTTTGTTTTGACTAAGTATATAGATGAATTAGTATACTTCTATAAAATATTTACAAATTTGTGCATTTATTTTTAGAATTTAGTTACAAGAATAATGCACAATCATTTTTTAATTTTTGGTTCTCATAATAAAGGTCTAAATTATTCTTTTCTGTATGCCTCAATTTATTAAAGATTTAAGATGGAATATTAATTTTATAAATTGAAAGAGTAAAATAAATAATCGTTCAAACTCGATTCATAAATATTTAAAATATCATACTTTATCAACTTTTAATTGTTCAACAGTTTAGTCAACTTCACACTTGAACAATCACGAAGAAAGCAAATTGGTAATACATACATATAGTTATCAAGTGCAAAATTTATTAAACTGTTGAATAATTAAAATTTAACACATTAATTTCAAACTTAATAGTTAACAAATTAATGTGTACTTCTATATTAATACCTCTTTGCTAAACTGTTAAACATTTTTATCTGCAATTCAAGTTTTAAGACATGAATGTGATATTACAAATAATAATTTTGTAAGCATGATTTAGTTACAAGGGATGTTCAACTCATAACCGAAATAATTATTTTTTAAATTCTAGTTGCTAAAGTTACTGAACTTTTTTCATTTTAAGTAATCCTTTTTTGATCACGTCATCAGCAATTTATTTAGTTAATGCATTTCTTAAATAGTAAAACATGACGTTTCAAGTTCTGTTGCACAAATAATCATAATTTTTAGATAAAAAAAAAAACATAGATGTAAACATGTAGATGTTTTATCTACACATGAATGTTCCCAACTAATTTTAGCACAAATTATCAACATTTTTGCCTGGCTTAAAGAATTAATGACATTAATTAATCAAAGGATTAAATATTGTATGTATATAACTTTAGTTGACTTACACTTTATAAACCAAGTTGAGTTTTTCTAATTAAGGGTGTAGCATGAAGTTAATTTGTAATATTTATAACGGTGATCAAATAGTTGTATTACTTGACTACTTAATTTCTATTTTGCATCAAATTAGTTCACCAACCTTTAGTTACACTTTATAAAACTAGGCCTAACAATAAGTGTTAAAATATTACATTTGAATAATTTCAGTTTTTAAGCAGCTTCGTGCACCCCTATGTTTTATTTTTGATTACATGTATGAATTATTAAATAAAATTGAATTCTTTTTGAATTGAAACTAAAAATCGATTTTTGGGTTTTATGTTTTACACATAAGATGGTACATAAGGTGGTGATTATAAATAAACCATATCAATTCTTTTATTAAAATAAACTTCATATGCCAGTGGTACATTAACAAAAAAATCTGTTTTTTGTTAACTATGTGTCGAATATCTTTCCAGATGTAAACTAGATTCAAGTTGCCGAAAAGATCCATTTAGCCAATATTACAAATGAGGAATATTTTTAGAAGAAAATAAATAACTCTTAAACCAATACGAAACGAAAGATTTTTAAAATTTTATATTGTAATAGGAAACTTGGAAAATGGACGGATGTCGTTCGAGGGACAGGTCGCCGACGATGCAATGGATCGACCAAATGAAGACGCTAACAGGACAATCGTTACACAAAGCTACCCAGTCAGATCGTGGTAGAACTCTCTGGAAGACGACCATCAACTCAATTACTTAAATCATGATGTCACCATACCCCTACGAAGAGTAAACGAACTGAGGAGGAGGAGGAAACGTTGGGAATAATAATTCATTTAAAAATGTCATCCGATGTATTATTTTATCGATGTGAAGTTGATGATGAACATATTTTAACTATCTCAAATCGAAGAATCCAAGATATGTCGATCTTCTGGAAGGCCGCTTAAAATAAATTCCCAAAATTAAATTCATTTTAGTTGACGATTTAATTATGTACGAAAAGTGGAAAACAAAAAAATGTTACAGATAAGCATTTGCAGCGAAATAACTACACTAAATAAAGTGCAGGATCTTGGATTTATGAGAAGCTTGCAGGCTTTAAAAACAAAACAACAATGCAGTATCAATAAAAAATAAAACATTTTAAAAATATTCTATTAGCTACATAGTAAAAATTTTTATGCAGTTAAATTATTATACATAGAATGTGCTCAACTAAAGATTTTGGAACGAATAGGAAACGATAAAGTGCCAAGGATTTTTTTTAAAGATGAGATGGAAGGTCGAAATTGCAAAGGACAGTCAAAGAAAAACAGGTAGGGAAGTGTCATAAATGATCGATCTAAGGTCCATTGCATACAAAATACAAGTGCTGTTATAAAAATTAAGTTTTCCTTATAAACGCATTGGTTAATTTTACTTATCACTATAGTAACACTTGTAATTGTAAGTGTATTTTTTATGCAATGGGTCCCTGGACGACAAGGCGATTAATTTGATGCACCAGACAAGTACTATTTGGAGTAGAAAACTATGGAAAGCAGTTGCTAAAGAAGCCATGATACCTCTACAGCTCGCAGTGCTGAATTATAAACATTAAGTTTAGAAAGTTCTATTAGCTTATAGTTATTGGATTTTTATGTAGTCAGTTTATTATATCGATGGCGTTTTGCCAAAAGGGCGTAAACCACACTTTTTGCGAAAATGAATTATTCTGACTATCGTATGCATCTAAGGCAAATACATCATCTGTTAAAATCTAGTAACAATATTCCGATTTTTTCGGAGGAAAAAATTGATTTGTATTTCCACAAAACGTATCTTCTTAAAGCTATGTGATAACACAAAACGTTTTCTCCTGTAGAATTTACTTTTTGTGGGTTACACTCTTCTGGAAAAACCACGTCGATATATAAACTTGGTCTAACTTAAGATTTTAATGATTACCAAATTTTACATTCACAGAAAAAAAGGCAGTACTCACCATTATATTGTTGATAAATTCTTATGTCGGCATTAGTTTCTAATTGTGACGATATCCAGGTTTGACCGGACTAAGTGATCTAGGTGACTTTTGCACACCACTGAAAAATAAATATTATTTAATATATTTATTATGCTTATAACGTTTACAAATACACTAATAATTGAGCCTAATATGTATTCAAAATGTCAAATATAACATGTATGTTAAAACTCAAACAACTCAAAGTCTTATGTTGTATTTTGCCACTTTCAACAGCCCCCGTTAACATTTTATTTTCAAGGAAATGTTTCAAACTTTCGATTGTGATTGGTTGTAAGTTCTGAAGAAACATTAATTTAATAAATACTGTACGTAACTTGGTCGATGTTTATATTAGGCAGTGACCAATGCTTAAATTTAGGTGTTCACGTTATGCAGTGATCATGTTATCATCTGTATATTATTTGACACATTGGCAGTTCAATTTTTAACAATTATATTAACATCAGAATTTAAAAAAAATACTTTGAAAAACCTAATCTATAAAAAAACATAACGTACAATAAAACATAATCGGCTTAAATATTATTAAGGTTAATTTAAGTAATTTTCTAATAAAATTATCAATACAAGTTTTATATATCGACTTGTTTTACATGATAAATAAACGTTAAATTTTAGATAATTGCAGTTAATAGATTCTTTCATATGCAATCCCAATATTTCTTATTGAAAATCTAATTACAAAACAAAAGCATTGCATTTTTAAAAATTAGAAGACTAGTCAAAATCACTAATCAGGACTTAAATGTGGATTTCTAGGTACGATCAATCGTGGGTTAATAAATGTTATGCTAAATAAATTATCCACATACCTAGTTGGCTTTTACAAGATTAAAGTTTCAAGGGTCTGCAGTCACACCAATCTATTGGCACGATTTGTCAGAATAAGTTACTAGCAAACCTCCACACTAGCCGATTAACAGTTCAATTTATCAGTTAATTTACAGCATTATAAAGTCAAACGTGATGGTGAACGAAGGGGCTATTTATTACAGCAAAATTCATCTCTATGTAATCAATATTATCGAAAGGATTGGATTCGAATGATTTTACCAAACGCGAGTTTGGAATGAAACGAAATTTATCAAACAAGTTGCAGATAAATAACAGATAATACATTTGTCGGATTAGTTGGACAGTTGTTCCTTCCAACAAATTCGTGTTTGTAAACTTTTCAAAGTAAATTAGAAATTAAAAATTGAACGTTTCGATTAATTTTTATCTACATACGAGTACGTATATGGCTTTATAATGTTTACCTACTATTCAAACAATGAAAATAATTTTGAGAATTAATTGCGGTTCAATGGCCGAATCGGATGCCGATGCCACTTGTTAACAATATCCTAACATACCACTTTGTTTTGTTAATGTAAAAGATTTGTTATAAATAAAGTCCTATTTCCTTTCAGTTAGTAAAATATACAAGTTACTGTATACATTTATATAATGTCTGCATATTTCATCCAAAAATTCAGTGCAAATTTCCAGGTGCAGACATTACAAGGATCATTCAGTTTCAAATCGTATTACATAAGAGATTGCACTGATGCTCACAAAAATAGCCTATGATAATTCTCGAAAAACAAATTATGTGTAAAAAAAAATATGAAAGGTAGAAATAAACATGGAAATTGAAAAAAAATTCTAGTGCACGGTATATTCTGGCAGGGATCAATATTTTTTGCTTATATTCCTTGTTGAAAATCAATTTGTGGACATTACATGCACGCACATGGATATTTCACAAGCATATATGGTAATTAACATATTATATTTACATTCAATTATTTTAATAATTGTCTATATTATTCGTATACAAATCGCTACGCTTTCAACAAAGTTAAACAGAGCACAGATGTACATTTTAATTTTTGCAACATTATATTTCAAAATGACTTTTGGTCCAGTTAGAACCGCACTATTCCAATGTGACAAAATTTTGACTTGATAATTTGGAAAAAGAATTATTTAATTAAATTTTCAACATATTTCGTGTATAGTAGACTACACCCTTACTTCATCAGTCATTGTTTGGGAAAAAAAGTGCAGCATATACAAGAACAAATATGGTATATATGCTTCATTTTATATTTTACGAAATATCAATTAACTAAATTATTAGAGAGTCTTTAATTCATCATCGGTCACCACATTTAATAGAATGATTTTTAATTTTCTATTTTCATATATTTTTTATGACGAATATATAAGAATAAGAATAATAAGAATGTAATAATAAGAATATATGAAAGCCGATCCGCTTCATAACATAAATCTATAATAAATAAATAAATAACTGTATGTATAATCTCTCCTACTTTGTAATTTTCATGGCACTTGGCCGACTCTTAAGATACCCGCACAATTATAATTGATTTGATCAAAAAAAAAACGTTTTACATTTTCGAAAATAATAATAATTAAATACAAGTTTTAGAATTCCTATTTAATTTTTACCCATCCCGAAGAAACCACATCTAAATGGCAAAATGTAAGTAATGAAAACATACGACTACCTATACCTGAAAATATGATTGTACTGCTGAATAATAGCATTTTATGTTAAAAACCGCAATAAGTATATCGAATCAATGTTAATTGTGATAACGTTAAACAGGGACTTAACAATGAAAAACATTTAATCAATAAACTGCGAGATCATATAACACCACCACCACAAAATGAAAAATATAAAGATACTTACTACTGTATTGTCCTTTGTATCTTCTACTGTGTCATCACTTCTAGTTAGACTTTGTTAACTGTTAATTTAAATAGTTGTGCTACTCTCCAATTTATCGGATGAGATGCTAACACTTCTCTTTCATTCAGTTTAATCTCTTTAGTTGTGATTGGTATGCATTCATAATCAAGTTCCATTTTCGTTTCCAATTGGAACAATCAATCACTTTGCAATGCACCACTAAAAATAAACATGTACCTATATTATTTCAATATAATTAGGAGCACCGCATTTTTTGTGGGGGCACATAGTGCCCCCAAAGGAAAAAACACAGTGGAAAGGGGTGGGGAGAGAGGGTACAAAAAATTATGGACTTAGAACTTTCGAGAATTAGCGTGCCCCCAAAAAAGAAGTGACAAAAAAAGGCCTGATTAGGAGTATTTAATTAAAATTTATTAAATATGATTAAACATAAATCTATAATAAATAAATAACTCTATGTATAATCTTTCTTACCTTTGGCACTTAGCGGACTCTAAGATACGTGCACAATTATAATCGATTTGATCAAAAAACGTTTAACATTTTCGAAAATATTAATAATTAAATGTAAACCTCTTTCACTTTTTATAACATAGAAAAAATGGCGATTTCATGCACGCCCATAGGCACGTGACGTGCTACCGGTAGTGACGTCTGTTTTAATTCTATTGGTTTTTTTTTTTAAATTTTTAAAATTTAGGGTGGAAATTTAATTTAGTAAAAATTAATTTAGAATTTTATAAATATTTACTACATTATTTATAAATTAAAACACCTAACTAAAAGTAAAACTTGGATAATATAAAATAACGTTACATATTATTATTATTTAACTAATAAATTTTAAGTTGGACATCATGTTTTATATGTCACTGTTGTTTTATGTTTGTGGCAAACTTTAGTATTGAATGCGTGTACAGATCGTCTTTAAATAGTTAAAAATCATGGCTAAAATAGGTGTTGTAATAAGTAAATTTTATAATGAATATAATACTAAAACATCCCAGAAGCTGAAAATTATTGACGCGTACTTGTTATATATTTTATTAACTGGAATAGTTCAATTTGCCTATTGCCTTTTAGTAGGAACGTTTCCATTTAATTCATTTCTAAGTGGATTTATTTCTTGTGTTAGCAGTTTTGTTTTAGCAGGTAAATAATGTTATTAGATAATTTAACTAATTACATTTCTCCATTATTTCAAAATATAGAGAACTTGATTAAATGCAAGTGTTTATTTTTGTTACGTTAGTTGGTATGTACCTTCTGTAGAATGTGTATGGTGGACAGATACACTATAGCTAAGAATAAGGGCCAGTTTTTCAATCACCAATAATGCTGACCATAAGTCAATTGCTATAGAAATGATTATTAGAAACAATTGTTTCTATGATGATTAATTTGCCCGGTCAGCGTTAACTGGCGATTAAAAAACCGGTCCTAAAATGTGTTTTTAAATAACTTTAATTTGATTTTAAATTCCTAATATACAAAAGAAATTATAGCTCATTCATGATAAGTAGGTAGTAATGATAATGTGTTTATGCATTTTATTAAACAATTTAATTTGTTGATCTCCATTGTATTTTAATTGTTAAATTGTGTGTAGTTATTGTTACATTTAATTTTTTTAATTTGTAAGTATGTATTACAATTTTAAGTACTCATAAATATTCTGTGATAATACAATTTAATTGATTTCAGTTTGTCTGCGTTTACAAGTGAATCCTGAAAATAAGAATCAGTTTTATGGTATAAGCCCAGAACGAGGATTTGCAGATTTTATTTTTGCACATGTTATTTTGCATCTTGTTGTTATAAACTTCATTGGATAATATAGATTAATTTCAACGTATTTGTGTTGTTAATATGAATAGAATTTTCTGATAATTAAATGAAAATGTAAATGTACACAAATTTTTAACATAATAAACAATACCAAAATTGTAACTGGAAGCTATAAACTTATATAGTTTCTAAAATAATATTTTTCATCGTATTTATGTTTACATAATTAATTTGTGAAATTTTTTAAATAATGTATGCAAATTAAAGCATGTATTAAGCAAAAATTGACAATTTTATTATCAAACATGCAAGAGTTATTGAAATAATTCTTGAACCTTAAAATCGAAACAAATAAAATCGATTACGATTTAATTATTATATATTTTTACTTGTCAGAATTACCAGTAGCTTTAACTGTAAGTGTTGTAACAATTGGTATACAAACAGGTATTAAATGTATATACAGTAGAGTCGCGATAATTCAAGTAATTAATCGGAGCTAATATTAGAACTTTTTGAATTATACGGAAATGAAAAACATTTAAAGTATTTAGTAATTGTTTAGTGTGAACATAAAAAGTAAAAAAATACTACTATACAAAATGTGCTCTTACAATATACTAATATTTGCACAATAAATCTAAACATTAAAAAATTGTCTCTAGTATTAAGCTCAATAACGATCATTTATTTATTTATTTATTGATAAACCAGAGTACAAAATACATGTAGGTCACATCAAGATATACAATGTATAACTGAAAAAATGCTTACATCCTAAAAGAGGTAATTAAATTTACCTGTGCTTTAGGTCTGGTTACTAAAAACTAACTTACGAGCTAAAAAAACAAAAAATTTGGCAGAGTCTATGCCATATACATTTAGATAAAATTTCTCATAATTCATAACATAACAAGATAAAGAGAACAAGATCATATTTTTAATCATTTAATTTTCGAAGAGGCATAAATTATATAGAACCTTGAACTACCAGAAGTTCACCGTACACCAAAATTAAATTATTTTTTATTGAAAAAGTGAATTAATAATAATAATATTCAAACATTTACTTATATACTTAGAGCAAGTTCAGCTTGCTATATAATTTTATTTAAATGCAATATTGTCTTATTTCTTTATAATTCTGTGAAGGAAAACTAATAACTATAGTACATAATTATTATGATTAAAATTTATTCCATAAATATGATAGCAAGAGCTATAGTTTTATCATCTTCCAATATATTTTATTCAAACATGAAACACCAACTCTAATTGTTATACATGTTAATCACAAAGATTTAAGGACCAAATAAATGATTGAAAAAAGTAAAAACCTAAATAAAAGAAAGGAGGTTATATTCAAATCACACCTTAAATTAATGCAAAAAATTGCAACACCAATCCTAATATTTAATAAGCCTATCTAATTTTTTTATATCTATTTGAAAAAGCCGCCTTTAATTTTATTGGTGGTTTATAGGCAACGTTGTCATGTCGTATTTCATTTAATGACCAAGGTTAAGTTTTTATATTTTGTTAATAAAAAAATAATCAAAAAGCGGCTTCTCTAGTGGTAATGATGAAATTATGTTATAATTTTGACTATAACATAAAGAAAGTCATTCTTCAATTACAGTACATTTGTTACAAAATTATATTCTATCAACCGACAACACTGTATAAACTAACAAAAATGTGCTGTGTTTTATTTTGCATTTATCAACAAATTACAAGTTGTGATAAAGTTACATGAATCATTTGTTAACAAGATAGTGTTATAATAAATTTGGGTCATTTGTATAATGTATAATAATTAGAAGTACCTCTAGCATTCACCAAATAAAATTGATTGATTTTAAGTAAGTAAGTAGCATTCACATCATTGTACTTTATTATAATAAATACTTTTAAATATTTATTACATGCATTTTAGATCATTTTTATAATTTCGATTTTAGAATGTCTGAAGAATCTAAAATACCCAAGTATGGATTAAAATTAAAATTAGACCACGAATATCCGGAGAAATGGACCCAAAGACATTTACCTACCTTGGGACAACTATATAACATTATTCCTTTGATAATAAGGTATTTTTATTTATATTTGAATAATTATAAAGTTTTAAGTATTATATTTTACAGATACATAATATATAGAATAAATCTGTGGTGGCACAAACGAATTCCTATAATGGACTATATTAGTCCATTAAATGCCAAGCAAATTTATGGTAATATATTTATATATTTTAATATAAAATATGTATATTTACTGTAATAACTTTCAGGAGTTCCTCTTGGAGGAATCGGTGGTGGAAGTATTGGCAGAGGTTTTCGAGGAGAATTTTGTAGATACCAGTTAAATCCTGGTTTATATCAATATAATACAGTTGACGCTAATCAGTTTATAGTTACTATTAAGAATTCTTCAGGTGTTACAATTTTTCAAAGTCTGTTATCAACTTACAAGTAAGTATTATATCATTTATATTACATTAATTACATTAAAAATTTGTTAACTGTACCTATGCATTAGATACATAATAGGTTAATGATATTATCTAATCATTTTAATCCAAAAGCAAAAGTATGCTTATCATGCATTTGATTGCATAACAACCACAAAGGAAACATAAAAACTCATAATTAAAAATAGGTGCAATAAAAATAGTAATTGACTATAAAGCTAAAATATTATTTCTTTACGTAGCCATTTATGCATAAACGTAATAAAACTATAGAAAATATTGAATTTTATAAATGGTTACCTAAGGAAGCATAGTTTTACACTGTTCCTTTACTTGTTACTTGGTCTACAAACCTACTATATTTATTGTTAAACAAACTTTTTCATTTCAGTTTGAATATATATTAGATGAGAATAAGTTTAACTTATGGATTTTTGCCTAAATAATGAATTATTAGATAGGTATTTAATTTGAACTTTACCTATTATTTATCAACTATACCTAATAATAATGAAATATAATTAATTAAATAAAAAAATAAAACTAATCAAGTAACGATAAATTGGTATGTGTATTATGTTGAAACTGAATTAAGTAAAAGGAAATAAATAAAAAATAAAAACTTCTTTGTAATGTAATATTTATGTGCACATTTCCTATAATATACAATATTTTAACACAATTTTTTTTTAAATAATTTTCTCTGTTATTTTAGAAAATCACAAAACGTATTAAAGTCTTGGAAACAATTATTAGATGGTTCAAAATGTAATTACACTGGTCTTTATCCCAGATCATGGACTGAATATGATCTCTCAGATTATGGAATTAAATTAGTTTGTAGGCAAGTTAGTCCTGTAATACCTCATAATTATAAAGTAAGTAACTTTATAATGCAAATTAACTATTTGTTTACATTTCTGTATTTAAATATATTTCCCACATTCCATTAAAAATTATTAAATTCATAAGTTCATTAATTTTCAAATTATTTTCTAAATTTTTAGGATGATTTTTATTGAACCTAAAATGACTTTGAACCTTTGCCAATTAGCCAGTATAGTACCTTTCAAGTGAATTAGGGCCACCACATTAAATCGAGTTTTGGGACAGAAAAATTATTGGAAATAGAAACTACTTAGACTGTTTGTTTGTAAAACAATTTCTATTGCATTATAAGTAAGCGATTCATTATTATTTGCTAAATAAATTTAAATTAATATTTTGTTACTCCTCCCTCAACTTCAATTACAGCAGCAATTCTTCGTGGCATCCTTGCTCTACACCCCGTTGCAACTTCATTAATGCATTGATTATGATGCCACGTATTTGAATGTTTCGATTTAAGATTTGGGCAATTTATATACAATGCTTTTCAATGGACATTAAAAATATTTTTGATGGAATTTTGATTCAAAGAGTTATCTGGCATATCTGAATCCATTCCATATTTACTCAATAATAACTGCAAACTTTGCACTATACAAAAATTTATAATACACATTTATTATAATGCAGATGGTCCTAATTCATTTGCACGGTACTGTATGAAGATAAAATACTAATATATGTAGATTAACTAATTTCATTAAATTTAAATAAAATCGTGTATCTATGTCATTGATTTAATTTAATTATTTACTTTTTGTGTTGGCTCTACTAAACAGCAAATTTTTCAAAATCAATACCTTTCGCTAAAAATTTGTTAATAAAATGCATTTATTATAATATATTCTTATTGAAAGTATACTTTTTTAGGATAGTTCATTACCTTGTGCAGTATTCGTATGGAGCATTGAAAATGTATGTTGTGATGAAGAAAGGTTAGTCACAATTACGTTTACCTTTAAAAATGGCGTGGAAAATAAATCTAATAAAACAAGTAAGTTTTTAGTTTTTTGTTTTTCAATTATTTTTAATTTCAATTTTAGCATCGTGTAGCACAAAAAGTTTTACATACTTGGAATCAACCGGCATAGTCCTTTATAATGCTATTAATAAGATTCCATGCGCATATGTTTTAGCAGCCAAAGTAAAAGATAATGTAAACATTTCCAAATGTTTATCATTTGATCCTAATTCAGATGGAAAAATTCCATGGGATCAACTATATGGAAATGGACAATTCAATAAACTTTCAAAAGATAAATCAGATCAAACATTTAGTGAAATGGCTTGTGGGATTGCTTTACAAGTGAATGTTAGCCCATTAACAATAGAAAAACTTGACATTTGCTTAGCTTGGGATATGCCAATTGTAAATTTTAGAAATAACGATCAAAAATATCTTAGGTTTTACACAAAACATTTCGGGTATGATAATGCTACCTTGAAAATTATTGACTATGCTTTTAAAAATTATATGGAATGGGAAAATGCAATATTCAATTGGCAACAACCTATCTTAGATGACACGTAGGTCAATTTTTGTAATTATTTTATAGCAATTTATTTATATGATTTTGTAATATTTTAAGCGTTCAAAAAATATTATTTCAAAGTTCACATCTACATAATCCAACACTGATCAATATTTTTTTAGTTAACACTGTCTTAATACAGAAATTGTGATTTAAAAAAAATATTAAAGAATGTTTTGCAAATTTTATTAATTAAGTAGGCACTGATGAAAAAGAAAATCGAATTTGTAAGCAATATAATTCAAGGGTAATAAAGTACAAAATATAAAATTTCAAGTTTTTTATGCAAAAAAGGATATGAACAAGAATGTGATCATTTATTATTTTCCAATATAAAATAATAAAAAAATTTATATTCAAATTAAGTGTGTTTAATGTTATTTTAGTCGTTAATAATAATTTTGATTTATACAAATATTTAATAAATCTAATATTTCTTTGTGTATAAGTGGATTATTTTATTTAGTTTCTAAAATGATTTTAACTAACAAAATACATTCTTTACATTACATTCTCATTTTTTAGAAAGAATTTATTTATCATAAATTTAATAAATTTTTACATTATAGAGATCTTCCAGATTGGTATAAATCAGCCATATTTAATGAGACTTATTTTATTTCTGATGGAGGCACGTTTTGGTTTACGTTAAGTGACGAAGAAGCAGAAAAAATATCAGTATCGGACCCCAGGTGAATAACAAACTGATTATTAAACGTTTTATTCCGATTTTAAAATTAAATTTTAGGCAAAAGTATGGAAGATTTGGATATCTCGAAGGACACGAATATCGAATGTATAATACTTATGATGTACATTTTTATGCATCATATGCATTAGCCATGAATTGGCCAAATATACAATTAAGTTTACAGTACGATATCAAAGATTTTATTTATATAGAAAATAAGGAAAAAGTTAAAATGTTATATGACGGAGAAGTTACTGAAAGAAAAGTATCAGACTCTGTTCCTCATGACATAGGAGATCCAGGTAAATTATATGTATATAACTTTTCTAATATTGCAATAAATTACTTATATAATATTTATTTTATTTTTATAGATGAAGATCCTCTTCTATTGATAAATTCTTATAATATACACGATGTTAGTCACTGGCGTGATTTAAATACAAAATTTGTATTACAAGTACTTAGAGATTACTCGATAACTAAAGAACTGAAAGGTGTAAATAGGAGACAATATTTAGAAGATATGTATGATGTTTGCCATATAATCATGTGTAAAAGCATGTCATTTGATACAGACCACGATTGTTTAATTGAAAATAGTGGTAAACCTGATCAAACTTATGATACATGGGTTATGAATGGGTCTAGGTAAGTTTAGGTAAACTTGTACATAATGCATAATGATGTGTATTTTTAAAGTTACTGTTTGTTTTACATTCTAACTAAAGCATTTCAGTCATTTTAGAAAATGCTTACCTAATTTTAATTCTGCCAGAATGTGATAAGAAACGTTTGGTCACTTGATCTGATTGATTTTAATTACCGTATTTGCCGACGTTTAAGGCGCGTCTTTTTTTGTTGAATGTTGGCGTTTTGTTGATAATGATTTAGCCGTCAAATTTGTAATTTTATTTTAATTCTTGGCCTGTATTGTCGTGTAATATTAAATAGTTACTTTTACTCGTGTAAAAAAAGAAATAGGTAGATAATAAACGTTTTTAATAAATAATTACCCATATGGTATCACATAAGAAATTAAAGAATTAAACAGATTTTATCACAGGTTTTTCATTGATTTATTAATATATCGGTACGTAATAATTTATTTATTTTCAGTGCATATTGTGGAGGTTTATGGTTAGCATCATTGTATGCAATGGTGATTATTTCAACTGAATTAAATAAAAAGAATGATACAAAAATGTATAAAACCATTTTAGAGAAAGCAAAAGTAGCCTATGAAAATAAATTATGGAATGGTAAATATTATAATTTTGATTGCTCAAATAATGCTGCTACTATAATGGCTGATCAGCTTTGTGGACATTGGTATTTACGATCGTGTGGATATAACTATGAGGTAGATAATATGTCAATGCTTACTAAGAAATCATTTGAAATGAAAACTGATAAAATATACTTTATTTAAAGGAAATTTGAGACTATTTTAACATTTGTATGATTACATTACATATTTGATTAATATTTATACAGATATAGGTACCCAGAGGTGTCAAGGTTAATCTTCTCCATTCGTCCCTGTTTGGAATATGTAATAGTGATTTTTAATTTAATTACTATTTCAGGTATTTTCCAAGAGTAATGTTCTCAGCGCATTAAGTATTATTTACAATAATAACGTTATGTTATATGAAAATGGATCTATGGGTGCAGTAAATGGTTTTATACTAAACGACAGAGTTGATAATACAAGTATACAAAGTGAAGAAGTATGGACAGGTGTTACATACAGTTTAGCTGCATGTATGATTCAAGAAAAATTGATTCAAAATGCATGGAAAACAGCTGGAGGTATGTACAACACACTTGTCAATCGTATAGGTATGGCTTTTGAAACTCCTGAAGCTATTCGTTACAACAGCTATTATAGAGCAATTGGTTACATGCGACCACTTAGTATTTGGTCTATGCAATTAGCTTGGGAACAAAATAAAAAAAAAATCAATACAAAATAAATCTTTTAAGGACCAGTTTTTCAGTCATTGACCGTTAACCATTGGGAAATTGCTATAGAAATTATTGTCGAAATAATTGTTTCTTTACTGGCTAACTGATGGTTAGAGTTAACCAGTGATTGAAAAACACCCTAAGGGCCAATTGTACAATGTCAGTTTAAACTGTTCATTTCCATAGTAACTAACAATGTAAGAAAAATGTATGGTTAACTTGGTCAACCTGCAACCTGCCCTAAGGGTCAGTTTCACAATACAATTTAATTTTGACCATAGATTAAACCATAAATTTTTCTGGTTACTATTGTTACTATCAAAATGAACAGTTTAAACTAGAATTGAGAAACTCGCCCTAAAACAATGCTATATAATTAATATATGATCGAAGAATTATACTTTATATTTTTTTATTTTTTATATTTGTAGTTACTACTTTACATTTTAATATTCTTATACGAGGGTCACTCTGAAAATATCAAAATTTAAATAAGTATCTATAACTAAAATATTGTGACGTTTCACTTTGTGTCTTTTCTTTATTTTTGTCACGTTTCCTTACATTAATTCTTTATTTATAACAAGAAGTTATTTTCTAATGTCTATAACACTTCAATCTATTTATTCCCCACAGACCTGTCAAGTCCGCGCGCCTACTCTTCTTTTCCGTTGTCTTTTTCTTTTTTAAAACTCCTCACTTGATTCTCCGCGATAATGCGTGCGTCATTAACGTTACAATATTTATTTCTATGCATTCTATTTGCATATTTGATTTTCAGTTCAAGCGCTAAAAATACTAGTTTTGCATAACTTTGTATACAGCACGACCCTCGTATATGTTCATTTTATGAATTAAAGAACATTCCAGCATTTTAAAATGCCTTATATATTACCTACAAACATTGCTTTAATTTGAACTGTTTCATTTAATAATTGCTAATTATTTTATCAGATAAATCAAAATGTATCTAGTTATATTTTAATAACATATAAATTGAATTTTAAAATGTTAACATTCATTTTAAATATAATTTTAGTTTCTCATAGTATAACAACTAAGTTTAGCTGAATAATATCTACCTGTGTTAAAATAAAAAAAATACTATAATTGCTTTGCAATTTCTATGTTTGTCTATGTACCTAATTAAACTTCTGACTAAGTGAACTAAGAATTCTCTTTATCAGCAAGACTGATAAGAGGGGTTCAATTATTTCTCAGTAGCATTTCATCGGTATCATTAGCATTATACTGCCCTGTTAAGTCAAAAGATGTATCTGCACTTGTCAGTTCGGCTGAAATTGCTTAGGTTTTTACTGCAATTTCAGCCTAACTAATAAGTACAGATATGTCTTTTTGACGTAACAGGGCAGTATAACATATAGTATAAACAACATAAAGTTATAGTAAAGTTAAAGTTAAAATTATAGTATAAAGTATAAAAACATGTTTTAAATATTCTATAATTTTAACATAGTTATTACCTATATATGTAACATATAGATAAGTACCTATATATCTCTTTTAGAAACTTGAACATTGTACATTTTTATATAATGCCGTTGAAATATATATGTGGTAAAATTAAAAAAAAAAGACGTAAATGCTTTAATAATTGATTATGAATATTGATAATAAGGCTCAGTTAATTTAAGATTAATTTTAAGCAATGTAGATTAGTTGAATTGATATTAACTTACATACAATGTGGATACAATACAATACTACAGTACAACCTCGATTATCTGGATACTCGATCTTTCGGGGTTGAAAAATCCTTTTTTTTTAAATACATACATATTAAAACATTAAGAACTGGGTCTGGGGAATTGGATTAAGAGCAGATGTTAGAAAAATCAAATCTGAGAGTAAAAAACAAAAACTGATAACAGACTACACATATTTTAATTAAGTTTTAAGTATATGTATGTATGTAAAAGTACTTTTTGAAAATACAATGTAAAAATAAACGTATTAGTTGAAAATTGCTGTTTTTTGTGTATTTACACCAAAGTTAGACTATAAAAACGTGTTTTTCGATGATCCGCGTTTTTTGATTATCCGGGAATACTCTCTCCCATCCTTACCCCGGATAATCGAGGTTGTACTGTATATTCATCACTAATTTGCTAATTTGGCATTTATCTTGACATGTATAATTAAATTTAATGTTTATATTTTTTATTTATCATATTCATATTTAGTTGTACTTTAGGTACAACCTTTATCATTCATCCAATTCCTTTATGTGTAGTTTTAGTGGTTTAGCAATACCATACAAAGGAAGACTGGCAAACTTCATATCTCCATGAGGCCAATGCAGTTTAAAGTTTCTTACTATCTAGTAAATAAGATAAATTTTATATTTAATAAATGTTTTTTAGTGCATTTAGTTAAGGTATTTTGAGTTTCAGTTAAATTATTTAATACCTGATTAATTTTAATAAATCAATAGCAGTAGGTACCTACCTATTTTATGTGTTCGTTTTTGGGCAGGTAACAAAAATGTATTAACCAGATATCCAGATTATTAGTTAAAATATCAAATTAATGGTAATATTATTCAATATTTTTATAGATTTGGACTAAATTCCATTAATTTATTTATATCAAGTCCAATTACTTAAAAGATAAAATATCAGATTTAAATTAAATTCTGTGTGATCATTAAGTATCTAGTTACTTTAACCAGGACACAAAATACCAGCCCTAAATGATAGCAAGTGAATATGAAATAAATAGGTACCTATATTACAATATACAAAATTTTAAAATTTGATTAATACTATATTTCTTAATGTATGCTAAAAGTTTACAATTACTGACCTAATAAAAGTTAAAACAAAATTTTGTATGGTTATGGATTTTAAAAATTTTATGTTTATTTAAGTTTAAAAAAGGTGTGCAATTTATAGAAAGTATGTACTATACATTAACACTTAACCTGCTGGTCATTTTGTTGAAAAATTTACCTGTAAGTACCACCATCATAAGTGGAACTGATTTGTATTTAAACTTATAATTTAATTTTACAAATTTTGTCAGACTAAAAATAATTAAAAATTAAAAAAATTAATGACTAAATTTAATTCCTGTACCTACTGTTTATGAATATGGTCTTTCTTTACTTACTTTAGCTATAAGAACTTCCATTTCCAAATTAGCTAATCTTTTCCCAATGCAAGATCTCGGTCCAAATCCAAATGGCAAGTAAACAAATGGATTTACATGTTTGTATGATAGTTCCCCATGATTATTTCTGAGCCATCGATCTGGTATAAATTCTTTAGCCTTTGGAAAGTATTCTTCAGAATGACATAGAACCAAATTGCTGGTGAGTATATCCGTCTAACAATTTTAACAGATTAATATACTTTTAGATAGCAGATCTGTATATAACATGACATAGTATATATAACATGATTAATAGATTTTTTGCTTGCTAATGCATTAAATCTAAGGTATAAGAAGGCAATATGAATTAAAGGTAAATATCCAGGAAAGAACCATGTAAAATTATATTGAAATATACTATGTAAAAATTAATATGAATGAATAAATAAAATATGAAGCATTTTGATTTTATGTATGAATTTTCCATATAGTACAGTCGATAAGGATAAGGACTGTTAGTGGTGAAAGCATCAAATACAACTAGAACAAGAAACATTTTGACCGGGTACTCCTTGAAGGAACATTTCTGCTCAAAACCCAAAATCGCCAGTAATAAAATGCTTATAACGAGATTGAATTGAGGTGTTGTGGTTCTAGTTGCATTCTACACATTTCAAATTATAATTTTAAGTATTTTCCCCCTTATCAGCTGTATTATATGTAGTAGTTGCCACAATACCTAATCCAAAGAACATATTTACACATTTCGTTTTCGTTACTCATTTGTTTGTTTAAATTTGACATCTGCTTTTTATATAATTTGATAAATTAACAAAAATAGTTAATAAAAATTTTAATTTGTTTAAAGCCATTATTTGGTTTTTCTATTGAAAAATATATAGTAGGTATAAACAGTTTATTTTTCACTTACTCCCTTTGGAACCCGATATCCACCAATTACCATATCTTTAACAGCTTTTCTGAAGTTACCAACTGCTATAGGAGCCAATCTAGTAGTCTCTTTAATAACTGCTCTTAGATATACACAATTTTCAAGAGTTTCTTTTGTTATCGGGGTGTCCTTTTTTGGTAAAAGGTTTAAAATTTCATTGCGCAATTTTTCTTGAACAATGGGATTTTTTGCCAAGTAGTATAAAGCCGCACCAGTTGTCTTCCCGGTCTAATAAAAGAAAACGTTTTTTTATCAATAATTATCAATTTTGATGCAACTTACTGTGTCAACACCAGCTGTAAGTAAATCTGATGCCATTGTTAAAGCTACTTTACGATTAATACTCAGCAAGCGTTGCAATACGCTCTTTTCATATTCTTGTATTTTATCTTTTTCTATCATAAATTGTATTTCAGCTTCCTTTATGTATTTTATAAAAAAACTATAACAAAAGTTATCTAAATAGTATTATTATTTAATTTATACGATAAAGTGAAATGATATAACTGCAGAAAACTGGGAAATCTATCTATTGATAATGTGTGCGATGCTTTTGAAAAATCTTGTTTCTTTTCTTTTGAATGTTTTTTGTAAAAGAAATGAAATTAAATCAAAAAATTTCACGTAAAGGCAATGTAAGCGGTTGGTGATTAAACTTTTTAGTGATAATGTAATTTATTAAATGATAATGTACGTAGTTATTAAAAGGCTATTAAATTTCAATTTTGCCCAAGCATTTTTATCTGCAAAGTTAGTGGATTTGTTTTCCGTCTTGAGGTATCATTTATAATATAATCATGTTTGTGTTGTGCATATAAAAATAAGTGTACATTATGTCGGGGCGCAGCGGGTCGCATTTCAGCGTAACCAATTGCTAGGGCGCATTTTAAATAAGTCAATGCCGGGATCTCTGTTGGGTGCCAACGATGCGGCCCGCTGCGCCCCGGCATAATGTACGCTTATCTTAACAAAACAATGTATAGCATGGGTAATGTACTGATCCAGATACCTAATCAAAATTCACGAAATATGACATATAATAAACTAATTTTTGTGGGTACGTATAATAGGCATAATGTAATTAATATATTAGAAATAATATACTAGTTACCGTCAATAGCGGCGAAACCCTATTGAGCGCTCTGAGGCAAGCTAGTCAAGCCTTGGCGTTCTCAGATCTTGTTTAGTTTACCTTAGTGGGTTCTACCGCCGTTGTTTATGGTTATATTATGATTTAAAATTTATTTTCTCGTATATTTAACTTTAAAGGTAAGTGTACACTATGACGGGGTGCAGTGGGTCGAATCGCAACCAATTCTTGGGGTACATTTTAAATGAGACAATACCGGGATCTATTAGTTTTGTGCTGCGATGCAACCCGCTGCGCCCCGACGCTTACCTTTGGCACTTAAAATTAGAACAGCAGTTTTTTTATTAACAAAAAGAAACGCATTAAGTAGAATTTGTCATTTTAGTTTGAGAAACGTCATTTTACATTCGACAAGAAAAGTCTTTTCACACGCAACTACCTTTTTTCGCACTCGTTTTTTTGACCTACGATTCTTAAATATTTATCTTTTTTTGTTCATTTTTTCTATCTCTGTCTTGACCATAGGTATCTATAATCACGATACAAATATTTAACATATCCGTCTTTACTACCTTCATAGATTGATGTTGAATTGATTGATGAAGTATCTTCTTTAGTGATTTGTCTAGTACTTACATGTATAAATAACTTACTATGTCATTGTATCCAATACTTCTACAAAACGTTTCCAACGTTTTGTACTATAATATTTCCATATGGACGGCAATACTTCAAGTTTGTAAAATAAATAAAACATTTCTAGCGTAAAATTTATAATTATTTGAGCTTCAGAGTCTGGTTTTAACTTTGGTTCTAAACAACCTAAAAATATAGCAGGTATATGGAATTTGTCGCTGAATGTACTAGTAGATATATTTTTATTTCAATTATCTACCTAATCTTTTGTCAATAGCTATAAAAGCAATAGATTCTAACGCCCATCGATAAATATAATTAATAAAATCCTCTGGCATTTCGCCATTTACATTAGAACTTGCCAAGTTCCTAATTCTGTTTATAAAGTCACTCGCTATGTAATCCATATTAGAAACGTATTGAAGTACCGTTCGCGGTTGCATTAAAATTGGATTTACCACTGTACGGAAATTATGCCATTCCTTTCCGTTCCTAAAATATTTATAATATTATAATCTTAAATTACCTGCATTTAATTGAAACATTACACTGTTACAAGTCCTCCAACATCTTTAAAAATATTTTTACGAACCACCGTCCTATAATAGCTAAATGTCTTAAGAGAATCTCTAATTGGATAAATGCCTTCATTTCTGTGCACCTAAAATTTTAAAAATCACCTAAAAAATTATTCGTGTAATAGCATAGGTACTTATTGAGATTACTAGGTATATAGGTGCCTTTATGACAATAATAAATTATTGTAATACATAATACTTTTCTAACCGAATTTTAATAAATAGAAAACTAATCGAAGTGCCTTGAAGTCGTAATTACATTTTTTGTAAATACAGATTATAAAAAAGACGTTCCATATTTTATCAAAACGCTTATTAATTATAAAATAGATAAGTAAAATACTTATTCTTTAGCTAATTCTTTAAAAATATATAGAACGATTTCGGACTAAGCAATTGCATTTTTAAAAATATAATTTTAAGTTATTGACGATTTCAAATGTATATTTATAAATGCTATTAAAAGATTCAACCAAATTACGCAGTAAGAAGTTTAGTTGAAATAAGACGTCTTAAACGGTTCTCATTGCTAACATCCTGTCTGTAATGCGAAGTCACAATTTAAAGATGTTCTCGGTTTTTTTTTAATTCTAATCGATTAATGCCCCTAATAATCAAGGACATTTTGTTTTACTCGAAGAACAATTATTAATAGACGAAGATTCGTCATTGATGCAACTGTAAAATTGCAGAATTTAAATTTACGTACTTGTAACTTTTTTTATCTAATATTTCCAATAAGCATGCAATTTGAGATCAATTGTGATTATTGACTTATTTATCAGGAAAAGCGACATAGCATCATTGTGTATCAGGGACTAACGGAAAAGATTCCATTATGTACTTTAAACATTTTTGTAAATAAATGACCTTTTATGTCATCAATTAATCTGACCAAATCATCTTCAATAATTAATTCGATCTTTGTTCTACGGCTATTTATAGTGATTTTATACGTATACAGTATGTCCCCAGATGGGTTTACAAAGGGCGAAAAAAATTTTATTTTTGGTTTCTCAAAAATTTCTATTCTACATAATTTTCCCTGCTTGATTTTAAATCTCTGAAACTGTTTTTATTTTTCACATAAGTTTTACGGTTAATTAGTTATTCGCCTTCTTAGTAATTTTTGGATTTACTACAATATTTTTCACTACAACTTTCAATAAAATCAGGTGGCGTTAATTCAATTTTTTATTTTGTAATCGTATTGTCAGTAATTAATTGTTTCGCATTTCTTTGACGAATCTTTTTCTTTGTCTGTTATGTGTTATCTTATTGAAAATGTTAATTCTTCATTAAAGAACTTATTTAGTTCAATGTTGCGAAATTGGTGATCAGTATTGACCGCGATGTAATTGATAAGTTCCATAAAAAATATCCGGATGTAGGTATCAATTTTGCATGTTTCGGATGATGTAAATGCATTGAAACAACGTAACCGACCAACTTAAGCTTAGAAGAAATAATGATGAGTTTAAAGTAAGAATTGAAATTTGTGCCACGGCAGACGGTACCTTATTTGAATAATCATTAATTTAAGGCAGCGAACAATAAATTAAACAATAAAACATGTTACTAACAATTGATTTTTATTTTTTTTTGAATTTACGTCATCTGATCTTATTTAAAGTCACCGTGAAAAATTGTATTAAAGATAAGTACAAAATTTCCAGAAAGAAGCAAATCACTAATTAACGGTAAAACTTATGTGAAAAGTAAAAACAGTTTAAAAACGTTTGAGATCAAGCAGAGAAAATTAAGTAGAATAGTAGTTTTTGAGAAATCAAAGATAAACACGTTTTCTCTATTTGTAATACCATCCGGAGACATACTATATATTAAGCTGTTAATTAGGTATTTATAATTAATTGTATTTATAGTTTGTACAACAAAAAATGTAGATTTAGATGTTTAGATATATAAATATTTGTTATTTAATAAATAATTTACGTAGATATTAACATTAATTAATAATCAAAATGTGACCACGTAATTTGTATACAGAGTGTAACAAAAAAGGTGGACTAACTATACCCAAGCGGTTTTTACGACTAAAAATAAGGAAAAAGTTTATATAAAGGTATACCCTAAAATGGTTCGTTACTAAGATACAGCAGTGAATTAAAAACAAATAATTCACTGGTTACACGCAATTAGGACAATTAGGTTCAGACAATTATCAAGTAGGTAATCCGTGTTTCTTGTGTTCAGTCGTGATATTTGATTCAGTCATGAGTGGCCTTCACGGTCTCTCGATCTAAATCTTGTCGATTTTTACGCACGGGAACATCTAAAATCTATGGTGTATTCTACTCCGATTCAAGACATTGAGGATCTTCGACAGACAGTGGAAGGCGGATGCCAGCAAATTCGGAACACACCAGGAATTTTTGAGCGCGTGAGGCAGTCCATGATCCGACGAGCTCAGCAGCGTGTTATTGTCCGTAAAGGTCATTTTGAACATTTATTATGATTTCACTTAAACAACTCCGTTTTCTGTTATCTTTTTGAATGAAAAACTGGAAATCTCAAGTAGCTGTAACTCGGTAACGAACCATTTTAAGGCATATGTTTATAAAAACTTTTTTCCTTATTTTTAGTCGTAGAATCTGCTTTTTGTTACACCCTGTATAGTATACCTACTAAACCGAAAATAACCTTAAGAAACTAAAAGCTTGATAAGTTAACATCCCCAGTAAATGGAGTGCCATAAATCGTCTTAAAATGAAAACGATTCTGCCCCTTAAGTCGATTTAGCCAAATACAAGAAAACGTGATTAATATTTATAAAAGAAACCTATCTATACTTTTAATTGAAAATGAAACGAATAAATAAATAAAAACATTACCTACTAATTATTAATAATATTATGTATATATTTTCAAAATAAAATATATTTTATTCGTGTCATAGAATTAAAATAATGTTAGGTATAAGGTATAAGTTTCCAGTTATAAAAGTATGATTTAAAATTTCGTTTAAATGTTTAAATATACCTACAGGTAGTTAGATCAATATGTATAAAATTTGGTTATATGAAACTTACGAGAAAATAATGTTAATTAAAAGTTTAGAAATCAGATGCAGGTATTTATACTTACCGTTTCAAAGTCTTCAGGAGAATATATAATAATGGTATCATTAGATACTTTTAACGATCTTAGTAAGACAACCTTTCCATATTGTTTGTAAAATCTAAAAATTACAGAGTATATCTATTAGAAAATCATATTTATCTCTAATATTATTTATATAATATATCATAATGTAATATTCAGCGGCGGATAAAACCGCGGTTAGGGGTACGCTCATGGTAAAAACGAGGTCTTTAGAATGTGTTCATTTATGGGTGTAAATATCTGTATTACAAGAAATGTTCAAAATGTAACTGTAATTATAAAACATACCGCTTTAAATTTTTCGCTTTAATTTTAATTTAATTTTTCCCCCAAACTATTAGGAGGCCCTTAATAGCTGCCAGGCCTTACACCCATTTGATCCGCCGTGAGTAATACACATATTTATATATCAATATTATAGTTACTATATTAAGTAATACCTTTTATGCATATCTAATACATCAATATTGTATAAATCACCTATATAGGGTAAAAATCTCCAAAAGTTTCCTGCGATAGGAACGGGCTTTGGACCTGGAATGCTTTTATAGGGCAAAGCATCGTCCCAGCCAAAAGGTTTTACGTCTGCACCAGTCACTGAATTTTCGCTCAAATTTTTATAATAGTTTTCTTTTCGTTCGTTCAATCCACATGCATTTTTTGTTGTTTTTTTAGTTATTATAGTTGAAATAAATCTGCCAATATTGCAGCTTATTGCAGTACAACGTTTCATCGGTATCTGAAATTTTAAGATGATCCTGTAAACTTTTACTATATTTGTATAAATATTAAATAATAAAATTGTAACAAAATATTTTTCTTTACATTGCGTTGCGTTGTGTCGCGTCGTTTTTCTTTTCGAAAACCACGCACTTGATGCCAAATATCACGCATGTTAGATGTATTTAAAGGTAACTTTTTGGCAAGTTTTACAATATAATATCATATTATATTATTTAATAGTTTAGGGTTATTAATAAAAATATTAGTAAGACGTTGATATAATATCATATTATACATTAAAGAAATATGTGGAATTGCGTTAATTCCACGCTTGTCAGTCTAAAACCCGTATAATTCGATAGACCCCGTTTAGGAGAAGAAGAACACAAAGGAAATATTTTAAAAATAATTCTTCAGATTTAAAAAAATACCTATGTACAACGTTATATATTAATTATCTTTAACACATAAGTACCTAAATATGATGGGTTTTATATGATGTAATCAAGTTTTATACCATTTTTGACTTTTGCTTATTAAACAACCCTTCTTAATTATCTGTATATTTTGGGTAATTCAGAATTTTCACTAATACGACAGATTCTCGGTCCCATAAATGTCGGGTTGATGGGATTTTAATGTCATTGAGTCGGGTCTTTAGTGATAATAAAGTTTATTTGTTTTTATAAATTTTTATAATTTAAAGTTGTTATATGTAATTTTTTAATTTATTTTAACTAACCAACTGCTATTAGTAATAGTTTTATTTTCTATGAAAATTCGCTAAAAGTAGGTTCATACGCTATTTGCTTCATTTTATACATACTATTTGTTATTAACTAAAATAATTCAACTTCTTTAATTATTATTCGTCCTATTACTAGAAATTACCTACTAATTACCTATTTATTAATATTTATTTAATTACGGTTAGAGACTATACTTGATCATTTTTGATTTGTTATTAAAGCGTGCTAGACAATATAGTTTCTTTTAAAAACGGCCCTCGAATAAATACAGTAAAATTCCGATAAAATGGCCATTTGCGGTTCTTTTAAAAAATGGTCTCTTGCAGGAGTGGTCGCTTTAGAAGATTTATTTTTTTTAAGTTTTGTTTCATTTCGTTCTTAGAAACTGCGGTCTTGAATGGTCGCTTAAAAGGGGTGGTCGGTCGGTCGGAGGAGTTTTACTTTATTTCGATAGCTTTAATAATTACTCCTAATTATTAAAAGTTGATTTAATTTTATATGGACTTATTTGGTGATGTTCAGTTATATTAATTTTCAGATTCATATTGTCTAGAAATATCACAATTTTTTTTAATTAAACTTGTTTAAGATTTCCAACCAGTTTCGCAAATTTCTGAACATCCGAACATTAATTATTAAATTATTTACTTATTTTAAGGAGATAAGTAAAAACAAAATATTAGTTAGCGTATAAAGGGATAAATAAAACATCTACTTACTAAGTTCGTTTACAATACACTCTTATCGCGGTAACTACTTACGTTCTGTGCATATTATTTATAAGCTAGTAGCAGTTGCTTTAATTCAATAATCAACTATTCTTAGGAAATGTCCTTGAATGTTTTGCTTGTACACAATGCAAATTAAAAAAAAAACAAACTAACAATAAATACTTTAATTGTTATTTACTGATTAAAGAAATTATTACCCCATTGTTATAAGTAGATAAGTATTATAAACACTAAACATTTTCAACCTCTGTAATATTTATAAATTGTAATTTTTCGAATTTTTATTTCTAAATATTTTATAACATAAAACTTACAATATTTGATGTATAACGTATGTGTAATAATTAATATGTTATCTACTGTTCGTAACTATAAAAATAATAAATAAAATTAAAAGAAATAATAATTCTCCGTTTTATCAAATTAAATAAAAAAATAACTGATAATAAGTGCCCATAGTCCTAGTAAAATGTTTTGACCCCTGAGTTTGAAAGGTTATATTTTAAAAACGGTAGGGCCAAATTGTATATAATTTTTACTGGGTATTCGTCCACGGTGTAAGGTATAGGTATAAATTTTTATAGGTATTTGTATTTATTTCAAATAACGTAGTTTTTTTAACGCTTTTATTTTTGCTGAAAATCATACAATCACTAGGTATTATTAAAAATGAAATACAGTACGCATCATTTTTATTTTATTGTTTTAATTTGTTAAACTTGTTTTTAACTATGTTGTGCTAAATGGGTAGCTAACAAATACCCTTAATTCCCTCAGACGTGATGATAACAATAAACTAAACACTTACAATCATCATACCTCAATTTAAATAAGATAAATTATCGTATTTTGAACTTGCATATTAAAACATGACTTCCACAATCATTGCATGCTACAATTTCGAACAATACTAAATTACTTTTTAAACAATAAATATGACTCTCGTCATTGTTAATACCTACCTATATACTTATTATGTACATTCTGTTCTGTTATTATTAATTTGTATATATAGAGGGTGTTTCGCGAGGAATAGTAAATATTTTAGGTAGTGATAGTATGGATTATTCCTAGTAAAAAAGTTCATATAAACATGTGTCCAATTTTAAATGAGTGTAGAAATACAACTATTTTGAGTATTACAAGGAATAGATGAAGGACAAAATAATAACTTATTAATTGCATTTATTGATCATTTAAATGATATTATTACATATTAGGTACATATAATCTAAATCTAACAATCTCCGAATCGATGGATCAGCCACGGTGGTCTTGTTTATTGTCCATAAGGGCTGTCAAACTTTAATCTATTAGATGTTTTTGTCTAGGAATGAATTAAAAACGAAAGCTGTAAAGAAAAAGTAAAAACACAAGAGGCGAACAGCTCGCTCGCATGATAAATATTGCTGCCTTCATAGAAAATGTCAAAACGACCTTAGAAGAGCTACAAGTATCATATATTGCCAAAAGAGATTAAACGTATATTGTAGTCGACGCGACGCGACGCCGACGGCGACCGTGAGATTTTTGACACTTATTGTTAGTTTAGACTGTTGCAAATTATTGATGTCGTTTAAATAATCAATAAGTCATTTGTTTGTCCTTCATACATTTTGTAAGCTTTTATGGGTACTACTTAACATTCAAACAGCTGTATCTTCATGACATCTATTGAAATTAGATCTTGAATTTTTCCATGACGTGTGGATTACAAAATCGGCTGAATACTAACTAATTACCTATAGTTTCTGCAGTATAAATGCACGCTCTTTCAGCAGCATTTTTTGTAACATTTTATGTATATATGCTTCTTGTGTCATTTGTTGAATTTCTCAACGAATGCTGTTCTTCCGCTATTTAATTGTAATCGAATTGTTTGCACAGACCTTTCCCTTTAAATAGTCTAAAATAAATTTGGAGAACGAAGTGATCAATCAACATCACCATTTTCATCAAGTAATTCTTTTTAAAATTTGTCGTAAGTTTGTGTTTGCATAACAAACGATTGATTTTGATAAGTTTTTATCACGATAAGATGTTGTTGGAGCGTCAAACGTCCGTGATAAAACTGGATGGTTTGTCCAAATATCTGCATAAATTCAACGCCAAAAATTTTAGCAAAAATAAAAATTATGATGTTTATTATGCCGCTCTTTACATACATACCTCTAAGGTAATTGTTTTGGTTTACTAATTGGAATAGTTAAAAAAAGTTTAATCGGAAATAGATGGGTACATATATTTACATGCATATAAATATTTAAATATTATAAATATTTAATATAAATGTTTTCCTTACTTAAATATTAGCTGCCCATCACATTAATTGACAAAATTTTAGTCATAAATGTGCGTCGTTTGCCCTCTGGGTCATTTATTAATTTTAATTTTAGTGGTGTAAGCAGGTTGTTAAGATCAAACCGAGTTATGTTGGTTCCGTTAACTATATGAACTCCTCTCCTCCAGGTGTCCCAGTCAATTGCAACAGTAGTTGTTTAAAGCACTCTATAGTCATCAGCAGTGAGTAAAGTCTTCAACAAAGAATTCGTAATACTGTTCAGCTCAATAACCTCGAGTTTTGCACTATTAATTTGTAACTGTCGTTGTTTTCTTTATTTCCATATAACCAAACAGTTTATGCAGTGAATAAAAAGGATTAAACATCCTTCCTACGGTCGATTACCTAGAAATATAGGTAGTTATTTGTAGAAGTGCTTTTGGAACGACGTTGTGTATTTGATTTTTATTATAAAAATATGAAGCTGATATTAATATTCGTGAGTATGTTACATAAATTATTACAGATTTAAAAAAATATATTTAAGTAATAAGTAGGAAATGTTTTAAACCAATTAATTACGGTTATATTTAAAATGCCAGTGAACATTTATTTGTCGCGATCAAACTAAAAAAAAATTACTTTTGGTAATGTCCGGAAAGAAAGTTCACATCAACTTTAGTTATTTTTTGTAATATTATCTTAATCATTTCCGTAATAGGTAGATAAGTATAATTTATATTAAATTTTTATATAAAAAAAATGAATATTATATTGTAGTAACTGATTATGAGTAAAAATATCAATATACATATAAGTAAGTAGGTGAATAACTCCACCTGATGAATCATTCCAATCTAGCGTTTTTGAATTTTATTTTACTACTTCTCAAAGCAAAGAAGTGTTTCTTATAAATATTTTTGTTTATTGCTTTTTATTAGAAAATAGCCATAATCTAACGATAAGTACCTATTTACGGAAAAAAATAGGCTAAAGGCTAAGTTGGATGAAGTCAAACCTTATTTTTTTTACTGATGAGTTTTTTGTTACCCTGGTTAATGATATTATTATCTAGGTAATTTTATTATAAAATACTTTTACCTACATTTTTCATAGGATAAATCGTTTGAGTTAAAAATTAATAGATTAGAATGATAAGTTTAGATCGTTATACGTATTTTAAAAAAGTTTAAAAAGAGAAAATAAACGCATTAATATAAGTAATAGTAAATTGATTAGTGAACTTTTACAAAACCATTTCCTTGTAAAGAATTTAGAGTGTGCTTTTGCATTAAATAAATTAGCGTTAATCGAGTTTTGATTCTTAATCTTGATTGTTCCCTTAATTTTGTATAACTACCTACTTATTACTTTCTTTATTAATCAACGAGTATAATAGATATAAAGTATTATAGATTTCAATGTACTTATCCATTTTCGTTTCTGAATTCGTCTAAAAATGGTTCAAGGAAATAGTCAGGACCTATGTTAAAATTTTCTACAAAAAAATAAGAAACACCTTTTTTAACTTATCACTTCTTTTCTCTCGAAATATTTACTTCCGTTACTGCTAGAAGTTAAAATACGAATCTAATTTGTAAGAAAAAAGACAAACTCACAAAATATTTAATTAAAAGATATTATAATTCGTACGACAATCACAAATTGTTACTCTACGTCTTTACCCTACAAATACCTAAATTTTAACACAGATTCGTAGAACTATTACCTACATAAAGTCATAGTTGACATCTTAAAATGAATTTGAAACGCCGCGCACATTAAAAAAATTGTATGCAGCATTTTATTGTTAAATACGTGCTATTTTATATATAACTATATTTATTAGATATGTATTTTAAATTCTGTAGGTAATAAAATTTAAATTTAAAAATTAAGCATGTCAATGAATTAACTGCTACATTAATTTATTCACGGGCCACGGGTCAATATAATATGTAGATCGTTGTAATTTTTAACATGCATACATACATAGGTGCTTAATTACTATTTGTTACTCCTATTTATTTATAATTTTGATCGATTAGAAATAAACTATAGAATTCGTTACAAATAAAGTTGCTCTTGAAAACAGGTAAATCGTACAAGTATACAATGAATATAAAATTCTTAACCATAAGTTGGTATGGAATGTATTTGAGTTATAGAAGTTAAATTGTGTGTTAGTAAAAGGAAATGCCGCCATATCGGTCCGTTGACCTAATGAATTACATACACATATAAGATGCATAGTGTAACCCGTTATGTAAGTTTAAACATTAACAACAGATGAAAAATGTTATGTTGATAATTATTTAAATACTAGAAGCGACACCAGGACCATCGAAAATAACGACAATCTCTCAAAAATTATAACTATTTCTCATACTTATACCTTAGAAGCGTTTACATATCGATGGAGGTCGCGAAATTTTCAAGAAATATATACGTACTTTATTAATAAAATATAAAAGTAATATTTTTCACTTTTAAAATAAAAAGCTGTAATATCTGTAAAAATGGTCATAAATGTATGTGTTCGTAAATTATCACCCGCTAAATGGAGCCAAGTTTTTATTCAACTTTCTATGCCATTACTATATGTAGGTAAATAAATAATAGGTATAGCTTATCCAAACCTATATGATGTTCACGTCATCAATACAAGGTTACTAGATGATGACGTTTCACACAGTGCTGTCACCTCGTACCTCGTATTTTTACAGTTCTAATAAATTGTAGTCGTCTTTCTTTCTTCCATCTAATATGTACGCAGACAAATGATCTCTAATATATGTCACTTTCCAAACTTTAAACCGAATTACAAATAAACAATCTAGTAACTTTTTGTTGTTGACATGAACATCATATAAGTTTGGGTAAGCTATACCTCTGAATATTTATTGTTTTTTCTCTATACGTAAGATAATACAAACAACATATTTTAAAAGGAGACCCTTTTTATTGAACAGAACGTTCCAAGATGTTCATAATTATTTTTTCTGAATATGCCAACATAGTTAAAGTTAAAAAATAAAAATAATATAACAATTCGAGTTATTAATTATCAATTTTATAGGAAACAAGCAATGGCTGCACGTGCAGAAGCAGATAGGGAAGGTATTCAAAGAAATTAAATAAAAACGTTTGGATATTTGATTTGGAATTTTTGCTATTACCTATATACTTATTCCAAGTTTTAATTTTTTGTAAACTAGGTACACTCCCATTTGTGTTAGTGACCTTAAAAAATTGTTGGTTTTCTAATTTTTTAGAGCGGTTTTGGTATTTCTGCTACAGAAATATAATAAATTTTAATATAATCGTGTACGGAAAATCAAATTTGAAAACCATTGAAATAATGTTGACATTGGTATTATTTAAAATGATACATATCACATAAAAAATAATATATCTGATAGAGTGAAAGAACATATTAAATATCTTGATAACTTTTCTTTCGAATAAAGTTAAATAACGGTGACTTTTAGATATAGAACGAAATCCTTTGGTAACTACTGCATTAAACAAAATAATAAATAATTTCTGCACTAGATTTGATTATATGTTTGTTTTTTGATTTCAAAATAATTTACTGTTCATTAATTTAATTAAGTAATGCATTAATATATATAATTAGATACCTAGTATTTCCGTTACAAAATATAATTTATACTGATTTATAATTATTAACCTATTTTAAAACGATTTAATAATAATAAAAATAAATAAGTTAATAGGTTTCTATATACCTGTGACTTAAATTTTATAGTAAAATTAAATATCAAATAGAAATAATGGTCAACGAAATAATTTTAAAAGTTTAATTGCTTTTAATAATAAATTATGGTACTTAATTAAAATATTTAGCAGTTAAAAGAACATGTAATAATGTAATGTAACGTACCTGTAAAACGGCGGAATTAATTATGAAGCTTATGCAAAGAAGATATTTAACAGTAACAATTATGTAAAAATTAATGTTACTTTTTACGCCGAGCTCATAATACTAGTTGCATGTTTAAATAACTATAACTTATTTATGTTTTGAAAGTTATTTAATTCTGTAAAAAAACAGTCCATGATTTTATTTATTTTCTAAATCTCCTTTTGCATTACTTTTTATCGGGATGAATAGGAATATCGTATCAAACATGTATAATTTACAAAACTAGTTATAAATATACTTATGATATAATTTGTTACAATGCACTAATGGTTCTTGAAAATTATTTGTGTAAGATTTATTAACGTTAGAACGGTATGGTATTTACTTTGATTATATCGAAGGAAAACTCCCGTAAAAATTCGAATAATACTATAATTAATAATATTCTGTAATCTAATAATACTGTACTATTTTTGAAATAGAAAACAAGTGACATCGGTATAACTATTGATACTTATAAACATACGATGAAAACATTTTTTTTTGAAAAAAAGAAACTTTTAACATCCTGTATATCTAGAAAATCAAACGCTTTTCAAAAAAACTGTTTTAGAAGAATCTATACATTCATTGTTACTGCATTATCGATTCCTGAAATTTTTGTATTTAAAGTTAAATATCCATCTATACTAACTTATATACTTTATTTACTTATTTTTACCTTACTTAATTTTAATACGACGCTAAAACTTAATATAAAAGTAAAACTGTACCTTTATTCATTTGTTCATGTGTTATACAAGATATTTAGGATTAACTGCTTTTAAATAAACACCTATTACTTAGAATAACCTGAACAAACCCAAAACGTAGGTAACACTTTAACATTATGGAATACTTATGCATAAGTTTCAAAATTTAATCAAATATTTATGTAGGTAATTACGTTAGCAAATTGAAAGTGAATTTTAATGCAAATAATAAAACCTGCTTATTTTTAAACAAACACTATTACTGTAATAAAAAATTAAATTTTAACTTTAGCAGTTGATCAAAAACCCCAATTTAATTGAAAACACTTTTTAAAGCTTTGTTGGACGAAATTCACTGCCCAGCGTTCGGATATACCGTGTGTAACAGAATCATGGTACACCCCTAATTTTGTTCTTATTAAGATAAAATGTTTAAATTTGTTACATATCTGTTCCCACTTCCGGTTTGACAGTTGAAATGTCACTTATGTGGTGCCATTATATTTAGAAAATTATGTAGATTTTAAAAATGTAATAATATGCAGGGTGTTCTATTTGAAAATCGAAAATTGATGTGATTTCGGCGAAAGCAGAAGTGGGAAAAAAACACCATTTTTATGTCAAAAAGTGACGTTTGATGAATACATTAGATATGTAACAAGTTTAAAAGTTGTATCTTAATAAATAACAAAATTAAGGGGGTGATTCTGTTATATACATTAGCTCTTATTTTTGAAATTATCTATAATTCTCAATCGAATTTATTTAGGAAATAAATACAGAAATGATAATCATAAATCTTGATTTTGTTATTAGCTAATGATTAGGTACTTATATTTTCTATCTTGTCGTGTTTTAATTAAAAAAGGTAATGATGCTTGATTATTATATTTATCTATATTATATATTTGGTTGCTTTTACTTCTTACCAGTTCTTCAAACTTCTTTATCAGTTCTTGGTAATTATATACATAGATATATTTATTATTTAAAATTCACTTTTACTTTAAATCGTTGCGTAAGAACTAGAACCATATTAAACGCTATATGTACGCAGGTACGTATCTACTAGTTATTTCAAGAAATAAAAAATATCGGAAATATTTTATTTATTAAACGTATTCGTAAGGATTTCAACGACAGTCACTTTCACTTACTTTTTCTAATGAATAATCTGAAAATGGAAAATTGTTTAGAATTTTTATAAAAAATAGCGTTACATTTCTTAACGAGAAATATATTGTATGTAAATTAGAAAGTCATTTCTTATATCGATTTCAGAACAAATTAGATTAACAAAAAGTAACAAACAGAGAGCATTCTATGAACAGTTAAACGGAGTACCTGTAACGGGAAACCGAATTCTTATGTTATTTCCTAATTTGCATAAGCAGAACTTCATTTACCGTTTCACATATTTACCTATATAACTATATACCTATATAATTTTCATCTTCGTTATTCGATAGCTGAATAGATGACTTCGATAGAGACAAACAAACTAGATTAATATAAAAAATGCCGGTTTATGTTAATCATTAAACGCGAAGGACATAAAGATACGAAGGTCATTTGAATTAGGTTATTTTTATTTTTTTCAACTAAATATTTAAGTTTTTGACCTCAACTATGGAAAATGCCTGATAAAGAATTGATTGGCAAACATCGTTATGTCACATGGTCTTAATTCTTATCCACTAAAAACATATAATTTACAGTATGTTTTTTATTTTGTTAGCTGTTTAACAATGCAATTATTAATTTTATATCAACTACTTACATATTTTTAAAATTAAAATTAAATATTTATATAGATATGTATTAAAGTAATATCTAGTTAGGGGTTTATTATTGTGACACATTTACGAGGAACTGGAGAAATTAAAATGGTGTTTGGGTACCTATTTTTAAAAAATGATTTGTTGTTTCATTGTTAATCGTTCGTATAACAAACTACTTGACACTTTTTAAAAATTATTCCAGTGGATTTTAATTAATTACTTATCTGTTTTGTAACGGTTTACATTTAAAAATCTACATATTGCTTAAATAACCTCAAAGAATTTTTTTTTAAGATAACACACATACATTGGTCTAAAATGATAATCGATTATAAATTTGTGAAGAAAAAATAGTCACCAGTTTAATATAGAAAACATCAAATACATCGTTAACATTTTGCCATTTACGAATGGCATCTTCAAAACAAACAACATTTTCCTTTCCATTATTTAATTTCAACTTAAATACAATACTATAGGAAATTATAACAAATATTGAAGATTATATTTTTAATAATAATTATTAACTGCTCGAAAGTCTAAGGTAATACAAATTAAATATTCATAACGTGAAATGTCAATTTATTATATAAAATCGTAGATTCGTAATTAGGTATATTAAACTTTGAGGACTATGTACAATTCTTATGGTATAAATACCTAAATATTTATTAATCGCCGCTTAAACACGAATTACCTAAACAAATTAAAGTTTAAATAATTTTTATAGACATTTTGCATTTATTTGAAAACAACTACTACATCGGAACAACTAGTTACAACGTCCGATGAACCACCCGAAGGATACTATGCATTTGTTGAATCTCCTAATGCAGAACCTCCACGGGTTCGTCCACCACCGTATACATATGCGCCGGTGGATTGTAAAGAAGATGACGAAGAAGCGCCTCACGCTTCTTATTTCAACTTATGCGGAGATCTTAACAAAGGAAGTATACCCAGAAATCCAATGGGGCAAGATGTTTTAGGATCACCATATCCATTGTAAGCATAAATGATTAGTATACGTTATGTTCGTTACAATAATTATTTTAGTGAACTCATTCGAAATTATACCTTAAAATATTTAAGTAGAACGTTACCAATTTTGAAAGCAGACGAAACGCTCCCGAAAGTCGCGCAGTTACAAGATGACATTATTTCGCAAAATACGTGAGTACCTACTTATTAAGTTTTAATTAACCATAAAAGCGTGTAACTGTATTTTAAACAATAAACCTGACGTGATATAAATTTTAATTTTTCTTCCTCTTCAGAATTTCTTACGATAGAAAAGATCGAAATAAACGTGAGGTTTATTTAGAAAGTTCTATAAATACGACCTCGGAAACTAACGTAAACGAAACAGACAAAAATCGACAATCCCGAAAATTTTGTGACCAAGGTGGTGTGCTTTGTATGTTGTATAAAGCCTATCAACGGTGAACATCCTACGACCAATTCGGCAGCACATTTACCTATAGAAAGACGAGATGATATTGCCACGGCGCGTTACGAAGGTCCACCTACTCCGTGTCCGGCCAAAGTGGAATACGCCACTCCAGTTTTCGCAAAAAACTATCAAGGAATATGGAGATACGTTGTTCAAATTCCATACGAAGGGTACTTCACCCAAACGGTGGAAGTTACAAGGTAAATATTAAAACGTAAAATTAATTTAGAAAAAATTAAGAATACGTTTTTAATTTTAAGGTGCTTACAAGGTAGGTGCCATTATTTGGACGGAGGTTGTTTATCATCGCCGCGTTGGTCTAGCCTTCTTGTGGCAGAAATTTACTATCCGGAAGCTGTTTTAAGTAGTAGCGATACCATAAATCCACCAAGAAGTCCAGTATCTGCTTCTCAACCTCCGTCTGTACAAGATTTCCAAGTAAGAAAGTTATTAGCTGGTATCTTAATATAATAAAACCTAAAAGATGCGGTTGCGAGCAAACATGGTTTAACGAGGAACCCTATTTTCAATTCGCGGATTAAAGTTATTGAAATATTGGCAATAATGAAATGACGATCGGGCGGAACCCTGCTTTTGTATCTCAAAGTACGTGTGTTGGTCACATAGCTGATCTTTGTGGAAAAAATAGTGTTGGGGAGTGAGATTTAAGGGCGAAAGTTTTATGGATGGGCCATTGTTAGGGAAAACCAAAAGTGAGGAAACATTTAGAGCAACAGCATCTATGCATTCTTTAAACATTAATATTATTAGAAAAATAGCGGTGTAGATACTGTAAAAAAGTATTTTTAATAATTGGCATTTTTCAATTTTTTTACTTATGAAGATTATAGGTGGATATGTAAAAAAGTAAAAGTAATTATACATTCATCGTATTCGACAAATTACAAATTGAAAATTAAAAAGAAAAACATTTTCTAGAATTATCAACAATATCTTCATAAACGAGCAGGGTTACAAGCAAGTCCCGTAGAAGGACCATCTACAGCACGGCCAACCAATTGTGATGGAGTTGATTCTTTGGGATGTTTTCAAGTACGTTTGTATTATGATTGGTTTCTTATTCCTGGATCGTGCAAGTGTTGGAGACCTGATTATTTTAATAAGTATTCGAGAAGAAAACCTAATAATAACGCAGATCTTTAAATATCTGATTTTAATTATATAAATGACACTAATTAAGTTGAATGTCCATCATGCATCAGTAAATTAGAACGATTTGTCATCGTCTAAAATGTTTTGTAAGTATCGAATAGATTATTTGGCTACTTGTTATTGAAATTTCTGAAATTTTAATTGACGAGAATGTACAGTTTATATCTCTATGTGCAACATAATATTAGGTACTTTAGAAATATTATAGAAAATAGGTAACCTACCTAAATACCTACCTACTTACTTGTCAGAGTGACCAAAATTGAACTTAAAGCGATTTGCAAGCTTTCGAGTCTGTATTTTGCGCTCTATGTTATTATTGTTAATGATTATTAGAACATCATATATTAAAAAAATCATGAGATAACAAAGTAATTTGTTGAATTAGTTATACCAAAATTAAAAAAAAACACTTTTAATAGAAATTCCTCAAAAATATATCTTTATTTGTTTTCAATTAAATTGCTTTGTATAGATAACTAATCGAAGACTTTTGTAATGTTTCTATAAGTACTAATTTCAGTAAGAATCAATTTCGTTTAATTATAAAATGATTAATTAAACAACCGCCCATCGTTTCATAATTTTTCCATTATTACGTATAAAAATTGCACATTATATCACTAATGGCAAGTTAACGAATTAAATATATTTTTTCTCTATCGATATGCACCTGTTACTTATGCACGTATAGGAAATACAGCGACTAGTACAAACTAAATAATAAAATTTTATTCATTGGGAAATATGCTTAATTCATAAAAAATATTAACTTTATATTTAGCTTCTGCGTTCATCATTAATAACTGTATAACCCAAATGCCTATCAAAACTTATATTCACCAACATATTATCAATATTTTATTAAACGATTTATTGAAAAATCATGATTACCTATGGTGATTTCAACCAAATAAACTATATGACTGACTAGGTACGTTTGAATTTATATTTTAAAATTTTAGTTTCTGTTTATATTTTATTATACTTAGTCCTTATTTTGCGCTAAAATTTTATTTTATTATAGAATTAAGTGTATAATGTGTAACATGATTTACATACTTATTACTGTTTTTTATGATTTTTCGGTACATAAGCATATCAACACAAAATTACGTTAGAAGAAAAAAAGTGTTGCATTTCAAAAGTATTACACGTATTAGGTACATGTTTCATATTTTAAATTAATTCACTTGTTTGTATATAAAAATCTTATAAGATGTTAAAGTGGTGTGTAGTTTAGTGGGGAAATAATAAATAAAAAGATTTAAAGGTAAAGGTTGCGTACCTTAATATTGTAAAATAATCTATAGATTTTATATAAAAAAATAAACGAATTAATGTTAATAATAAAATATGTAGTTAGGTACCTATACATAAAGTTAAAGATAGCACTTTATTTTTTTACGAACTTGTAATTTAAACCTTATTGTTAGTATAGATACAATAAAAATTTTATTTGGCAGATTTTTTTAAAACACACTTGCGTATGTTGTTATCAACCAAAGAAAGTACAGGGTCTTTCAAGTTCGAGTTTCTTTTTCAGTATTGTTTTGTTCTGAGAACTGTCACAGTTCGATGTGTCTCTTTTGACAGATGTAAAGTAGACGGTTTACAATTTACTAAAATGAGTTCAATTTCACTTGAGAACCGTATAAAAATAATTAAAATCCACTACGAAAATGGTGGATCCGTGAAAACTACATTTCGCAAAATTATGGATATTTGTGGTCGTTATAATCGTCCAACAGAGGCCGGAATAAGAAAGTTAATCAAAAATTTGAGTCGACTGGCTCGGTAAAGACATAAATGCACCAGTGCATGCTCGTCCCAGCCGTTCAACTGAAAATATCGCTGCTGTAAGGGAAAGCATTGAAGAAGATCAAAATTTGTCAATTAAACGGCGTTCACAGCAATTGGGCCTATTTGCAACCACCACATGGCGAATTTTGCATAAGGATTTGGCTCTTAAGCCTTACAAAGTTCAGTTGGTGCAAGAATTGAAGCCAAATTTATGATATATGGTTTCAACAAGATGGTGCGACATGCCACACAGTCAAGGAAACAATGAATTTATTGCAAACAAAATTCCCACGAAGAATAATCTCACGAAATTCTGAAGTAATTTGGCCGCCAAGATCGCCCGACTTAACACCTTTGGACTATTTTCTGTGGGGCCATCTCAAAGATAGAGTTTATGCAAATAAACCAGAAACAATTGAAGCCTTGAAAGACAACATTCGGCGAGAAATTGCTAAGATAGAGCCCCAATTATGCCGAAATGTCATCGAAAATTTCACCAAAAGAATCGACATCTGCAAATGTGCATGCGGGGGACATTTGGAAGATATTATTTATCATTCATAAATTGTAGACTCTCTACTACATATATATCAATAAACAGATGATGAATTTCCATTCAAAATGTGTTTAATTTGAAATTGAAAAAGAAACTCGAACTTGAAAGACCTTGTATTAGATCATGGTTAATAGTTACGGTAATTTCTTGGTTGCGTCGAATCAAACGCCTTTGTCCCTCTTCGGAAATGTGCGTTACGTCAGTAAATGTAAAAAAAAATGTGACGTTCCATATAAAATAAATAAGTTATATTGTCGTTTTAATTTTAAAAAGTTGAATAATCTTTGCGATTACCCTGCATGAGTTAGACAATAAATTAGCAATGTGTTCGACATATCAGTGTATTCGTAATTTACGTCTAAAGATTTCTTTACTTAAACTAATTCATTAGAAAGATATGATTTTTTTAGTACACGATTGCATTTGACAAAATTTCAAAGATAACATTTTTTTTCTCAAAAACAATAAATATTAAGTGAATATCACCTTTATACTTTTAATGTATATGCTTAAATAGAATATGTAAAAAAAGTAGGACGTTGTATTTAAAATAACAAAATTGGGTGCTCTACCGCAATATTAGATCATCCAGTATAGGCGAAAATAATTTTACCTTCTTATGCGACTCTTACAAACAAGAAAATTTTATCTAAAAATTTTATCTTTACTGTTTTTAGTTTAAATTCTATCAAAGGATCCCAGAATTCGTGGACACTGTATAATTTCGTACCATAAATTATATCTATATTTAAAAAAAATAATGTAGATAAGTACTCTACCTACTTATATACTTTTATTACCAACGGGATTTTTATAGATTACATCTATAATAGTAATAAAACAAATCCATCAATATTTAGATAGGTAATTATAATAATTTTGTAGCCAACTGTTATTAAAAAATCAATTTCAATTTCTCAATAAAAGATAAATTACTTAGTTAAAAATATCTACATTAATTCATTATTATGTCCAAATCACCGTTTTGGGAATTTTAATGTTCAAACTGTTCTAAAGTATAGGTATACAATTTGATGTAGTTGCAAGATATTTAACAAAGACTCAAACAATGGTCGCATCAAGAGTTTCCCTTTTTAAAGTAGCGTCACCTATAATATACACTTCGTTGTTGTTAGGAATATCACCAATGTATGTATCAAATAAGGATAATAAAGACAAAAATAATAACGAACCGCTACTTATATATAATTAACTGTATTTATCTAGTGATTTGTTTTATGTATATGGGAAGAGTTGCAGAATACCTGTTTCGTACTTATACTCTTAAAGAAAGTGATGATATTGCTTATATTACTATAGCTTATAATGTATTCGGAGTCGCTATATGTGGAAACGTCGTTGTTTATATTTGCAGTTTTATAGTTACAGAACAGACAAAGTTAGCCCTGGAAAATCTTGAGGCAGTCGATAACGCTTTAAATGAATTGGGCGTCGGAAACATTTATAAAAACAATTTCTACTATCAGATTAAACATATTTATTTCGGACCAATATATTTCATCGTCATCGTGCTATTGCAGAATTGGAATTTACTTAAGAACGGCGATTTTTTTCGACCACTGATAACATTACTGGCTGTATTTTCTTCAAACATCATACAAAACGTGATCGATGCACAATTCGTTTTGTTCGTATTAGCAATTAAATGTCGATTTGAGGCAGTAAATTTGCATTTGCAAAAACTTACTGAGAGATTTAAAGAGACACGGAAAAATTCCTTCAATTTCGGGGAACGTATTGGTAAGTATGTAATAATGTAATATCGCGTCGTAGCGAAATTAATTAATGTGTAGGTAAATTGATTAATGAATTTACACGTTTCTTTAGAAAGATTTGGTTTCCTTATGACCTAATGACTTTAATGAAGTCGTCAATCAATAAGTAGAAAAGTAGCATTTTACATCCGGTACAAAACAATGATTAATTTTCACGAATTATAATTTTTCTTTATTTAATTGTATTTTTTATTTTTGTTAATAAAAGTATTATAGATTTGAATAAGATTTTAAAAACTACTTTATCGTTTAGATTGATCATTCGATATCCTGTTAACTTTGTAAAACTTTCAGATACTTTTAGAATGGACGTGGATATCGCTTTACGAGATATTAAATTGTTAATGTTCATTTATGATAAATTAAGTGAAAATATTAGCATCATTAGTGTTACACATGGCCTACAAATTTACTTAGGCACTACGTTTCAATACGGCTTATGGATTTTAATAATATTTTATATTTACGATAACGTAAGTAACCTACATGTTCTTAAAAATCTAGACAAAATATTGTAGTAAACTTAATTTTATTTTTAGGTAGTTGCTCATCGATATCTTGATTCGTTTTATGCACTGTTACTGTTAATTCTAAGAAGTTTTGAAATCGGTCGCAAAATTGTAAATTGCCACATAACAACTAACGTGGTAACATGATCTTAATGTATTTGTAAAATAATGTTATATTTTCATTTTATCAAAGGGAAATCAAACTAAAGATGAACTACATAAAGCACTGATATATTTAAAGAATGAAGTTCTGGTAAATGAGGTACGTATTTTTATTGGCGTATTATAAACACATGCAGTCATACCATATCGACGGCGTTTTGGCAGAACGACTAACCCACAAAAAGTAAAATTTACAGGAGCGCAAATTTTGTGTTGTAGTGTAGCTATAAGCAGATATGTACGTATTATGGAAATACAAATCGATTTTTGTAGTAGAAGAAATCAGAATATTGTGATCCAGATTTTAACAAATTATGTTTTTGCCTTAGATGCATAAGATAGTCGGAATAACTCATTTTCTCAAAAAGTATGGGTTACGTCGTTTTGCCACAACGCCGTTGAATTATTATTACATTAACTATCTTTTATTCACCTATATCTTACAGTTATATTTTGAGAAACGCATTAGTACAACAGTAATGACCAAAATATTAAAAAGTTATTTGAAATAAAGGTTCCTATAGGTACAAATTTGATTAAATATTTTCCTTAAAATTTCTAATACCTACATTTACGTTTTAAATCGTTTTAAATTCTTATACCTACGTATGTAGTTATTTAAAAGTTTTATACAACATAAATGGAAATTATCTTATAGGAACACTCGAGGGTTAATCTCAAAACTTCGATATGGTATAAATGATTCGTTCGTGCCTGCATAATATTATAGATATGCGATTAGTGAATTAGTTTTTCGTAAATTCTGTTTATTCATCGGTAAGAAATTTAAACGATTCATTTATTTTATCAGTATGCGGTTTGTCTCTGACGAATGCACTACGTGCGCGCTCGCAGTTTTACTAATTTTTCAGGTTCGTTTTCCTAAAGTCGGTGAATATTATTTTAGAAAATTATATTGTGTTTAACGAAGTGTGTCAAGATTTAAGTACATCTGTTAAAGATAAAATCAGTTTATTCGTTTTCCGTTTAAAATGCGTGGAAATTTTTTTGGTGATCTGATGTTTTTTTTTTTTAAATCAAAGTAAGTTACATGAATTTTCTCTTTTAATTGTTAGTAACTTTTAAATCTTTTACACTAGATTAAAATACATATTTCAACACTTAATTAGAATACTAAATAGGGGTATTGTGTTTGAACTTGAGCTGGAGGTATAAGTTAAAGTTATACCTACTTTTTAATAATATTAGAAAACTCGTCATTTCTGGATTTTTTATTGAAAAAAATCCCAAAATCCATGAAACGCCGTTAATCAAGGGTTATCAAACGCTTGTAAATGCAATAATTGCTACACGCGTCGTCTTATTAAAAAAGTAAGTAAAATTTTGTAAATAGGATTTTTATATTACATCGATAAATTATGAGTAAATTTCACCAAGTGAGAGAAGAGACAATTATATTTTTAGAAAACTTATTTTAATTTGGATAAATATTGGACAATATTCTTGTTTATTTTCTTGAAAGGAATTAAATTTCTAGTCTTACATTGATTTGTTTTTTAGCTAAATAAGAATTTAATATCTAATAAGTTATTCAATTTAATTGAAAATTCGTCGACTTTATTGCCACGGTATTCAAAAGACGTCTATTGGAAATTTTTAAAATTAAAACAAAGTATTTAAGATAAATTATGTTATTTTTTTATGTTTAAATTAAAAAATTAGTAGATATTAGTTTTATTGTTAGATTTGTTTTTTTCTGATTAAACAATTAATATGTGGAGGTTTATAATTGCTTAGATTTGTCATTATTTCAGTCGTTAGTATCAAGAAAAACTTTTTACCATACCTATTATTTTAATCAGCTATGACGACGTAATATCATGATATTGATATTACTGAGAAATCTTATTATTATATAAGAAATAAAGAACTTAAAATGAATTTTAAACTTTTATGAAATAAATGTTAAATTGGACACAGATATAAAATTAAAAACGAAATAATATACACTTTTAAATAGGTAAATATTAATGTAGGAACTTATTTAAAATAGGCATAGGTAGGTACATTGATTTTAATTTAAAATAAATTATTTATGAACATCGTTGTTGATTTTCTTACAGTTGTTGATCTTTTCGAGACAATTACTTCATAACGATGTGAAAATTACTAGTCTTGGTCTTCATGTCTACAACGCAGGAATCTTTTTCTGGGTAAAATAGCTAAATATTATACTTATTCTGTTTTAAAATGTTTCATCATACTTTCACGGGTACCTATCAATTATTCTTATAATTGCGTATAAATAAATACATTAAATTTAGTAAACTTTCGCATTTTATGATATCTAATAATATTGGTTTTGCTTGTAGTGTTATGCAATCAACAAATTATTCTGAATGTTTCAAATAGATTTGTTAAAATTAAGTTTTATTCCAGTAAACTTTACTAAATACCGTTTAAATACAATAAATTAATAAATATATAATAAATTCTCTGAATGCTCATTTTTCTAAAATAAATTACGAAATTTTACAAAATTTTTGGACAGAATTTTTTACTCCGATAGTAGGAAAATTTTTGTTCTTCTTAAGAATGCAATAATGTTGTTAATTAATATTTTTATAATGTGTACACTTAATGGGTACATAAAAGGCATGTAACGTTTTGCTAATTGGATATTTTGTTATGAAAACAAAATAATGAGACATTCTTTATCAGTTGGTTATTATTCTTGTTAATAATTTATTCTATTTGTCACTATTTAGATAGGTACTGGATACAGTTTACTACATAGGTACAAATGATTTTATTTTGTATTTATTTTTAAATTGTATTACTTGACACCTAGCGGCACATACAATTTATATTATTTTAGGCTATTGGTATGGCGTCTACGCTATTAGTAATGATGATTCAACTTCATCAAACTACAAATCCACCAATTCGATGTTCAGAAAATATAACAACTGTTCATAATCACTTAGAACTATAATTTATGAACTAATTATTCATTTTTATAAATGTTATACTTATGTCTAGGAAAAAGTTTAATTAAGGTGTAATGTTGCTTCATTTGACATACACTGTTGTAACAATAATTTAGTGTTTTTTAAGTAACCTTAGTGATAATTAAAAATCGGCTTTAGTAATGACTAAAAACCATCCAAATTTGATTTCTGTGCACGTCATCAATAATAGGTTATTAGCTGATGACGTGTTCACACAGTGGCGTCACCTTGTACGTACTAATAGTATGTACTAATAAAATGTAATACTTCTTTACCAATTAATATGTACGTGTGTAGGTAAATCATCGATAGAATATGTCACTTTTTAAACTTTAAAATGAATTACAAATATAAAATATAGTCATCAGTTTATTAATGACGTACATTGGAATAAAATTTGAATAACCTATAAATTTAATTAGGTACTATGGATGAATACGGTCTTAATCGATTTTGTGCTACTTTCTTTTATTAATATTTACCTTATACTGAAAATTTAAATTAAAATATAGTAGTGCTAGATTTCTGAATTGCAACATTATAAACTGTATATTTTTAAAAGGTACTGAAATATCTGCAATTATTGTGTAACACATATTTTAACTGCCAAGTCATAGATGGCAGGTTAGTATATATTCAATCAATATTATTAAAACAATTATCAGTACCTACAGAAAGAAAATAAAAATATAAGCACAGAGTTTATTTACTTATTACTAAACAATAATTAAAAGAGATGTATCTTCTATATTTCATTACCTATTCGATTTTTATTTATTATATGACTCGCTTCACATTGAATATAAATAGGTACCTACTGTAGGAAAAACAACATTAAGAATAACTATAAATACAATATTATTATTTTGATAGTTTGTTATTTAATGTCATTTACTAATTATTATGATGTACGAATTAATACGAAATAGTCGTAGTTTAAATGCGAATATCAATAAAACTGCGAAATAAACTATTGAAAATAGTCTCCCACAGCTGTTCTGTGGAATAATTTTTCGCTTTTTGTGGTTACATTAGATGTGCAAGTGGAAATTTTTATATAATATATGTATTTATAAAAATAGTAAAACTTACAATAAATACGTAATTAGAGTATACAATCGACATACAAGAATGTTGTATATTTTGCTTTCTTAATGAGTTTTTCAGTTTTCATTTGATACGAAAAATTTTTCTACGTTTATAAGAACGTTACGTAATAATTAGGTAAGTAATTTAAATTTGAATGATTATAGGGTTTCTTTAAATCGTGATTATTGCATATGACGCCATACACATTTTATTAAATGACCATTAAATAAATTAAATCAAAAGACCACGGCAATAAATTGTCAAACATATTGTTAGTTTATTGAAACTATAACTCGCCAAGCGTACATATACATACAAGGAAAACTTTAACAGTACGATTGGTTCCATTCAAAATCAGCTGTAATTGATAACGTTGAAGCGACGTTGTTACGAGTTGGTCGATTTTGTCTGGTCTTTTGATTGCTAATGTCACATTCCAAGCACGAAGTAATACCGGAAACTTTGTATTAAGAACGTCAAAGAGAAGTTACGCAGATCAAACGTTTGTATACCTATACAAATAACTTTGTTTGTCGAAGTACGATTTTAATTGGCACGTGTTTTAAAGGACTAAAATTCCATTTAAATTTCTATAAAAATATATTTAGATAATTTTAAAATTCATGCTCTATTTTTCAATTAATGTTAAATACATAAAATAGATGAAAAATAAACAAGTAACAGATAATCTATTTAATTAATACAAATTCGAAATTTTAATTTTAGGCAGCTACAATTTTCGTGAAGTATTAATTTCCGGTATAATATGCTAGGTTTGTTGCTCGCAAAAATTAACTGACATTTCAAAATGGTAGTTGATCAAAAATTCGACCGAAAATACGTATCTACTTATTACTAAAATACACAATTTTTAGAAATTTAAAAAAAGTGTTTTTTCGGATATTTATATACCTACCGACATATATATGATATATATTTATATATATATAAATATATATACATATTTTATTTATACCATATATTTACATACATATATTTATATACCCGACAATACTTTGTTTGTGCTTTAAGATACACTACATAATTTAGATACCTACATAAAAAGTTTATTAATAAACACCTTCATTGCACGTATTCAAATACACCTACGATTTTTAATGATCATATTTATGTACATACGTTAGTATGTTTTTATCTAGTACTATTAAAATTAGTTTTAATAATAGACTTATAAATTTTCTCTTTATTATTTATTTATTAATTTAATAATTAATATATTATATAGCTTTTTTTGTATGGACATTTACTTACAAAATTCACCGTTTTAAAGTTAAAGTTTGCTTACTTTTGAAGTACGTACTTTGTTCTCGGCGGAGCGATCTTTAAACCTCAAGAAAAAAATCGGTAAGAAAGGAAATTCTCAAGCGACCTTTTTGGATCCCTTCGTTTCCTCATTCGATAAAGGCTTTCCTGTTTACAGACATTTCCCCAAATTTACATCGTAGCTTTAAAAACAAAGTGGTCTTAAAATTTTTGGTAATAAATATAGTAGAATATAAGAGATATTTCTACTTACCTATGTTTTTAAATAACGAAATATGAATAATAATGTAACAAAAATTTAAGTACGAATTTACAAAATGCGAGGCGTTTAATATTGCTAAGAATTTTATATATGTAATGATATTCAAATTAAATTCAGATTAAAAATATATTACTTATAGTAGTTCAGTTATTAAATTCGATTGATTTGTGCGCTCGGTCGCTTTTGAAAATTTAATTTTCTCCCTTAACGAGATATGCGATGAAAATATTTATAGAAAATATTTTGCGGCTTTTGAGTACCTATGTAATATTTTAAAATGAATTCATACTTATCTATAAAGGGTATGCCACGAAGAGTTTTGGTTAGAAGAATATTGGAAAGTAATGAGTTGCGATTTGAAATTTTTGAAGTAATGGTAATTGGTTACGCCCTTTGGATTTAAAATAATTTTAGTTTTCTACTTCTTCAAGTTACACCGGATATGGATACCAATTTCCTTATTTTAAGTAAAAAATTTTAATTTTTATTATTGATTTGTATTCTGTATTTTGTTCTAATAAATATTGCCTCTAAAATTGGTTCTTTTGAAATTATTTCAGATTTTATAAAAAAATTGACAGTCATAGATTATTACAAAAAACAAATTACGTTTCTAAGAAATTTTAGGTAAGTATTTTGGAAAGTATGTTTGAAAAGTTTGGAAGTATCGAATTATAAACTCAACAAAATAATACCGGATGTTCAGAAAAAATGCAAAACTTGTTATCGGAAATAATCAATATCTTAGTAATTTGAAATAGTAACCTAATTTTTTTTCAATTCTATTGCATTGTACGTTCAAAATTAGGGGCAATATGTATTTACTTCCGTATAATTAAATGTCATAGTTTTAGAGTTATTTTAGAAAATGTATTAACTTCTTCAAAATTTAATTTTGTAGAATCGATTCAGGCTACCAAAGTTGGCACAAAAAAATAAAAACAAAAGAAATAATTGTTTTTTAATAATCTAAAACGATGAAATCAATAACTACTGTTATACAAGACTTGATAACAGTATCAACAATAAATAATGATGGGATCTTAAAAAAATTTTTAAACATATCACCATCTTTCTATTCGAACATTTTTTCGTTCTTTTTAAAATGTTGATAGAATTATGTTATTGGTGTTTCATCCATCTGCACGAACACCTTACGAACTTAAAATTTTAATGTTTTAGATTAATTAATGTTTGGAGTTAATACATTTTCTAAAATAACTCTAAAACTCTGACATTTAGATATAAGGACATTATAGGAATATTATATTATTCACACTACCCCTCATTTTGAACGTACAATGCAATAGAATTGAAATATATATATATATATATATATATATATATATATATATATATAAAGGTTAGTTAAAAGTATGGAGACGGCGATTTATTGTCGTTAATATTCATTTTAGGAAATTATGTTCAATACAAAAGTTTGTTATGAAATTATTATCTACATTTGAGAATACTTGAATTTTTTTTTTCCTCAATTGTTTTTAAGTTACGACGTCATCGATATTTTTTTGAAATGACAATCTATATTTCTGATTATTGATTTCGATAGTACATTCTATTCTCTTTTCAACGGTATACAATTTTCAATATGTTACATTTGAAAAAAATTGAGAAAAAGTGCCTTAAAGTTCAAATATTAAAGATACATTAAATTAGCAGAATTAATTAACACGGTAACTAGACTCATTTATTTGTAATAAACTTATCAGTCACAATCTTATCATTAAAAACAAATTAATAACTAACTACATTAAAGTAAGTATTCAAATTGTTGTCCATTTCTAATTTGACAATGACCCAATCGATTTACACTTTTTCTCAATTTTTTTCAAATGTAACATATTGAAAATTGTATACCGTTGAAAAGAGAATAGAATGTACTATCGAAATCAATAATCAGAAATATAGGTTGTCATTTCAAAAAAATATCGATGACGTCGTAACTTAAAAACAATTGAGGAAAAAAAAAATTCAAGTATTCTCAAATGTAGATAATAATTTCATAACAAACTTTTGTATTGAACATAATTTCCTAAAATGAATATTAACGACAATAAATCGCCGTCTCCATACTTTTAACTAACCCTGTATATATGCTGCTATTTAAAATTATTAAGATATTGATATGTTTCGGATAACAATTTGGCATTTTTTTTCTGAAAATCCGGTATTATTTTGTTTAGTTTATAATACAACATTCAATTCGGCATACTTTTCAAAATACTCAACTACAATTTTAAATATGTACTTGCATAGATGTCTTAGAAACGTAGTTTGTTATGTTTTGTAGTAACCTACAGCTGCTAATCTTTTTACAAAGGGTGTAACCGATTATCATTATTTTCAAAATTAAAAATCGCAACCCTTATTACTTTCCTATATTCTTCTAACCAGAACTCGTTGTGACATACCCTGTATATAATTATAATTTAAACATTCCCAGCCGTACCTATGCATACGGTTTAACCAGATCTGTATGCAATTCACGTCATCAATAAAAAGTTACTAGTTTGTTTATTTGTAATGCGGTTTAAAGTTTTAAAAGTGACATATACTATAGATGATTTACCTGCGCACATATTAGATGGTATAAAGAAAGATTACAATTTATTAGAACTGTAAAAATACGAGGTGCGAGGTGACGAAACATCACGATCTAGTAACTTTTTATTTATTAAAATTAGATATTTGATTAAATTTAGTCGTTACTAAATCATGTTTATCTCCAAAGAAACAATTATTTTTAAGGAAATAAACAAACGGCTTAGTAGTTGCTAAACTTAGGGCCTATTTTGTAACAAATCTGTAATTATTGTAGGCATGTAAAAAAAATTAATAACCAATCACAATCGAGGTTTTCATACGTTTGCACGGTGATAACATAGGTCTGTAACAATTACAGATTTATTACAGAATAGATCCATTAATCAAATATCTTTACGGTTGCCCATTTTTTTATAAACATAATTATGATATATTACTTATAATTATATTTGATATGGGTATTATAAATTCTTATTAACAGATAACGTTTAATCACTTTTACTTTTTTACATTTTATTTTAACCTAATTGACCAGTAGAAGACTTTTATTTCAGATTCCGTTGTTAGGATGGATTTAAACTAAAAAAATGCTTTATAGTCAAATTAAAACAGGATACACCGACACGTCATATCCCTGCAAATGTTAAGAGGTATTTCTTTAAATTGTATTGTAATATTAACCTACATTTTCCATCAGATCTCGACACATCGATTTTGTCAAGCAATTAGGATACAAATAATATCTTTCACACATTAATGTTAAAGTAATATTTTTGTCTCACAATCAGTAATTATTAATAAGGAACATAACAATTATTTTGAAATATAAATATTATTACTATCCAAAGAAACAAACATTGTAATATTTCCACAGACAGTTACTTAACTTCGACGGTATTTCAAAACATCAGAATTATTATTTTTATTTTTTATTTAATTATTAATGGTTAAAACATTTAATGGTTAAAATAGCATTAACAGCTTACAACATTTTTATAAACAATTTTGTTACTATTTTTAAGTAATCGATGTTAATTAATTAATGTTATAAGTACATATATCGTCATTAAATTATTAAATTAAAGTTTTGTTGCTAATGTACCTATAAATTCAATTTGAAATGATTTTAATTTGACTGTTTTTAACAGTATTTTGAACAGTGTTCGGTAAAAAGTTGGATACATAATTTGGAATAGATTTTATAGTTTTCTTAGAAAGTTTTATTCTTGATATAAAAAAGCATTCTAAAACTTAAAATTTGAAAAGTGGGATATTCTATCGATAATTTACCTGCGTATGTCATCATGTAGGAACCTTTTATTGATGACGTGCATCGGAATAAAATTTGAATGGTTTTTACTTTTGGAATTTTGACCTTTCTTCCCAATTATTTATTATCTCTTTATTATTATTAATTTTTTTTTATTATTTATCATTTTATATTGATAATTTTTATCAAACATGTCATTACTTTTTTATCATAATTAATTTCTATTTAAAAATGTTCTTGTCATTCTACAAATTTATCACTAAAATATAAATTATTTAACCATGCAAACATAAGTTGTTATGTTGTTATAAGTTGTTGTTATGTTCTCGTGTAATCCAAAGTGATGATATCTATAATACTATTTTTTAGCTTAATCGTTGCTTTAACGATATCGTGGTATGTTAAATACTATAGATACGAAAAGTTTTTAAAGAATGTACCAGGACCAACACCCTTGCCGTTAATAGGAAACGCATTATATTTTACGTCTTCAATAGGTAAACTGCTTTTAACTAAAAAGAAAATTAATGCATCGGTTAAACAGAAAATTAAAACGACATGACTTTTTTTTTCAATGTTAAAAATCTATCGTACTTACTTTTTAGATATTTTTATTAATTAATCCTAACAAATACTATTTTAATGTGTAATAGAACTTGTTTTGAACTAGAATTGCTGCGCAATGCTTTATTGTTACGGAAAAGGTATGGTAACATATTCAAAGTAACAATCGGATTTGATAATCCTATGCTATTGTTCACTGATGTCAAGGCAACAGAATTTGTCCTAAGTTCAACGGAAATATTGAAAAAAAGTTTCAATTATAAATTTTTCGATGCTTGGTTAGGTACAGGATTATTAACTAGTTATGGTAAGGGCATTTTCCTTAATATTATTATCTTACTAACTAACAATAAGTATATTATTTTAAGGAAACAAATGGAGGAAGCATAGAAAGATGTTGACTCCAGCATTTCATTTTAGTATTTTGGAAACAATTTGTATCTGTTTTTAACTCCTATAATAATATATTAATTGAAAAATTGCTTAAAGAAGTTGGAAAAGATTCAGTAGATATATATCCGTACATCACCTTATATTCCCTGGATGTAATTTGTGGTAAGATAACATTTTATGTATAATACTCCTAGGTAGTATCATTATTACTTTTTGAGAAAACTTTTTGAAAGAGTTAAGTTTGTAATGAGTAGCTATAATGAAAAGATATTTTAAGAAAGCAAAAAACAGTCCAAAACAAAATACCCTTACTAGTTCAAGGTAATCTTGTTTGTTATACTGTTATTCATGGTATAATAACTACTGAAGGTAGGATATGGAGACGGTTCTGCGCATATTGAAAAGGGAATTTGACGTCACTCGTAGAGTAAATAACAGACCATTAGACGTCGCCAGATATTTTCCGAATACCGATGATACGGATATCTCACAAGTTTCGGCGTTAAAATTGTTGTTATATCTCATCATAAACATGAGGTGCGCGATGTTTGATTGCAACTCTGACAACCAATGTGAAACTTTTGACAGAATAACTGCTTTTTTCTGCTTTCCTCGCAATAAACCTGAATTGAGGTGAAAGTGGATTCATTTGTTCCATTTGTTCGAAGCATTTTATAAATGACGATTTTTAGAGAAATTTGAAATACGAACTATTGAATTTGCCTGAAAGTAATCTTTTACATTTCTACACGTATTGCTACGTGCTACTGCTCGCGGATGACGTCACTGCGCGAAGTTAAATGTGTTTAGCTCACTCGAATATCTTACCTTTAGTAGTTATTATACCGGGGCTGTTATTGTTGTTATCTTATCTCTACTTTCTATTAAATTTAGCATAGGTACCTAATAATGAATTGTTTCAAATGCCTAGGGTAAATGTACGAATAAATTTCAAGAAATATTTGTTTCTTCGAATTTACGTAGGCAATGGTAATACTAAATATAGTATAAATATTAAAAATGCGTAGGTATCTACTATAATAAATTACATTTCTAACTACATTTCAGATAAGTCTAGTTTAATAAATATCTATTTTTTATTATTAGATAATACGTTATAATAGGGTGACGTTTTAGGAGGAATAGTAAATATTTTACCATGAATTGTTTCGAATAAAAAATTTCATATAAATATGCGTTTCGATTTTCAATGAATGCGAAGATACAGCTGTTTGAATATTACGCATAAAAAGTTTACATTTTAATAAGTTGCAACAGTCTAAACTAAATATCCAAAAATTCCATCGTCGCGTCGCGTAGCGTCGACTTCAATATAAGTACTTTTTTGTTCTTTCGGCAATATAAGTAGTACTTGTTCTGAGGTCATTTTGGCGTTTTTTATAAAGGCAGCACTATCTATTTATCATGCGTGCGGGCAATTCGCCTCTTGCGTTTTTACTTTTTCTTCGTAACTTTCGTTTTTCATTCACTTCTAGGGAAAAATCTAACAGATCAAAGTTTATTTTGTAATGAACTTTATAGCTAATAAACCTGACCAACACAACTAATCCATCGTTCGGAAATCAATAAATGCATATAATAAGTGATTTATCCTTCGTCTGTAGATATCTACTTTTGTTAAAGCATTTTATGCATAATTATTGAAACAGCTGCATTTCCACATTCCTATCCATCCTATCACCTATTAAAATTTTTACTATTTCTCATGAAACACCCTGCATAAAACATTTATATTAAACGATTTTAGTTTAATTTCTCCAAAACACGAACGAGAATAAAAACGATAACTGTACTTTACACGTTCATCATATCTTAATTATTTCAGCAACGTCGATGGGTTCAAATGTAGACGCACAAATAAATTCCGATTCCCAATATGTTCAATGTGTAAAGGAAATTTGTCGAATTTTAATTTCAAGAATGCTATCACCCATAAAGTCGTCAAAATTGCTTTACCTATTCACCAAGGATTTCAGAAAAGAGAAGACCGTTCTCGACATTCTTCATAATTACACAAATTCTGTAATAACTGCGAGAAAAGCAGAACTGAATAAGAAAACAGAAGATGTGGTACAAGTTGACGAAATGGGAGTAAAGAAAAAACTGACGTTTTTAGATTTAATGCTTCAATATAAAATGAAAAAAAATGACATTACCGACGAAGACATACGACAAGAAGTCGATACGTTTACATTTGAAGTAAGAATTAATTAATTAATTATGTTTATAAACCAGTTTAATAACTTTAGGGACACGACACAACGTCATCGGCCATTAGTTTTGGTTTGTATTGTCTTTCTGTTAATGTAGATGTACAGGTAAAGTTACATTTTTTCTTTTAAGTAGATAATTGAAATGTAATAAACGTCTTCAAAATATAGAAAAAAGTTTTAGAAGAACTTGAATCTATATTTAGTGATGATTGGACTAGAAATAGTACGTATAAAGATTTACAGGAAATGAAATATTTAGAGATGGTAATAAAAGAAACGTTACGTTTATATCCATCAGTTCCTATCTTCGACAGATACGTTCAAAATGACATTAAATTTAGTAAGTGAATTCAGTTTTTTTAAATAGTCTTCGATAGGCTCTTCGATTATCTATTTTTTTAATTTCTCTAATAACAATATATTTTCAATAAATATTTTAATTCAGATGATATAACAATACCAAGGGGCGCAGCTTTATTAATTTTTCCTTTTGGAATTCATAGATGCCCATTAATATATCCAGATCCCGAACGTTTCGATCCCGAAAGATTCACTATCGAAGAGCAGAGTAAACGTCATCCTTATGCTTATATTCCCTTTAGTGCCGGACCGAGAAACTGTATCGGTAAGTGTTTGTAAACGTTGCGTAAATTTTAACGTAAAAAACCACAGTATTTTAACCTCGTTTCAGGTCAAAAATTTGCAATGTTAGAAATGAAAAGTGTTATATCGAAGATTTTACGAAATTTCGATTTATTACCGTCTATTCCCAAACACGTTCCAATATTAATGGGAGAAATCATTCTAAAATCTGCGAATGGGGTTCACATTCGTTTGGAAAAACGGAAAAAATTCAACGAAAGTGCAGCAGACCCTCATTAATTTGCATTAACTCGAAGAGCGATCGATCGAATTAGCGAAGCAAAATGTAGATCAAACTTATCTACTTAGAACGCTATTTAAAATTTATAAAAAGATAGATGGTATATTTAAATTAGAACTATTAAACTTTATTTTTACCATTGTTTTGTTTAGATCTCGTTGTATTATTTCATGTTTTGTAACCTTTCCTACACTACCTATTTGAATTATTATTACTATTTATTATTTATTATATTATCGTTACTATTTTTGTTATCTATTAATTACCTACATATCGGATTCTGAACATCCAATATAATATTTTGGAAACTTCATAAAATTCTCTATTAAATATTTTTCTATAAGTGTTTTTTTATATAACACGCCGTGTTTGCGAAAATATGTAGAAAAAAGATATTTTTTGGGTGTATTGGTGACTCTCTGTAACCTGTGCGTAGACGAATATTTCACTATGTATCAGATTCTTTGAAAGAATATGTCTTTATGTAATCTATTGAAAAATAAACACTGCCTATGGATTTTTCTTGTTCAAACAATTAAACATTTTGATATAATGTCAATATTTAAATTGATGTGCATTAAATTTGAATATGGAAAACACTCAAAACATTTAATTTGTGTGTAGGTACCTACGTCAATTTAGTCTCAATTACCTATCTACGTTTATTTTGAATTTCATAAAGATTTCTCAGTTATTCGTGCAAATCCCACGAGGATCCCACGTGTAAATAATCCACGTGTAGATGTAAAAGTAAATAGAAACCGTTTGAAACACAAATTATAACGTTTATAATTATAACATATTTCACTTATTTACTGGAGTTTTTGTAGTATTTTCAGTTCACCAGCGTATCAATTCACAATTTTATCGATTTGTTTTATCACCTATTGGTAGCCTGTTTTCTTATATAAAAGATTCCTATTGTCGTTTTTTTTTTAAAACTTGACGTTTTGATTGGTTAATATAGTAAGAATATATTAAATAATATAATAGAGCTTTCATTAGAGCATATTTTAACTGAAGATATTTACCACGAAATATGATTGGTCGTCAGCAATAATGAAAAAGTCAAATAATCAGAATTATAAATGTTTAAACCACGTTTTTATTTATGTAGCTTTTTTGATATACTAATATTATAAACAGTAGAAAGATGCAGCGGTATTTAATAGGAGTATAATAATAAAATTAAAAGTAAGTAAATCCCCTTTGTTTTAAACGTTAGAACTTAATGATATGATTTTGTCTTACCTCTTTTCATCCACTATAATTATTAATTATTATTAAATATGATATGATTATGAAAGCACGTAATGGATACATAAGTATATATGAATGTATTTCGAAACGATCATTTGATCTCTACCATCTCTCTTGTTATGTTAAATAAATTTTCTGAGTATATAGGTAAAACCTATTTACTTTTGTTTTATAAACTTTCTAAAAAGCCATTGACTTTATTATTAATAAATCTCGGTTTGGAAAAGCGTAAAAAATATAATGTGACTGAAATTTAATTGAAGTCGACTGGGCGTAACGAAAATATATTATTAATGTATAATCGATAACGTTTATTTACCCTGAAAAGCTGACATTCGGTTGTTGAAATCCTTATTTGAAGCAAATTCACCATTTAATGAGAAAGCAGAAATCTTTAGGTTCTGTATAATATACAATTTAGGTCAAATAATCCATTGCAAAAATTTCTTTTTGACGTAGGAAGGAGCCTAGTAAATCTTGTCTTCAATAGAATAACTGAACAAATACAAAGGGCCACTCGACCTTCTTGACCAATTCTTCCGACCTTTTTAACTTTAATTTGTTAAATGTGAATTTCGGTCAATAAATAACTTTTAATGGACTGCGACTTTGTAGGAAACTCTCTTGTTCTCTTACGTTTTGGTGTTATTTTTGTATAAAGCGGCGAGAAGCCAAACAAAAGGGCGTTATATATTACTCTTAACTCTTTAATTCAGTTAAAACTTTTGTTTTCTTTTCAAAGATTTTTATAACACTTGATGAGAGTCGTAAAAGTATGTAGGTATGTTTCCAACATGCTAGTGCAGTTTTTCTATTCATTGTCAGTATAACTTGGACATTTTTCTTTTGTATTAGGTACCTACTGATTTTACACAACCATAAAACTATTTTCAAAATTACGAATTTACAAATTTAAATATGTATAGGCACTTACCTACACAAGTATTCCAACAATTGAATTTTATGCTAGAACATTTTTTACATCCATACTTATTGTTATAGTACATACTCAAATATAGATGAGTTTTACCTCTTTATTATAGTAGTTATGTTCTCTGTTTTTGCAAATGTTTATACACACGTTACAATTTTTTTATTTTTTTATTACGTACATTATTAATTCCAAATTAATTAATAATTTAAAACGATCGCTGATTTTCAATATTTTGAACTATGTATTTTAAAATAATTAGTAGGAACCTACATACCTGAATACTTCAAAAATAATAGGTTCCAATATAGGATAGGGACCTATAATTTTAATACAAATATTTGTTAATACCTACATTGATTTAATTAGTATCGTAAGAATTTTTATTAAATAGGAAATTGAAAATGATTTTGTAGTAACACATATTTATGTTAACTATAGGTATCTTTATTTTCAATATTCATTAATTTTCTATAAAAGTTACAGAGATTTGATTTTTTTTAATTATATACATTTCGGATGAAATATTAGTAATAATGCAAATCATAACTATATTTGAAAAGGACATTTCTTCTTGTAAATATTTCAACTAATTTAAATTTTAAGAAAGTGTTAATCGACATTTTATAATGTTAATTAGGATTACAATATAAATTAAGTCAACACAACAATTTTAATATTGTTTATTCTGTTACTATGAAATTTAAAATCAGACTAGTCGCTAGAGTGAAGTCGATGCATCACCAAAATGAAGCCGGTGACAACTACAGATCCCTTTAACCGATACAAACTACCACTATATTTGATGATACGCTGCAGCTGTCTCGATAACGATAGAATTTACGATTTCTGTTTTCGAAAAGATTCTGCCTGAAGTATGACAACGTATATATGTTTTATAAGAAATGGGTCAAGAGTTATGGCACCATGTAATCGAGTTCCAGTTCGTATATATCTCTTCAAACTGATAAAAATCCTTCCCCATAAAAAAGAAAATAACTAGAAACAAATTTCAAAAGTTGTGTTCAAAATTAGAGTATTTCTATTAAATCAAGTTTAAAGTTAAAGTTTTAAATTAAGTTTTAAGTATTTATTTTTACCTTTATAGGAGTATAAGAATATGGATGCGTACGCCCTTTCAGTTAACTGATCTAGATTATAAATTACTATACTTCGTCCAAACCTATACGCAATCCACGTCATCAATAAAAGGGTTACTAGATGATGACGCTTCACACAGTGCTGTCACTTTGTACCTCGTATTTTGACAGTTCTAATAAGTTGTAGTCTTTCTTTATTCCATCTAATACGTGCGCAGGTAAATCATCTATAGAATATGTCACTTTCCAAACTTTAAACCGAATTACAAATAAACAATCTAGTAACTTTTCGTTGATGACGTGATTGCATATAGGTTTGGATAGGCCATAGTTAACATTATTTTTGTTTAAGTAGGTAATTTAAACCTTTCCATTAATATTAACTAATAATGTATCCATATAGGTAACTACATAATAATATAGTATAACCTTTATATCTATATAAGTATAGGTACATAGTAAAATTACATAAATTGTTTATGTTTAAGTTTAGTAATATTTTAGCATTAATAGGTGCTCGATAATGCTTATTTTGTTTAACTTTTAAATGTTTGTTTAATTCCAAAGTATGGGTGGTGCTATTACACTAAATATTATTAGATAAGTATTATGTGCGGTTTATTAATTTCAACAGAATTCGAAAGATGCGATACGAAAAAATTTAATTAATTAATTAAAATAGAAACACATAAAAGAAAAGGTAAATTTGGGTGGGCTATTACAGGGGAGGAGGGGGATCAATGGATGCGTAAATACGATGCATATTTCACATCGATTAAGTTAGAAAGTATAGATACATATTTAACAATATAAAACCAATAAAAAATATTTTAGTTTTTATCTATCTTTTTGTCGTCTCTAAACGGTCGTCTCCGCGGGCCTTTGTGAAGTCTTTCGTTTTCTTGTTTTTTAGATGACAATAACAGTGACCATTCCACGATGATCATTCCACGTGAAATCGATTAGTTATAAAAAAAATTGTACACAACATTTTTTATGTATTTATTTGAAACTTTTATAGTTTTTTTTAAAGAGTGAAATAAATTACACGCATTGTTTATTTTCATCAAATCTGATTAATTATTTCTATAGTCAGTTATTAGTGCAGCGGCTAAACTGAAAATGTTGGGTCAATGGGGCACTTTATGAGAAAAATATGAAACTATTATAGTTAGTATTATGTATAAACCATAATGTTTATATTTAGATGTAAAGGGGAGTCAGATTTGACCTCTGAAGTCGTTGCAAGATCAAATCACTTCGCCTGGCCTATAATGTTTAAATATGCTTAATTTAGAGAAAAAATTCTGTAGAAAGGCATTTAAGGTGTTATTTACAAATACTTGGATGCCCATTCCTGACCAGTATGTCTGATACTTGATTACCGCGGCTTATATGTACAGTCGGATACAAAATTAATGTCGCTAATTGCGAGCATTACGCTGGCACACACGACACAACGGAAAGATTATACAGAATATTTAAAGTTCAACTTTGTATTTGTAATATGTCTCCCTTGTTGTAAATAATTTTTGTAAACATGTTCATTATGCCGATTATTGTCCGCCCAATGCTCGTGACTGCACAAGGTCCGGTAAAAAGATGGTCACGTGAATGAAAATTACCTGTAATAAATATTTCGGAAAATTTTATTTATAATGAAAGTTTCTGTATCAAACTCAAAATTCACTTGTTAAAATGTAAATATCTTTCGTCGTACACAGGGTAGATAAAATAAAATAGGAAATTGAATCAATTGATTGGTACACGAAAATATAATTTTAATGAATTTTAAATTTTTTGAATTGAATTTTAATTTTAATTTTGTTTAAAATGAATACCCGCCATTATAAAAATACCTATATTTTTTTAATTGACGACTTACTTATAGACGTTTAATTTTTAGTTTATCATAAATTGTTTTTTATAAATTCAATAACGCACCTAGGTCTTTGAGCGTTGTGAGTAAAAAGACATTATTTTGTTGCACATAATTGCAATTTGACTATTGCGGGATTTATTTAACTATTAACTTATATTAAACATACATATTTAATATGCATGAGATCATTTGAAAATTCAAATGTATACACTGCAATATTTGAACATTAGCGTAGGTTAGTGAGGTTGACTTCCTGCTCTAAATGAACGATGACGAATTTTAAGTTTGGTTGTGGTTTTAATGTAATTATAATTCTCTTGGGAAATTTACATAATTTAATTAAACAACAGGAGGAATTTGTATTTTTCTTTAAAATTCCATGTTCGCGATTTACTTTTTTTTAATGAGTTTTTTCTGTGGAACGAAGAAATTACTTTATATAGCTCCAATTATAAATAGCTCATGTTTTATAAGGTTTAACATTGTTAATAATACAATACCTTGAGCTTATTTCGTCTTTTATAGAGAAAGCTAAGATTAGAACATAATTTCGTTTTGAAAAGGCATCTTTTCAAAAAAAAAAGTTGTGTTTCTTCACTGTAATGAAATCTACTAGGCCGCATTAAGAATTAACGCCTGGGGCCTGTAAATTACATTTTCTTTTGCTGCTAGAAATTCAGAGCAAAGTAAGAGACGGCTCGGCGGGAGTTTACTTGTAGGAACGCTTGCGCACCCTACAATTTGCGATGAACTGCAGGGGTTGTTCCGTCACATCAACGCTAACTTTACATCATTACAGGCGAGTGGCCACGCGGTTTTATTTCCGCGTTCGCGTACGTGTGAAAATGCTCAAGATAACGGAACGTAAGTACGGTACCAAAAGACGAAATTTTTTCAAAAAGCACTGACAATTGTATTAGTTGTGTGATTGGCAATAGGATGACTCTGGATTACTATAATGTAGTGTGAAAGTGATAACAGTGAACAATGACATGCATGTTGTGGATATTTTGTGTCATAGCTTCACTCTTCCTATGCTATAAAGGTAATAATTTTTCGAGAATAAAAATACTTAAATTAGTTTTACTAATACCTACATTATTCACACTTTGATCACTAATTGAAACGATAGCTATCTACAAGTTCCGTATTAAAATATGGCGTTTAGAATGTTGTTTTTGGCAACTTATTTTTAGGTTTTATCTTTATTTCGACGAATGGAAGTCTAATTAGAGATTTTCAAAACAACAATTATTATGAAATCGTATTATGGTATAGCGTTACTTAAATAATTAAATTCAAATGACGCGGCAAAGGTTAACAATTTTTCATCACTTTTAATCGTTTCTTATATTTATTACATTTGTTAAAAATATTGACAATAGTTCATTTTGTTTAAAATTGTATTAAACTACAGTCGAATTACCGTATAATGTAGTGTCACTTGAAGATCCGAAAGAAATTTGTTATATAGAAAATGGTAATTTTGGCATCCAAAATTTCGTGTTCGGTAAAGACAATCCGCAAAAACAACTATCTACGTACCATATAAAAAGTAAAAAATTTATATTCAAAAGATTTAATTGACTTCTAATTTCTTTTATACTTAAGTAAGTACGTATCTAATTATTGTTTATTAGTGAATTACATTTATTCATAGTTATACATGTTGTTTCATTTTTTATATTTGTTTATTTGATTTTTATGTAAATTATAAATAAAATAGAAATAGGACTTGCTTGGCTGGAATAAATGAAAAAAATATTGTAAGTATAGGTAAATAGTAGAGTCGTAAAACTACGTCCGTATTATGCAAATTATTTATTACTCTGTCGAGTAAATCCGTTTCACATCATTCGTTAAAATCTACTTCAAAGACACGTATCAGTTTTTGTGGAGACCACTGTACCTATAAAATTTTGAAAGATTAATTTAAAAAAAATTGTTATGTAGAAACATTTGTTTTGTTATCAAAACAAAAATGTCAACATTGTTAACATGTTATTTTGTTAACAAAAACGTGTTCGAGACGAAGGTTCTCCAAAAAAATTCGATACCTTATATAGAAAAATTCGTTTTCGGCGGTTTGTTATATGGAAGAAGTTCGACTGTATTCACAAATCTGACGTAGCATCACACTTTAATTTTTTCTAGTTTTTGTATAGGTTAGAACGGAAATTGAATGTTATAACTAAGATTTTCGGAATACGTTTAATATATAAAGTAGGTAATAAAAACTATCAAATTTATTTAAGTAAAACGGAAAACAGATTATCTTGAATTTTTATTGTAACAAAAATATACGAATAAGATAGATAAATAAATTAAATAGCCTGCGGTTTAATTAAGCAGGACATGTACAGTCAACTTGAATAATGACTATCACCAAAAAATGTACCGAATAAAATTGCTAGTTTAATTCAGAACGATGTAAATTTTTCTTCTACTAATTGAAAAGAATTTATATTATTTATCGATTCCAGTCTAATGCGAGTAAAATTTAAGTTTAATACAACAGTAACAAATGCTTTTTTTTTCAAAAAGCGTAGATATGTAAATATAATATTTTCCAATAAATTTGAAAAAAAAACAAATTATTGGAAATTCGACGTTTTCCTCTTTACGGGATTTAAAATAGATGCACTGCATCATTTTTTATATTACCTGTATATTCTTCTTGGAATTGAAAATAAATTCGCCGGATAAATTTTCTTTGTGATTTTGAGTTTCTTCCGAATTTAGCATCCCTTTTATTATAGAAATAAAACCTAACGCCGGCAAATATTTTCGTTTTATAAATAGAACATGAAAAATGTAATATAGCAGAAAAATAGAAGTTCTATTAGAACTAATTTATTAAACGATGTACCTATCTAATTAGTTTTATACGATTGACGTTTAAAAAAAGGATCACTCGTTTACTTAACACTAGCGTCTTAACACTAATAAGTTTTAGACTTAACTTATCAAAAAATAAATAGGTACATAGTTCAAAAGGATATAGGTAGATAAGTTTAAAAGTTATACAAGTAGTTGAAGTTTCTTAATGAATGTAAGTGGTTCGTCGAGAAATGTGGAGATTATCCCGAAAGTTTATGAAAGTGCCGATTTTATATTACATTTTAACTTTTTCTAATGTATTATGTATAATGTAAAAAGCTAGTTTTAATATAGTTTGTGTATAGTAGAAGAATCCTAATTAACGAAACGACGAAATGCCATGTGGGTAAATAAACTTTTTTTTTGTTATTCTACCTGGGGCTATTTAAAAATTTAATTACTAATATATACTAATTTAATATATACCTACTTATATTTAAATCATTATTATAATAATATAATCAGTTTCTTTCTACCTATAGGGTGTAGAGTGTAAACTATTATTGCGAAAATTTAAGTTGCCTATTCTGTTTGAATTTAACGTAATTATACTTAAAATTTAACTGATGTGTCTTCTAAGCATGAACCCTTACGTATAAGTAGATGTTAAGTTGATTGTTTGTATATAAGAAAAATTATAGCTGGGTACTATTTAGATAGATAAGTTCTTAGTAAATAATGTAATGGTGAACTGAGCTCGCGTTTCGTTATTTTCTTATAAGACAATCCGCAGATGCCAAAGACCTCTCACAAGTACAATTGTAAGCCCACGTTTGGGGGAAGGTTATTTTTAAAAAGCACGAGCGGTGCCCAACTAAAATCCTAAATAATTTTATTCTACAAACTCGTCTTTGCTTCGTTCGGTTGTACCGCACTGTTTGACCGAATTACTCTTTATTGTTAAATGACGTTTTTTATGTTTAATATATCTACTTTATTTGAGATAGTTACGCAATAGGTATGTTACTAATTGTAAGTACCTACGCATAATTTACTTTCTTTTTTAACGTGCCGTTTCAGCATCCACATTTATTATAAGTATGTATACCTAAGTTAACAGCTACATTTTTTGTAACAAATTACGACCACATATTAATTTATATTTAAATAATTTCTTAATTCAAACTTATTCAAAACATAATTATAAACATAATAACGTTGATGTTAATTACAGTGCTTAAATTGATTTCTTCATACTCAACTTTATTAATATTTCTTCACATTTACTATATATTAGAGGCTCACTAATCATATTTTTACTCAGGGACTCGCATCTAGTGAGTACGGGAATTAGCAATCCCGAGTTACCCGAGCCGGATCTGCTCTTATTTCAACTTGTCTTGGGGCAGATCCCTTCACTTTTATCTTTTCTATCTGGTCTTTCTCGGCCAACTCTTGTTCTTTCACGGCCCTGACGCTATTAAGTAGATTAATCGAGGCCTAGGGGTCTCTAATTTTCTCATTTAACACCTTCAAAGACACCAAGTGCGGTGACCGGTTAAACAAAAACCCCTAAAATTTGTGATACCTATCAAATTTTAAAATTCACCCGTGTACCTTAGGTGATCAATCCCGCACCACACGAACCGATGCTGCCCTATTTGATTAAACTAACGATAAATTAAGTGATTGTATTCGATTTAAATTAAATGATCTATAGCTAAGTACCATTTAGGCACAAGAATTTTCTTAACATGTATTCAGAGACGTAACAAAAAGATGATGTATTTCTCTTTTCTTTTTCGACTTTTACGTAATGAAGCTGAAGTTTAAAGTTAACACGTTTATGGGAAGAATATTTTTGTAACTACATATGTAAAATGTTCTTTTCAAAAAGAAAGTGAAAAGAAAACTTTTACGCTCCAACTAAAACATTTCTTCAACCATTCAAAGTAAACCGTAAAGTTTTCCATGTCTTTTCATATGAAATTTGAGACGATTGTTATATAAAATTAATTTCGCAAATACTTATATAGTGATTTAAAAAATTAAAAGAAACGAACAATTTCTGTTAGGTTCGGTAGAAATATTACGAAATGTCCCTTCAGACTTCACGACTTTAGGGTACTCGAATTTAATTTACGTTTTGACTAGACATTATTTGTTTCCAAGAATTCCACAAGTCACATTTTCAAACTTAATAAGACTTTTTCTGTTTTATTTCATTTTCTATTAGAATTCGATTAAAATGTTTAATGAAATTCGGCAATTCAAATTAAAAAGGCGATAGAACACAATTTTGCAAGTATCTAATATTTCAGAAAATTCATTAGTAATTTCGCTTAAAGCGTTTGGGGTTTCGATAATCACTGCCCTAAATGTAGTAATCTGTGGATCACATTCCATAAATGGCTAATTGGAAGGCTATCGATTTATGATTATCTACGCAATTTTGTTTTAAACTTGATGTAATTGTAAAATTCTTTTTATAAGAATAGATAAAAATAATTTATCTATACACTTTATAGTTAAATTATTGCGATAATTATAAGTATTTATTTCACATACTTAACTATGTCGCATATTTTAGTTAACTATCGATTAACATCCAGATTTAGAAAACTAAAAAGAAACGATTAGTTACCTAATTAACAATTAAATTAATGTTGTTCAACACCTGACCGTGCTGCGCCGCGGCGCGCCGACGCCGCATAATAATTTAAATTGCGAGTAAATGTAGAAAATCATGACTTCCTAACTTTTTCGCTTTTCGAATAGATACCGCACTTTATATTACCCGTTTTATTTTTTCTACTCTTAGTTATTATTCGCGTTTAAATATTATTATATCTACTAAATTGATAGCGTTATTATTAATGGGAGCAATATTCATAACAGGATATTATAATATCAATGTTGGCGTGTTCACCAAGGAGGATAGTTTACAGTTTTCGTTCGTTTATGAATAACTCTAGTATGGACGTTAAGATAACGTCTTTTCATTATAGCGTCTATAAATGCCGATTGAATGACTTTATATATAATTAATTTAACCTACAGAAAATTAAATTGATTTATGTAGTCGAATTAATTTACTATTCTAATAACGGTTTAGTTTTAAAATAGAATGTTTCGATCAGAAAAGCGGAAACCAAAATTATTGAACGTTATTATGTTAAAATTATATATATTTGAAATAAAGTATCGGTTGCTAAGAACGTCGTTGCTATAAAAAGCTACTTGCAATATTATCGAAAAATTATCGCTGTAATACGAGGTGAATACGGGTAGGTGAATGACGAATTCTGATTATAGAAAATTATAAGAGAAAATAGTATATATTTATTTGATCTCATTTGAAATGAAAAAAGGAAATACATTTCATGTAAGTGTAATGTTTATTTATATAAAAACGTATAAGTACGTATGTATGTTATCTGTCGGAAAAACGTGAATAGGAAATTAAATAAGCTTAAAAGTTGAACGTAATAGATTTTTCTTATTGTCGATACGTTGAAATTATCTATTTTTATCTTGATAACGAAAAATAAAAAACGTGAATTTAATATAAATAATAAAAAGCAAATTGTTTAGTCTTACATGTGACACAATGAAGTATTTTGAACGTGTGCATTTATAAAATAAGCACGTGTGCTATAATTTAAACTTCAGTTTTTCTGATACTCGAGCTTCCTGCACAGTAGCAATTCATATCAATTTGACAGAAAATCCCTTGCGTTTGATGTTATTGTTTAGATTTTTAAGTTAACATGTTTTACTACGAACTGCCGTAAAACAAATAATAATTTCAAAACGCACTTGGGATGTTACCACAAATATGTCTTTAAAGTAATGGCGATATCTTTATTAAATTAAAACTATCGCATTTCAGATATTATTTTCGTTACTATGCTGATGACAAAAATATTTTTCATCACCGTTATAGCGTTTAAAGTTTTTTTAACATGAAATTGCTTCTTCTATTATTGTTTTATTATTAAAGCTCACGTTGTTTAAGTACCCCGTTTGTTACTAACTACCTGCAAATCCCTTACGATCGTTTAATAATTTAATTCGCCCGTTTCTAATTGACGATGACGGTTGGTAAACGACCAACGAATTACTTACTCACTTAAAATTTTCTAGTAACCGCTAATTTATAAAAATATTAAATGGTTCATTCAGATATTCGCAGAGTACGTACCTACTTAATTTAGAGAATTTTATTTTATCACCTTGGTTTTTTCAAACTTTAAAGTTTTACATAAATAGGTATGTTCGTACGTGCACTGCTTTTATAATTAATAAATTGTAGGTACACCTAAAAGAAATCGAAAGCAGACTACGAATCTTCTTGTTGGTTACTATTTTCCTAATCGATTTAAATCAGTTGAATCGATCTAATAAGTAATTAAATATGTAGGTACTCGTGAGCTAAACATTTATCTATAAGGACTAAAGTAGTTGAGATAAAAATATTTATGCACGAAAACTAGTGAAGGATAAAATACGATAAACTAATGTTTTTAGAACCCTTTTAAACATTTTTTGTTTTAAGATTGAAATTTATATGTCTATAACGTTACCTACTTTCTTTTACCTATATCGAAAAGACCCTCATTTAACCAAGTTCAAGGGAGTAAACATATTTTCATACATCATTTATATGGATATTTCTGGTTTAGAAATTGTTATAGGTAACATATATATTAGTCCAGTTATTACCCAGGTCCGTGCTTTTGTCTTATGTAATAAAATTCGTTGCATCAGTAATGACATTTTCATATATCTGTACCCGAGAGGAATGTTTTACTACTAATTACTGACCAGGTAAAACCCTCCAGTTTAATGTAATAATTTTATTTTTCATATATTAACAACGAACATCTAAATATTAGATAACTTCTATTATTTCCTATCACTTCTATAAATGGCAAAAATGGAGTTGCGACTGTTTATTTCTCGAGTACAGATATGTATCTACCTATAAACCGCAACTGTATGGAAAATAAGTTAAGTTAATTGTTAAGTTAATTAACAAAAGGCAATTTATATACATATTACTACTTCAAATAATTTTAGGCATCTACATTAAATAATATTATTTAACAAACTTTCTCGAAGTAGAATATCAGTATTGGCTCACTTTCTTTGGTGGCTTCATAACCCCTAGTGGGCTATTGCCTGCATAGAAGCCTTCGCGATCGTGGGGTCACTGCTGCAGTTGATCAGATTACGACAGCGTATACATTGCTGTTATTCTACAGTGCGGGATGTGTGTAGGCTTTGATAATTAGTTCTTGTCACACTTTTTTGTCTTTCACTTTTCCCAAATGTTTTTTACCTTTAGGTCTTCGGTTACATTATCTTTCCATCGCATCTATGGTATTTCTCTTCTTCTACCTGTTTGTGGAATCCATTTGAAAATGATTTTTGCCGCTCTGTTGCTTTCAATTCGTTGCAAATGTCCCCACCACCGAAGCCCCCGTTCTTTGATAAATATATCCTCCTTGCATATATTTAAGCAGTTCAAAATTAAATAATTGTCAATCGTATATCCCTCCCAATGTATTTCGCAATATTCTTCTTTCACACGCTCTCAATTTTTCAGAATTTACCGATGTTTGGGTTCATGTTTCCGATGTGTATACAATTGTGGGACGAATAATTGTTTTATATATATTTAATTTTGTCACATTACTCTATAGTTTACTTTAAAAAAGGTGTTTAATAACGTAGTAATTTCTGTATCTAATATTTTTTTAATTTCCTCCTCCATACCGTTATCTTTTGTAACACAGATCCCAAGTAATTAAAACTAACCACCTTCTCAAATTGATATGCTCCGATTTATAAGTTCCGAATTTTTTCTTGCGAATTTCATATAGGTATTTCGTTTTATTCTGGTTTATAGTTAATCCAAAAGTACTTGCTCTTCCTTCGAACTCGGTAAATGCTAATTTGAGTTCTTCTAGTGATCTACTTGTTAAAATCGCATCATCAGTATATGCTATCAACTGTACAGTTTTAGTATTTATCCCTTTATATCAGTTTTTCTTACAACCATTTCAAGGGCGAGGTTGAACAGTAACGACGATAACACGTCGCCCTGACTTACATCGTTGTTAACCTGTATTAAATCAGTGCAGCCTTCTTTTGTTCTTACTGCTGTTCTATTATCATATAACGTAGATTTTATTAAGTTTTTTTTTTTTCATGGTTTTGAATATCTCTACCCTATTCACTTTATCAAAATCGTTTCTAAAATCTAGAAACAAATTATAAACTTCCAAATCGTACTCAGAAATACACGTACATGCTAATAAAAAAGCATGCTTTCGTGTCACGATTAAAAAGAGCATGCTAATCATCTGTATACCTTGGTTGTCAATGCTTCTTTAAATACGTCTTTATTGGACGTGCTCTTGACCATACTACCTTACATTTACGTTCAACAAAATCAAACTGCCAAAAATCAACTGTCGCGTGATTAAGTATGTACGCTCGTTTTCAAGTTTACTTTTTTTGAACAACGCACAGTATACACGTGATGTAGTAGATAGCATGCTTTCGTGCTTGTAAACAGCATGCGTATTCTAGACGTAAAGATTTTAACATCAGAAGCTAAAAAAAAATAAATAAAAACAATTGCGGGAGTGTTAAAAAGAAATTTTATGTTACAAGAATTGAACGTGAGTATGCGTTTAATGTTCTAATAACCTACTGAGATTTCTTTAATTTCGGTTGAAAGCGATAAATAGGGATTTTCCTTCCCTTATCTTCCCGCACTTGAGTGGCGTAAAATCGTCGATTCTGCATTTGCACGCCAACTATCTAAATAGCTCGAAGAAAGTCGTTTAGGATTTTTTAAAATTTAAAACGTCGTTAACACCTAACACTTTTCAGGTGTTTAATTAAAAAACTATGGGAAACAAAATGGAATTGTTTTGTTTTTTTAATTACTACGGATTTAAAATTTTAGTATTTATTACTTCATTAGTAATTCATTTATTTATTTATTTTTTAATGTCAAAGTAGTTAAATGAAAAGCACTTATACGTAACGTGCACAACAACAGTTTAATTATTATCATCAATAATAAGTAATCGAACAAATTATAAAGCTTTGTACAAACGAGCATATTTACTTTGACATTTAATTATTTTATTATTGATAAAAATAGGTAGGTAATTAAAATTAACGAAACAGTCTTGTAGTGGCTGTTTTTATCCAGATCAAAATTTTTATCGTGACGAAAAGCTACTGATATTTATATATTTAACTTTTTAGCAATTTTCTCGGTAAATATTTTGACGTAAAAAATATTTTACTCATTGTTTGTAGATATATGTAGGTAGGTAGATAAAATTAACACAAAAACGACTCTTTTCCAATTCTTCTACCTTTTTTTTAAGTACATATATCTATCTACTATTATAAAACATTATAATTAACTTATGTACAGACCTATGTATTTATTCTCTCTAGAACGAAGAGTAAAAATTAACAGTACTCGATCAATTTTTACTGTAGGTATTAGTTTGTCAAGTTTAGGCAGTAAATTATATAGGTACTCAATACATATATGCTTAATAAATGTTACAAACAACTAATTAACTTTTATTTTACTCTTAACAGAATGTTTGAAAAATAATTAAAATTTAAAGAGTAAAAAAGTAAACAAGAAATGGCGAAAGTTCGATTAAACTTTTTTCTTTAATAATTTACACCCTAAAATTGTTTTTGACTAGTGATTGATGGTGGAAAAATACTTAAAAAGATCTAAAGATCTTAACATTTTGTTTTTTTTTTCGTTTATCCGAAATCCTTCAACTTTTAAATGTTAACATATTATGAAGCGATTCGCAAATACTTCAACGTTAAATAAACTATTATTATTAAACAATATTTAATAATAATTTATGTTTGCATCAATGTATTCTTATAAAGGTAAAACTACTGATAAAACTAATCGGAACGATATTATCTATACGTGCTGAATACAAAATTTAGCTTGAATAAATATTTTTGGTAGAACAATTTGCTTGTATATGTGTCAGAAATAAAAGTGTAAACTTGACGGTAATGCGGTTCTACACATAAAATATTTCGGTAATTAGTTCCGTACAGTTTTGATTGGTAATGAAATGAAATTCATATCAAGATCGTAACTAAAACGGAAACAAAAATACGGAACAATATTAATTTCGCAAGAATAAATACGATGAACATAAAACGTTTAATTAAAAATATTTTATAATCGAAGCTTGTAATTTTGCAATATTTTTAAAATCCAATTTTTCAACATTAAATCTGAAATTCTAATATATTTTTCATTACCTACCTCTAAAATATTATTTTAAATTGGTTATCTTTGTTCTATTTGCTTGGTTTTTGCAGGCACGTTAATATTATAAAATTTCAAAGTTTAAGTTGATCCTCTAAAGAAGTTAGCTTGCAAATGCCTTTTGGCAGTTTTGCGTATATGTAAATGAACATCATATAGGTACAATCAAGTTCATATTGCTATGTAACGGGATATTTATTTATTATTATTTTTTTTAAAGCTATTTATCTCCTGTTAACACAATTCTAATACAACCGTAATTTTGACTTATTCTACCCACAAATTATTAACCGTACAATATTTTCCCCTCTCCCCTCGATTCACTAATTACCGTTTCTACTCTTAACCCGGGATCGGTCGCATAGATCAATTTTACGAGAGCGGTCGCGGTGCGGTCATTTCGACCAATAATTTACGTTTTTTTATAAATGTAGAAAGTGGTGTTATCTAGGTAAAAAATGGCGTAAATACTAGCTTATAGTTTTATTTATATTTATTAACGTATAAAAACAAATTCTATAAAATCAAAACTTAATACACCTGTATAACTGTGTGAACAAAATAGACTACAAATTAATATAAAAATTTAATGAGGAATTTCTAATATTTGGGATTCACAAATATCGCAATATGTTATAGTATGTTCCTTGCAAATACATTTAGAACATCTTTTACAAACAGTTTTAGTTTTTCGATTTTTCTTCGAAGAACATCTGAAGCATCTTCCGAAACATGTGTTTGGTTCTTGATTTACTTGTATGCTAGGTACTAAACTAAATATCTCACATATCCTTGATTTCGTGAATTGTGGCACATGCGATGATATAAGACGCATTTTTAGAAAATCAAGAACCAAACCTCTACATAGAGTTTTCAAATATTCAGATCGTTTTAAATTGGATTGCGTATTATTTTCAAAAATTATTTGACTGTTTATACCAGCTATATTCATCATTGAAAAAAAGGCAGTTAGTGGCCACCTTGCGCTCTTCCTTGATACTGAATAATTTTGTTTCATCTCGTCCACTTTATCTACACCTCCTTTAGTTTGATTATAAAACGTGATGATATGAGGTTTTCTCTTCTCTCCTGTAGACTCATCGATACTATCCGAATTCGCGCCAACGTGCATGCTTGATAGAAGTGTAACAACTTTACCTTTCTTTGGTACATATGCTAAAGTTGCTTCATTAGAAAAGCCAAATAAAGTAGTAGCGACATGAATAGTACCAACAATGGTAATATTATAAGACAGTAACGATTTCATCAAAGGAATGGAAGTGAACCAATTATCTATAGTCACATTTCGACCAAAATTCTGAATCGGTAATGTAAGGCGCTCCACAACACTGGATGCACTATTGTCAATAACAAAAGGTCCATCCGGTTGCTTTCCAACGTATATCTCCATATTTGAAGTGTAATAATTTCGAGCATCAGCTAATGAAAATATTTTTATTCCATATTTAGCAGGTTTATTTTTCATATATTGCCGGATGCTGCATCTTCCTCTGAAGGCTTCAAGCATTTCGTCAATAGTTACATTTTCTCCAACTGTGTAATTTGTTTGACAACGTCTGACAAACTTTTCAAATATCCATCTAATTGGAGCCAACTTATCGGTTTGTTGTCTTTCTGAACTATCATGAATATTATCAAATCGTAAGCATCGAATTAAGAATTCAAAACGTTTCAATGACATGACATGTCGAAATATTTCAATTCCAGTACCATCGTTAGCCCATAACTCCGCTACATTTGTATGAGACAATCGTAATATGCCTGCGAAGTACAATAAACCAAATAAGGCTTTAAGTTCTGATGCATCCGTATCCTTGGCATCTCTGTTACGTGCGTAATTTACACGAACTTTTTCGATGTAAATATTTGTACATCGTACGATTTCATAAATCATATTATCAGTAGAAAACAACACCCAAGCATCTATTGGTGACTTTGCGTTTTTTGCATGGTTTTGAACGCCAGGTATAAAGTTTATTAGATTTCTCTTTAGAGTTTTAGTATCGCCCAATGGCCGTAGACGCCATTTTGTTCTTTTATCTCGGCCATGATAAAATCTTTGCAATTCAGAAAGTGGTATGTCATCATCAGATCCTTCACTGGATTCATCTGATTGTTCAGTATCAGAGATGTGATCACTAACTTGTAAATCATCTTCGTCGGCTTCGCTCTCATTTTCAGATATTTCTTCCTCTGATTGTATTTCTTGCCACAACATTTTTAAACGTGCTACTTCTCGCTCATAGTCGCCCATTTCTAAAATGAATATATAAAATATGTAAAACAAATGTATTTTAGAAAGTTTATATATTACTTACTGAAAGAGTTATTTAGGTACACAGTATTTTGTAAAAGGCCAAACATAGACGGTAGACCAAACGGCATCAGTCTCAAGGCGGTCGTTATGACCATTCACGTAAACAAATGATAATAACACCTTTACCACACATAGGAAAACACTTAACTAGCTTGCATTCGCATCATTAGTATGTTTTTGAAGAATAACTAAGTTCATGGCGCTAACGCATGCGTATTTTATGAAGTGTGCGTAGATGTATTAATTGTCGGTCTTTTAGGCCAATTAGCGACCGATCCCGGGTTAAACTAGTTTCTCACCCTCTTATTGTCCGTTTTTTTTTCTACCATTCCCAATCTTCATTCCAATTCCATTTTTATTTTGCTCATCATCCGACTCCTTTCACATATTTTGCTGCTGCTTATTCTTGTTGCACTATCTATTACTTTATTGTCCACGAATCTCCCTTTATCACGTTTTTACAATTACAATTATTACTTATCTCTACTAAATTTTTTTTAACATTTCCTGGATTAAATTCTAATCTATCTTCTGTTTTTAACTGTCTTCTTGATCTGTATTATTCTATTTTTTTTTCTGTATCCCGTATCATAGCAATATGTTATGTCCCGTCGTCTGTGTTAGTTTTTATCATAAAAAGCTTGAAAAAAGATTAGTGTCCGTTTTCATTCTGTCCCTTCAACCCCTTTAATCATCTCTCGTCGCTCGTTGCCTACAATCACATCTCGCAGGACAAAACATATGAACTTGACTGTACTTACTATGAAATATTTCAACGGGAATTTCTGAACATCAGGTCTTTTTTGTTTTTGTACTTTTTAGTTTTACATCGCGTTTTTAGCATTTCGAAATAATATTTATAAGTAGTAGCTAAAGTTGGATAAGTGATTACTGTGACATCATTGCAGTTTTCACTGTATTTTCATTATTTTCTACATTATTACCAATTAAATTGATATTACATTAGGTACCGTTTTACAACAAGTTTATTTAGGTATATAATATTTCTTTATACGCGAAACATTGTATCCAATCATATAATTTTAACGCTTCCTGTTTTTATAACACAATATTCAAAGACTATTTAATAAAAACTGTGATTCTCGTAACTATTAAAAATAGTAGATATTGGTTAAGTATTTATTTAGTAAACATAGGCGTTTATAACAATTTAATTTTTGAATTCACAAATATGTACCTAGTACAAAAAGGCAAAATAGTAAATAGAAAATAACATTGTAAAATTGTATTTAATATTATAGATACAGTAGAAGTTAATATAAATTACTCGGTTGGTATTATCGACAAAAAGTTTTCTTAAAGTTTTTTAATTTATCCGTTTTTTTTACTATTCCGAATCCCAAACACATCAGTGAAAATTTATTTTATTTCTGTCATAAACAGAATATTACATTACTAGGGCGGCCGAAACTCAAAGCTTTGTTTTATCATAAAAAAGCAGTCAATTTACGATTTTCTACGTAAACAAGCAACCAATTGAAAAATTGAAGTAGTTTTATTCCAGAGATCAAATCGAACACATTAGATTATCGTATTATATTCCGCATTCGGCGACAAACTGAAAAAAAATTAAGTGTCATTTTGTCTAACTTGTTTTCATACATTCCTACAAATACATTAGTCAGTCTAATAAACGACCTAATTTTGGCCAATTTCCAAAAGTGGTCTTTTAGTCTATTTCACAAATCAACCCGACGACTAATTGCGCTTGTGTTATTCTGATTTCACTCGTAATATATTGTCAGCGCGGAAAACAATTAATTTTAAACTACAGAATGAAGTTGGATTTTCTGTCGAGAGTTTCCATAGAAAATTGATATTAAATTTTATAGGTAAGACGATTTTGTTTTTTAATAACGGTAGGTACTTATATCAGGTATATTTTGTTTTTTATTAATACGTCAATTGCATCACAAAATATTTACAAAAATGATTTTTAACTAGCTAATAAATGATAATATTTTTATTATTGATTAAGAAGGTAATAGATTAATAGGTATATTTGAAAATTAAACAATGGTTTAATTTCTTTATAAAATATATTCCAATAAAATAATTACAACAATTGCATTAAAGTATTATAATAGTCAGCAAAAAAAGGAAGAAATTTGGAACAAGGAGAATTAAAAAAATGCCACGAAAAACTGAAATTATTAGAATTTTTTTTTAAGTAAAGAGGTGGCAAAATAAAAAGTTAATCGATCAAATTTTGTCTCCTCGTCAGCCTAAATTGTTTAAAAATTGTTGCGACGGTCAAAACTTTGAATTTCGTTTTTATCCGTGAACAAATGCATTGAAATGGCAAAATCTCTCAAAATAAGATAAATTAAAAAAAAAACAAAAAATATTTAAAAAAATTAAAATCCTGAAATAATATTTTTTTTAACACTTATTTAAAATGCAGACTAATACTGCTGCCGCCGGGACTGCCAATTGTCTGTAACGTACAGTAAGAAAAAATTATAAATGTCTAAATTTTTCTTTGTATTTCTTACCTTTTTCTCGTCATCGTTTTCCCTCTATCGCCAATTTCGAGCGTAGATTCTTCCGTTCACTGCGTACTTGCATTATTACGTACCTACGCTTCATATTTCACTGTATTTTACCAACCATTGTAATTGCAAAAAACCGTAATTTAAAATTCGAACTACTGAAACAAGCTCAGGACCTCAGGCAGGACATCGACGTGTCCTTTTGGCTTTTCTCCGATCTCGACCGCTAGATCAAGAAAATATAGGTTATTCATTTTGGATCGGTCGTATATATATATAAAATCAATTTCTTATGGACACGATTCCGGTCGCAATTTTGATCGTAGGAGGCTGAAATTTGGGCAACGTATTGTCTTTACGAAAATGAAGGACGAATTCGTTAACCAGCCAAATCGAGGGACCTATTTCAAAATGGTGGCCGTCCAAAAAAAAAAATTCCATCTCCGTTATTAATCGTCAGATCGGTAATGTAAAATATCTTTTGCAAAAGATATCTAAATATCTAAAATATCTCAGCATAAAATTCTCTACGGATTATATCTCTTTATAATTTTCGATAGAATGCACCGTTTTCGAAATAATCGAAAAAAAGTGATATATATTTTTAAATTCTTTTACATTTCTCTCGTGAATATTATTTTTCAAAAAATGTATTTCTTTCGGGAAAAATTTAATGAAAAAAGGACATAAGGACGTTTTGTCATGCGACGTGAAAATTCGATACCCAGGCTTGCGCGTGGTCGGATTTTATAACATTACATTCGTGTTTAAGAGTGACGTCAGGGTTAAATTACGAATAACTACCTATAGTTATGTAGATCTGTATCGTCAAGATCAAGATAAAACAAAACGTGTAGTACCTATTGTAGTACGTTTAGATAACAGGACAACCAGAATCATTTCAAAGTAAAATCTTTTTCGAGTACCAACTAATTCCATCACAATTACAAACGTAACGTTCGTTAGCTTTAAATTTAATTATTAAATGAAATATAAGTAATTATACCTTCACAAATGTAACAAATACTTGCCAAAGTTATAAAAGTTAGTCGTATAAATTTTAAGTAGCTGTCCTAAGTTTTGCATGAAAATTAAGCTATCATAAAGCAGCTTACGTTCCGTTACAAAATGGAATACCGTTATTGTTGAAATTCTAACGTCACGTGACGTTGCAGCGATTTCGTTTCCGATTTATGAAACTGAGGGTTTCCAGCTAATTTGCATTGTAACACCTTATTACGTTTATTTCAGATGTGTGGAGCCTAAAGAACGTAGTTCTTACTCTGGAGCCAACGATAGTACAACGGCATCACCATTGCACCCTTAGGTGTAGTTACGATCTTGAAGGGGCCCCACTTTATACTGTAAAGTGGTATAGAGGTCTGCACGAATTCTATCGATACACCCCAAACGAATACCCTAATACAAAGATTTTTCCCATCGGAGGAATAGCCGTAGACGTGAGTATATTTCTAATAATAAATAACAATTAAAGAGAATTTACGAAATTGCAGATCAACTACTCAAATAGCACTCAGGTTGTTTTAAGGAATGTGGAATTTAATTTATCCGGTAACTTTTCTTGCGAAGTTACTACGGAAGAAGGTTTTTCCACCGGATATGATACTAAGACCATGTTGGTCGTTCGTAAGTGAGAAATCCTTTTTATAAAGTTAGCTTTTTACGTATCTTCCTGCTTAGGTAGTTTAAAAGGACTGCGTAAAATGTCGCTATTTAAATCATTTGAGATTAGTAAATCAAAACGAAAAGAAGGGAAAATTGATTTTAAACGCTAGTGTCTTTAGTCTTTTTTGCAAGGTGATTTTTAACGTTTATAAATTCTAAATTAATAACATTAAACAATAATAATTACATAGGTGGGTACTTGTTTAAAAAAGAAATGTTTTATTAAGTAGATATATACCTACCCGCCTACCTATGTGTAATTTAGGTAAACATTTTTATATAAAATTTACTAACTAACAATAGGAGAGAAAATTTTTATAATCTGGTGTGACTTTCAATTTAATTCACCTAAATATACACGAGTATCTCTAATTAAATCCGACATTTACATGTATTTTATTTTAAGACGTGGTTCTGGTAAAAGAATACGTAATTATATTTTTACGAAGATATGTTTTTTCAATATTACAGACAGACGTTTTATACGACTGATTTTATTCTGTCATTTTATTGGTTATGAAACCGTAAACCGCAACATACGGGATTGCTTTTAAAATTTTAGCAGCGAAGGAAGGAATAATTCCATTTAAAAGTAATCTATAAAAACTACGAGGAGTTTTTAAAGTCTATAAAAATTAATCTTAAATTAACTTGAAAGTACGGCCCTCTTTGTAGGATCAATTTTCTTTCCTACCCAAAATTTTATTTAATCTTTTTAATATCCCACCTAAATCTTTTTAACTGCTTATAATTTAAAATTCGGAATGTCCGATTTAGTTTAAAAATAGTACCTTCTTATTTCTCGCATTTGACGTGAAATCGTTTGAAAATTTCTGGAGTAAAAGAAGCTATTGTAAATGACAATTTACTACAATTTATATTGTCAAAATGAAATATGACTTTGATTGAGTTTGGTTGATTTTTTAATCGAGTTTTTTTATACTTTTAACGTGCATTCCGTAACACGAAATGTGTCAATTTATTTAAATTTACAAAACAAAACACGGGCGAAGGTAGTTGTACATTTAAAATCATTTTATTTTCTACGGATACACCGATTACAATTTTATTTATAAACGGATTCTAATATATATATTTTTTAAATCAATAACTGTAGAAAATACAATTTTTGTAACATAAATATTGACAAATCTGCCAAATATCGTCCTATATTCGTTTCGCCAAAAAATGCAGATAACAAAAGCCCATTTTGAAACTGTTTTACAAACAAATGTTGCTTTCTTAGGATTTTATCTTATACTATGAAATCCATTTCCAACCAAATCCTACGATTCGAAACACGATGCGAGTCATGTTATATCGTAAAGGTCTGTTATCGCTAATGTAAGTTGCTATAATTTATTTAAATACGCATGTTTTTGTATACATTTAAAAAGCCTTTACAATTAGTAAGTATTTCTTTGCCAAATTTTCATCACAAATAACTCAATAAAATCGTTTAAATAAAAAAATGGAAATTTATAAAATAAATTAAAAGGTAATTATATTCAATGTTGCTCGACTTTAACATCGAAAATTAATACTGCAGGTATGGAAACGACGTAGTAGGGTTAAAAGGCTAAAATTGAAATACAGTTGGATAAACGTTGAGCCGTAACATCCGTTGGATTGCGCTTTTTCTGGTTTTTATTCGCGTCCATTTTAACCCCTCGCAATAATTCAAAAGAGACAGATTAAAGGACATAATAAAGGACACGTGCGGCTTATAGACTGAAAAGTTAATTGACTTCAGTAGAACGAAACACACTTAGTCACACAAAAATCCTTTTGATGTCTTGAGATGAGCGTAGGTTTTGATATACATTATGTATAGGTACTATCTACATACCTACTCTCTACACGAAAGGTTTATTTAATTATAATATAAAATAGCATAAGTTCCTACAAAAAGTACCTATATAAATAATAATTTTATTTTTAATATTCAGATATTGCGTGTAATATTTTCTTAATCACTATTTAACAAAAAGTTTCCTACAAATGCCTATAATAAAAATTTTATTTACTGTATTAAACATTACCTATGTAAATTCTTTTGTCTGATGTTTCAAGTTGTATAATCTGTGAACCAAGTCTTATAATCCAAGTTTATTTTGTTTCAGGTCACGATATTTTCTTTGTATACACAATGAAAAAAATTCTCCACAAGATAATACAGAACACGAATTCATAATAACACTGGAATTTGTATGCCTTTGCCTCATTTCATTTTGCAAGCAGTCGTTTCCTCAGAGCTATAAAATTCATATAAACTGACAAACTTGTATTATGCCCACGATGCCAAATATATTATAAGAGATGTTTCTAAATAACTAATTATTATGATGTTTTACGCTGGTATTTTTGAGCTAATAATAAAAATTAAACTTTAAGTACAGTAAAGCGAAAATATTGTATTACTTCAGGAGCCACCTAAATTAAAATTTTAGGGGCAATTTATCTTGCCTTTAAAATATTGAAAATCATCGGGAAAACAAAAAAATCGTTGTTTATAAGATTACACCTTATTTTTATGCTGTCGTGTTTTTATTTTTAAGTATATTTTCTAACAACGTTAAGATATTTCCAGTGAAAATATAAGTAGGTATACTTCGTCCAAACCTATATGCAATCCACGTCATCAATAAAAGGGTTACTAGATGATGACGTTTCACACAGTGCTGTCACTTTGTACGTCGTATTTTGACAGTTCTAATAAGTTGTAGTCTTTCTTTATACCATCTAATACGTGCGCAGATAAATCATCTATAGAATATGTCACTTTCCAAACGTTAAACCGAATTACAAATAAACAATCTAGTAACTTTTTGTTGATGACGTGAATTGCATATAGGTTTGGATAGGCCATATCTATGTATTACAACCTAGACTTAATTGAAATCATCATTTTTCCCAGTTCTGCTCCTTTTATTTTATAATGTTTAAAATTGATTTTAAATGAACTTTATATTCAAAAAAATAATTTATCTTTTAAACATTAGATATAGGTACTAAAATTTTAATATAATTTTGAAAAAATTGAACTGTGTATATTTAGGAATCCTACGTGTTCGATAAACATTGTTCCCTGAAAATCGACTACAAACAATTTCAATGGGAAGACGTGAAAACTGCTTCCAATAAAATCTGGCATTCTTTTGAACGCGTTTCCCTTTAAAACAACTTTAAAAGGTATTTATTTCAACATTCACTTTACTATTATATCTCTGAAAAGGTAATTCAGGGTGTATGCACGCACATATTTCTGTTTACGTATAGGTATAGTGCTATGTAAAAGATTACCTAATGTTTTTTCAATTTCAGTTCACATTTTTTTATCGAATAATTATTATTTATTACGATTATGAATAATCAGTTTTTGTAGCTTTTTGATTATTTCTCGACGTTTTTAGCAAAACTCATTTGCTATTCCTTTGCATTTGCCATTTGCATTTGCTGTCCATATTTTATCATTATTATAAATAAATAATTTAATCTATTTAAAATGTAACAAATTGTCAAGATTTTCCGTAGACATCGAAAAAACCTCCTTGAAATTGACTACTAACGTAATAATTTATAGATATCTACATATACATATAAATCTAATATATATATATATATATATACACGTGTCAGTCTGTTTAACCCAAACTCTAAATTAAAAAAAAAACCTGGAGAATCGTAATCGAATATACTATAAAATACGCATATAAAATTTATTTCATTGTCCGTGAAAAGTAATAAAAAGAAAGCACCAAAGAAATGCATTATAAAGTAATGCGAAATTGACGAAAATGTAGGAGAGAGAAGTGTAAGAAAGCCAGTAAAATTAGGTTCAAATGAGGCCTAACCCGGAACTAATTTGGGAGAAGCTGATTTTACCGGAATTGTATTCTATGGGTATCCATTAGTATCTGCCTAAAAATAGCAAACAATTTGCACGGCTGAAATGGGGAAAAAACGCGCCGCTTTTACTTATATTAAGTTAAAATCATACAAATACATTTTACAATATATCGTGACATACAATATGGATGAACTTTTCTTTCAAAATTGGCCACTCCACGTATCTGACTTCGCTGCCTACGACGCTCTCGAGTCGATTTTGATCGATAAAAATTAACAGCAAATGTTTCAAAATACCTACTTACATATATAAAGTCCTTTAAAACAACGTCGGTATTTAAAAAAATATATTAAAAATAACAAAATGCTGCATTAACAGTTTTGCAAGATAATAAAGCTCTCTCCAAAAAGCTTTTAATATTTAAAAGCGATTCCACAAACCCAGCTAACCTAGTAAAAGCAGGAGAATATTTTATATTAAAGTGGTGTGATGGTCACCGAAGCTAAAATTTAAATGAGCTGCGTTGTACTAAATACGTATGACCAAATAATTTCACGTCAGAACATTCCAAAATTTTTAATTAGCTATTTTGTTCCTCACAACTGAACACGCTTACCTCCACATTAAAAGAGTTTACCTACAAGTGCAGCTGTGGATAGACAAACAGTTAAATCCTGAATATTGTGATTGGGCGAAAAAAGACCGTGTTCTACAGCCTCAAAAAAAAAACCAAAATAAACTGAACCAGATTTTGTTTTGAAATTTCTATTTTGTAGCTGCAATAAGTTCAATTGCTCGAAATCTAGCAGCTGCAAAAAAATTAATTGCACTATAAGTTGAATATTGTGACAATACTGCAGACGTGTCCTTAGTTAAGAATTACCCTTATATTTTATTAGGTTTATGTCGTTGACTGGCAACAGAATGGACATTATAATTTCATTTAGTTTCATTCTCTAGAAAACGATTTCTATCTATTAAGAAACCAAATCGTTGAGATAATAAATGAATGAAAAAAAAGCAAAGAAAAACTGATCCAACGATGAAAGTTTATTAAATGTTTTTCAATGAAAATTCATTGTAGGTATTAAATTTAAGAAAAATTCATAGATTGAAATAACAAACTTCCTTGAATATACTTATAAAAGAAGTTATTTATTTTCTAATATGATCTTTGCAATTTTAAGCTTTTGACAGTATTACAGTTTGTCTTGACGTTTGATAAAATGTATAATCGGTAAAATGCTTTCTGCATTTTTCGTTAAACACTAATCTTATTTCATCGATATGGTGTTTAATTTGATTTAAATCCGGATAAGACTAACTTCTTAGTATAAATAATTTATACGTTTTGTCCTTTAGAATTCGTTAGAAGTTGAATCGATTGCATTTAAATATTGTGAATCGGCTCTATAAAAGGTAAAGCAGTCGGTTTATATGTAGATATAATCGTTGATCATTACATTAAATATAGCATTTACTGTATCTAAAATTAAACCAATGAGGGTAACCTTTAGGTATTTACAATAATTAGTATTTTTAGTTAATTTATTGTGGAAGTAAAAATTGTATTTCGTAAACTTCACATGTTTTTCTACTTTTTGAATTCAATTTGGAATTCGAATCATAACAAATTCTATGTATTTATCTATAGTGTGTCTAATATCAAAACGCTTATGTATTTGATGTTTGATTACATATCACAGCCGCACAGTAATTAACAGCGTCTCTGCATCAGATAATTTGGGATATGATCGTATATTCGAATAACTCGAAATTTAAACTTTTCAATACTATTCGAGGTAAATTATTGCAAGCTTAATTTTCGTTAAATTATAGTAGATAAATAGATATCTCGTTTAGTCGCACAGTAACCAGAACGAGCCATTATTGATTGATTTTATAAGGAAATCGAGTTATAAAGCAAGCTAATCATCGACTACCATTAGTACAGGATAATATTACAATTCTAATTTATAATTAGTTTAGACAGACTGCTATAAACCGGAATTCTTAGATGACGAGAAGTGCTTTCTCGATAGATACTTACTTAATTATAGATTTTTAAAATAGATTTCGATGCTAATTAGGAGTAATATTTTAAAATGACCGATTTAAAATTACTGATTATGCAAATAACCCTTAATCCGATAATCCCATTGGCGTACTTATATCACATATTATAAACTCCCGTAGGTTTCTTTAAAGTTATTTATCTCTAAAAAATGCTATTACCCATAATGTTATTAAACGTGGAACTTTTTCATTCTAAAATTTAATATTCCGGGGAACGTAGTTATTTTACTAGATACTAGGATATGAGTAAAAATTCAATATAATCAATGAACGTTGTTATTAAGTTAAGGTAAATATATATTTTTAAATTGTTACATTCGACAGTTAAAATTAAAAGTAATTGATTATATACCACCAAATAGTAAAACCGTAGGTACATAATTCAGATAAGTAATTATTTTTTTAATGATGGCGTTTTTCATAGTTTGATTAAAACATTTATACACGTGGTATAAGTTTATAAGATGGAACGAAAACAATAATGAAAATACCTAGCTTATAATATAGGTATAGTCGACGTCCTGGCAAAACCCAACATTCGATTTGGCTTAAGAACAGGCAGGCAGACGATTATTAAACAATAGGTGTTTCCAGATTATTATTTAAACTTGTTGCACTTCAGCAGTTTACTAATACTCTGTAAGCCTCGTAAGCACAACAAACATGAATGGGCCGTACTTAGTGTCATTTAAATACAAGACCGAATTAATTATAAAAACATTAACGTCAGGAAAACAGGTTTATTATAAATAAGCACTTTTATTTATTTAAAAGGCTTCACATTACACATTTACAAGAGATGTTACAAGACTGCAATTAAGAATTAACTAAAATCATTGCATTTTTGAGGTGGTTTTAAAGTCCGTCTTTGAAATTAACATACAGAGAAAGTTGCACCAACGCTTTAACACTTATTGTTCAATAATTACCTAACTATCTGGCGATCTTTAATCCTTACGTTGGGTTTTGCCAGAACGTCGACTAAACCTACTTATTTCAAGAAAATATGGATCGACCTTCAGTAACACTCCGCATATTTTTTAAAAAATTATAGGGAATATTAATTTTTCAAATAATCCTATCTAAAAGATAGGAACGGATTATTTGAAATGTAACTCCATTAAACGCGTTTACCTGCACTAAATTTAACCGAGAAAAAGCGTGTTTTATAAATACCTATGTAATATTTTTAATTTTAATTTTTAGTTTAAAAATTGAACCAAACACCAATCAAATATCTAACAATGAGTGTAGAAATAGTTTGTATGTAGTATATCCAGGGTAATTTAATCAGAGCGTAAAAGTGCCGTATGGATACGAATCTTGTAAATACGTACCCACTTACAATAATACGTACATACCTATATGCTTCTTAAGACTATCTAATAATACTTGTTAGATTTCTAATTCTCGCAGTGTTAAGATAATTTGCTTATCTACGGTGTAATTTTGCAAGAAGTAGTAAAAAGCGAAACAATTAATCACACGTAATAATTGCAGAGCTCCCAGAAGATCCTCCTACAATTAGCGTCAGTAGTGAACCTCTGGATTATGGAGATGTTCTAAGAGCGAATTGTTCTTCTCCACCGTCTCGACCCCCAGCGACCCTAAAACTTATACTAAATAACAGAACGGTAATAAAATTTAATTAAGTTCGAGCAAATTTACTTATGACTTATTTCGTTAATGCAGGTCGCACAAAGCGAAACTCTTACGTCGAAGAAATCCCAGGATATACTTTGGAGCGATTTGTCACTTGAACTTCCGTTATCCGAAGTTCACTTCAACGGCGGCCGTTTAATCTTGCGTTGCGAAGCGCAGGTGACCGATATGTACCAGGAGTTTGTCGAATTGAGACTCGACAGTGTGAGAGACCCCGTCCCCGAAAGAGGTACTTATTTATTGCTTTTATAAATATTTACGTATTTTACAATTTAGATATACTTAGCTACTAAAACTCTGGAAAGATAGATTAATAAAAACGTATTTAAAATGTATTATCTTAGGTCGGTATTATAAAAAATAGAAATAGCGTGTAATTAATTTACAGGATCAGCGCCCACAACAATAGATACAATTTTATTATCTTTCAGGACGAATGAATATAAGTCGAAAGACTTTTTCCTAACTTTTCTTTTACCGTTTATGAAAAAGCAATGCAATGAATAACTATTGGCAATGTATCAACAATAGAAAAGCGATTCAAATTCAAATTGCATTTCGCGCAGAGCAAATGCAAACGGTGAGCTGTTCACTTGAATTTCTATTGTTGCAGTTGTATTGCTGTAAATCGATACGACACGACATCGACAGTTAAACATGATTTTTTTTATCGTATGTATTTTTATTTTAGAATTAAAGGTGTTTTTAGTAAAATATGTAGCACAATTGCAGATAATTCCTCGTACTCTTATAAAATTGTAGGTGTTCGAGCTACAATAACAGACTTGGAATTTTTTTGTAAGTAAAACGATTTTCCTAATTTATAATCGAAATGCCTAACATCGTGTGATGTTTGAGTTACAGATTTTCCCTTTCGGGAATCTTTCGTGACTTTGGTCACCGATATCGGTATCTAGTGTGTGATCGGTTTAAATTACATGTTAAAAACTTTTTGCAGTCGATTTAGATCGTTGAAAAGCGTCGTTCCTTCGTAGAAAGTCTCGCGGTAATCGTCACTCATTTGCTCTTATCTCATTATGGCTTTTGGAGAAGTTCGAGTTCATTATCATAAACTTTTATTTCTCCATAATTTGCCCGAAATTAATCGAGCCATGTTTTCTTAGTTCATTGAGATTGCGATAATATTGGTAGCAATTGCGAAATCTTTCTACTGAACATTTCAGTAGATTTGAATTTTCCATTACCTATTCGTTTAATTTATCAGAAAAATGATTATTATTCCTAATTATAATAAATAGGATAAATATGTCTATGAGTAAATATATAAATATCTTCAGCGTATGAGAGAACAATTTTCGTGGCGCAAGGAAAACAAAAGGCGATCTAAATAACGTAGACAAAGCAGTAACAAATAAAATTTAAATAATCAGATTTTATATTCGAAATATATACGTCTTTTAAGTTTTCGAAAATGATAAGATTTTAAAGTATAAATTAATTTCATGCGATTATTGAACTTACAGAAAAGAAAGTGATATAGACTATTTGATTCAAAATTTTCGATACTTTTAAAATAAAATTTGTAAAAAAATGGGAGAACTAACTATTAAATATTTATTGTAAAAACAAAAACATGTTTATAAACATAAATACACATAAATTACTTTTGTAACTTTACCCGAAACTGGAAACAGCTGTTTTACATCAACGTTACCATCAAATCAAGTAAAATCAAATTTTTGATAATTTTATTAACGATGCTAGTTCGTGTTATCAGCAGCAAAACATACACAGCCAACTACGACAAACAACAACGTAAATAAAATTCCGAAAAATCAATTTTCTAAATTACCTAATCTCCTTTTTGTTTATCGTTTGCGCATTTTAATTTTTTTTGTTCTTAAATTTCAGTCTTGTAAGGATTTTAATTTTAAAAACTTGTAGGTATCTATGTCTACCTTCATAAATGACGTTTCAATAGATTCTTTAAATTACGTCTTCTCTCGTTTATATAACATCGGTGCTTATTATTTTTTTTTTACACAAATTAACTGTAGATACGTAAGTACGATATTGTGTTGTTTAAAACAAAAATAAGTAGGTATAGTTTTACTTGTGATTATTTTGGTGTTAGTAAAATGCACACGTTCATGATTAAGTTCACAAGTTCATCATTAATAATATCTTATATAAAAAACAAAGTTCTGAATTCATTATTATTAATTGACTTTGGCGTGAAAGCTTCGTCGTTTAATACATTTTTAAAGCGCACTCAACTTTAATGACGTGATTCTGTCCAATTTAATTGTCGTAGTACAATGAAAATCGTTTAGAACTAAAAAAAAGCTATAGATATCTGGGTCGTGTGTATGAAATTTATGTAATGCATGCCAATGTAGGTAATTGTTCTATTTAATATGAAATTTGTGTAAAACAAAAATAATAATATACATATACCTACTAAACTCCATGATGTATTATAGATAATTTTAGAGATTTTCCATTTTTGGATTATATCTTGCAGATAGGTACGCATAATATACATATATATCAAAATTTAAATTAATTATAATAATGAAATGCCAAATAAACGTTTAAGATAATTGTTATAAATATATCGGTTGAATAGCCGAGCTTAATGGGTATTGCGTATAATACGTCAACGATTCGATTCTCATTGTCAGTTAATTCCTTCCTCTGGGAAGGAAATGATAAATTGGGGATGGCATAATAAGAAGAATTAAAAGTACTTAAATTAGTTGCGTACTATTTGTTGAAATTTTACTACTAATGATCCTGATGTCCTGCGTTAACCTTTAACGATATCAAACGTAAGGACTTTTAAAGGTTGTCTAGGATATTTTTACTCTTATAGGTCCTGTATTGTTTTATCTAGAATGTATATAGGTACTTATGTATTTACATATAGTACTGCATAATCAAAAGTTTTAAATTCTTTTTAATAACCTTATAAATTTAATTTTAATACGTGGAATCGATAAAATCAATTAATCATCAATAAAATTATAATACTTTCACTTTACAGTATTACTTTTAACTTTCGTAATACTCAGAAAATAATATTATGTAGGACGTTTACGGTCTTGTATTTCTATTTTTAAGGGTTTAACACCTAAATAGAAGGCGAATAACTTTAAAACACCTTATAACTAAAATCGAATAATGAGGGAGATATGGTTGCTTTTAGGTATTATTTTTAACAATTTTTCAACCACTAAACGTAACAAAATTATGACGACCGATTTACAGCAGATGTTCGAAGTCTTGCTAGACATATCGAATAATGTATTTGCTGTCGAATTATCCTCGTAGTTTTTTTCAATACGGTTACGAAGTAACCTATTAAACCTAAGTAGTCCATAAACCTATTTACAATTAGTAAAATTAGAAATTTACATCTTTGCATTCAATTCTCATAACAACACGGGGTGATAAACTTGTTTAGGAATTAAAGTTTTCCAGGTCGTGAACATAGTTTAAACTACATAATTAATATCTCCCTTATTATTCAACTTTCGTTAAGGTATTTTAACTTTAATCCATTCTCTTTTTAGACGTTTATTTACTTCTTAAAAATAAGAAAACAAGACCATATACACCCTGTACATAGGTAGTGTAAAAAAAAATCACAGAACACGTACAAAAAGTGTTTTTTTTTTAATATTAATATGCTACATGTTACGTAAACGATAAATGACTTTCTGGTATTCTAGGAATATACAAAAAAAAATAACGACACCTTCAGTCGTATAACGATATTAAACGAGAGAAAAACCATGTCAGTGACATGCATTGAAGTAGTTTCCAAGAACGTTGTTAGGAAAGATGAAGCTGCAATAGCTTTAAAAGACCCTTCTCGAGGACTTTGAAGGCGTTTCTATTGTACAACAATCACTAAACCAAAGGAGTTCCTTATGACGCGTTCAACATGCATAAAATACAGTATATATATATATAGTAAAATAGTTTTCCATTTCTATCTGTGTTCATCATTATTACTAGAGTCGATGAAATTATCTACTTATAATACCTAATTAGATATATTTTTTTAAATTATGTAAATAGTAATAAAGTAAAAATTTAGATACAGAAAGTGCTACTAAAAAGTGCTTTTATTTTTTTATTTAAATTATTTGTTAGGTATTATTACCTAAACTGATTCGCAGTTATAATAAATACGTTTTCATTAATCTATCGTTTTAAATAAATCAAATATCTTTATACTTTTAATGCTTTTATCTTTTTTTCCAGTTAGTGCAGTAGATCGAGCAAATAGCATAGGTGACTTAACCATCGTTCAGTGTGTTATAACAATTTCCTTGCTACTACAAAACAGTTAATACATAATAATATTAAATGGTTTTTTATACTGAGATAATACGATTATTTGAATACCTACAAGTAAGTGTAATGATAACTAGGTACATAATACAGGTGACTAGAATGGCGCCAAGTTTGAAACTTTGTAATACAGTTCAGTAATAATTGAAAGCCAATTAATTATCTTACACTTTTATAAAAATATTTAAGAAAAATACTTTTTTTTAATAATACAATATTCTTACAACGTCAATATATTAAAATAGAAAGCTTCCGTTATCTTAATTTCATATTTTTCGATATTAAGATAGGCAATTGTATTGCATTGTTTCAAATATTCAAGTTTATAAAAAATATTTTGTATAAATTAAATGTAATAAAGCCCATGTTATGTATAAGTGTTGAATTGGTTTACTACGAACAAATTAGTTATTAAAACGATGTCTCTGATTATGGAAAATTGAGAATTTTTATAACGCTGTTATTTAAATTAATTGAGCCGCAACAAATAAAACGAAAAACATTATTTTATTATAAGGTGAAAGCGTTTTAGCTTTATACGGATGATGTAAAAGATAATTATTCTTGTTAAAGTTCTATCTAAGAATACTTTGCCAATTTCGAAATTCTAAAGAATTAAAATTTAAACAGATTAAAGAAATTTATCGTTGGAAGAATTTCGCCTCGAAAGCTTTCCAAACAGTCTTATTTGAATTCCAATTTAAGCTGTAAATTGAATAGAAAATAAAGTGATACGGAATGAAGAAATTAAATCGACGTAAGTTTGTACCTTTTCTAATTTCATTAAAAATTCGTAAAGTTATTCGGTTAGTCGGTTTCCTCAATTTTCCATAACAATTTGTTACAGGAAGATATTATTTTAGGCATTAAATTGTTCATTAAACTTGTATAGATCGCCGTAAGCAATCAATCTCAATGTAAAACAGTTGTTACAAGGTGTTAACTGTGATAATATTAATAAAATGTTTTATGTTTACTAATCTAGTTAATTTACCTACTTACCTACCAAATGTTTTATAAGTATTAGGTATATCGGCGTGTCACGTCGCGGAGAAATTTTAAAGTAGGTATTAAGCTATAAAGATAAAGTTAGACCAATACGTGTAAAGTAAAATAAATACCATTCATGTATAATAAATTTTCACGTTTACCCTCCAAACTATTACCTATCGATTCCAAGGAACGTCAAAGTTGCGAAGAGGATTGTATTTGGTGCGTTTCGACCACTAAATTTCCTGAAATGATAATGATGTACCGCCCAGTACTACACCCTCGTCTACTTGCATAAGTTTCAAACAAAAGATCGACGTAAACAGACATTAATAAGGTATTGATTTTGAGCGCAATTAATTTAACAGGTACATAGAACGGCATGTATGTATAAATAGGTAGGTACACATACCAGTGAGTTCCAAAAAGTATTTTCCATGCGAAAAACTTTATTATTATTAGTTTGTCAAAAAAATTCATTCTTGATAAAAGTTAGCGCATCTTCTAAAACTAATAATGAACCCATCAGGTGTTATCAAAGATGTAAGCATAAGCGATAAAATGAGGATTAGTAAATTTTGTTTAAGAATAAAGTACCATTATTTTGCAATATATTGGAAAATTTTATTTACAAATATTCTTTAGAATTACAAATAATACTTAAATATAAATTTTCATCGCCATATTTTAAACTTGAAAAAGTTTTAGTTTCTTCGTTCTCATTTCTTAAATAATTATTTGATGTCAAATTTGTGTCTACAGAATGATTAATTAGATTTATTTTCATTGTTTAACAGAAAAGTTAATTTAAAATTGATTGAATAAAGTGATAAATTTTATCTTAAAAAATAATTGTCTGAAAAGTTTTATTCGAGTGAAATTTGACCATTTTTGTCTAGATTAGTAACAATTTTTGAAATTTTTAAAATTTATGTGGCAGTACGAATTGAAAATTATAAATTTTTATTTAACAATGTTTAATAACTTTTTAACAATTTAACCCAAAATTTTTAAATTCCAAAATACATCGATGAAAATTTATATTTAAGTATTATTTGTAATTCTAAAGAATATTTGTTAATAAAATTTTACAATATATTGCAAAATAATGGTACTTTATTCTTGAACAAACCTGATGGTTTCATTATTGGTTTTAGAGGATGTGCTAACTTTTATCAAGAATGAAATTTTTTGACAAACTAATAATAAAAAAGTTTTCCATATGAAAAGAACTTTTTAGAACTGGCTCTATACTATATAGATATCTACCTATAATTTCGTACATTTTTATTTACGGTTGCTGTACTTTATTATTCTTTCCTATATTTTTTTAAATAACAATACAGAACCTCTAAACTAAATTGATTTGTTAAACCTTACTCCTTTAGATCACGATAACCGTTTCTGAACACGTCAAATGTTAAATAAGATAATATTCACTTTTAAAAAATAGTAAAACTCTTGAAATTTTTTTTTACTACCTACTTAACAAATTTTGAAGTACAAGGGATGTCCGATTACTAATGTAACATACACACTATCTCATGCAAAATCGATATCCGTTTTCCCAATTTTAACCTAAGAACATAGAATACGTAGTTATTGAGTCAATCTATTTCGCTTGAGGCGAGAAAGCATTTTTCTTTGCCCATTTTATTTTCAATAAAACGTTCTTAACAGAATTGCGGTTAAAAAAGCGAATATATGTAGGTAATGCAGAAAGGGGTGATAAGTTAATTTTATTATTAAATAATATTTTAAGTGTAAAATTCTGATTTGAACAAAATTAAAAATCTCAAAGAAATACAAATAATAAGTAATAACTTACTGAACTTACTGATGTTGAAATTTTGTAGAATCGAAATTTTGAAATGCTTAGGTATAGTCGGCGTCCTGGCAAAATCCAACATTCGGCTGAAGAACTGGCAGGCAAACGATTATTGAACAAACGGTTAGTAGCAAACATGTAAGAAGCATTTAGTAGCGCTACCAAGAAAATTGTTTTGATTTCGGCACGGTTTTAAAATCAAAATTCGCATCAGTATTTTACGAAAATATTTTCCTCGTCGTGTACGTTTTGACATCAAAATACCTAATTTTACTGAACATAAAATGGTTGTATTAAAATTAATAAAGATAAAGATAGCTATCGGGAATGTTAGAATAAAGGACCCACACATGAGACGGTTCGTCCTACGATCCGCGTCAAACGAATTGATACATCGGGTCGTAACAAATTGATTGTAACAATTCATTATTGTTTTTAGAAAAATCGTATACGATATTCGCATGTACACGTTCGATATTAAAATTGAACGATAGATCGTATGAGGAATCGTAGCGTGTGTGGGCCGCTTAAAAGTCGACTAGTTTAACTATTCCACATGTGGGTATTTTATCAGGTAGCACGTCATAAGAAATTATGTTTGTCCATTCCTGCAGTATTGTGAGAACTCGCGAAAACGTTAGACGTCAAATTTCGGTGGTGATTTAGTATTTTTAGTGAAAGTGCCTTTTAATTTAAACGAAATTTTCCGGACTTATTTGATGTTGTGTAGGAATTCCATCCATAGAAAGAACGCGTTTTGAATCGGTGAGTTAACTTTTATTAATACAATACTTACAATTAGTTTTTAGATTACTTGTAGGTACAGCTGCGGGATAAATATATTAAGAATGTAGAGTACATATGGCCTATCCAAACCTATATGCAATTTACGTCATCAAAAAAAAGTTACTAGATTGTTTATTTGTAATTCGATTTAAAGCTTGGAAAATGACATATTCTATAGATGATTTACCTGCGCACAAATTAGATGGTATAAAGAAAGACTACAATTTATTAGAACTGTCAAAATACGAGGTATGAGGTGACAGCACTGTGTGAAACGTCATAATCTAGTAACCCTTTACTAATGACGTGAATTGCATATAGCTTTGGACGAAGTATAGGTTAACTAATAGCACCTGATATCTGTAGAACGTTTAAAAAAGGATGTTTGGTTTCTTTTAGTGGATAACATTTTGACGCATAAAACGATTTCAATTGAATAAATATTGAAAAGCATAAATTACATTTCGATTTAAAATGTAACGATTCAGATTTTGTAGTAGGTACTTATAAAATTGTAAAACGTTATTATTTATAAATCTGTTTTCATATAAAGTACGTTACGTGGTGAAATTTTTGAAGTCGCCGAAATCAACTAAAATTGTATTTATTTGAGTTATCCTTGAAAGGTTTCGGTCTAGTTAAAAAATATTCTAACATAGGTACTATTAATTTGAAATACAATCCAAAGTAAGATTATTGTAATTTCGGAATGGTGTTAAATTAGTCAAGGTTCGCTTTATAATTTACTACGAAAACATTTCCATCATTACGTACTTACTGTACACGTGTAGATAAATATATCTATCTTAACGATAAAGATAATTGTATCGGAAATTCTTTAGTACAAGGTGACGATGACGTCTACGTCTGTTTGATAAAATGCACGTGTTTTATAATAAAGACATAGCGCGATTAGAGTGTTCGTTTGTCCTTTCCTACAGTTTTATGAGTTCACGTTTGAATTGCGGTGGTGATTTTGGGTTTTACGTATATTATAAGTGGCTTTTTAATATATTATTTTAACGCATTTTTCGGAAAAGTAAATATTTTGGTTTTTTCTACGGACCTGAAACGGAACTGATCCTCGACTACTGCTCAACACACACAAAGATATTTTAGCGGAATTGTTCCGAAAAGGGCCAGAACTTCTGAAATTTCCGCTTGACATGCCTACCTAATGTGTTGCCAAGATAATATAAGACTTTAAATTTTAGGGCTAAAATCTTTAAAAATACATTATAATGTCGAAAAAATTATTTTTTGAATGAAAATTTTAATTGCATAAGTACATATGAATGAAGTTATCTGGTAAAAAACTTTGAATAATTTTTTTGGGTAAAAATCAAGAAATATTGAAGAAGTATAAGTATGTACTTAAGTACATACATATTTAAAACATACTTAAAATAAGTATAAATGTGTACTTATTTTTAAAAAAAGGTTAGTTAGTATAATAGATGTATGTACATTGTATTTTTTTAAATTATGTTCTATACTTACTTTAAAAAATTACAATTAAAAACCTACTAATAACATTAAATAAATAATACAGCCTAACTTAAAGAAATTGAGTTATCGAATTCAATAAAAAATAATAATAATTACCATCTAAATATTTAATGCATTATACTGAGTTTTGTGTACTGTATGCAGTACAATTACGTACTTATTTTTTCAAAATTTAACTAGCAACATTTTGGTTAAAACCATTAAATACCTACCGCGAAATGTAACTGTATAGACACGTTAAAAAATGTATAATGAATAAACACAAAAAGCATAAAATTAGTGGATGTGCACCTACTTAACATAAAAATTTTGTTTAATTTAATTTATACTTAACATTAATTAACAAAATTTTAATATAAAGAAATAAAAATTTCTTTATGATTATAAGTACAGCGAATATATTTACATATATCTATAAAAATAAAGATAGACATTTTCTTCCAACTTATAGGCCTAGACGCCTGTGGGACAAAACTGCGGTCATAAACATCGATTTTAAGTAACTACTTGCGTTTTTATGTTGTACGTGAAATACAAAAGAATACTGACTTAAATCTTGTACACCTGTAGACCTGTAAAACCATATTATGGAACGGGACGCCCTTGGTTAACGCTAAGTAAGCATTCATCAATTACTATGGAAACAATTGTTACAATAATCGTTTCTATGACAAATTGACTGATAGTTAACGTTAACCAGCTATTGAAGCAGTAGCGCTTATAATATCAAAGTTTCATAAATAAATTATTCTTCTATATTTTAATAAATCTAAGTTTTATTTTCGTATTGAACAAAAATATGAATTCATAAATGGATGAAGTTTTTTATTTTAACAATACTGTTATATTCATTTGGCGTGACTTTACATCAATAAAGTCACTATATATACACTAGAAATCATTTCAACATATTATTAACGTTATTTGTAATATATATAAATAAAAACAACAAAAGTTATAAATACAAACTTAAAGTAATTAATATATAATAATAAATAAAAGAGATATATTATATGTTAAAGTTTAAAAAAAAAAAACTTAAAACTACAAGGCTACAATACAATATAAAACTTAACGCATTATAATCACTATCAATCAAACGTATCGTAAAAAAAACTATCCTTGTTTAATACTGTAATTATAAACATAGAAAATCGTCGATAACGTTTAAAATTAATGCTGACATGTTCTTGTAAATTTTCAAAAAACCTATTTTGTAAATGTTATTGTCAATAGCTGTCATTAATATCATGTAGAAAAATATTTTGCTAATCTTATTCATTCTTATTGTTATATATATATATATATATATATATATATATATATATATATATACACTTTTTCAATTGACTTAATAAAAAAAATAGTCTTTATTCTTCATTAAAAAATACAATAGTTCAGTGCCGAATGTTTTGATCCAATATTAGATCCGGTCTTACGTATAACTGAAAAATCTACATATGTAAATAGATACAATATAATTATATACCTTAAAAAATCGACAAAATAAAAATCACTGCACTACCCTAAAGATGCTATGGTTGTTAAAACTAGAAGTCTTTTTGTCATTGTAAACATGCTCAAAATCTTTCTGTGTATAATAATAGCCTAAGTCATGTATACAATACAATTAGCCTGTGTTAATTTTTTAGAAAAGATAAATACCTATATACATATGTATTATAATTTGCTGATTTTAACCACCGACCACAAACAACCTTTCATTTTTTGAACATGCTGATATTAGTGGAGATAAAGTTGTGCAAAAAATTTATAATTCTTATATTTATTGCTTTTTTTTGGCAAACCTTGCCGATTTTATTCGATTTTTTTTGTTAAAAATATAATTATATTTCTAATTTATTTATTACATATTTAAAAAATAAAAGATTGTTTTTTATCGATATTTATTTTTGCGCTATGGTATTATTGTTGCTGTTACGCCAACAATTGATCAATGAGACCGATGCTTAAAAAATTAACAAGTTTTTGAGTATTCATACATGCTTATTGATTCAATTTTCATAAGTATGTAAATATTATGTATCTACTACTCCTATTATAGATTATCAGCAATTTGTTCATATTTACCGTTACAGACTATTTAATAACTTTATAGTAAAAAGTCAGTTCGTTTAAATTCATTTTAAACGAGCATTTTTGTCAAATTTAAAATGCATGACAAATGCAAATCATTTCTACGAAATTTTAAGTTTTACTAAACGTTAAAAAAATTTGGATAGAAATTAAACAAATTATGCAAATATACTTATTTCAACTGGTGATATTTTTAGCGAATATTCATAGAAACTCTGCAGACTGTCTGATGACGGTACTCAGACGTGTTCTTTTGAATTTTCTCCGATCTCAATCCCTAGATCACGAAAAATACAGGTCGTTCATATATATAATCGATTTCTTGTGGACACGATTCCAGTCGAAATTTTGATCGTAGGCGGCTGAAATTTGGACAGTGTATTGTCTTTATGAAAACGAAGAACGAGTTCGTAAATCAACCAAATTGACCCACCCGTTTCAAAATGGTGGCCGTTCAAAAATTAAAAAATTCTAATCTCCGTTATTAATCATCAGATCGGTAATAAGAAATGTGTTTTGAAATTGGCATAAAATTCTCTACCGATCATGTTTCTTTATAATTTTCGATAGAATGCATCGTTTTCGAAATAATCGAAAAAAAGTGATACATTTTTTTTTAAATAATATTTACGAGAGAAATTTAAGGGAATTAAAAAATATATATTTCTTTCGAGAAAAAATAAAAAACGGAGTTTATTGACATGCAACATGAAACTTCGATACTGAGGATTCCGCGCGTTCGGATTTTTTTAAGTTTAATTTGGTATAGCTGGTTTTATTAATGAAGAAAACGAATGATATCTTTATATACCAAAGTATTATAATAAAAAACAATTACCTACATTTTCATCAATTCAACTAAAACTTATAGAATAATCAATTGCTACAGTTCAAAACCAATGTCGAAAGTATCGGGGTGTTGTTAGCGTCACATTAAGTCGATTTTTTAACTTTAGGTAACACCTCAAACAAAAATTTTTACGGCTCAAACGTAGCTCAATCGATTGCGCTAGTACGAATTTGATTTCGAAATTGCGCGGGTGCTGGTGACATGGACCCGGTAAGCAGTACATGTGTGAAGACGTATCGGTTCGATAAAAAGACGCGTAACAAGACGAGGACTGCGTACATTACTTACTCGTTGTATTTATGGTTTTGTATAAGAAGTAAAAACCCTAGATAAACAAATAAAAGCCTACATAAACTAAGTTTTGTAATATGTAATTATAAAATTTTGTCAGGTACATATAAACATTCAAATTTTTAATTTTAGGTTTTGTAGGAATTTTATTACCGCTTTCTAATTTGTTTGTCTAATACACGGTCGCTGCGATTAAATATGTTTAAATATGGAACCAAAGCGTTATACGGTGTGTTTTTGTTAAAACTGTTTTGGATTCGAATTTAAAATTATTTCTTAAATTTTGAATTACGTAATTTATTATAGCTGAAACTTTTTCGTGCAACAGTTTATGAACACGGCCGCTATTTTAAATTGTTTAAATGGCAACATGAGTTATGCGATACGTTGTTAGAAAGCTGTTATTTTCTCACGTATAGGGTTACATAAGCAAAAGAAATAGAAAAAAAAACAAACAAACGAAAACGTGATGAAACCTAAAAAGTTATTTCTGTTTTTCTGCATTTTCTCCTCGTGTAATCTCATAAGTTACGATAGAATAATAAATAGGAGAAACATTTTAATGCAAAGTAAAATGTTAGAACACTATAAATGCACCACAAATGGTTTACAGTACCATACATATTTAAATAAATTGTCATAACCTACAATTGTTTATTTTTTATTCACTTAAGTGACTACTACTGATTCGATAACCATTCATTTCCTACAATTTGAAGATATTTAGAGGAATAAAAAATAAGCTTTTATATCAATTTATCGTAGGCATATTATAGGTCACACATGATAAAATTTAAATTTTACCTACCCATTTTGCTAATAACTTGAAATATGTACATAGTTGGATATGTTCGTATATATTTAATTTTTTTTAGGAATTTATGACGTTCAATTAATCTTTTTTAAACACTTTAAAAGTCAGTTATTTAAGGAACTTAACTGAAAATTTAGAATAATATGTACCTATAGGTAAACAAAATTCATATAACAAAGAAACAATAGGTCTGTTTGGGTAATACTTATTATAAAACATAATGATGAAAGATCAGACCTGCGTCACTGAATAACAGTTAAATAAACATTGTTGTTTTCATTATGTGGATATTAATTTATTCATGGACCGATGTACTTTTTAAAAGAGATGTTGCGAGGAAAGCAAATTACGAGAATTAGCGCAGAAAAATACTTACTAATGTATTTACAAAAAAAAACCGATAGGAACATAACACAACATTTGCAACGTTCAACTTTTAAAGCTATAAATGTTTTTATAGACAATATAATTCGTAATATATTGTAGTTACAATGAGCTAGTGTCGGAATTTGATTATTGCAAAACATCTTTATAGACGACTTCGTAGAGCAAAGTAATATCACATGTTTGTTTAACGAGGAAACACATTAGGTGTTTATGAATTATGAATAAAAGGGAGAAACAATAAAAGTCAATAACCACTTGAAAAATAAAATTACTAATTATAAGCATAAATTTTCGTGAATCGGTACAGGCGATTATAAAAATTAACAATAAATATACAAAGGAATGTGTAACTGAATTATTTGGTATAACCTCTAGGTATATGTATAAGTACATTCTATATAGATGCCCTGTACGCATGTAAATACGCGTATAACCGTTAATCTGCCGTGATATTAAGCGAGTGTGGTCGATTCTAAGACGCTTTAACATTACCTCAGCGCCGTTTATTATAGTACCTACTTGCACTTTCTAAGGTTTCGCAGATGTATGTACAAGAAATGTTTAACAACTCGTCCTTTCATAATTGTTTAATTTTATTTAAACGGCACTTTTTTGTTTAAAATTCGTACAGCTGTTTCAACTTTTTCATTTTAACCATACTTATCTCAATAAATGTTATGAATTTTCTTGTGTAACTATTTTAATTTAAAAAAAATTGAAAGCGTACTAGAAGAAATTTTGTTTTTTGATGTTTCGTATAATGTTTAGATGAGTCGAGTCGTATAATAGATATAAAGCTCTCCTATCTACAACCTTGTACATGTGCGTAGTATAATATATTGTTTCGCTTTACACACAGAAAAAAACACCACCCACTAATGTCTCTATGCGCCTTCAATTTGTTGCTATTTTATTTCACGAAATTTAACTTTGTCAATGTTATGTATGTGTCATTTTTATTACTTAATCCTCGTACATTTAGAATTACATTTAGAATTTAGAATTAGATGGTAAAGTCAAAACGTATTCGCATCTCCGTTAGTATGTAGTACATATCTACCTCTTACCGTGAACAAAGTTATATTTATATAATCCTTCATATGTTTATTATTAGCATACTTGTAAATGCAAATTTTAAAGAATAAAACGTATGTAACTGTAAATTGTATTTGAAAAAAAAACCGCAGTAATTCTCTACATGTAATTTACGGTCGAGTTATAAGGGTGTAATAATTGAAAGTAAGGTATGCGAACTAAAAATTGACTAAGCTCGGCGAAAACTATTTTAAGAGGTTGCTATATAGCAATCGCATAAAAATTTACCAAACAGATGTTCACGGAACACTTACGATGGTATTTATAGTCGTTTTGTATATTGAGAATTTTCTTAAGTTACAATTTTTGTCTTAGAAACGATTGTTATTGCTATGAAAATGCATATCTTAAGGAAAAGGTGGTTTTAAACAAGAATATCTTCCCCACGGTGTAGAAAATGTCAAATATTTTTCGGTTCTTTTAGAAACTTTTATTTGTCAAAATCCTTTCTTGGTATTACCGCTTTATCTGCTTTGAACACTATCTTACAGTAATACGATCATTCATCTCGAAAGTTATAATAATGTATGATCGTTTCTGGTAAGTGTTCTCTCTTTTCCGGCCAACCATCTAGAATTACTTTTATTAATTCCTTTAACTCTTCTTCATCCCTCTCAGTTGCGTTTACTACATTTTCTCTGGATTTTTGGAGTCGCTGATTTGATTCCTAGTCAAAATAAGGATTTTCTGGGAATGTTCCCGGAATTTTAAAGCAATTCTTACAAATTATAAAAGTTTTTTGACATATTTTGTAAATTTATTTTTTTTTCCAAGAAATTTATTATATCCAGGAAGTTTTTGGGGGTCTGAGATTTTCTTAAATTTTGTGGGAATCTTAATACTTCTTATTATTTTTGATCAGAATTTATTACCTACTAGAATTTTTGGAGAACTATGATTACGAGTAGTTTTGTTTTGAGTTTTACCAGTAGTTTTGTGATTAGTTTTGTTAGTTACAACCTATAGAACACATACCTATAATTATTAACTACTTATCTCAATAAGATTTTTTCTATTATTTAAATTGTTTAAATTATTGAATTTTATTATAAATATTTTAAAATAAAAATAGCTATGAAAAATCTTAAAAATATGAAATCTAGAAATAACAACTGCAATAGAAATAGGTCATTATATACAAAATTACTTAATTCTAATGCTATTTAAACGAGTTTTCATTCAATATAATTTAAAGCGATTCGATGTTCTATAGGCTCGATTAATATTAGAAAGCTAACAGTAGCATATTACAGAAATGGAAACGTTGCTAAAACATTTTATCAATTTTCTCTCGTTTTAGCGCTATTTTATCGATCAAATATTGTCGTAGGATATTACGAATTTGTGAGCTTGTAATTTGAATGAAAATTTAGATTTTTTTACGTAAATTTCTCCACTGATTTTTAGTTTAATTACGGTTATATTTCTATAAGGTTTATTCGAAATGCAACTTGCCAGATGGGGAGTAAAGAGAATTAATGGGAAACGGTCAAATAGGGTTGTTTAATTTGCCGAGTTAATTGCTTATTTCCGATTAATTTAGATCAAAGTTTGATTTCATTATCACATATTGAGATTGCAATATAGTAGGTACGTTGTAAAAATCTGCATGGGTAATTTTCTTTGACATTTTAATGATTAAATGCTACAATTATAATATTTTGCACCTAAACTTTTCGAACTTTGAAATTTATTTTCATTTATCTTGCATGAAAATTTCGTCACACCTAGATTTGTTTTGAACTTTATTTTTGTTTGGGATGCTGTCGCTCGTTTAATTAAAATACCAAAATACCAAAATACCAAAACAATACTAAAAATAAAAAATATTTAACCGAAAATTTTAAATATCTAATTTATCGTATTGTATGTTTCATTATAACTATGATGAATTATAAAAATTGACGTAATTTTCTAATGATGTACACCTAACTTATTGTTTTTTAAATAATTTCTAGCTAACCTACTACTTATTCGTTTAATTAGAAAATAAGAATTTTTAAATACAAATTTTATCTGAAAAGGAATACCTTTATTTTAGCTAAACTTTAGCAGTTGAAAAGCTGATAAAGTTTTCGTGTCTTCTCAAATTACTACTGAAATAACTTTTGTTCGTGTTGTAATTACAGCCCTCGTTAAGACTTTCCGTTAAACGATTCTTAATAGCCAGTAAATGTTAGAAATTAATTAAAACAGCAAAAAGATCACTTGTCACTAAAATAAAATTACTTTAAGCAATTTCTTTATCGGTGCCGTGTATTGTTCCTTTCAGCTGTAAACGCAATTACCGAAAACGAAGCAATAATTAATTCGGAGTAGTAGAGAAATTTTGGAGGGTAAAATGGAAGAAATTCGGAGGAACACTTCTTAATAAATTTTACATTTAATTGTTTGACCTTGATAAAATAAAATATTTGATAAATCACTTTTTATATAAGTGTAATAATACGTACGTAGGTATCTATTGTGGCTCATATTTCATTAACTTTATGTAACGTTAATTTTAATGGAATTTGAAAGCACAATGAAGAGTTGTCGCCGACAAAGGCTAATTAATTCTATACTACTTCTATTTAAAATCATTAATTAAATAAACCAGTTGAAAACAAATGATCGTATTTAGGTATGTACCAATATCGTTATTAAAATAACGTGTGACTGACAACATTATTTTTAAATGTTCGCTTACTTTTATAGTGAAAAAATCAGCTTGTCTTTAAAGGCGCACAAAAGTAAATGATCCGCATTCTTTACGTTTTTGTCCCTTTTAGAACTTTATATGCCGGTGCTTAGGCTCATTTGTAACATTTCTTCGATCGAAATTCTGGTTGTTATAGAAACTACATTTAAAGTTCAGATGGAAATTTAACTTTCTAAATGGTACCATCGGAAAATAGGTATATGATTTGTATCGTTAGTGGTTACATAGGTAATTATTTTCATAAATTTGCATATTACCTAAATAGGTGGATTATGCTAATGTATGTAAATTTAGGCAATACATGTAAAATTTTATCGAGGGATTGTCACTAAACACATACCTATTACGTACGATAATGTAACATTATTGTAAATCCTTACAAAGATTTAGAGATATCTTTGTCTTTCTAAATATCTGACCTATGAAAAGAAATTAATGAGATGAAGTTCTACGTATGTACGTATACATACGTCGATTTAAGGTTAAAACGCCATAAAGAACTTGTTTTTACAAATTATAAATTATGAGAATGTATATTGGTATTTCCAAATATAAAAAATTACTAGGTACGTATAAGTAGGTATTTAAAGAATTTTAAATTAAATTTTACAGCAACAGGCTTCTCTTTATTTATATAAAAAAATATATACAATTTTCGCTCGTTCTAATTAATATACATAGGTCAAGTAAATGGTTTTATATAGCTAGAAATATTTTCAATAATATTATTTGAAATGGCGCATTTATTGGTTAATGAAAATAACTTTCAAACTTAAACTTAATGATAGAAGACAAATTCCCTTAATTAGGAAATAATTTTTAATAGACGAGAGATAAAATGTTGGTATTTGGTAGGTATGTAAGTAAAATTTAAATGAAAAGCAAAATGATTAAACTATTTAATTAAAAATATACCTTTTTGTATCAGCAACATTTAGTGTAGCAGGTATTAAACTGAAGTACCATATCCTCCATGCGCACTCTGTAATTGTTTTTAACTTTAATTACGGTGTGTGTATTTAATGTCATTCGTAAACGAATAAATGGACTTAAGTCAGGGTTTTTCTTTCCCTCGTCTTTTAAAGTCTTTTTTGGAAAACGATTGGAATAAGTGTTTGCAGATCGGCAGACAAATTTCTAATATGTAGGTATAGGTATTACGGATGAAGTAAAAATATGGAATCAAGCCTCTCACCGCTAAACTTTGGGTTTTTTAAAGAAAAAAAAATGGAAATGCATGTTACTTAAAGGCGCACCTTTGGAAAGTTATTAGTTAATATTTAGTCATACTTTTGCGTATGACCTCACAAATGTTTTTTTAATGGAAACTTCAAAAGTACCTACATAATGTTTTCTTTATAAATACATACGAGAACGCCGAAATAGCTTAATTGCGATTATAAAATTAAGATTCTTATAGTTTAATTATTTTTTTAAACAAATTTGAGATCATTATTTACTGTAAAGCTTCAAAATTTTGTAAAGAATTTCCATGTATTTTGTTAGAAAATTAATTAAAGTTTAAAATCTTAATTTTATAGTGATGTAATAATTCTGTTACAGTGAATTGCCTATGGTGAAATTAATCTTAAAATCATTTAAAGTAAGATTTACATGTTGTTTTGAGAATACGACATTAATATTTTTAAATTAATTTCTTAACCAGCTTTATTTCGTAGGTAATTTATTTATTCAGTCAGATCAATTTAACGTTGATTAAAATTAATAATTAGTTATTGGGCTCGAGAGCCGAATGTTACGTAATGTTTAATTATTAAATAATAACACGTTTATCTACTTTATAACAGTGGACTTCGAAATTTTACTCCCTAACAAAATAATAGCCATTCGTAACGTTACCATGTTTATTTTATATTTGAAATACGCTATGTTTTAATTATTAAATGCAGTCGACTTAACTATATATAGAATTTCCGGTTTACAGTTAATAAAAGCGACAACTGTTCCATGAGGTTTTACATATTATCCTAAATTTGGTGTTGTTCGTAATAAAATTACCCCCTATTATGTTTTGTGTTTTAATAACGAAACTTTTCGACTAAATGTTAGAACGCTGGCTTTTAAAGCAACAAAATACGGCAAGATTAAATAAGCTTCCCGGTTAAATTAAAATGCGTATTAAAATAAAGTTTAAAGTGAATTGTTAAGGCGAATGAATAAATAATGTAAAACTTCCAAAGTAAAATTAAATCAAATGTAAAATTATATCCTTATTTTAGCAATAGGTATTTATCAAATTTAAATAGGTAGATACTTAAATGCTAATAAAATTTAAAAAAATCATAATTAATTAATTTTTATTTTCCCTTAATAATGACGATTTCAAATTTCTATTTTTTCGATTTTAATTCAAAAGTACAACGGAGCCGCTTTGTATTTTATATGATCTCCACACCCGAATCACGAAAATGTAGGCGGTTTGTTTCGACTCGGTCATAATCAATTCTTATTAAAATGATAGCGATCGCAATTTTCCAGTACATTAAGATTGAATTCGTTATTAATAAAAATTCGATATTCGACATTAATTATCACATCGTTAACATCAAATGATTTTTAGAATGTCCATAAAATTTTCTATTAAGTAGTTTTCTATATGATTTTGGATAAAATGTATGTGGCTTTTGTTTAATTTTATTAAAGTGACTTTTGATCATTATATTTTTCAGATCGTAATTGCAATAAAAAAACTATTTATACAACACTCTTAAAGGAAGTGTTTATCAGAAAGTAAATTGCGATACATTTTTTGTTTAGATACCTACTATTATATTTGATATTTTTAACTTTTACTATAGCTACCTAGGTAATTATTGTTTTAAGGTGTTTATAACTGTTTCGGTCTATTTAAAACTTGACTAAAGGGAAATTTTAAAATGCTATCAGGTGGTCAAGAATAAGAGGTCTTACATAATTATATCTACCTACACATTTAATTTTATAGTACAATATTACGTGTAGGTGTATTTGTAATAACTTTTGTATTTATATAACGAAAAACATAAAATTGAAAAACTTCACTACCATATACTACTTATATACTATCTCATTGCTAGCATAACAGTAAACTATAACACGACATGTTTACTGAATTAATTTTTAATAATTAACATTCGATCTTTAACTTGAACTAATCGTAAGTCAGCGCTGTAACTTTACCAATAATTTTTATTGTAGGTATCTAATTTTAAGATGTTTAGATTTATCAGTCACCAACTTTTGCCAAAACATTGTTAATCAGCGTTATCATACTTTCTTCTAGAGATGCCTTGTTTTTGCACATATAAGTGTATTTATATTGCTTTATATGATTGTTAGAAAAATTATCTTGCAGTTGAAAAACTTTAAGATGCAAAAATTTAACATTTTGATACAATTATTTTTCGTAATCTTTTTCACAATACAATATAGTAAATAGTAGATTATAAATTATTAAAAGCTTTAAAAGTATGTATTACAGTTTTAACATAGTCTATAGTCATATCTATAGGTACGTGTTCATATTTAGTAGTATCTAATTATAAATTTTTGTTACAAGTTACCGCCACAATCATTATTAACAAAGCACGGAGTTGCGAAAGTTAGGAAAATAATTAAATTGGGACCGAGTTCTCTATAACTTCCAACTGTACAATCCCTTAGCTTGTTTATTCATAAATCAAATATACAAACTTTTTTATAAAATTCATATATTTTTTTGTCGAAAAGTCATTTTCTAGGTAGACGTCTACCTTAAAGTGAACTAAAACTGTTCGTTTTGATAAATTACATCAGCTTTCAACTTTAGAATAATGGTTTCAAAAGAAAAACGAGAAAAATTTTTGTTGAAAATTGCACGTTCTGGTGGATGAAGTAAACGTAAATTAGATAGACTTTGTAATTGAAAAGCTCGTTACGACTTTAAGATAAATGATTCTAATAATTAAAACTTTAAAAATCTGCATCGGTTGGTGCAAAAAGCAGTCGTAAAGAAATGGAGAAATTTGCTCGGTATTTTTAAGTGAAAATATGTTTTTGAGTGTTAAGAAAATAATTAAAGTAAATTAGAAGGTGAAAATTTACCGCTTTCGAAAGCTATGGCTCAGCAAGCTTAATTATTTTCCGAGGCAAACGGTCTTTGTTAAGGCAACGAGTTTATGTGGAGGTTTTGTATATGTGCGATGTTACACGTACTCGTCTTACTTGATGAATATGCTTTTATATAAATTTTCATATCTAACCTACCTATGTATGCTTAAAGTTCGCTTATATTATGAAAGCTCGAAATTTGATTTAAGTTAATATCGTTGTTGGTAACAAGTTCGTCACCTGTTAGCGACTAATAAATTGTTTTTAATAATTACTTAGGTACCTATCTATTTTTAATTAAGAAGCAAATGATCTAATACATTTCGTTTTTACTCATCATCAGATCTAAAAATGAAAAAGAGAAATTGTGTTAAGAATATTAAATAGTCACGCCAAAATAGATGTACGGGTAGATAGTAAATTGATTTTATCGAAATAAAAGTGCTATTCTCTCTACTAACTGTAAGTAGGTACAATTCGATAATTTCATTCATTAACAATGTCATGTCAATATATAGCTTCTCCCACACCTAAAATTAATTTTAATTTTACGTGTAAATCCTTTTTATACTATCACTACAAAGAAACCGAATCAAGTTTTTTAGAAAACTTAATTTTTTGTTTAAATTTTTCATGTAATTTTCAAATCATTAAAAAAACTGAAAAATAACTTTTATATGCCTTAAAACATGTAGGTAGGTAGTTTAGTTATAATGCAATTTAACTAATGCCTAAATTTAAAACTATAGAAATATAGGAACAAAAATACATCACTTGCAAGCCACGACAAATTATACCCATGCAATTTCATTGTAAGCCGAATACAGTTCATATTTTTCATTTATCCACCACCTAGTTTCCTTATTTTATACGGACAACATAAAACTGTCTGGTAAGGTAAAGAAACCTTAGGAAATTTCATAAATATTGCCGAGAAAACAGTAACTGCCATCTCCAGCACTGGATTTAATAATTTTCTAGTTTTCTACAAACACGACGATATCGAGGACGTAAATATTGCTGTTTATTTCTAATTTTGTTTCTCCACCGCTTCCTTACACTACCTTGCGTTTATTTAAAAATTATTATCCCGCTCCGCAATCCGTAAAATCTTGAGGGCTCGCTACAAAAACTACAACTCTAAAGTTGAATTTATTGTTAACAACGCTTGGCATCTACGATGTATGAATTGCTAATTATTAATAAATCACAGTAAATACATGTGATGGCCACACGTTTCTATGCAAAAACGAACTTATTTTTGTATATCTGAACCACCGTTAAAGTTTGTTTAAAAACGTTTTGGACCCCCCTGTATAGCTAATGTAAGTTAGAATGCAAGTTCTAGAAGAGATTTTGCATATACACATTATAATAAACAATAATTTACTTTACAACTTAAAATAAAAATTTCACCTAGACAAATTAAAAGGGAATGTAATATTTTAAAAGAAAAATAATTTTTCAAGTAACGTTACTGTTCAACATTATTGAATTATTATATACTGCATGTACGTAACTGAAAATAAAAAAGAAATACATAACGTGGAAACGTAAGATAGAAAATTGATTAAATAACAGAAAGCTTTCACAATTTCACGTATATTAGAAGATATTGATAAAATAAATTTGTAATACGTCAAATTGTTCTGAAATATCCTTAAAAAAATTGAAATCTATTAAATTAAAAAATACTCAATAACTTTTTTATTCGTAATTCGAACGATTTAAAATTTGGGATAAAATTGCTATTAACCGATAAATTTTGAGCTGTAACATTTAATTATTCATATTACCTACATAAATAGACTATTAGCTACTTACATTGCTGAATAAAGAAAAACCTATAAATTTCTGTGATATAGAAAAACACGCCTTATTTTAACTTCTTTAATGACCCTGTTTTGGAAGAATTTTACAGAAACAATATTTTCAAAATGACTAAAAATGCATAATAATAAAATAAAATAAGTACCTATGGCCTATCCAAACCTATATGCAATTTACGTCATTAATAAAAAGTTACTAGATTGTTTATTTGTAATTCGGTTTAAAGTTTGGAAAGTGACATATTCTATAGATGATTTACTTGCGCACATATTAGATGGCATAAAGAAAAACTACAATTTATTAAAATTGTAAAAATACGAGGTTCGAGGTGACAGCACTGTGTGAAACGTCATAATCTAGTAATCTTTTATTAATGACGTGATCGCCAGACCGCTCGGATAGTTCATACTAGAATGTTATTGCTGGTTTTCTGAAAAATTTAGAACAACATTTTCGTAATCAATTTTATGTACTAATGAGATTTCATTTAAAAATTGTGTAAAGTGCAATAAAGGAAAAGTCACGATTATTATTACTATACAAAAAATCGTCATGTGACGGTTACACGACATTACAGGTCAATAAAAATCTCTCATTTTACATAACTGGGAATAATCAAATATCAGGTCCATTCTTCATTCAACCAAAGATAAATCCACAATAATATAACACTTTAGAAAAATTTCTTATTTAGAAAAAATATATATATATATATATATATATATATATATATATATATTAGTTTAATGTATTAGTGAAATCTACAAAATATTAGCCCTTATGAAATTTATTTTATTTTTAAATTATTTAATATAAATCTATTTAGGTACCGATAGGTATTGCTTTATTACTTCTGTTTAATTTAATACCAAGTAGATAGGCAAGTAAATAGCTATCAATTTCGAATTTTCCAATTTTATTAGGAAATCGTTAGCCGTGAAATTTAACTTTGTTCGAAAGTGTGCACTTGTAATAAAAATAAGGGCTTAATACGCATCATACTAGTCCATTCTTATGTATTTTTAAGAAGTGGCCCAGTAACCATAGTAACCACGGTGCCTTTTACGACAAATAAAAATTTGCGTTACAGTTTCTCGTTAGATAATGTAAATTTATTGTTTCTTATAGGTAGGTACGTAAATATGATTAAAGGTGTTGTGTAAATTATAATAAAAAATTATCAAAATCAAATTTTCAAGAACAAAACTGATCACTTGCAACCTCATTCAATAATTAAGACACTATAACTGTTTAGGTTATATATAAAGCTACTTTTAAAAGTAAACACAAATTAAGTATAAAATAATTTTAGGAACATAATCTAATTGTAAGTATAACTATTACTTACAAGTAAGTTTGTTAAGACCACTGTTTTAAACATTTTGAGAAATCTGCGTGTTTAAGAAAACTCGTAGGTAATTCAAAAGAATTCGATAAAACGTTTTAGGTGCGATTGCATACATGTGGGCCGATAAGAAGGCAAAGCACTCTAACATGTGCTTGATTATCGCCACTTGCCAGGTACCGTTGCTTGATAAAATAAACGTTTTACCTACAATTTAAACAAAGCAATCTTGTTATAGTGACACACTCGAATAAAATTATTAAGTTTTCTTCAGTTTCGATCGTGCGTTACATTGAGCTGGTCGAGTTACGTTACGTTCCGCGTTAATATTAATTAAAATTACGTATGTGTAAAAAGTGGTGACAATGGCATGACGAGTGTTTATGAATTCGAGCTCGTGAGTATTATTGTCGCGACTTGAAAATGAAATAGTGGAGACAATAGCCTGCATTTTATGACTTGCAAGGATCGTTACCCGATAAAATAAAATTTCCCATAGTTTAAACAAAGCAGTTAGGTATTTATGCAACAAATCGTGACGGTCTTGAATACATATTTTTCAAAAATTTCCTTCGGTGTCGATCGTGTGATTTGGTGTGTGTTCCGCGTTAACATTTATAATATTATGTGTAAAAAAAAAACCGGAACTACGGCAAATATCAGAAAATGGACACTTTCGAGGTAGGATTAGCGTGAGGTTCTTGCATTCTTTTTTTGAAATTTAAAATTTAAAGTTGTTGCTTATTAATTATTACATTTCGTAATTGGTTTTTGTGTTTCGTAGTTGTTTCGATTAAATACAAATTTATTGCGGAGGAGAGGGAGGTAGATAGGTAGGCACCTTGAAACGGGGCAGTTTTAAACAATAGGCATTTATTTTCCTAAAAAAGAGATAATAGGTAAATTTATGTACTATTATAACAAATCATTGATGTTAACAAGCAACCTTCAGTTCGAGAATGCGATTTATTTGTTTTTGAGCTAAATTGTTGCAGGTATATAATTTTACTAAAACATTAATTAATTTAGTATCTTAAATTAATTTATTATTCGGGTAAAGTAAAAGTAAAAAGTAAAAATATTTTCAGGCCACGTAAAAATCTGATTATGTATATAAAAAGGTATAGACAACTTAAATTGAAGGTAATATTTATACTTATCTTTAAATATACATATACTAGTTAAGTATATAAGTTGGGTATTTTTCAACTTTGTTTGAATACATACACCTAACAATAAGAGATTCGTTAGATTTTCATAAACAAGAGTTTAAGTTTTAAGTTTAAGAGCGACGCGACGTTTAAATTAGTACCTTTTAAATAACGTGAATTTGAGATCAGGAAAGATTCTGGCATTTTATGTTAACTTGAAGAATTTTGAAATAGTAGATAGGTACCTACATACATATTATTAATAGGTAAACCAAACCAATATTTGCTTTACATTTTAATTCATGTATTTACGTACTTATAACTGATTGTTTTTCTTTTTAAATTAGTTTTCATGTTGTTATTGATCAAAATTGAACCTGTTCAAAGATGCACTGCTCGAGGTACTTTTGAATATATATTGTATCTCCTTTCAAAAAAAAAATAATAATAAAAATTTGCAACTGTAAGTATGTATTTTGAAACGACTATTTTATATTCTAGTTCACCATGAAAAAAATTAAAATTAATTTTGAATAGGTACTTATAGATGCAATTTGTTTGCAATCATTTTATGTAGTGGCGCTCCCTCTACTCTTTAGATATTTACGTAACTCGCCATCAAGACATTCTTTTGGAATTAAACAGTATAAAACGTTTATAAAGTGTATCGAAACTAGGACATTTTAAAAGACAATGCTCTTAAACCATATTCATTTAAATTGCAGATAAACATTTATAAGTCACGCAAAATATATTTTTTTTAAAAACCCATGATGTCAGCTGCATCGACTAACGTATAAGGTTCATTAAAATTTGCTTTTAAATATTTTTCGATTAAGTAAAAGAAATTTAAACATCTTCTCTCGAGTCGAACCTGTTGTTTCGACTTTTGATTTATAAAACTGATTATAAAGAAAAGAGATCGTGTTTGAAATGCAACCATATATTAAAGTCTTCAATAATTTATCCAATCTACTCAAAGTTGATTTGCCAGTTCTAGTGACAGAAAACAATTTATCAGTTCTACAATGGGTCTTAACAGCGTCAACGAAATTCATCTATCGTACGATATACTTCATTAGTCGTCACTTTTTGCATAATCAACACGAATACTGCATAAAAAGAATTGTCTGTGAAGTTCCAATAACTCGTAACTCACAAAAAATAAAAATGTATAGTAATGTAATTGTTATTTGATATAGACACGCCTTGTGAGGGTTTGTATGTTTTATAATAAAATATACAGGTTGTCACGAATTAATTGGTCGAACTCTTTAACCACAGACACTTGACGCTAAAATAAGCCAATTTACTTAATCAATCTATGGCCGAAAATCCATAGTTAAGGAGTTACATTCCGTCAAAGTTAAGAAAATACAAACGTTTTTATTAAATAACATTTTAACAAATGAAGTTATTGTTATCGTTTTTGATAATTAATTATAACTCTATTAGTTGCATAAATCAGCGTAAATATTATATAATTTTTTGTTTAGGAACATGACTACTAAAGAACGTCCAGGTGTTAAATCTTCTGGAACGTTTTCGTTTTTGATAAAATCGTTTTGAAAAAAATATCAATAAATAGACAATTTTATTATTGCTTAAAACAAAATAAATTAAAATCGCCGTTTTTGAGAAAACAAAGAAAAACCGAAAGCATATTTAAGAGTAAAATTTAAAAAATCACCTTATAGATCTTCGTAGACTTGTACATCAAAAGTTTAACGGTTGTCTAATTAATATTTTACTTTGTATTACATTTGTAATTTAAAAACTTAAAATTATATCTACCTACTTATGTAATACTTAGAGGGTAGGTACTTAGGTAGATAAATATTAATAAACTTCTTAACTATGGATTTGGTTTATTAAGTAAATCGGCTTATTTTAACGTCAAGTATCTGTAGTTAAAAGTTTAATTAGTTAGTTAATTTGTGACACTCTGTATATGTATATTTTATTAACTTATCCTTTTAGGTAAAAAAGTGCGTCACCTTTCCTCAACAGTTTCGAATGTGGAGGTTTTTTAACCACCTGTAAAATTTGGTTTGTGGGCTTTCGAGGTATTAATACTTAATAAACGTTACGCATAAATTATGTACGAACCTGAAAATTTAATCATGCATAGTTTCTTTTACACTTATAATGTGTATTCAAGTATTATACCAATTATAAATTGCGCGTGCACATGTTATACCTACATTTAATTGCTTAATACCATGAAAGTGCGCTTTAAAGTTTACATTTTGAATTGAATTGTATTGAACTAGCATATGCTTTACCGACAACTAATTTTTAATTTACCTCTTAAAATAAGAAAATAGATTACTATACAAAGCATCAATAAATTTAACAATATAAACAATATAACAATATAAACATTTTGTCCCTCAATTATAAGATCCTTGCTAAGTGAAATCTTTATAAAGTTAATGTAAAACCGCATCTAAACTGTAACGAAAGGATTTGAAGGTGAATTTAACACGTAATTTTCTTTGCTTAAACCAGCAATCAAAAGCCTACTTTACCTTAACTATGGTTTTAAGCTACGCTTTCATAACTGTGTTAATCTTTTACGAGCAGTAACTTTTGAATTGTAGAGATACATATAAGGTAATCACGCATTTAAGACTTGTTTACATGACCATACTTGGTGGAGTTTCTCGATGTAGGTTTAATTTTGATCGTAGTTTAAATCATACATTTCCCGTAGTTACCATTGTTGTTACTATGGAAACTAGGAGTTTAAGTAGAATTTATTGAGAAGCTCGCCTTTAATCTGTAAAATATTTGTTTGTTTTAAACATATCTAGATTTTAACCTGTTTATTAGTTACTGCCATTCTGTAGTCTTTTTATTTAATAATGTGACATACCTATTGAGCATTCGGTATTTGACGCAGCGAAAAAATATTTCGATATTTCCGATTTTATTAGAATAGCTTCAGTATTTAATTTATGGCTAATTGCACCAAAGTCAGATAAATTTATTCTCCGGTTATTTCTATGGTAACGATTGTTCCAACAATCTGTTATCGTAACAAATTGTTGGAACAGTCGTTACCGGTGTTGGTGAAATCGGTTCTTTTAAGTTAAACTTTTATTATTTTTTTTAGGTGGTAACTATTGTAAACATAATATTGTTTAAAAAAAATATTTAGCCTGAATTTCTAACACTTTTGTATGCATATGCACTTAAAATGAAAATGATCTTTCAAATGCTGATTTTTTAGGTGCTTTAAATTGAAAAAAAAATTAATTTAACAATCTGTCAATTTGGTAAACTGTTTATTTTCTAAAATATGAAGAAAACTAGAATATTAAATATTATGTAACAAAAATATTCTGTAAGTTTTCCCTTTTTAAAATTCTCGCGAGTACTAACAATAAGTTTGACTCTACCCATCCGGACATTTTATTGCCGAAAACTCAACCGTAAAACAGTTTTTCACATACAAAACTGTCAGCACAAGTATTTTTTTAAGTTAGCAATTTTTACCTATACACTAATTAATGTAATACCTACTTTCGAATTCTGTAATTCGAATTTGAGCTTTATAGAACGAAGAGATCGTTACAAAGATAACTTCGTTATAATAGATAATTAATTAATTAATTAATTAATTGATCAGATGCTGAATAGTACTTAATATTGTTCTATGATCTGTTATAGGCTTAGCCTTACGCACTAAAAAGTAAACTGTAATCGTGTAAGGTTGTATTTGGACAGACGCCCAAATTAAATTTAAATATTTAAAGACTACATTTTCTTCGTCGCGAATTAGATTAAAAAATTAAAAATTCACGGAAAATGAGAATGTGTGATATATGTTTGTAGTTAAATAATTACAATTTCTATAGGGATTCTCGGTGAATAAGTTAGGGTATCTATTAATAAAAAACAATGTTCACTTTACACTAGCGCTCAAAAAAATTTCATAGACCCTTGCATTTTACAATATTTTGTTAGAGTTTCTTTAATTATTGGAGATACTCCAATAAATCGAAATCTAATTTTTAAGAACGATAGTTTTTAGGATAATATATATATATATATATATATATATATATATATATATATATAAAATAGGAGGAAATTATTTTTAATTGCATAACTTTAGTACAATAAATTCATTATTGAATATATTGAATTTTTGAGACCAAAAAATTGATTATTTTTTAAACATTTTAAAGGACATATTTTGAATCAATATAGTCTAGCATAATTCAGACCTAATACGCTGTGAAAAGGCTCTAGACGCCGATTGCTGCTCGACAGCAACTAAACATGCTCTCAAATAATTCATCGATCTCCGTGTTCTTCCTGAAGTTGTATGAACTTTTCGTCAAAATTTTTACCTGGTCTCTTTCTTCGAGAATACTTCAGTTCTCTCGACAAGTGTTGGATGGGATTGAGGATCTCGAGCCTACCTTGACCACTTGAGAATGTCATCCAATTTTTATCAAACCACCTTCTAACTGCTTTCAATGTGTGTTTGGGATCATTATCTCGTTGAAATAATAGGAATCCCCGTCTTATTTTTACAGAATATTCACATGCACATGCTGATCAATGATTATTTGTATTGTGTCTTTTCGTCAAAAAGCAAACTACACAATTATACTTTTTTCTATATATTTTACAGTAGGCTGCAGATATTTAGAATTAAACCAATTATATCTTTAAGATGGAGGCAGCGTATTATCACTTTCAAGTAACACAAACTTTCTTTGGTCAGAAAATAAAACATTTTATGAATGACGTGCAATCTAGAAAACATGTTATTTCACAAACTTTATTTTATCTTCTCTCATTTCTCTAATATGTACAAAAAGTTTTCACGAGGGATAGCAACCATGTAGATAATAATAATCTGCCAGATTCACTAAAATTTTACTGACATTTAGCAAGGAGCTTTTAATGGTTACAGAGAAAATATGGTACCTAAGTAGACAAATATTTGTTTTATAAAATCATGTCCAGTAAAGGTCATGGAGGACCTCATGTTAGTTTATTTGTGTAATTTTCTAACATTGAATTCTGAATCGCCCTTTGTAGCACACAACTGTTAAATAAGCAATAAAGCTTCTTGCTAAATGTCAGTAAGGTTTTAGTGAATGGGACCGATATTTGAGTAAAGAGATTCGTAAAAATGTCGGGCGGTGTGAAATCATTTTGAGCGCGATAAGGTTCAACAATAATGTAATAATTATATTAAGATTAAAAAATAAAATCTAAATCTAAATATTCATATTTATTCAAAGATATTCTTCGATCGTAAATATTTACAAAACGCATTAGCTTAAATTAATTATATCGAAATACCTATCTATTTAAAAATTATCCACCATTCAGCGATGCACTAATTCTTGACAAAGCTATCTAAATGAAATCAAAAATTGCGATTGCCAGCTGCTTTAAATGTGACATTAATCTATAGATGTATGTAATATGATTAGAAAGAAATCGTTCAGCTAAAGCTCTTTCCAATAAATTCTCATTATTGTGATCTGCAGAAATATTCCAAAAATCACCGCTATATAATCCAAGATTAAGTTTGACAAAGGCTTTAAAAGATGCGATTTTTCCGTAATGGATTTGATGGAAGAAATTCTTTATTAAAGTTTCTTTTTAAGTACGATTTGGCTTTGTGTCGAGCGATGCGTGAACAAAAAGACCTGAGAGCGTTATGAGGTATTCAGTCATATGGAAAAATTCCTTGCAATAAGGCTGAGCAATTGCTTTACATTTTGAATGACAGGAAATACTTTATTACTTACTTTTCTGGTACGAAAACGAGACAACTTGTGTAATTTTTGTATTTATTCGAAATGTTTTGAACGGTAAAAAATTAAAATTAACTTCGGATATTTACAAAAATTTGTTTAGATATCTGCATCGGTTTAGATTTATCTGATATTAAGAAAACTATAAAATGAAAACCAGTAGATAAGTAGTTACATTCCAAAACAGACTCCGCGATACATATTATTATGTAAATTCAAATAGGAAATAGAACTTTTAAAATTTATGGGAGTACTAAATCTATCCCGAAAAAGGATGGCGTAACTAACGGATAGGTTACACTGTATTTACGAGTTTAAATCCTTACAGACTTTCGATGAATAGTCCGAGCTTTTAAGGATTGACGAAACGCGTTTTGAAAATGCATCGGAATTTATTACGGAGAGTGAAGTTGGTTTAGTTTTACCGCTCCCAGATCCATCATAAAGAAATCTCGTGATGCTAAGCTATAGTAGCTGTATCGATTATTCCATAACTTTATGCTTGGGAATGCAACAGGACAATTTCATTTCCCGTAAGAATAATATTGCTTCGTCCTCGGGACCATAAACAGCTTTTTATAGAAAAGGGAGCAGTTGTAAATCTTTAAACTCCTACAATTACCTTGTTTGATAACTAAACTGTAACAGAAATGGTTTGATATCAGTGGTAAAGGAGTAGTTAATTTTTTAAACCGTACATTTTTGAAACGATGAAAATTCATTATACATAATTACCTATTTAAATATGTACATAAATCGATGATTAATTTATTAAAATATAAGTATTTGTTATCAAATAAATATTATGGTTACAACGCCATGCTTCCTTAATCCATAATCCGATAGATGCGCTATACAAGAAAGCAATACAACTCTGTTTTGATTTGCAAGGTTGCACAAATAAAATAAAACGGAACAGTCAGCTAGACTTATTCATATATAAAAGAAGAGTCGTTTCTAAAGAAAAATTGATATTGGTACAGTTAGAAGAGTCGAAGCTTTGATTGCTTTCTTACATGCCAAGTTCAAAAATACACATCAGGATGTTCCTTCATGTGTACGTAACACGTGAATATTGTTATCATATTTTCAGATTTATAAAAATTCCTATAATGTTTACCTATCAGAGAGAATAATTTGTCCCATGCGAATAAAAATTTCGAGTAGGTACGTACCTTTAGAACATTTACTATCTATGGTCGTAAAATTTCCTTGCGTTAGAATTTATCCGCAAGGGGACAACTCGATAACGAGCTTTCACAGCAATCTTCTTATATAAACAAGAAACTTTTCGTTTCGCATTACGTTAATAATTGCAATCACATCTTATATTAGAGTTCTTACAGTTGAGTTCTTACGATATTCTAATGAGCCGACATACGTTATGTAGATAGTCGGTAGGTATATCGATCATTTCAATTCAATTGGGAAATCTTCGATTTACAATAAAAGTTAAACTAATCAACGCAGCGTAATTAATTTTTTTAATAAAGTCATTCCATGTCAAATTAACTCACCGAATTAACCTCATCTCACCACCTCAAATCAAATTTGGCACAGACATAGCCTGCATATAGACCAATGGTTTCCAAACTTACTTGTCAAACTTATAGAACAAAAAATTATTCAGCGCCCCCTGGAAATCTACCTTCCTTAAACGAACAAACAGAAATATATAGTACAACATTTGCGTTCTTTTATGTATCAGTAAATAAAGTTGTTGTAAATAAGACACCTTGAACCTTGAAAAAATAAAATGATTTATTAAAATCAACCATAGTAACATTCGCAATACACACAGAAAATTTTGTGCGTTTACCTGGAAAATAATGTTAAAAACATATACGAATAGTTTTTCTAAATTTTCTTATCTTCGCTTTCTTCTTTATGCTTTCACCGCCCCTTTTTTTATTAAACGCTCCTCAAATGCACCCGAGGCTACTATCACTGCCATTGAACGTTCCACTGCCCCCTAGGGGGCGGTATCACTCACTTTGTAAACCTGACTAAGCAAAATATAGAATTTTATTAAAATATATCAACCCGTTTTGAAAATACGACTATGTAAACTTTCTAAAAAAAACCTAAAAATTGCATCACCGACATTTTTTCAAATCGCCGTAGCAGCTTTCCTAATTAAGCTAGAGAGGTGGGACAAGTGCCAGTTTATAACTTTTTTTTTGGCCTTTCTTATGATATGCAACACGATAGGGGTTATGGCGACGTTGTTTTTACAAGTTTGAAAGTAAAAAATTTAATTTTAAATTTTGAAAAAAGTGCATCTTCAAAACTTTTCAAAAAATTCTAGGAAACAATTCATACTATTGTTAAACTTAAACTTTCAAATTTGTAAAAACAACTTCGCCATAACCCCTATTGTGTTGCACATCATAAGAAAGGCCAGAAAAAATGCTATAAACCGGAACTTGTCCCACCTCTCTAGCTTAATTAGGAAAGCTGCTACGGCGATTTAAAAAAAAATGTCGGTGATGCAATTTTTTTTAGAAAGTTTACATAGTCGTATTTTCAAAACGGGTTGATATATTTTAATAAAATTCTGTATTTTGCTTAGTCTATATGGAGCCTCTGTGCCAAATTTGATCCAAATCTGAGATAGCGAGGTAAAATTTTAATTAAAAGTGTGTTAAGTTGACACGCAATAAACCCAATAAAAAGCCAGTCGTTCACTAATCAAATGTTTAAGTCTTGTTTAAGTTAGATACGATTGTGTTTCCATATAGATATTCCATACTTAATCAAGGGTGAAATTGTTAGGTTGTGCAACGGTCATTAATTGTTTGAACTAACAAACGTTGGGTGGTACGCTTCCGTGCTACTATTTTTATTATTTATTTTAAATAAATGCAAAAACACACTACATAATTAACCACGACATAACCATGGAGCTCGACATCAAAGAGACAAATCGATGGAAGGGTGTTGTAAATGAAACATTAGCTTTTTAAACCAGTGACGGCGGCAGTGACAACGGATACCGAACACGTTAGTTAAATTTTTATTTGCAAGCATTCAATTATTGTCAGCTTAAACAACGACATTGACAATCGCGCGAATTGATGCGTGGTAAAATACTGTGCAATTTACTCCATTCTCGTTGTTAAATTATGTATTTATGTATCGTTATTTATGTACTTACAATAAAAATTATCGTTCATTACGCATTAAAAATATTCTTACTATATTTCGACGTTCTACTTAATATTTCATTCATTATTTTTGTTAGGAGACGTACTTAATAATGCACCCACCGTGAAAATAGTAGTTATACACACCGTTTCTGGCAAATGAAAATATATACTTGTAATCTGCTTTGAGTGTATTTTTAGTAACCATTTTCGTTATTGTGCTGTTATTATACTTTCGACCCTTGGAAGTGTCATAAAAATAGTAATCCCAATATTAGGAGAACTAATTGTTTTAATATCGCACGCTTTCTTTCACTTCTCGTTTCTATACGAAGTGGGCGGAATGAAATCTTACGGGTTAGTAAGAAATTATTATTAAAAAAGATATTTTTACACATTTCAGATACAAACGCTGCAACTCGGAAGATCGCTACCTACCAATTTGTTTCTTCAAATGACTGGTTGTGAGGTATGTTTCTCTTAATTATTTTGTATTGATTGTGGTTAGCTGTGGGTATTTGGTTTTTCCTTGTACCTTATTTATGGGTTTTCATTTTTAAATATAAACTGCATTAACCAAACAATTGTAGTAGACGAAAGTCTTTAGTAAATAGGTACACCTATTAAGGTAATATATTATCAGATACCCAACCCATTCGAAGGTACCTATTCCAAAACTTTATTTTAAGCCAACTTTAACGTACATCTGAAAGTAAAATTTTATCACCTAATAAAACAACATTTTAAATTAATTCCCATTAATACGAAAAATTTTAGAAACTAATAAGCATTCAGTTTTATATTAAGAACATTATTTTAATGGTTAATTCGGTTGTATACTCTTACGCATTAATACGAAGACGATAAGGTAAAATTGTAATTGCCAGATATAACTCTTTTACAGTAGAAGTATCAATTCCTTTTAGAAGTAGCGAAATACATTACAAAAGCAAATTAAAACGAAACATTTAAGAAATTCATTGCTTGAGTAATGTATAAGCATTAAATCTTAATTATTTAACTCTGTTTGGACGTTAGATAATAAATCCAATAAGATGTTTGAGTTTACGACGTCAAATAAATGTAGATAATTGTCGTTTCTGATTACTAACTTTTATAAGTCTACTTTTAAAAGGTCGCCATGGTACTAATTGATATAACATAAGTATTGCACAATAAAGAATATAAAATTCAGTAATAGCAATAGCTTATATGGGGTGGTCATAAAATAATTGATTAAAGAACTTGTAATTCGGTTAAATTTATTTTAAGAATATATTTTTTACATTTCTATACTACACACGTCAACGTTTTACTGGTGGACATTATTCTATCGCATTTTTGCTATTAAAAAAATAACTTTTTTTACAAGATTATGCCCATGTAAAGATAAAGTAATTTATTAGATATTTATTTATATACTACGTGTTACCTACGTAATACCTTACTTGGTATTAATACGCCTCTCTTGATCTAAAAATCTATTTAAACTAATCGTGGGTATAAAGTTCATTTATTATAATATAGATAAGAATCTAAAATTTCAGAAAAAGTGAAAAGTTTTGACTTTGCATAAAAAATAAGACACTATAGGTAATCCAACTCTCCAATTCATAAATCTTATTAATAATGATGCCGTTACGTTCAACTGTTGTTCGATGTTTTAGTTTTTGATTAAAAAGTAATCACTTCTGCGCTAAGTTCAGGTCCCACTAAGTTCAACTATCTTAACTTTCTTCTTGCAGTAATTTCTCGAATAAAAAAATTAGCTCTCGACTAATCTCCACAATCTTAATTATTATCATCCTTCTTTACTCCCTTGACAATCGGAATTATGATCCACACAAATTGCAATCTTTGTCACGTTATTTATTTATAAAAGTCTCTTATATGCACAAATACTTTTTTTAATGCGATTTTCACTCAACGTTTTTACCAGTTTACTAGTTATCACTTGCAATTTTATTTGTAAGCAAGACCACAAACATAATATTCAACTAGAAATACCTTCACAATCTACGTAATTAGATAATTGGAAACAGTTTTGTTTTCAATAGAAAGTTTCAATAACTATTCGTAAAGTTTTAAAGGACGACTACAAAAGAAATAACTAGTTGTAAATCATCAAAACAAATCAGTTTACCGAATTTTACTATATCATAAAAAGAAAAATATAACGAGGTTTTTTAAAATTAGAATTTTAAAATAGTCAACGAATAGATTGCCCTCGGCCAATCTGAAAACTACCGTTTTCTGAATTAAAGCTCATTTAATTTAATACCTGAAAGTAAATCAATATTATTAATTATTATCATTATTTATAAATATTATCATTAATTTTTTACTGATGTTAATATTGAACTGCCGACGGCTCAGCGCAACACTTCGATGTGATTTTCACTAGATTTTCGTTTTACATAAGGAACTTCATTGATTACAATTTTTGTTTGAAGTAATTAATGATTTTTATTCATTAAACTTTTTTTTTAATAAATTTAAAAATGGAAATACGTTCGTGATATTTCTAAAACCACATAAATTGTTTTATTATATACATATTTACAATTAGGTACTACTGTAAATTATTTTGTAATAATAAATGAGATCAAGATATCTAGTTAATTTATTGTAAGTAATGAAATCCAAAGACTTTAATAAAACACGAATTAAAAGTTAACGTTGTCGTTGTTTCTACTAATTGAATATAAATTATTTTATCTAAAGTTTCTTTTAAATACAATTTACTTTAGTTTATTTGAACAGAGAGTAAATGCGATTAAAAGATTGCGAACTTTACGAAGTATACGAGAAAAATAATCTTATCTACTTCTGTAAATCTTTTAAAACTCGATACCTATAAATTTTATAAAAATATTCAATTAAGCATATCTTATTCGTATTTTATAATTATCAATATATAGAACGTAAATGACGAAATCATAAAATGTAAATAAAAAAATTGAAACATACCTACCTACTTACCTATCACGAGAAAGGTATTGCATTACTCAGTCAGCAAGATTGTTATTGTATTAGTTAACTAGTTTTAAACGTAAATGAGTTTAGCATTATGTGATTAAGTCCTCGCCTCGTTACAGAGAGAAACCACAATTATCTTGGTTACTTGGAGAAAGCTTAGCTAAGAACGACGAGCTTATTTGCGCCAAATTTACATAAAGGGACCGTGTCGCTTGTGATGTAAATTTGAAATGTGCTTTTACGTTTGTAGGAAGTTCCGTTGTTAAAAACAAAATAGAATAGGGCTTTAATTATTTGTACTTTGCCCTAGACGTAATGAATAAATTTCATTTACTTACACAATTATTACTGATTATTCGTTTTCTATATGTACTAGTATGTTACTTTGAGAAATAAAAATTAATACACATTTTAAAGGTATGCTTGTTTTTTAGAAATGTTTAATTGGTAATAAATGGTTTATTTAAAAAAAAATTAAAGTAGTATTTTAAAAATATAATAAATACCTACGACAAAGAGGGTCGGTCAAAATCAGTTTCACAAAGAATAGTAAGTATATTGTATATAACTAATGCTGAAATATCTTTTTAGCACGTGTTATACACTATACATACTTTTCCGACGATCACAAGTATTTTTATATTATAAAATTTTCATTTTTACGTTTAACATAGGTACTTTAACACTTTAAAAACGACATATATTTACAATTTGTAATAAAACTGTTTATGCCCAAAGACGATTGCATGACAGGCTAGAAGGCTTTTGATTAACTTAGTAGCGTGGTGCAATGATTGCAAGTGGACTACAACGATTTCGATCGGCTAGCGAATTTCTTCACGCACGGTCGGTCTATTTGTTTGTAATAGTCAACTTTTGGTAACATTTATTGGTGTGAAATTATGCACTTTTCATAGTGGTCGTCGAAAAATGTATTTGTCAAACGTGTATCGTACAAGATTCTTTACAAACCTTTACTTAAATAAGCGGACGTTTAAAAATTAAAAATTTTGACGTTTGAGAAACGTTTAACAATAAGTCAAAAAACGAGTGCGAAAAGTAAATATTATGTACATACATAAGTATTTGGGTGCAAAAAGTACTCTTTTCGTACGGAATGTAACGAAGTGGCGTTTTCGAAATAAAATGATGACAACTGAAAGGTAATAAAATATTTTATCGCTCACAATCAAAAGTTTAATATTTGCATTTAAATAATTTATATCAAGTTTTGAAAGTTTTGCTAATTTTAATAAATTATACATTTCCTCGAATCGACTAACTCTCCCTCTATTTAATAATTTTACTTTAATACACACCGTAAATTTCTATTAAACTGAACAAACTTGCTTTTAAAGTTACACGATGCTTACTAGCAATCATGTTGTGTTTCCATTCAAAAGTAAATTAATAGTAATTACGTTATATAAAAGTTATTGAAGCAGAATGTTATTCGTGTTCCAAAACTTGTAATGTTATAATTATAACTTTTGGTCTGTATTAACGCGCTTTAATCTAAATTAGATATATAAAGGAATTAGAAATTCAGAGACAAATTCAATTAAATGTAATATAATTAACTATGTATAGGTATCTAATTCTGGAAGTTCTTGTTTCGAATCGTAATAAGGTACCCTCTTGAACCCAATTTGACCTAATTAAATCTATTTTTTTTAATGTTGTTAATGTAAAAATATGCTTTTAATAAATGTATGTATGTTTTTTATTAATAAAATACAATATTTTAATAAATGTTAATTATAATGAGGATATATAATATAATATAATGTAATAGGCGACATAATGGGCCATATTGAGTCCCGAATCCTAGGTCAGATTGGGATCAGGTACCTTATTTCAAATATTTAATTCCTCACCTCCAATTTAAGTTTTATATGTGCACGTGCTTTACAGGGTGCACATTTTTCAAGTAAATGCATGGGGATCTCGGTTATCTTAAAAGATACGCAGTCGGTTAAATTGGGGCAAAGTTGCGCATTTTTGTGCTGATTAATAATGTGAAAAAATTTGACCTACTACCATTTTTAGTTTTAAAAATATCTCAAAAAAATCTTATTTTCTTATACGAAAACCAGTTAAGTTAGCCATTTCTAACCAAAACATTATTGAGATACTTTTTAACGATTAATTTAAAAGTAATATTACATTTACTTTAGCACTTAGAATTAGCAAACAACAACAGTCAACTTTTTTTATGAACGCCATATTATATTTATTTTCGTTTGAATGCAGATTTTTCTAATTCCAAAAATATACAGCACTTATGCCCGGTTCCACCACTCCATCTTGAGCTAGAACTTATCTAAGTCGAACTCAAATGTAAGCACGACTCAAGATGGTAATGCGTTTCACCACGCTTTTCAAAGCACGCCTTGGCTAAGTTGCACATAAAGATGACAACACTGCAGAACTTGCGCGTGATTGGTTCTTTCCTTCAGTTTTTAAATATCCCGCACTGCGACAGTAATACAGAACGTCAAAAATGAAATTCCCTAACCTAATCTAATCTAACCTAACAAATTGCCCGTTACTGTTGCAACTGTTTGCGACGTTTTGTTCTCGTTTTCATGTTATCCATATTATTATGGACAAAAAGAAGGGGTGCAATTATACTAGAGAGGAGAAGCACCTTCTGACCTCACTGGTAGCAAATTATGAAAATGTAATAGAATGTAAAACCACAAACGGTACAATAAATAAAGAAAAAGATGCGTTGTGGAGTAAAATAACATCATTATTCAACGCTCAGGGGAAAAATGTAACTAGGAGTAATGATTCATTGAGGAAACAATGGAGTGATATGAAACAAGAGGCGAAGAAAGGCAAAGTCAAATACCGCGCAGAGTTGTACAAAACTGGCGGAGGACCATCAACAGTCAAATCAACCGATGATTCGCAATCTTTATTTCTCTCAGTGATACGACAGTAACGGGAATTATATTAATAATATCCACTTCTGTAATAACTTTAGTAATCAAAGTAATAAATTCTAGTCGCTGTGACAGACTTGAACAATGTGAGGTTATAAACGTGATCTCAAGCTCTCATTATTCACGATTCAGCTGTAAGCTTGACTTAGCGAAGTTAAGGTCTAGTTTTACGAAGAATCTAGAATTTTTCTGTCAAGTTCAGCTTAAGCTCTAAGCGGAGCTCAAGACGAGGTGGTGGAACTGGGCGTTAATGTTATTGTTTTAATGACTAATTTTCTACGATTGCCATGAAAACAAACGAACATCGCGAATTTTTCAATTGATATTTTGACAGTTTGTGTCTGTTGCGTTAGTAAATAGCGCAAATAGTTGCGTTAAAATTAAAAAAAAACTTTAGTTAAAAAATGAAGAAAAGCGTGATATGATTGAAATGTATTACATTTTATTTAGTATTTATTAACAAGTTATTTCATACACGTTGTAGAATTTTTTTAAACACGAGTCTGAACCTTATTTTCTACATCAACAAATTACAAAGACGAATTGTTTTTTATTAATAGATACGTTACATGAACCTAAATAAATTTTAAGTTGATAGGTATATATTTTTAATTTTTTTATCACAAAAGAATAGAAATAGAACACATAGTTATTCTTATTTTAAAGGTGCAACTTATTTAATAGGTTTTTTCATAAACGTAAACCAATAGTTTTAGCTGTTTTTATTTAAATTCAATATTAATTTTTTATATTTAATATTTTTCAATATTTAATTGTAGAGATGATTTGATTTATCACAGAAATTTCTAACAATTAAGTAACATAGAAATAAAATAATCTCAACAAGTTTGACAAACATTCTAAATACAAAATATTAAACGGAAAATAAAGTGACGTCTTGAGATGTAGAAAACGCGGCCTAAACTTTCCCGACGCGGAGACTCCATAAAGTTACAGGAAGTTGTCTAAACAAACGGAAAACAAGTTTTTTATACTTCTTGAAACGCTAAACAGTACATTCATAATTTATTTAGTGAAACTTCTTAATGAAGTTTCTGGTTTTCCAATTTATCAAGTTTAATCGATTATTGTAAATTTTTAAAAAAGAAGTTTTTAAAATACAAGCAATAAATTATAAAGCAATTTCATCAAAGTAATGGAACTAAAATTTCATTAGATAATTTAAATGTTTATTGTTTCGTATTTATCAACGCCAATCAATAATAATTAAGGATTCTTATTCATTTGAAATCCGGATCTAATTAAGTAATACTTATTTAAATAATAATAAGCGGTGTTACTGTTAAAATTTCTTTTTGTTTCTTTCCCGCAAACGTTTCGGACAAGTCAGCATAGCTACAATAAATCTTTTACAGACGACATGCTGTTGTGCTTTGTGATATGGGTTCTCGAATAATTTAAGGAACAGTTGCAATACAATTCCGTTATTTTCAAATTTTTCTTGTAGAAGGTAAAGTTGGACGTGTCTTTACACATTGCACATTGTTGAATATACTTTTGTTATACATATAAAAACATTGATGTACGATGATAAATTATTTTATAGAGTCCATAAAATAATCGGACTTTTACGTTCATATTTACTACATATTTGAAGTAAATTGTTAGAAAACTATCGACCTATTCAAAAGTTTACGTGACTTATATTAATTTTTAGGCACCTGTGAAGACTCTTATTTTCCTAAAGCTTATTTAATTCCAGTTTCGTAATTACTTGCAAGTTACAAGTTGTTTCAATTTTAAAATCACTTTAATTAAACTTTTCCCAACAACCTACGCTCAACTTTATTTATTATGTAACACTAACCACGAACGTTTCTTTTTAAGTTTCTTCAAACCGTTTAATATCTCTTAATTGCCAGAAGCGCTACTACTATTTAAGTTAGCAAATAAATTGAATTTTCACTTCGTAAAGCGATTATAACGTAAGCAATTATTTAGCTATTGTAGGTTGATTGCACCCGAAAAAGTTCGAAGAACAGATTCTCATTTAATTTGTTTTTTCCTGGCTAAACGTTGACTTTTAATTAAAATTATACTGAATTATTTTGAAAGATAAATGATAATATTATATTTTAGATAAGAGGAGAAACATTTGAACTACAAAAAATTAGAATCGCGGAAGTGCAAATTTTAAAAATTATAAGCAATAAACGACTTCTATTTTATTAATAAATACTTATTAAACAATCAATCTTATATCTATACGATTTTTAAATTTAAAACCCGTAAATTATTTATTACCTATTTCGTAATATGTAGATAACTAATTTGAGACAATTTAAAATTTTAATAATGATAAATTGAAATTTTAACAAGAGAACAAGAGAACAAGTATATACATGGTGTTCCATTTTCGTTGTATTTGCAAGGTATTTCTGTTATTACAAAATGACAGAGTTGTGGATTCCACATTATTTTCCTACTTTTTGTGCTGACTTCAATGGCTAAATCAAAAATTACATGTCACTATTTGATTTTGAGTTAAAGCCAAAACGCGATTTTTTGACTATTTAAAAATAAATATCTTATTCTATGTTTACAATTTGCAACATTTCATCAGTGATCTTAATCTATTTTTTTACCGCAGAATTCAGTAATGTGCATAGTTTTTTCTATAGGAGTTCGTTTTTGAATTATAACACAAACTTGTATTTTTTTAAATGGTAACCATCCCAGGCGGCACACTGGTAATTATTGGTAATTATTCGTCGGCGACGTCGTAGACCCAATAAGTGACGTACGCACAACGACACTTTCACGACGAACATTTGACGTCATTAAAAAACGTCGTGGAGACGTCTTTGTTTGGTCATTCCAAAGATAAAGATAAAGACGTTTTGAAGCGTAAAATATTCGTAATTTTTTCTAACAAGTTTATGTTTTAATCCAAAATTTTAACTAAAAAATATATCAATCTATTTTGGAATTATGCACTACATATTTCGTCTACGCGATTAATAGTAATAGTTCTATACGTTATAAATACAGTAGTATACAACTAAACAAGTAAGTAAAATCACATCCAGTTATTTATTCTAATTGTTTACGTCAATGGCTAGAACTAGTTCCTTTAAAGTGTCACGCCACTGTGTATACTGATCACGCTTTGGTTTACCGCCAGCGGTTTTGTTAGGTTAGTGGTTTTACTTTGCAGTGAGTTCTACGTTGTAAACTTGTACATTGTAAATTTTGATATAACTTCTTAACGGAATGTGAAGAATTAATCGGCCTATCGCCACCTAAAGTTAAAACGAATAACTTTAAATAATTAAAAAATGGAAGAAATATTTTTTACAATAATTTTACAAATCATGGCTTTACAAGAAACAGACAAATTGTACTTATTTCTATAGGTTTTAACCTTTAGGTGACTAGGTTGTCTTTGTGGCGTGAGTGACCCCCATTTCCTTATTTATTTATTTAGATGTCTTTTGTTGGTGTGAAATTTTATATTGTGCGACTCTTACAACCAGCAAGCTTTTATCTAAAATAGTTTTTTCTATTGGTGCTTAGTTTGAATTCTATCAAATGATCACAGAAATCGTGAACACGCTGTATATCTTATATTATATTTACCGCTTACATCTTATCTTAAATATATTATTGTATTACTCGTATATAATAATAATATAGTTATTTGGTTATTAAGTAGGTAAATCCAAATAATTTTGTGTTCATTCTTTGATATATTAACATACCTTGTTTAATTTCTTAGATTTAAGTTCTTTGTTTGTACTTTCATTTTTGTAATAAAATAATAATTATATTGAATGTATTTGTATATTTTTCACTTTTAGATCCGTCATTAATGTCTTAGGATTACGTCAATGAGACGTCAAATCGACGTCCCATTTAAGGAAATTAGACCTCTCAAGTAACGTTCTAGATTGGTCATAATTTGACGTCGTCGGGCTGTGGCATTAACCCGTCATTGACGTCATATATACGTCATCTACGACGTCCCCATTGGTCCCCAAATAGCCAATAGTTGACGACATTGTAACGTCAGAGTGCCGCCTGGGATTATAGATTTTGGCACTTTTATAACGAGCGTTTTTTAAGCTTTTCAAAAATATATAACTCGATATATTTATTATAAAAGATTATGTAATTATTAATTTATTACTTGCAAATACAACGAAAATGGGACACCCTGTACATCCATATTGTGTAAAATAAGTAATAACCGAAGTTACAAAAGCCGTATCGTCATGACAGAAAGTCAACTTATACTTCCCGTTAATTTGAGCCCGCAAACATTTTTTTAAAGTTATAGAACAGTTTTTAAATTTGAGGCGACATTTTAATCGGATATATGGAAAATAAAAGCTAGTACTTACCTACATATTATACTTTTACGTTAGTAAAAATAACCGTTTAATTTTAGATTGAAATCAAAGTTTAGTGGAAACTTATCTAAGCGAAAATTGTAATTTTAAAAATTACCAAATTAATTTTTAATTGGTTCACCTTTTTCGATGTTTAAATCTACGTTAATTAAGTACATAATTATCAACTAGAAATAGATTAACTTTTCTAAATGCTATACATTTTCAAATAAACGAAAACGGCCGTTATTGTAATTTTTAGAATCTCTATTATTAATAATTGACTATTAGTCTAGTGCAGTAAGGTTTTTACCTCGGAATCCAGTTATACTGAATGGATTTTCGCAAAACTTGTTTCATTGAGTTTCTAATAGAAAGAACTAAAAAAGTTTACCCTTTAAAAATTACCGCTTTTGATTATTAATCATTTAAGGGTCAATCCACCCCAAGAGGTCCAGTCCTATAGTTACTCGACCATTTAAAAAAATATATTTTTTGCTGGTGATGACCACACACACACACATACACACAGATATATATATATATATATATATATATATATATATATATATAAAATAAAATCAGAAATCAGAATATTTTAATTCTACCTTAACTTATTTAAAAATAACAATCGTTTTTGTTTTATGACGTGTTCCTGTGGTTTGTGTTTGTAAAGGTTTGCAGAAAACACAGTATTTTAGTTATGGCTCATCGGACAAACCTGGAATTAAAACTATTATTTTTCCCATTATCCATAAAATCCATAAAAATCCCATTTATCTATTTATGATTATAACTGAGTAATTCGTGATTTCGTTTGACATGGAGTGCAGCGGACTCTTAAGCGATAACTGCTGAAAATAACTATAGCATTCAATAAGTGTTACATGTCTTTAACAATTGAATCACATTTGTATAAACACCCCGAATATTAAACAGCAAATCATTACCTCTGTTTATTATATAAAAAATATATAAAGATAGGTAGATGCATGTAGGTACATTGTCAATTTAGTGTTTGAAATAGATATACCTATTGGTATATTAGGAATCTGTTATAAATGTGTCGATATTTTTGTTCGTTTACATAGTATCTGCCTTGACATTTTTGAAATGATAAAGCATTCATGCAATTATAAATAACAACAATAAGCAAACATATTAAGATTTCTTTGAGCTATGCCTAATTGGATACCTAATTGGAATAAGTCGTGCGTAAATATAAATTTTGATATATTTTCGCAAGCTATCAATATTACTAATTGTTTGTCGCTAAAAATACGAACTCTTTGTATACCTAACGAATATATACTTGAAAATGTAGGCTGTTTACGTTCAAATTTGTCATTCTCGAGACCTTTTTTTATGTTTAGCCAATTGTAACCGTGCTTACTTTTCAAAAGAATTGTTAATATTACTTATGTAGAAATACAGCGTTAAGGAGGGAACCCGAGGAGAGCGGAGAAGAGAGTTAGAACACGACAGCGAATGGTGCGAGTAATGTTTTGAGTTTATTATAAAAAATTGCTGTAACGTTTATTAAAATAAAGCTAACACTTATATAAGGTGGATGCATAAATATGCACCGCACGCTATTCCTGTCGATTAAAATATATAATATTATATACACATGGATGACTCTGAAAAAGAGTACCTTTTAAGAGGTTATAGAATAGACCAAAATAAGAAAATTCTTAATAAATATCGTATTGTTTAAGAAGTTGCAGGTGATCAAAATAAAGCAGAAGATTTCTGTTATGTAGGTACCTATCTACACTGACGACCACATAATTAACAACGCCAGCTATTTAGCCAATAAAAATAAAATTTCACTAATAATGCTGCAGTTGACGTGTTTAATTACGTTGCACTTTATTGAATAACGGTTGTAAGTATTTGAAATTAAGTATCGAGTTACTAAGTTTCAAACGGTCACAATACATGACTTTATTATATGTATTTCAATGTTCCACACGTACGGACATATAATTTAATAACGGAAAGGTATACTTTGAATTTCAATCATATTTAGTGACCAAAAGTGAAACTTTACTTTTGCTTGGTGAGTGAGTACTCTAGATTTTGCTACTGAAACTATAGTATTTACAAATACAGTAGAGCGTCGATTATCCGAACTAATTGGGGGACAAGGGTGTTCGGAAAACCGATTTATTCGGATAATCGAACTGTATACTTTTATTTACCAATTTACCAATAAAAACCATACTTGTAATAATATGAATCTCTTTTATTACAATGGCAAGTAGAAATCAAAGTCACACAGACAGCCTAGTAAACAAGATACGTAATACATATGCATTCTGCATGTACGTATAGAATTAACGAAAAAGGAACGCCCAGTATAAGCGGAGGCAACACGACACGTGTGCGGGGGGGGGGGAGGGCAAGGCCGTAGTAACGAGCGGGAAAGCGGCACGTGCGAGTGAGGACTAGCAGTTCGGTTAAGAGGTCGTTCGGTTGACCGACGTTCGGATAATCGACGCTCTACTGTACTACAATGCTTGGAGATATGAGAAAGAACAAAAGTTGGACGCCTGAAGTTCGTTCCCAATTTATCGTATTAAAGGTATCATGGACCAATATGGTTTGCTTAATATTTTAGAAACCGTTCTTGAACCGTACGCCGGTGAAAATTTACGCATAACGTGGAAGTTTGTTTAGGACAGCGATTAGGACTGCTAAGTCTGTTAAGGAGTGATTTAAGAACAAATCAATTTCGATTTTCGACTGGCCTTCTTTCAGTCCTGATATAAATCCTATCGAAAACCTCTGGTCGATGTTGAAAAAAGAGATAAAGCCAATTTGTCCTATAACAATTTGGACGAACTGTTTGAAGCAATAGAAGTAATATAGTCTTCCATTCCTGTTGAGTTTTTCCAAAAAGTTATAAATTGTATGAATTCTAGATGTTTAGAAATTATAAACCAGAAAGGATTTCCGATAAGATATTAATTTAACAACTGTACAAACCTGTCTTGATTATCGTTGTTAATTGTATGTCCGTTCCTTTATTTCATTTGTTAATGAAATCTTATGTAAATAATCATCATACAAGTTACTTTTAATGACAAATAATTGCTTTCGGTATAAGTTTTTATTATACGTTAATTTGTACACTTACATAGGTGGGTGAAGAAAAAAAGATCAAATTTCGCAATATTTTTCACCGTTGCTAATTATATGGCCGCCACTTAATAAAATCCAATTAATTACAGAACAATAGTGACCTTTTCAAAATAAAGAAGCACACACTCTTTCAAAAATCTAAGAGTTCTCGTATTTATTAGAATGCACGTTCAGTTTGTCGTTGTAATATCTTAACATTTTTTATAAATTAATATAGATATCGTATAATATGTCGTAGCCTGATTGTAAAATTCGGCTTTTTATAAAACGCGGCCAGATTGTCAAATATTCATCGACTTAAGATTATTTTACAAACTGCGACTAGATCATATCTACATAATATTATAAACCGCTTGGGCGTTTTATAAAACAACATATATCATATTATTTATTATATATTTATATCAACATTGTGAAATTTCTTAAAATATTGCTTATTTTAGGGGCCTTTTACACAATCAGTTCAGTCTCCGTTTCAGTTCAACTGAACTGAACGCTTCTATTTTTATGAGTCAGTTCGGTTTCCAATTTATGTTTCGCTACATGATGAACCGTCGCGTTCCGTTTCAGTTTCAGTTTCAGTTTCGTGTTTGCATATCAGTTTAACTGACATAACTAAAACTGAACTGATCGCGTAACTGATCCTCTTACATTCTGACTAAAGCATTTCACAATCAGTGATTTTACACTAGAAAACGTCTAATTTCAATTCTGCCGTATAAATGATGATAAGAAAAGTTCACTTTACCTTAAAATATTTAAATAAAGCGTCTCCTGTTTGGTATTGTTATTGTTTTGAGTTCTCCATTAATCGTAAAATATTAAATTGCATTATTTCGAATAAAAGGTTCGTTTAATTTCTACTTTTTAGAGAATTTGTTAACGTAGTTATTTACGAAAATATGTGCTACCATAGTACGTTATAATAGAATATGTACCTATACATATGTATAAGTATTAAGTAATTATTTGTTTATTTTTAGATGGACTTTTCTGATCTAACAGTTATAGAAATCGCAATTTTTTCAGGTGTGTATGTTAAATAAAATATTTGCGAATTAGGTTGTTTTTTATCTAGAAAAATGTCAGTGTTAGGGTCGGTTTTTTCATCTCCCAATAAATTTACTTGACACATTTTCGCCAAGGCAATGTTTGTTATAACAATTATTTCTATGGTAAATATCTATACAAAAATTCGGCCCTTAGCAAAACAAGTTAAGCAGCACGTGTGTGCTGCTACTTACTGTACTTGCTGTATTTGAAAATAATTTCGATAAAATATGTTTGCTTTCCAAAACGTGCGTTGTTATTGTATTTGTAGCAAAATCATACTTAAATAATATTTACAGTAGGTGTAGATAATGTTAACGTAGGTAAGTACTAAATAATAATAACAAGTCCTGTTATACAAATACCTACATAAATTAATTTATTTATAAAATGATTTTATATTGATCAAGAATTTTAATTACAACGATAACTTTAATATTTAAAACACGCTAAGACACGTCTTATCTTTGTTTTATCACTTTTCTATTTGGTACAACCCCATGTCTTAGTGCGTGCCTTAACTATTATTAATTGTGATGGATAGTGGTTTTATGTTTTAAATCCAACTTCTATCTAAAACATAATATATGAGATTTTCGGAGTGGAAATACTTGTAAACGGAAATTCTTGTAAAATCTTGGACTTTCCGTAGATGAATTTTCTTTATTTTAAGTCAAGTTTTTCTTTACCTTTTGATTGTTAGTCGCTTGATTGAAGCTAGTGTTTGCGCGGGGTAAATGTTCGGGAAAATCCAACGAAATAAAAGAACATAAGACTTTCCGTTTAAATTAAATTTATTATTTGCGCTTCAGCTTACTTTTCTAAAATTAAATGGAAGTTTATTATATAAAGTAAAAATTGAGAGCTCTGTTGTATTAATGCGATTGCCGTGCTTTTATCTTTTAAAGGAAATTATTTAATTTCCTCTCAATAGTAATCTTAAAGTTATAAGATTTCGCAACATTTATTTCCACATTACGATTTCCAACTAGATACTTTTGCAATTTTAAGTTGAAAAATTTTAATACGCCAACGCCTGTGAACTGACAAGAAGTCGATTTGACGCTTTCATAACGAAACAGGACTGATTGGTTTCCGAGAGAAACTTAATATGAGTTGGTTGAGTTCACCTGCTCTTTTAGCAGTTAGCTGAATTCCGAATAGGTTCTTCTCAAATAAGAAACTTTAAACTAAAGCGTTTTGGAACGGTAATATCTACATTCTCGCAAATAGTCTCTATACAGCAATGTATTGCAGTTAGAAACTTACACAACAATGTTGCCTCAAATAACATCCCTCTCCATCTCTCTCTGGAACAAATATCTATCTAAAGTTTCCAGATAAATTCCAATCGTGTGGTGTTCATTGAAACTATGCGGGACGATAAACCAAAATATCGCAAACTTTAGAAATAAAGTGTAAATATTGCTCTAAATAATTTTTATAAATATTTATCTACTTAATTAATTTCAAAAATGACAGTACATAATTATTACTTTATTTAATTTACGTATCAATTATCTTGTTTTTATAAATGACGTAATTCAATATTGCCGGTACAAAACGTAGGTGGGTATCTACGTCAAAATTTTACCTATAGAATTCAGTTGGATTTATAATTTTTAAGTAGGTAAATAAATAATGAAAAAAATAAATAAATATTGTTTTTAAATATAATTATTAGGTACCCATAAAACAACAAAAATTCATATTTTTAGTGCAAAAAAATAACAGTTTACATTATATTTATATAAAAAAATACGTTTACGTCCTCCTCCACGTTTTCGATTTAGTCTTATACTACTAACCGGGTTTTTAAGTTAGTGCAGTATCGTGGTGCTGATTGAATTTTATACTCGAACGCCTCCTTCTATATACGCTACAGTATTATGGTTACCGTCGAATATTGTGTTCTATATATAGGTGTATATTATTATTTTACGATATTTGTACCTTTTTCAATTTTAACTTACAATCGGAAACAATCGAATCAATTTTATTTTGATTATTAAATTTTACGCAACAGATTGGTTATGAAAAATAGATGCGTTAAACTATGTATTGATCTCATTGTATGTCGAAAACTAGTGTTACTTTGTTTTCTAACTATCCTTAAATACAACGCTCTAACGAGACAAACATCGACACCGGTTTCTAAATATTTACACGACAAATTTACTTTGCTGTATTTACAGAAACTACAACAGTTGGTTAGATTAACTACTCTCTGTTTCCAACTAAGTTGAAATTATTTAATGATGGCGCTTGTTTCGAGCTAGAATTACTGAAAATTGAATATAGAAGCATACTTACATATTATGATCTATCCCATTATAACTATATAAGTAAAAAGTAAATCTTTTTCAGTACCTACAAAATAAAAAAAATGAATGTTATATTTTACACGCAAATAAATGTTGAAATCGTCTCGTGGTTTGTTTTATTTGTTTTTTGCGTTTAATTCTTAATTATTTTACTAACAAAATGATGATTTTATTTTTAGAACACATACGTCATATCGATGGCGGTTTGGCAGAACATCTTAAACGCCAGTTTGTTCGAAAATTTGTTATTTTGGTTACTTATATCTTATACATCTAAAACAAAGGCATTATATGTTAAAATCTGGTAATAACATTTCGATTTTTCCACCAGAAAAATTGATTTGCATTTCCGTATTTGCTTATGGTTACGCTACAACACAAAATGTGCGCTCCAGTAAAATTAGATTTTTGTCGCTTAAGATGTTTTACCAAAATGCCGTCGATATCTACATTTTATTTATTTTGAAATTTCAAAAATATGTCTGTAGTAAATATAGGTACCTATTTATAACTTTTAATTTATAAAAACCCATAAATATTATGCATATTATAAGATGACAATGGAATAATATAACGTCGAAGTAAATTAACTTAAATAATTTATAGTTACTAATAATTAGGTAATTTTACTAATCGGTTTTACCTAGTTCACATTTACAAAAATATATACCTAAATAATAGATAAATAAAAATAATATTTGCATAAAGTTTTATATTAAGTACCTACTTAATTAGACGTATTTAAATTAAATTATTTATTTTAATTATGTGCTTACTTATATGCATATACATAGTAACGTAAGTACTATAAAGACCGTTTTAAAAATAAATACGGTACTGCTTTCTTCGCAGAAGCAATTTTAAGCAATTGGGGATGATTTACGATTTTATACGATTCAGTATTAGCTTAATATTTTAGTCACGATGTTATTAGTGCCTTCTAGTGATCGTATTATAAGTTTTTCTAAAGTTCGCATATTTATGACTACCACCACTAGAATGTAATTTCGAGCTATAGCTACTAACATCCAATAGTCCATAATAATTTTTATTATTGCCGTTATAAATATACGCATACAGATTCGGAGGGAGTTTTATCGTATTTGATACATTTATCAATAACACCAGCGCTAGTGGCAGGGCAGAAAAAGTAGAAAACCTTTTTCTATTAACTTTTACATAAAAACTTATATTTATTTACATTTAATTCATATTAAAACATTAAACAAATCTATTATTTTAAATCTAATCGTAAAGCAAAATTAAATTAACGCTTTTGTAAGCTGGAATGTCACCAATGAACGTATTATTAAACTAATCTCTGAATTTAATTTTGGATACGTGACAGTATTAGGAGTGAATTTTAGCGCATTTCTAAAATATGTTGGTTTGGTATTATTAGTGGGATTCTTGACGTTCCTTTGGCTAATATTGGGCATTGTAGTACTACTGAATACATAAATTGTTTGTTGGTAAATAGCGAAAGTTTGAAGGTATTTTTGGACTAAACAAGTATGTGTTCGCTTTTCCCAATAAACAATAATTATAAAATAAAATGTTTTAATTAAGTATTAATCTAAATTTTATTTTTATAAAAAATGTATTAGATATAGGTAACATAATATAACTTATTACATTGAGAGTGATGGTAAATAAAAGTTGCTTCGTTTTTAAAATAAATTAACAAATAAGCAGCAGTGGTGAAATTTAATTAAAGTGTAAGTTAGGTACATTTGATAAACTTAATAATTTATTAAACGTTAATGTACGACTAAGTATTTCATTATTCTTAAAAATCTGAATATCGCTTGATTACGATAAGTCTCTCTCTCGTTTAATTATATGACATATGAAAACCGGGGAAACAGTATAATATTAAGACACGTCTTGAGAGTACTAAATCTTGAAACGACACCAAAGTCGGCGTTCACGAACTGAACGTAAATGAAGACGTCATCTGCAAGCGTTGATTATATGTGCATTTATAACGAATGTGGTTATTAAAGTTAGATTATCGAGCACTAATTAATTCAAAATTACAGTACAAAAACGACTATACGAGTAACGTAATCGTTTAATCAATGCTTTTACGGTAATTTTACGAAATTTCCACAAAATAATTGAGCACGCCTTAGATTTATGGTACTTTTGATCAAAATAGATTCTTTGCGATACCGAAAGGATACGGAATCTCCTATAGAAACTAATTGTTCCCAAAGGAAAGATAAACTATATGCCAATATATAAAGACGCAGAGCAGATTCTGAAAAGCTTTCATAGTTAGATATTTTAACAGTGTAACATTTATGAATTGTGTGCAAGAAATGTACGATAATATTCTTATAAAAAGTCATAGGTATATGATATATAGGTAAATACATAGAGAAAATAATAAATGTATTCAAAACGAAATAGAATTTATATTATATTGGCTTGAACGTTTAAAGCGTGAAGTAACACTTGTTATTGACATGCGATGTTATATAAAGGTAGTAATGTTATATATCGAACAAATTAAGCTTTAATGGACTCTAAAGCATTCGGCTCGATTAGGGGTGCTAGTATTTAATTCCAGCTATATAATTGCCTATATAGAAGTAATAACTTTATTAACTTGTCTAGAAAATATTCAGAGTCTAAACAAAACTGTATAGGTAGTGTAAAACAAATAACGGTAAATATTGTGTTCGCAATAATGTTGGGCTCGTTAAACTTTTAGGTATGTACTTACTTTTACATATTATTTATATGTTAAAAGATATCTAACATATAAATATCTATAAGTACCTAGTTTTCGATTAAATGTACCTATTTAATTAATAAAGAAATTACTATACGATCGATAAAAAATTAATTGTCTGTTAACTATAGAACGCAGCACAAAGGTCTGGGAGACCCATACAATATGAACAGTTATAGCTTTAATTCGAATCAATATTGTCGAAAAAACGTTTTTGATAAACAAGTTTTTAAATTCAAACTCTCAGGATTGCAACTAATTAAACGACATTTCCAAAAAATTATCAGATAGGTACCTAATAATTATGACGATCGCCAACAGAATTTCACACCCATCAGAAAAGATTTTACGGTATTCCATAACCACCGTCTACTAAAATAATTTATTTCGAAATTTTACTCACAAGAATGCATTTATTTCAACTTCATTTTATTATTTTATAAATTCACATTGTAAAAAAGTTGAACAAACACACCGCGTGGATCTCTTAAGTTACCTTTTTTGAGCTCTCGACCTCAACCTCTTATGCTATTTAACGTAGTGATCAATAGTAGAGATCTCTAACTTGTCCTCCCATTAACTTGAATTTCCTTTCTTATTTCCTCCTCGTATTACAAGCGATCGAAATTTAGTAGGTATACATGTGTAGATTTTTTGGACTCGTATTAATTAATGTCCAAAATGATTCCCACTGTTTTAACCCTCTCGTGCATCGTGTCCACTGTAGTGGACGGGTCACTTAATACATAAAAAATGTATTATTTAAATCTATGAACATCCTTTGATACCATGTGAAGTTATCTCAAAATTCTCATTTCGGTATTACAGTTTTTAAAATATTATCAAAATAAACATTTTTTTATTCATGACAATTACATAAACAACTATTATTTAGGTAAATGTATATTTTTAACTATTAGATACTTATACGACAAATACAAAGATTTTAATTTAATGAAATTTAATGTTTAAAACACGTTCAAAGTATAATTAAAATAATTAAATAAGATTACGTTTACGTACTTGTAATTAACTAAATAGTTGCACCAGATATTTAAATTTATTGTATTTCCTACTTCTTTGTTCAACAATAATAAAATTGAGAAAATTAAAATGATTAACATTAACAAAAAAACAATTCTGAAATAAAACAATCGATATTTTAAAAAGTTCCGTTTTCAATTTATCGCATTCGGTTGAACAGTTCAAATTAAAACGAACAACTGTAAATTATTATAGTTGGTGGTATACATTTTCTAACTTTTCTCAATAATTAAATTGGCCATTTCTACAATTTCGTTCATGCACAGTTGTTGAAGTCATTACTTAATTAAAACTTAATTCGGTTATCGTTCAGTAGATGAAATTCTATTTTATATTAAAACTAATGTACCGAAGAAAACAGTGTTCTTCATTAAACCCTGAAACTTACAAATGTTTATTATTTATTACAACTGCGTTATTTATTACTTTTTTAAGTTATCGTTCGAAATAAATTCAAAACAGTATGGTTATATTAGTGGGATAGTAAATTCTTAGCTTAAGTATATAACTAATTTTATTATAAATACCTACATACCTACATAATATTTATTATAAGGAGTGTGTTTTGTTACCATGTTCATGGTACAGATAATAGGTAACCTAGTATACACTACATAGCTGTTTTTGTTGTAAACAATCCACTTTCTTTGTTACGTTTTTTCTTTAAATACCGCACAGACTACGCAAATAACAGTAATATCTTCTTTAATAGCATTTATTGTTTGCTTTACTTTACCGTATGGTATAAATGGAAAAAAAAAACGACATAATGTGGTAATAGTATAGTAATAGCTCGCTCAAAGTCGACGTTCTTAGAAAATGAGTATAATTTTATACGTCAACCTTGTTGCTGTTTTTAAAAATGTACTAAATTTGGTATATGTACAATATTAGTATGTAAAGTTTAGTGTTACTCGTAGAATAAATTCTGCGATAATATGAATATCCTGATGCCGCTGCACTAATTTCGAGTTCACGTAGCCTCGAGGTGGAAAGCACACTAAATTTAATATATATAGTACTTGAAAACTTGTATTAAAAGGAAATGCTTCATGTAATTGTGTGAATAACCGCGAACTTCCTTCTACAAGCAATAAAGCAAAGCAAGTTAACTTAATCGCTTTATATGTCGCCGTATGCATTCTTGCTGACAAAATAGTCATACAACAACAACAACGCTATTGTTGGGTGTTTATTTTTTGTTTTAGTTATTTATAATGTAAACTGCAATTTTATGAGTAAGCACTCAGGTTATATGTTTTATAAAACAGATACCTAAAGTACGTGTTTGGATAAAATATTTTTGGAATACCTAGCCAGAAATTCAGGTCGCATATAGTTTTGATATCGAAGTTTTAAACATTTATTCTGAACACGACAATACACTTTGAACAGACTTTCGTTGATTATAAATTTCGTTTGTGAATAAACTGAAGGTACCTACCTAATTTTCGATTTCGTAGTTTTTTTTAATTTAGTTTGTAACGTTAAATGTTTATAAGTAGATATATAGCTACTTATTTTGCAAAAACATTTACAATTAGTGAAACGATTAATAGGTATAGTAATCTCCGTGAACAAAGCTTTGTAAAGAAATCGCCGAGACAGGTCAACATTATCAGTGACGATGACATCTTTTTACATAATAAAGGGCGAACACAACAAAATCTGAAATAAATAAAGAACAATAGGCAATTATTTTAAGATGGCGCATTATTATATTATTATTATACCACAACGCTTTAGAATCTCCTTAAGCTACACTATACCCTGCTGAACGGACTTTACTACGAACTCGAGATATAAGCTTTTGTACAAGCTCGTTAGTAACGTAGTAAGTCCATTTACGTCGAAAATATTCCTTAGTTTCAGTAATTTCACCTATTTTCGACCAATGCCGTTCAATTGGTCGAAGTTCTAGTGCGTTTGGTGGATTATATTCTTTCGGAACATAGTCAACACTGTTATCCTAGTACCACTTCTTGACGTCGTTGGAACAGCGACAAGTTACGAGGACGGGCCAAAACAGTAGCTTAGTGGCGTGTAAACGTTTTATAAGCTTTAAGATATTATTACTTTTTATGCTACATCTCATGAAGAACGGTTTGGATTTTTTTTGAACAACTTTCTAACCTTTTGCTCTTTGTTAGAATTAAAAATTCTCTGCTTACATCCACCACTGCCATACTTCCTCTCGATAGTAAGACGTCTGAAGTTTTTCAAAACGTTTGTAACAGTAGATTTAGGATGTTTTACATTCCGAGAGAGTTTTCTTTTACTAAGACCTGGATTTTCGCTAAATGTACGCCAAATCAATTTGCGACGTTCTAATTTTGATGCTGATATTTTGAAAGTTCATTCATTAAAATGCTATTGTTATTTTTTATTTCATGCGCCTGTTAAATACCTTTTCCTAAAAAATCCGTTCCCTGACTATAGACTTTAAACCGATCTGAATTAATCTTAATTTCCCAATTTTAGCGTACTCCCCCTTAGGTAGTTTTATAATATGTTTGATTATCGTATTTTACAAAAACACCCCTCAAAAAAGTTGAAAATTATTAGTGGGTTATGTGGTATTTTATTTGATAGATCTTCGAATCACCTACCTACTATGTAATTGTACTTAAATATATTTTAATGTTTTAGTTTTTCAATTGATTCATTCGTTTTTGAAATATTGAAGAAAAAACGTTTGAGTTTATCAAAAAAGGTTAGTTTTAGTTTTTAAAACACCAGAAATCTAAAAAATGGGCATCATCCCGTTTGAACGATTCTTGTTTGAGAATTCCTCGATTTATCGTCACCCATTTCAGCGGTCATGTAGTTTTTATACAACATACTTATAAATATTATTAGATAGGTATCGAAAATTTTAAAGGAGAAAGCCTTAAACTTAACTTTATCTATCAATTTAATTTTAAAAATTGTTGGATTTTAACTCTTTGGGGCGCACTGGAATAAATGTGTCCCATTTTTTTAGTACTTATATATATATGCTATATATGCACAGTAGATTGTTTTTATTTCTCCTTGAAATAGAGATAACTCAAACCACAGCGGTTTACAATATATTCCACTGATTTCCAAAAACAATTAAAATAAAATTCCTGTTCAGCAAATTTTTTTTGTCTTCGGATTCTGTGCCCCAAAAAGTTTTAACGTATTTAAAGCACTCCGTATTTCATTTTATAACAGTAGGTAGATTTTTATATACCTAAAGCATGGTGCCATCAGCCACGTGCAAGAAAAAAATCAGGTAGTTGGTGCGTAAAATTTTTTAATAATTGACTTTAACACTTTAAATATATGTACCACTGCGCATATAAAAAATTGAATAGAAGTAATGATAATACATCACTATCCAAAAATACCAACATAATTAATAAAGTTTAATTAAAATTAAAAATTAATAAACAGTAATAAAGTTTATTTATAAATGTGATGTTTATATGTCTATACCTATATCTACAAAATACAATACTAACGTCTACACAATATTTACTTAGTATCTACAATATTATGTTTTTGTGTTTTTTACCTCAAATAAGTTTAACGTCAATCATTGCATTGGTTATATTAGTTATCAAAATGGGACCTCTCTGAGTACGTAAGGATATTGCTTAGGTAATTAGGTTACCTACAAACATTAAATTTCTTTATAATTTCGTAAAATTAAAAATTACATTTTTCGATGTAATGATGTTGATGTTATCGTTCAATTATTTACTGCACATTTAACTATTATGAATTATAATTTTCTGCGACCAATAAATGCACTTAAGCTAAATGCAGCAGTTTAGTTAAAATAATAATTATTGCCGTCTGTAACGTTGAAAATAATAGGCCCAAGGTAGGTACATCGCGCGTGTCTCCAACAATACAAAAAAGGGAGTTTTGCTACTTGTCAATAACTCAACAACTTGAGAAAACCTCGTTAAATTCTTAAAAGGAACTTCCGATCTATTGCATACAAAGACGAATGTAAAATATATTTCGTACATAAATACCCATCACTTTCTAAATTGATTTTTTTAGAATGTAGATAGATACCTAGTTTTAATTAAATACACAATATTATTGTGTTTATACGATTTAATAAAATGATTATAATAGGAAGCGTATTAAAACTATAAGCGAAACGTTTTTGAATTAGTAATAACTTATTGTTGGCGGAATAATATTTTACAGTAATGCTCGTCGACTAGGTACTGTTTCATGGTTGCATAGGTATTTTTTTGCATGAAAACTTTTATTACACGTTTTTCTTTTCACGTTGAAGGAATACAAATGCCTCGTAGTGGCGCCGAACCGCCCTAGCTTGCTTTGCTCCGGCGCCAAAGTGCGGAATTAATGACGTCATCTAGCAGGGCGACTTCCGAAAAGCACTTTTTCCTGTTTGAAAGCCATATTTCTAAGTTACTTTGTGTATCACGTCACCATTGCCCATTTTTACTCGAACGTACATTGCTTACAAATTTTAATGGAAAACATTTCTAAAACATTTTTACTTTAAAATTTATTTTTATTATCCATTACTTCGTTATTTTTATTAGATACAATATATGCCCGAATAAAATACAGAAATATTTTTCTTGTAGTGTTAAATCAATAAAACGCGATTCAATCGGACGTAAAAAAATTGGTAACAATAGCGAGATTGTGATAAATCTGAAATACCTATTTTATTGTGAGCGTAAATTATTGTCTGTACAAAAAAAATGAATACACGAATTACGTTATCAGTAAAGTGTGTTGTTGTGTAAGTGATTAATAGCTTAGTATGCTATTTACAAATTTCCAATATAAATCATACGGTATTAACTTTCCATATTTTACTGTCTTCAGTTTTTTTACAACCAAAAAAGTCGTTTAATACTCCTGCAAGTCTTTCTCTGGTTCGCGGTTGAATAATGGAAATTCTATTATGCCCGTTTTACGATGATTGTGTGATAAGAAATTCATATATTCTTCTACGCTCTTCTCGTAAACTTTAGATGTGGATTTTAAAAATATCTAAGGCTTATAAATGTCTCTTGGTAATTGGATCTTGATATTAGCTATTACTTACCAACTGCCTTATTAACGCATTTTATTAAGTATTTTCAATTTTAATAGGAATTAAACCAGAGGCTATTTGTTAACCTATAAAATTTGATATACCGATAACGTACCTAATTCGTGTACCTATTCATTTTTTAGTCTTTGAGTGTGCTATAAATTGTTTCCTTTTTAATAGAACCCCTTATTTTTATAATATCGTAAGAAAGAGCACGTCATTATTTTTATAATTTCGTTTAAGAAATGAAATTATAATAGGCACGTAGTTAATAATCGCTGGTCAAAATTAATAATTTTACAAAATTTCGACAATTTAATATACATATTTACTAGTAAAAGGTACCGGGCGTTTCCTTAGAACTTGGTAAATTGGTCGATTTATGATTAAGCTTACGTTTAGTAAGCTACGTTTGGTGACCAAGTTACAAAATAATGTAGCCTTAGGGTCGAATTCGTAAACTATACTTAAGTGTAAGTTCTATTTGTGTCATTCTATACTCACTTGAAAATGGGACTATGAAACAAATTTAAAGTCGATATTTCAGTACATATAACCTTTAGTTGTTTCATTCTTATTGCAGCTTACTTGCTCGTTTTGAAATTCATAAACAGATACCTTGCTAAAAAATATTTTAAAGTTTCCGATAAGTAAAAGTTCTACTTATAAGTATCGTTTATGAATTCGACCCTTAGACTAAAATTAAACAAGTACCTACCTAATCGTTTACTTTTTAAATAAAATTAAAAATATAGTTGAATTTCCGACTATTACTCTCTTAAAAATGTGTTTAAAGGGCATATTATAATATGCCCTAGGTGTATATAGTTATATTTGCTTTGTAATCTGTCCTCAAAATCTCCATTCAAGTTTTGGTTTTCTGTCTTATTTATATCTATATAGCTTCGAAACTATAGCCTATATCTTTCGAAGTGATACTTTAATATTTAACGAGGATTTGATCGCCATTAGTAAATACCTGAGGAACGCATTCGTTAAATACTTTACTTGTACATGTTGTAACGGTCAAAAGCACCTTCATTTTAATCTCATTCTTTAGTTTGTCTTTTTTAAAGATGTCGAAATTATAGATTATGTTATCACTATTTACGCAGATCTTTGTTAGGTATCGTACCGTCAGTTCATATTACTGTCAATATTATATCTAGTTTATTTAAAAATTATGTGTAAAATAATACGTTAATGCAAGAAACAAAATCATCGTAAGAACATTCGTGTCCTGCCTCGAACTCGGTCGTTTATCGCAACATATTGAGATAACAGGTTGTTTTGTCGGCCAAGTCCCTACCTGAATCATGGACTTATCAAACTTTTATGACTGCATAACTTTAAATTAATAAGCATACCTAGGTATGTATTAGGATTATATTACTTACATTAGTCAATTCGTCGTTGTTCGTCTTCAATAAACGGGTGCGTCTAATTCGGTCGATTGATTTTCGATTTTTCTGTTTTATTTTTGGAAAATAGTAGACGTTTTCTAGTAGATAGTTCGGTGAATGGTGTTTTTAATTTTATTTTAAACTAATAAGTGCTACTTTAATAACAATTTTTAACGGGTCCCTCGATTAAATAATGTGTGTCTAAAGAAATGGAGACTTATTCTTATTAGAGCAAAAGTAAGTCGTGTATATTTTTATTTTTAACGTTACCAAAACTTTGTACATGTTTTTAAATTCAAGAAGTGGGTATCTAGCTATGTGTTACCTAATTATTTTTTTTTAAACTCCCAAAATACAAGATTAAATTAACATTATTTTGTTCGAGCGGTGAATGTAGGTACCTATATATTAGATATGCATTGCACCCATTTATTTTAATTAATTTTAAATCAACGAAACATGAATATTATATTATAATTCGAACAGTGCAACTATTTTACGTAGATTTTGACTGTTCATAATTTCTTTTATGTTTAAAAACGACACGAATAAAATAATGATGTAGTACGTTGTTACATCTGCGTCCGCTCGATAAGTAGGTATTGATCGCCGGGTTATCAAACGCAAAATTGATAATGTTTTACCTACCTTGTATTTAAAGGAAACATGCGTAATATCACAATCGAAAGTCGTGCTCGTCGATTTACGGGAATCTTATTTATTCATATTATCTATTGATAATAATAAGTACGCGTAAATTCACATCCTTCGCAATTATTCTTTTGTTTTTTTATTTTTAGTTGTTTAAGTTTTTATTTGCGCTTGCTCGTAATTGATTCAACTATTCATCTAAAATGCTGATGTATCGAAGAGTTGTGATATTTGAAAATGAACGGCATTTATTGATTTATTTTCATTTTTAATATTTTCATTATGATAAAAAACTGCGAAACTCAACTAAAATTTAAGATCAGAGTCACAGAGTTACTACTATTCATGGTACCTGTCGTTTTTTGTTTCTATTTGTTTTAAGAGGGGCCTGGAAAAATCAGCTTCTACCATGTTTCCGCTAGTAACGCCACAGTAGTATTTTTCTAATTATTTTAATTAATATCAAACGGTTTAATCGTAAGATGGCGCGATTTTGGCATCAATTATTTAAATGTTAATTCCTGTTTTCTTGTACTAAATAGTTTCTACAGAGTGCGCCTTTTCATTGATGCATTGGCATCTAATTTAATTATGTTTACGTTGTAAATTTTGCTAGCGTTTATAATTATTTATTCTAGGATATAAAGTTACAGAATATAAAGAATGGGCGTTTTGATGAGAGACAAAAATAATTAAATGCAAGTTAACAAGCTTAAAAAAATTATTTAACTTGCAACCAGAAAAGTTGCCAAGTTATGGGAGCGGAAAATTCAAAATATTTCTCTTCAAGAAAGTCACAATGATAATGATTATTGATTTTTAAAATTTATTTTTTGTGTAATATGCGAGAAGTGCCATTATTAATACAAAATAAAAATTGTAACAATAGAAAATCCAATATTACTGATATATGCACATATATAATTACTTATGTATTTATTTCAGAATAATAATTATTATAACATGCCATTAATTGCATTAATAGTTAAATAGTTACAGTTTCGTTCTCAAATAATTGTAGCTATACGTTATTCACGATAGGTTACAATGCACGCAGCCATGCACAAAAGTTACTAAATTGTGCACTAAGTTACTAATTGTAATACTAAGTTACTACTAAACTGTAGGTATGACAAATGTACCTACATACATACTTAATTTTAATTGTAATTTTGAAATTAAACCTTTTTATACGATATTATAAATATTATAAATGGTTGAAATTTCACTATTTAGAGTATAAGAAAATACAGGAGTTCAATTTTGGTTTTAATTTATATTTATAAGAATTACGAGTTCATTTTCGGTATAGGTACGTTGACTATAAATATTTCACAACGAAATATGCCACCTATGCAGTTTGATGTTTGTTTATCAAACGGGAGATTAATGTCCACGGATCAGCCGGCAAATAAAAAAAATACCACTCTAGTATTTTTACACCATCTATTCAATAATAGTCGGACAATTTTGTTAAACAAATTCTTCGAAATCAAGTAGCTATCTGTAAGATAGTTTTATACTTGAAAATAACGATTTTTCAAGAAACGGTTTACGAATTCTAGCAAGAATTACACCCTGTACTTTCGTATACGTATTCACTGAACCTTCTTCTAGTTGCTCCTTATAATATTTTAGTCATATAGTAGCTAAATATCTTATAATATGAAGTATTCGGAAGCATGTGTACAACTTAGAAAAACTGTTCCTTTAACTTTTTTAGGATAAAAATATAGGGAGCAACTAGGTAATTGAATTAGTATTTATTATCAATTAATTTTTTTTAATAAAATTTAATAGTTTTTTGGTATCGTTTCCTGAAGTGAATCTACCATAGCGACATCTGTTGATTCTCGCTTATCGAACCCCCCTCTTAAGAAAGGTGGGCTTTTGGAGATATCGCTTCGTTGATAGAAAAACGACTTGAAGTCGAAAATTAGCATTTTTGATGTTATTTGTTAAAAACGACTCCAAAATTATTAAATGTTTATGTGGATAAACGATACACAAGGAAACAAACACAAAGAAATTTTATGTATATTTACTATCTATACTAATATTCGAAAATTTAAAATAACTTTACTGTACTTAGGTAAAAATAAGGTGTCATTTTTCTATCGACGGAATTTTGTAGAATTAAAATTATTGATAAAATTTTTGAGTATATTTACATTTAAACCTAAAATAATTACTTACAATTCGATATCCATATTTTAGAAAAGTGAAAAATTATTTTTTTTGATTTAAAATAAGTATAAGTACAGAGATTTATAATTTGCTTGTTAATTTGTTTCTTCGGAAATTTTAAGGGGTTGAAGATTTTCTATAGATACGGGGTTAATTAAAAGTAATGCATGGACACTTACGTCCTTAAATGTGAATTTTATAATTATTAAAAAAAGATCTGCGAGGCCCATACATATATGTATCTAGAAATTGAAATTTATGTTAAAAAAATATACGTGTATAAAAATTATTATAAAAATTTCATAAAAACTTATAAAAGCCGTTATAATGGCCAATTGTACGGTGACAGTTTAAACTCGAATTAAAGTTTAAACTGTTCATTTCCATAGTAACAACAATAGTAACTAGGAAAAATGTATGTAAACTGCGGGTTTTAGTTAAATCTGCCCTTAGGACATTCTTTATTGAAATTGTATGCACTCGATTGTCCCTTTAATTGCTTTGATGGAAATTTAGACGCGTCCGTTTTAGTTCGCTTGCTTTTAGATTGCTTCTGTTAACGTCAGTTAATCTCATATGTTTTTTTTTTTAAATTAGGTACCTACTTAATGACCGTTCAATACATTAAATCTAATCTAGATGAATTGCGTGTTTAATTCTAAAGGTGTGAATAGAGTTGAGACGTACACTTTATTTTTAATAGAAATAAATTCTTGTAAGTATTTATGTTGGGCATGATGAATGAACACGTAGAAATCCGTGAAATAGTGCTGAGTAGATTAAAAATCTTTTAACGTTCCGACGTGGATTCGCATTCGCGGTTGTAAAAGTAAACCTTGACAGAAACATTAAAACTCCGTGAAGCAATTTAACTACTTATGTATATAAAACAAGACGTTCATGTAAATGTTCTTGTAGTATTTTAAAAATATTAATATTTAAATAATTAGATAAATTAATTATTTAAACTATTTAAAGTATATATGTACATACTTATTTATTTAATAATCACCGTGTTACACGATTTTGGTACCCTGGAATCTGATACGTACGAATTACTTACCTATTTTTTGAAAATCATTTTTTATAATACAGGGTGTCCCCGTTTTTTGTAGCAGGACTTTCACAACTTGTAGTAAAATTCATTTTGAAAACAAAAGTTCATATAAACATATATGTATGGAGGCCTCGTTTTCGATTTACAGGGTGTCGAAATTTAAAAAAAAAAATTGGATGTTTTATTTGTAAAACAAAATTCCCTTTTTTGATTTTGTTGAAACTTGGCAGTTTTGTTTGTAATAATAATACACATTTTTTCACATCATTGAATTTGCCCTACTTCTTCCAGTGCCGCCACAACAGGGGACCAGCTTGATAAAAATAGAAAAAAATATGGTACGCCCCTGCTTTTTTCTAAGTTTGAAATTTTTTTCAGATTCAGCAATCAAAAATAAAACTTTTTCTATTACGCAACTTTTTTCCTATCTCGCTTCGTTTAGAGAGAAATAAAACTTATTTTTTTACAGAATTTATTGTCTGATAATAATTTGTATGTCAAAAATCAACCACACGGTATGAATTTTTTGTTGGGACTCTACATCCTGCCCAATAGATTAAACGGTCAATTATTTTTGGAATTTTTAAATGCAGAGTATCATAACATGATGGAGGATGTTCCAATCCAACAAAGAATAGACTCGTTTTTTCAGTTAGATGGATGCCCTGCCCATTATGCTTTGGTGGTGCGGAACTGGCTGAATGCAGCATATCCGCAAATATGGGTGGGTCGTGGAGGACCAGTAGGGTGGCCTCCTCGATCGCCTGATCTAACACCCTTGGATTTTTTTGTTTGGGGATTTATTAAGGAAGCAGTTTAATCTACGCCTGTCAATTCACAAGAGGAACTTGAACGACGAATCCGAAATACTGCTCTTAGAATAACTCCAGATCATTTGGAAAACGTTCGGCAGTCTTTAATACGTCGTTGTAATTTATGTGTTGAACAAAATGGGAGGCATTTTGAACAGCTCCTTTGATTTTATGTCTCTGTTTATTGAATAAGTTTCCTTTCATACCGTGTGGTTGATTTTTGACATACAAATTATTATCAAACAATAAATTCTGTAAAAAAATAAGTTTTATTTCTCTCTAAACGAAGCGAGATAGGAAAAAAGTTGCGTAATAGAAAAAGTTTTATTTTTGATTGCTGAATCTGAAAAAAATTTCAAACTTAGAAAAAAGCAGGGGCGTACCATATTTTTTTCTATTTTTATCAAGCTGGTCCCCTGTTGTGGCGGCACTGGAAGAAGTAGGGCAAATTCAATGATGTGAAAAAATGTGTATTATTATTACAAACAAAACTGCCAAGTTTGAACAAAATCAAAAAAGGGAATTTTGTTTTACAAATAAAACATCCAATTTTTTTTTAAATTTCGACACCCTGTAAATCGAAAACGAGGCCTCCATACATATATGTTTATATGAACTTTTGTTTTCAAAATGAATTTTACTACAAGTTGTGAAAGTCCTGCTACAAAAAACGGGGACACCCATAAATTATATCTAACAATAAATATACTAGTGATTTTTATAGTCTATTTTACTATCAGCTGTACCTACCTTAAAAGTTGTACGTGTTAAAAAAATCACGAGCATTGGACGGATAATACACGGCACAATGAATAAATCTACGAAAAGTATTTACGACAAGCGAGACAAATGACAAATACCAAGTTAAACTTTAACTATTCTAATCATAATTTAAACTACATTAATTCTGCACCCGACTATAGATAATATGTAGTAGATATATTCTTATTATTTTTAAGTTGTATAAATAAATAAACATGAGAGTTTGATAAGTAATTAGCAAAGTGTAATTATTAATTTATTTTACATACGAATATAAAATTTGCTAAGTATCTACTAATTTTGAAGATACGCTTAACTGAATAACTGTTTAATGTAAAGTTCAACTTGTAAGGTGTAAACGTACATACATACATATTCATACATACGTATACAGTGCTATCGTAATATTGTCTCTTATTATTCATCGTAAAGAAGTTCAATATCGTGAACGGTTTTATTGCAGCACTATCGATAGGTAGCTACCTACAATGTTTCATAACGGCCAAACTTCATACATATAACGATTACATCACTTCATTCACGATAACAGACTATCAAAAACTTATTCTTCATCATTCAACTTTGCCAATTCTTATAAGTATATTCTTTAACTACCATGATCAAAAACGAAGTTGATGAAACGATGCAATACCTAGATTGCCAGGACGTTTCTATGTTTTCGATTTTACGAACGTTATCGACAAATTATAAAGTTCTAAAGGTTAGAACCGATGGCGTTCGATAAATATTTCAATAAATTAAAGACAATAGCTGCAAATCGGATTTATAAGTGTCGTTCGAAAAGCTGTCAATATGAATGTATAACACAAATTGAAATTGAGTACTCGTTAAACAAGGGCGTTGAATAGTACATTGATCGGATAATCTGGAATAATCCTCATAGAGAACCAGCTGCAAACATCGGGGCTAACGATATTAAGGCCAATAATTGTGCAATGATACTTGGCTTGAATGATTTACATTCACAATCAATCTGAAAGGCGAATTTTATTGCCTGTACGGTTAAACAGTTGGTGGGCGTTTGTGTCCATTTCGAAAATCACAGTACTAAAACGTAATTGATAAATACATTGACGTGTACCTATCGTACATTTTAATTCAGACGAATTATTACGATACCTGATGCCTCTTTTAAATCTTTTTGCATGCATATTTAGCGTAAAACTGGGAGGTTCGTAAACTTTAGAGACGTGGTTTGCGTCTAGGTAACAATACTAGAAACGTAGAAAATTAAAGTCGCTCGTGTGCTGTCTTTGTAAATAATTTGATTTGTACCAGTTTACCTTTTATAATTAAATGTAGGTACGAGATAACGATGTAATTGTTAAATATGTATTTAATAGAAACTCTTCGATTAGAAGTATTTCAAATTATTATTTATTGTTATAAGTAGGTATACTTACTTTATCACACCGGTCTTCATAAATATTGATTTTATGAGGAATCTCGGTGAAAACCTCAGGACCAGTGAATAATTGGATTAATCAAATCAACCGCACTCGGACTAAATTTTAAAATTAGACGACTACCGGCGTAAAACGGTAAACAAAGTCGTAATTGTGAACTTCGACATTTTTTTTTAAATGTAAGGGTTAAATATTTGACATTATCCGCTCAACCGCATTAGAAGAAGTGGAATAGGAAGGAACAGCCGTCCATCTATTCGCTTAAATTATTAAGTTTATTGACAGGATGTCAGGTTTATCGTAACGTACCGCCCATTTCCAGGTCTCATCTCCTCAAGCATTTTTAGCAAATTCTGCACACGTAGCATCGCGTGTTCAATTTTGCCGGGATGACGGGATGTCGTTTTATTAGAGATCCACATCTAGAAACCTAGAGAGATAATGGCAAAGATCGTGAACTGTTTGCCTTTCATTCATAACTCGATATAAAACTAATATAATTATAGATATCGAATTTTAGAATTGTGCAAACAACAGAAGGTAAATTAATTTTCGGGAACGTAATAGGCTAAACCCTATCGGCGAATTTAATATTACAAACATTATATTTTTTATTGAGAAATTAATTTTTAGTAGAGGCGTTTCTATAGTTTTGTTTTACGATCATTCACAATGACAGCGAATTTTATTAAATTGATTAAAGAAAGTTGTCAAAATTCATGTTTGTGATGACATTATAATATTATGTACCTATACAAGGGATGATTGATTGTTCAGGAAATTCGATATAGAAAATATAGCGTGTTGAGCTCCCTTACGCAGATTATTATATAGTATTAGTCTAGGAATTCCGGTCCAACGCTAGACAATCACCGCAAACGATTATACTAACTTTGTTCATTAGATTGAATTATTTAAAAAGATTTAAGGGTGCATTCGAAGGGTATATATTATGTTGCCATGTTAACATATTCTTTATTTGTTCATTTTTCAGTGCTTTTAAAAATAAACATCTAAACGAACGTAAAAGTATTACTTGTTATTTAGTATTTATTAACATCAAATAATATGCTACTACCTAATGGTAAAGTTTTACAGAATTATGTTCCGAAATATCTACCTAATATCTTATTATTTATTTTCAAAAAATAATTTTTGACGTATTTGTACTGAATAATATCTATACGTTATTTACAATAGGTTCCAATGCCGTCGTGCATAAAAAGTTACTAAATTATATATTTGTAATATTCAGTTTAACGTTTTGAACATGGCATATTCTACCAATGATTTACCGGCATACATACGACATGACAAGAAAGACTACAAATTATTAATAAGTGCTGTAAAAATACGAGGTTTTATTGATGACGAAATTAGAACCTATCGTCAATAACGTATATGTATCTATATGTTGCAAAGAATTGTAAACTTGATGTATCAATTTTTTTTTAAATGAGTAAATATAAAATGTGCTCTAATAAATAAGCTACCCGCTACAAACATTCTTCGGAGGAAATACAACGGCATCTATTACATTATAGTTTAAGCAAAGCTTAAGTTATTAAGTTACAGAGGTAAAACTAGCAGAGACCTTGTTAATTGATTTGAAACTTTACAGGAAAGTTACATAAGATATTTGATTAAAATATCAAATAACATTCATTATCGTTTAACATTATCAATTTGATTTAATATTAATTAAAATATAAAAGAACAATTTGAGTGTTAGGTAATTTAGTTACCGTCTATTCATTATAAAAAATAGACGACGAATGTGATGCCCATATAGTTTTTAAATTAAATATTACGAGGCGATGCAAAAAAGATAACATACCTACCTAATGTTGTTATTGGTATGATATTTTTAACCTTACTTAAATACAAATTAAAACTTAAAATTTTATTTACTGGAAAATTTTCGACAATTAAACATTTAAACTGATCTACGTTCTTTACAAACTTTCTATTAGACGAATTTAATTAAAGTGGATGTAGTATCCTGAAATGCACGTAGAAAACTCAACAATTACTTTCAGCCAATTGCAGAGCAGTGCAATAAATTCCATAATAAAAGAATTTCCTTTATTTAACAATGAAATTGGTAAAAACGCTTTTGCAAACATTTTGAAAGTTGCTTTCCACCGTTGAAGTATAGGTACCTACGTTTAGTGTCCAAACGCGACGTGATATTTTAAAAGAATTTACGTATTTTTATATATACTACAAGTAATAATTCGTATATACAGTTGGACAAAAGTATAAAAAAATAGAATGTTTTATTTGGCGTAACATTTTGACATTCAATTCCAATTTCAATATTTCTACATGTACCTAGGTAATTTATGACCGTGTACGATGGCCCGAACAATAAGTTTTAAAAAATAAATTTAGTCACTTCGATGTATTAAAAATTTGGAAATTTATAAACACGTCGAACCTAATAAAATCTTGTGAAACCTGTTATTAATAATTAGATTTTATTGAAACAGAAAATCTACAATGATTTAAAAAAGTTAACTTTTATAATCGAAATTCAATCGGGTTTTAACGGGTTACAAAATATATAAACACTCGAAATTGCTTATTGTCGGTAACAAGGAGTGGCAACGCGTTTATCGTGTTATATTGTTAGACTGTACAGTCGGGTGCAGAATTAATGACTCTAATCGCAAGCGTTCACGAGCACACACGACACAACAAACAAATTATGATCAGACTATTTAAAGTTCAACGTTGTATTTGTAATTTATTTAACTTATTGTAATTACTATTCCTAGATTTGTTCATTGTGCCATGTATTTCCTACCCAATGCTCGTTATTCGCGACATTAATTTTGCACCCGTCTGTACATATTTTCAATTTAGTTTTTTATTTGTAAAAAGAATTTATTTTAAAAATCTCACGGAATCAAATACGTACTCTATGTCTAAATTTCAAAGTTAAATAGAGCTTAGTTTTAAATTTAAGCATAATTATATTCGACTAATCGCTTGGAAAAACATTTATAATACGGGATTTTAATTTCATTAAGCAAAATAAGTTAGATTTTATATGCCTACTAAATTTAAATTCCTAAATATTAAGGTTATTCAACCCTTACCTAAATAATTCGTCAGAATTATTTTGTGGTAAGTCACGCAGTAAAATATAATATGTATTTAAACTCAATAGCATTATTTACAGTAAAACCTTCGATTAATTTTTGTTTGCACTTTCTACTCCAAGAAATTATTTGATGTGTTATTTTAACATTGAAAAGGTTTCAAAGCATAAGGATTATACAGTGTGGTATAAAATATAGGTTTTTAATATTCATAAAAGTAGTTATTTTCCAAAAAACGCTTTTGAACAATCTAACTATAACGATTTAAATAATGAACGACGTTTTAAAAATTTTATTCGCTTATATTAAAGATTCCCAATTCCCTTGTCACATAAGGAAATAAAGTTTTAAAATTCATATTAGGTAAGTACTTTTACATTTAGATAGTGTAGGAACGTAAAACAAAAACGGTACATTATTTCTGAACCGATTCAAATCACTCGAATTTGAATAATTTATATATACTTGTAATTGACATTCTGTTTTATTTTTTCTAGCACGAAAAGACAGTCTAGTCAATCAGGATAGATAGACTTCTGGTAAGTTAAATGTTCATTGTCTTGTTTTATGATACAGTAAGTACATGTATGTAACAAAACAACGCAACTCGCACAATGATATATATTACTGATATTAGTAATAGAATACAATGCTAAAATAGGACTATTTATACGAATAGAGTTGAGCTAGAAACAGCATACTAAAAAATTACATTTTGTTAAAGGGGTCTTCATATAAATCATTCTTGAAATTGAAATTGTTTTAGTAGATAGATACCTATTAATAAATTTTTGATACCATCTCGTTTTCATTTTCTAATTAAAGACCATAAAGTTTAAAATTTTGTACATGTTTTAAATTATACCTAATACAAGAATATTATCGACCGATTATTAGCAATTAAAATTATTATAACGATTATTTTATTGTAGGCGTCTAACGTTAATTTCGGTAATTTAATGGTAACTGTGGTCAGCAGTTTTAAATTAAATTATTTAACTAATCGAAGGTGAAATACAAAAAATATATAGGATTATCATTTACTTTAATGCAATAAATTGGTACATTAAAATTAAGTACATTTGTAATAAACAATTAGGTAACTTTTTAAAAAGAAGAAAGAGAGAATTCAACATCATTTGTTTTATAGAAAATTATAGAATTAAATTAATGTGTATTTACTTACCTATGTATTTTTTATTTGGATGGAATACTAAAATACGAAAATGTCAGTTAGTATCAATCAGTTAGTATATTCAACTTTTTTTTCACGATTTTATTTATTAATCAGTTTAAACATTTCCCCTTTGTTGAATTACGTTACGCATAATTTAAGAAAAAAATCGAGTATGTAGGTGCACATAAGGTATACATATTTTTAATTTATAATTATTAGGTAAATAATAATTATATCATTATAGAATTAAGTACATTTTATGTCATCAATCCTATATGCTTTGGTGGTTTACCGGGACGTAAATTCCACACACGTACAACACGTTCGCTCCCTTGCTTCGAAGTGATCCTGTCTAGCGGATAACCTTTGACAGAGTTCAGATACATAGAAACTTTTCGATCTATACTTGATTTGTTCTACTTTGCTGCTTTACGACACCAAATAAATTTGAATATGTTGTTTTATAGGATTAGCTCACATATTCACAAAACTAAAATTCTATATTTGACGTTTTACACTAGGTATACAATTTTAACAATAAAAATATAGGACAATAGATAGTACTTAATTATCATTTAATATAAGTAACTATTCGTAATACAAGACTCCACGCAAAATATATCCTCATTATAAATGTAATAGAATACGAGTGGTAGCAAATAAACGCAAATATTCATCCTTTGAAAGTCGAAGAAAAAATCAAAGAAATGAAGCTGAACATTTAAATTGCTGAAGAAATGCAAACAAAAGGCGACAATAAAAGCTTTTTCGGAACGAAGTTTTTTTTATAAAAACGCCATTAAAATGTTTTGAGGAGGTCTGGAAATAAATAATAGAAACTGCTGACTTATCTTTATATGTGTACGGGTCAAAGAATAAATATCTTCCGGAGTGGCTGTCACGATACATATGTAAAAGTTAGAAAAAAGTGTAATATTTCTAAATTTATAGTCGCAGTGGAATCTGAATTCTATATTCTTCTGTGTTACACGAGATTGTTACAATACAATCAATTGTAGTAGGTATATTATTTATTTACATTACGGTAAATATGGGGAGTTTTGCTAATATTTACGATTAAATGATGAAATGATCTATTAATTTAACAACAAAAATGTTAAAAATAAACAATTTATTTATTATCTACAAATGGCAATCATTAAACATTTTAAAGATTAAAACCGATTGGGTAAACACATATAGGATCACCTACTACATCACCTGCGTTAATTTTGTACGTACAAAATCTTTCTAAAATCAAAGCAATGATTCTTACAACATGCGATATTTTACCGTATTTATTCGCGTATTTTTTTTTCTTTTTTCATGTTTCTTCAGCTATAAACAGCTGCAAAGAGAAAATGATGCGAATTTAATTTTAAATCTAAAACAAAAATGCGAAAATAGGACATCTAAAATAGTTATATTTATTTTAAAATAACCTTAAAATATACGAAAGAGAAAATTTAATTTTTCATGTAACGTGTTTTAACAATTTAACAAAATCTGCATTAATACAATTAATACCTATCAATTTAACGTTTTAACACCTTCACGTTTCACAAAACGACGCACAATGATTGGAAATTTTTTAGATGTTCAAGGCGGAAAGAATATGCGGCTAAATGCTGTAATTTTTTACTTATTTTATATTATGCCTATAAGTTCGCTTAATTTTAAAAAGAAGAAAAATAGTAAATTTTATTTAAATTTTTATTTTTTATTGATGACATGCATCGACATAAAATTTAAATGGCCTACAAGTATTTAAATTAATAGCAATATATGTATAGATATGCTTTTTTGCTGATATAAAAATGTTAAATAAGAGCTTTTCTTTTATATTAAGAGGCTACTTTAGCCGTAAATACTTCAGTAGGTGAATTCCATTTAATTTAAAATGACGTATTTATGTTATATATACGGACGAAGGTACATACATACGTCACGTGTTAGCATTATTTATTTTACTTTTAGAAGGAATTTGTAACGTTTGTACGCGTAAATATTATACTTACAATTAGGTAGGTACAAGTTATCTACATAATAATTTATTCACTATTTTCACGTCAGCAATGAAAGGTTACTAGATGATGACGTTTCACACAGTACCTCCACAGTTTCGCATACAAATGATCTCAAGTATATGTCACTTTCCAAACTTTAAACCGAATGACGAATAAACGATCTAGTAACTTTTTGTTGATGACATGAACATCATATAAGATTGGATAAGCTATAGTAGCGTAACCACAGTAAACCCTAAATTTAATTAAAAACACACATACAAACATGTAAGTTCCACACTTTGCTCAATTAAAATTATGTAGTGCTTGTAATGGTAGGTGCTCATACTTAACCAAACCTAATGTAAAATATACGCAAGAGACTAGAAACCGTTAACACGTGCCTGGCCAAAAATTCCTATCTGGCATTGCCCTATAAGTTAGTCAACAGTTACTAATATAAGTACTTTAAATGACTTGGAGATGACACCCCATGAATCAAAAGTTAATTTATCTTAATCTTGAAAAGTGTTTTCGCATTATAATAGGCATTTTATCACTTTTTTCAATAATTATTTCTGATTTATATGACAAAATTTTATTATAGCAGCTCTTACATGATTTTTTGATAAAATACCTTTTGTGTATTCGTTCACGTTTCAATATTCTTCAGCGGGAGATCGATAACGCTTGATTGAAAGCACCTTAAGCTATTTTTAAACGGTTACAATGCTTCAAAAGGGAATTGCAAAACCAATTTAAATATTCGGTCTGTTTACATTTGATTTAAAACGAGCACTGTCTCCTAAAGATGGCCACACGTATTTCTTTTAGCAGATGGAAACGTTCATATTAGCATATGAATTACTATTGATTTGAATATATCCGTTTGCTTTTTCGAAAAAAGTCTCTCTTGCAAATTAAGTAATTTAAAAATATTAAAAAGTTAAAAGATGAGCATTTATTTTCGCGAATCTTATGTGTGCATTTTCGCAAGATATTTAGATACCTAACTATTTTTATATAAAATTACTTTAAGGTTGAATGACACGCTCATAGTTTCATCCAAGATTCAATAAGTATAGATTCTAACACAAGAATCTACACTCACCGGCACAAAATTCGATCCATCTACAATTTTTAGTAAAAGATTTCGATAAACGTTTGTTTTATCTAATAATGGGGAAAATTCATATTCCAATAACATGTTTAGTGCGATAAAATTTTATTCGTTTGGGGAATTTAGTTAGTTTGTTTATTTGGATGGTATCAAATTATAATAGTCAAATTCTGAGCGTACTTTATTATTAAGTTTATTACGCGTATTAGTCTTAATTGTTGGAAATACAATTGAATTTACTGTCTGTAAAAATTAAATATGGTGTTGAATCCAACCGATACTGCCAGAGCAATTGCTTTGATTCAAGATGGACGCTCGCAGTACTACGCCGCTCGAGTTCTTGGTGTTTCAAGGTTTCAGAGAGCTGTAGAAAGGTTTCGAGAAACTAGAGGCTACACCAGGAGAGTGGGATCAGACAGGAAAAGGTGTACAACTGCTAGGGATGACCACTTCCTTACATTAAAAGTTCTGAGAAACAGAGTTTCTACTGCAGTTAATGCACGTAATGAGTTGCAAGAAGTACGGGGTGAAAGAACTGTAAGAAGAAGGTTGCAGGAACACGGATTGCTAGCAAGAAGACCCGCAAACGGCCCACAATTGACCAGAGAACATCGAGTGGAGCGGCTTCACTTTGCACGTCAACACCAAAATTGGGATAATGATGACTGGGGTCATATTCTTTTTACTGACGAGTCGAGATTTCGTTTAAGATCTGCGGATGGCCGTCAAAGAGTATGGCGCAGGACTGGAGAAAGATTCGCCCAATGTAATATTGTGCCAAAGCTTAGTTTTGGTGGTGGTTCAATCATGGTATGGGGAGGTATTAGCATGGAAGCTCGCACCGAATTAGTAGTAGTAAATGGAGGGGCGATGACTACTGACAGGTACATTAGGGACATTATAGAACCACATGTCGTAACTTTCGCCCCATTTATTGGTGACAACTTTATGCTAATGCATGATAATGCCCGTCCGCATGTTGCCGGAATTGTTTGTGAGTACTTGAGAGAAGTAACAATCCACCGTATGATGTGGCCTGCAAGAAGTCCCGATCTAAATCCGATCGAACATGTTTTGGACATGGTGGGGAGACGAGTCCATTGCCGAGTTCCTGCTCCTTCTAACTTGCGAGAGTTAAGTGTAGCAGTAGTCCAAGAATGGGACGAAATTAGTCAAGATTACATTCGTTGCCTTATTGAGGGTATGCCGAGGCGAATAGAAGCTGTAATTCGAGCACGGGGAGCTACTACACGCTACTGATTTTTTTACTTTTCGTTTTTTTTTACTTGTTATGTACAATAAATGTTGTTTACTGTTTTATCTAGTTATGAGATGTTGCCGTATTTTTGTTGTTAGAGCAATAAAAATGTTCCCGTCGGTTTAATTACATTTCAACATCTGTTTTACACACCCTTTAAACTATGTGTAAATATAACCAATTTATAAACTAAAATAATTACATCAATTAACCGCATGGATCGAATTTTGTGCCGGTGAATGTATATTGGATGAAAATTTTACAAGATTCATTCAATTTTCAATTATAGGTTTTTTCGTTAGACTTTTTCGTACATGAACCCAAGTTTCATTATATTCATACGCACTTGGGTAAATTTGCAGTGCTGCTACTGCTGCTTTCTGTGAGGATTTGACTATGCACTGAGAATATTATAAAAGTTAACCTCAAACAATTGGCATCATTTTCTTTGTCATCATATACTTTTGACTATCATTCATTTTCACTTTTTATTGCCAATAATATATAAATTTGATTGAAAATATAAAGAGAAAGTGGTAACATTGCTGATAAACATCAGTGCTCAAATTTGGAGCGAAATACAAAATAATTAATTTCATCGTAGTTCAAATATAATCGACATGTATTATAGAATCTTTGGATAAATTTACGTCATAGATTCTTTGATCAAATTATAACCGTGTTACTCACCTTTAATTATAGTAATAATCATTCTCTAAAGTGCTGGTTTTAGTACTTATTGTTAGATATCAATGTCTTTTAGTTTTTCTAATTTAAAACCGAATTCTCAACAAGATTGTACAGATCATTTTGTATGTAAATACACTTCGTCCAAACCTATATGCAATCCACGTCATCAGTAAAAGGTTACTAGATTATGACGTTTCACACAGCGCTGTCACCTCGTACCTCGTATTTTGACAGTTCTAATAAATTCTAGTCTTTGTTTATGCCATCTAATATGCGCGCAGGTAAATCATCTATAGAATATGTCACTTTCCAAACTTTAAACTGAATTACAAATAAACAATCTAGTAACTTTTTTTTGATGACGTAAATTGCATATAGGTTTGGATAGGCCGTAGGTACCTATTTATTATAATATAATCCAGGGTGTATGGTTTATGACTGAGCAGAACTTGACCAATAATGATTTTCTTTTAAAACCGCTAAGAAAGGTTAGAGTCGCTTGAAATTGTTCCAAACAAATATAATCGGATATGAGCAAAAAACGCGATAGATATGGAATAAAACTTATTTTTCTTACGATTTTTTCAGAAGCATAAAATCTACGATGAACCGAATTTTACGATGGTCAAAAAGAAAATAACGTATACCTAAATAAGACATTATTACTACGAGTATATTCTTCCATATTATTTAAAGATTAAATAAAAATGTATTAAATAATATGTTGTAAAACGATCTTTCACCAATTTATATAAAACAAAATTATTCGTAGACAATGAAACCGATCAAACAAGCTGGTTAATCTAACAAGAAATCCGGAAAGCTATCGATACCGGGAGCAGTAGCCACTTGTGAAAACGATGAACAAGAGACATATATATCGAGTTCGATACATATCAAAGTTGATAGATTGCGTTGATAGAGAAGGGCAATAAAAATGATAGCCAGAAAAGGACAATGATGACGATCGATGCCGTGTCCGCTAACACTGCTCAGACCCAACGTCGATTAATTATATTAGACTCGACTGAAAAATCGAAATAACTAATCAACTGTCCGGAGGTTCTTGTAAAAACGTGACATTATATGACAGGTTATTTATTTGCCAAAATAATTTGTGATAGGTACTACTTATTTACATATCAAGTAAAAATTGACACATTACGGAGTTAATCAATTTTTAAAAATAGTCAAACGATTAATACCTACTGACAATAAGTTATCTATAAAATTTTAAATGCCATAAAAATGTAATAATCGACGGTCAAGTTGTCACATCCATTAGAAGAACGTGTTACAAATTTAAAAATTACGGTTGTCAGTACCAACATATACACGTTATGACTAATATTTAATATAATAGCGGTTAGGTTATACTGCGAAAGTTGTCAGTAACAACTGTTTGCAACTGGCCCTAATTTATAATGCCCTTATATGTTTGTAGTTTTGTAGTTTGTACACAACATGTGTTACAACTTGTTATTATACATCTTAAGAATGACTAATTAGTTTTAGTATTTACGGCGCAAATGTCTCCACATTCAAATTTGTTTAAATGAGATCCGCATTCTACAGTTTAAACCGTGTAAATGTGCGTATATTTAAAGTTGTTTCCATTCGTTTGAATTGCTCTAATATAAAATACAAACTGCAAAGCAGACCGACCGTCCAGCGCGCTACATTTTTTAAACGGAATTACACCAGTTAGCGTTCTTTATTTTTTCAATACGTTCGATAAATGTTGGTGAGAACATATTCGAATTTAATTTGCGCATTTCTTAGTATTAGTATAGTGCGTGGGTACAAAATATTTTTTAACATTACTTAAAGGTTATTGTAGAGTAAATATAATATTTAATCAATAAATAAAGCACATTACCTATTTGGCAATTAGAGATTTTAAACTTTCATCATTTCATATTGTTAATATGTGGAATTTTAATTATCCACTCGTATTATTTATAAATAACCGATAAAAATCTGACATTGTTGTCCAACAGTTTTGTTTTATATTTCACATATGCACATAGTTTAATTTTTAGTCATTTAATCGTGAGATAAAATGTACATATTTTTTATTTCATCGAGAACTTCGAACATTAAAAATTTCTGTATATATAATATTTTGTAATCGCCAACCTATACACTAATCACTACTATCACTGTTTCATTAATAGTAATGGAACACATACTTACTTAAAAGTTAATTTTTCTTAACAATTTTCAAGAAGCGTTTGTTTGTTTGTTTGTTTGTTTAAATTAAGAAACATTCTCAAAAAACTTAAATGTCTTATGTTTTACTTGATGAAATATAATTAATAAACTATATAAAAATTAATTAATTTTTTTAGTTACACTTACTTCAATTTTTTTTTAAATTCACACGAAGCATTTCACAATCCATCGATTACATTTTCAAGCGTTATTTGTATTGAAAATTCATAGCCGTTGAGATGTTCGTTTAAAATTTGACGTGCTTTTTTCGATCAGGAAATCCAAAAATGGCGAGTTAAGGAGATTAGTGCGATCATTTAGAACAAGGTAATTTAAGTTTTTTTTATGTCTTTTAATTTCTAAAGTTTTCGAAAAATTTAATTTTCTACGATCGTACATTTTACGTCATTACGTTTCCCAACTAAATTAATAGGTATTCAGAAAATATAGGCATTTAACGGAGAGAAATCCGTTCGCATAAATTATGAGTAAGATCTTCATAATTAAAGAACTGTACAATTGTTAAAAAGTATACAGAATAGTCATAATTTAAATGCATTATTCATACGTATTGCGCAACGTCTTACAATTGTGAAAAAACCTTAATCGATGCTTGTTTATTAAATATTAATAGCTGAATAATTTAATAAAATTTATGATTTATGCTCATAGTAAGGAAACATTGACGTAGGAAATAATTGACGATTTTTTATTGTTGAAAGCTTTGCGTTTAAGTAAATAATCTATATAATTTTTATAAACAATAACATTAACTATAAATATATTACCTGTAAAAGCATTTATTGCCCGAAAGCGCAAGCATTTTATCAATCACTTATTTAGTTTATCAAAATAATTAAAATCTGACGACAAATAAATTTAATAAAGAATGTCTCGGAACGATCAGGGGGATAAATTTATTACAAGTTGTCTGTTTATAAATGTCGTAAACGATTACTAACTTTTAGCAAGAGGAAAACGCGTGTTTGCCTCTTATACAACCACCCTCGGTTGTAAGTTATAAATATGTGGTAAACCGCCATAAATGCAAATTTTACGGGAAGTTACATTTAAACTTTATGCAGGGGGTTATAGTAGTTGCGTAACAATTTTAATCAAATTTATTCCTACTCCTAATGCTTGCAGGTATAAATATTTATAGTAGAAACAAGCTATCACATAATAATATTATCTGTGATAATAATATTAACAGAACGTCAAACTCTTGTATCCACTTTAAACTTCCGTGAATTCCCATAGGAAAGTATTTTATTTCAACGAGACTGCTTATTTTAAATTGAAGGTTTAACTTCTTCATAGTATATAAGATTAAAATAAGAATAACAATTTGTTTACTTGAAGGATTATTTAATGTTAGTTTCGTGCAATGCAAGTACTTGTTGGAGTAAGTTAGAAAATTTACTCAAAGTCGAATGCGACCCTGTTATGTAAATTACGTACAAACAAGTACGAGCGCATTACTCCTTTGTCGAACGATGCGCGATATCAACTTCAAAACAAACTGCATAAAATTCGATTTACCTTTGAAAGTTTTAGTTACACGCATTAATTGCATTTTGTAGACAATTTTCAAATAAAAGAGTGATATAAAGTAATAAGTAGTAGTAGGTATTTCATTATAAAACTTCATATTTCACTTTTTATTTTTTAAATGTTAAATTTCTGCTAAAAAACTAAAATTTCGCGACCATCATATTGAATGCCACTTTATTTTTTATAAATAAATGAAACACGTAAATTAAAAAACACGCTCATATTATGAATTAAAAATTAAACCATTATAATATAAATCATCATCCGCAATAAAAATTAAGTAATAGGTTAAATTGTATTATTATGACAAACATTTTTTTTATAATTAACCCCTACAATTTTATATAACAATTTTAAGTTTATACGTTTATCGTTCGTATATTAACCCTATAATCCTTTACGCACTACTGGTCAAGCCAAGTAACCACCAATTTGAATTATTGAATTGACTTTTTTGAATCAGTTTCATATTTTCGGATTTATCCCGTAATACGACGGGAGGAAAACAATTCCGGAAAATTTTGACGTTGCCGTGGTAACGGTTCAAAATAAAGGCGTCTTATCGGTCAGAAAATGCCGGTGTGAAATTTAATATGAAATCGAAGTTTTTTTCGTATGTAAATTCATACTGCATAGGTAATTATATCAATAAATAATCACACAATCTGAATAGTTTTACGAAAGTTCTGTTGATTTCTAAATGAAGAGGATTTCCATTGTAAATTATACGAACTAAAATCAAATTCTATCACATCAAACGTTTACATTTAGTGGACGGTAAACCGAAATTCGGTTAAAACTTTGCAGCCCTTTCATCTGTGATTGAAACTTCTGATCGTCTACCTATTTTAACAAGTTTTGGGTATTGAGTTTCTAACGCTTTGGCCTGGAATCTAAAATTAATTTATTCTGATTCGACAATTTAAAATTAGTTTTGATATTTTACGTGATTGTTACGAATAGATAAAAGCTTTACCTATATCTACCTATATCTATACCTATGTAGGTATATAATAAAATATTAATAAGTAGGTGTATTAATTACAGTAATTAAACAGCAACTCTATAATACTTAATAAACATAGTTTGTGTAATAAAAACATCATCAATATTACCTATCACTCAATACACATCATAAATCGTATTTGCTTTAATGACAAATTTTTAATAAAACTAGAGGCAGTTACTATTAACCATGTCATGAAACAGAAATTATTACAGTTTTTGGAGCTATAATAAATGTGGAGGGCGGGTTTATTGCTTCAATTTTACTTTGCAGGCTGAATAATAAAACGTTTTAAGATTCTTATACTCAATATTCGTGTTCAGATACCGTTTACTTCACAATGGACTGCTTTTCCCAAACGATTAACTCAGTAACTATTGTAGTTTTTGCAGGAAATCATTCGGTCGAAAATTTTTTTCGGTTTTTACCTTTTAAACTTCGATGTAAAAAAACTATTTCGTAATTAAATAAAAATATCCTACATTTTAAAAAATACTTAAGTAATTAGGTAGTTTTTTTTTAACTTTAACTACATACATATAAAACAAACAAAAACAAAGTAAAATATTACGATTAATAGAAGTAATATTATATTTAGGCATATATTTTTTGATTTCGTTATACATAGACCTACCTACAAACAAAATGTAACTACCATTAAATGTAAAACGCGTATTCAAATTGAGATTGTAAATACCTACCTATACATATTGCAATAAATTCAAACGTTAAGATAGACTCGTTACAGTTTATTTTAAAATACAAATATGATCAAAGAGTATTTATATTATTATAAAAATCAAGTTTCGTTCATAGAAATTCTTCTTTTACTAAAAAAAATAATTATATTTACGTTCTCAAATTTAATTTAAAAGCTTCGCGTTGAATAAATTTTATATTAAAACAAATAACGAATAACAAACAAAATATATATTTTGGATCATAACGATTACAAACTATATTACTTTACTCCATGAGAATTATAATGCGTAGGTACTACATTACAATATAGGTATGTAATGAGTGGAAAATGAGCTCAATTATTGCTTATTAAATTGAATTTACAATAAATTAGACACTTTATTAACACGAATATTTTGGCTATTTTCAGCCTGCACAACACAAAAGGAAATAAATTGAAGATAGTAAATGAGTCGTTCGGCCAATCGCTTGGAAAATCTGTTTTTGATCAACTTTTGGATTGTTTGAATTTTTGCATCTCTTCTTTAATTTGCACAATACAACCCATAACAATAAGTTTCATAATAAGTTTGAAACGTAAGTAATACGTATGGAATACATAAAACATTGAAGATGAACTATAGATAATACATAATCAATAGGAGTGTTTATAATGAAAGCAAGATTTTTATATTTATGTCATCGACAAACATACGGAATATTTACATAAAGTTGACTCGATTTCAACTTTATGTATTTCTTACGATCGTGTTATGTAAAATCTAGTGAAATATGGGCTCTTAAGTCGGCGGCTTAGTAAAATATAATGGAAAACTAAATGAACCTAACTCAACATTAATAATAATTATCCTAAATAAGTTTTATTAAATATTTTGATTCCTCGACATCCACTTTATTGTATATTTACATAATGCAAATTTTAAATATGTTAATTTTTAAATTTACTTCTGCATCAGTCTTGAAAACTTTTTTACATAAAAAATAAATGTGTTGTGGAAATCTTGGTCTTTACGTATATCTTGTACGTTATTATGTTCTTCTTGTGTCTTCTGTATTCAATTTCTTACTTTTACGTTTATTGTGAATAAGACATTTAAATGTTTCGTTTGCTTGCACTTACGCCATTTTTATTGCTAAAAGAATAACGATAACAAAAAGCAACGCTTAGAAACTATTTTCCAGCAACTAACAGATAATGGACAAAATAAATAATTTTTAGTACAAATTCGATTGATTTTCCATTCAATTTCTTCAACCAGAATATGAAAAAAGTACCAGTAAAATTATTAATAAAACTGAAAATGTGATGTCAAAATATTTCTTATGCATATCAAAAAAAAAAAAAGAATAACGTGAGCTAGAAACAAAGGCGCGCCTTTTAAAATTCCCTTCCTTTAAACGGATTAGATTACGTCTTTCCAGTTTTTCCATATTAGCCTTTTCAATATTTATTGCTGTGTTTATTTATTAGTCCAGTGCAGTAAGGTTTTTATCTCGGAACCCAATTATACTGAATGAATTTTCGTAAAACTTGTTTCATCGATGAGTTTCTAATATCTACAGGTTTGTGGAAAAGGCCGTATTTCAGTTACGCGTTATGTGTTGCACACATTCACTAGCTAAATAAAAAATATGTTATGTAAGAATATACTTCGACTTTCATCGATTTTCCAATTTCGTGAGCGCTCTGGTCAACCTATCAAAAAAGCAAAGTTTTACTGTACCATGTTTATCATTTATAAATAAATAAACAGAAATATAATCGTCCTCTTCACATTCACGGGAATCGTTGGAACACAATCCTCGGCGAAATTCGAGAATCCACTTCATTTAGTTCAAATGTACGTTTTATTTCTTATTAAAAACATACTTTTTACGAACAATTATAAGAAAGTATTTATCATAAGTAGATTTTCTTAAAGTCGATGTAAATTTAGTCAGTTCGATATTTTTACGTTAATTTAGATTGCGAAAACAATACTACGCGAAATACTTCGTAGTTATTATTCAAAGCAAACAAACAAAAGCCTGCAAAATTTATAATACCTTTTCCATGACTTTTTTTGATTATCTACGTAAAAGATTTTAAAAATATGCCATTTATAGGTACATTAATCAACAATCATTATTGTATCGTATTAATGCAACAATAATATGGGTAAATACATGAAAATTAATAATACTGTTTATTTTAATAAATTGAAAGCCTGATCAGAAATCGCTATAATGTATCGTTGTTAATTAAAGTAATTAAAGTAATTAAGTAAAGTGTAACTGTATCGTATTCTGAATTTCTCAATTTTTTAATTTTATTAAAAAAATGAAAAGTTACAGATAGGTATGTATAATAATTGTTGACGGAAAGTCATATCGATTTTCTATGTCTTTGTTAAGTTTTTTCGTTAATTTTCTATTTATCGAAATAAAGATCTGTACATTTCTCATCACCTCTATAATTTGATCTTAGCCTGGGTTTTAAAAGTCATTTGGATATTTAAAGAGAAACTAAATTGTTCTCGATACAGTGCAATAGATTTAATAAAACGTAAAAAATTAACGTAATCATTCAACATTAATTTAAAATTATATTGTTTGGCAATACATACCTATAGGTATTATTCTGAAAGTATTGCATTAGATACGTAATAGGTAAGTGCCCATCAGTATTAAAGTAGATAAATCTATATACAATACAGATTTAAATTAACATATTATTCCTCGTCTATAAAAATTATGCTTAACGATCTAGTTCCAAGCCAAATATCTCAAATAATAAAAACAGAAGGACGCTGAAGAGAACGGCGAGAAATTTTCGGAAGATTATAAAAAATTGAAAGTCATTAATTTTATCTGAGAATCGTAATAGCCAGGAAACCAATACCCATGAATAGCATTTCAAAATCAATTTAACTGTTTCAAGGAAGCTTTAATTTTTATACCGTGTAATCTGTAAATTTTTAATAAATTACAAATTTATTTTAAGAAATAACCAGCGTTTTTAAACGTAAAATCCAACATCCATAATATCGATATCAAAGTAGTAATTTCTTTTCTTTCTTTTGTTTTAAGATCGATACATGCTATTATGGTGTAATCTAATCTTTAATAATTTCAATATGATCGAAAATAATGCTCAATAATAAACATTTTGGCTGGCGTTGTTAAGACCATTTCGAATCTTTTTGACATTACTTATATCTGAATAAATATATTGTTGAGTTTCCATTACAACTATTGTTACTACATATATCACTGGATGCGTTTATATTTCATAAGCCTTTAGCGAATTTTCATAGAAAATAAAGCTATTGCAGTCTGTCTGATGACGGGACCCAGACGTGTCCTTTTAACTTTTTTCCGATTTCGATCACTAGATCACGAAAATATAGGTCATTCATTTTGGGTCGGTCATATATATAAAATAACTTTATTTTCTATGAAAATTCGCTAATACTTACCAGTTTAAAATTATCTGGATAATCACTATCTAATGCCTTTATACCGCAAATTTATAAATTTACTCTATTTTTAATTTAAAAACTATTCGTGTTCCCTTAAACATTGAAAATTTCCTTATTACAAATCATAAACCAGATAAAAGTTTAATCGCACTTTTATGCGACCGATACACCGACAAAACAACTAATAAAACATGTGCGCCAAATACTTTCATATCTTACCATAGTGCGAACAGAGAACAGAATGTTTTTAAAATAAAAACGGGATTTCCAGTACCCACGTATAAACTGAAATGCATTTATATATAGAATTCCGACAAAACCATTTCAGATCATTCGCGTTACTGGTAAAGAGTGGTAGTAGTGCTTGTTTCAGTAGTTCGCATTTTAAATTACGGCGTCGTATTATTTGTGTGTGCGAGGAGTGCTCGTTCAGTTAATAAGGCCTTTTTGCGTGTGAGTGCGTGCGCGAGTGTTGTGTTGTGTTCTCTAAAAGTATTAATACGACGAGGAAAGGTAGGATCTTTCTTTGTCGACTAATTCTCCAAGTATTTAAAGTGCAAGTACATGGACCTTTAAGCTCTATCCCAAATTCTCTGAAAATCGAGCTTGGTTAAGCTGTTGGATAGGGACTAGATTAGGGTACCCCTAAAATATTCGACGGTCCAATTTCGCAAACGAAATTTTACCTTACGCGTGTTTTCTAAGCAGTTAATGAAAGAATCTACGCTCGAAATTGATGACGAGAAAAAAGTAGGAAATACAAAGAAAAATTTAGAAGTTTATAATTTTTTTCTTATAGTATGCTGGAAACAAGTGGCGGTCCTAACGGCAGCAGTATTAGTTTGCATTTTACGTAAGTGTTAAAAGAAATATATAAATTTCAGGATTTTAATATTTTTTGATTTTTTTAATTTTTCTTATTTTAAGAGATTTTATCTTTTCGATGCATTCGTTTACGGATAAAAAACAAAATTCAATGTTTTGATTGTCGCAACAATTTAGGCTGACGAGGAGACAAAATTTGATCGATTAACTTTTTATTTTGTCACCTCTTTAATTAAAAAAAATATTCTAATAATTCCAGTTTTTTCGTGGCATTCTTTTAATTCTCCTTCTTGTTCTAAATTTCTTCCCTTTTTTTACTGACTATTATAATACTTTAATGCAATTGTTTAGTTATTTTACTAACAAAGTGAAAATAAGGAAACGTGTGGGGGTAAATATACGGTTCGATTAGTTTTCTGATTACCTACTTACTCAAAAAGTCAACCGCGCGCAAGCCTTGGTATCAAATTTTCATGTCGCATGTCAAGAAACTACTTTTTTTTAATTTTTCTCTGTATAATTTTCGATAGAATGCACCGAAATAATAAAATATCTATTTTAATAATAAAAAAAAGTGAATATATATATATATACAGTGGAACCTCGGTATACGTCTGCTTTAGAATACGTTCAATTCGGAATACATCCTGTAAAATTGTAAAATAATTTAAACGCTAATAAAAAAATAATAACACATTAATAAAAAAATAAATTTTATTATAGATTTTTAAAGTTATTATATTATTTAAATCATTAAATCAAAATCAAATCAAACTCTCCTTAATATTAAAATATAAAAACAAAAAAAATTTCTATTCTATGGAAGAAGAGTCCCACCCTGGATTTTTTACTTTTCCATCTTCTGTCGCTTTTCACTAAGATCAGCAGCTTTTATTAAAAATCTGTCCAAAAAACTTTGTGCCTGTCTTCTCCTCAGGATGTTTATAAAATGTGACATTGTCTGATCTTGGTATTTTTCTGCAAAAATTTTCACGTCCGTCCATTTTGCAAGGATTTCTTTAATTAATGAAGAAGGAGCTTCTTATATCTCTTCCTTCTCTGAATCAGAAGAGAGTCTATCCATTCTAGTTTGATGCTCATCGTTCTCCGGTTCCTGTAACTCGTCAGTTCTTGATTCCACTTGAGTTCCACTAATTCTTCCACATCATCATCACATACATTCAGTTCCAGAAGAATAAAGTTAACAAAGTTATAGACCGTGGCACCACGAAGGTCTAGTCTGGTCTAGTACACCGAAAGAGCAGCACAAACACCAACCAACAACTCTCCCCATCAGAAATTACAGTTTCAAACCAAATGAAGTCCAAATGAATATATATATATATATATATATATATATATATATATATATATATATATATTTTAATTCTTATAAATTTTTCTCGTAAACATTATTTTTCATAAAATGCATTTCTTTCGAGAAAATTAAAAAAAAAGATGAGTTTTTTGACATGCGACATGAAAATTCGATACCGAGGCTTGCGCGTGGTCGGATTTTAAATTTCAGTGTCCATTGCATATTTCCTGCTCCAGAAAATGAACTAAATTAAACATCTATTTTAATAACTAAAAAAATACATTTTACAGTAACTTAAAAAAATGTTAGTCATTATTACCGGGATTACGATCGATTTAAAAATTCTTTTTGCAATTTCGACAATATCCTGAGGTAGAAATTAATAATTCTACACAAAATTACTTTCATAAACACAACACACATAATTCATTGTAATCAATACGAACTTACTATTCATACATAATATGTATGAATATTGTTGTTATTTACATAAATATGAAAAGTTTAAGTCATCGGTTTTTTGTACCAAGGCGAACGTAAAACGACATAATATAATGAATTTCATAATATAATTTCACCCTAAAATCACTTTCGAATTCAAACAAAAATGTACATCTTTGAATTTGAAGACAATATTTAATTATAAGTTACGTTTCTGTGTTGTTGCTTGGCAGTATTGGAGAATTCAATGTGCAATTACCCCATATGTAATCCTCTGGGGTTGTCTTTGGAGGCGTTAAGTGAAGCCTTTGTAGGCAACGCAACAGGATTTAATATCCCTATGTTGCGTGTTGGCTATTAGCAACGCCAACGTGAGACCCTCGCCAAACTATTCATCAAGTAAACCACAAACGGAATAGGCCACCTCTCGATTTTACCGAGGACTTCAACCGCTTGCGTCTAATTACTTCGTATTTTACTTAGACGTCTTACAAAGCCATAATGATTAAACTTTAAGGGCAACCATTAATACAACTCCAAATGAAAAATGTCCTTCACTTTTGTATTAATTCAATTTTCGAATTGGACAAATTGTTACCGTACATTTTTAGTTATTAAACGATTAACAAACATATTTATATTTAACGGCTATGAATGTCTACAATTAAAAAAAATATTACATAAAGTATGCAAACAAAATTGCCAAATAAAAGTAGTCATAAAGTTATATCAAGTGAACTGTTACATAATTAAGTTTTATATCTGCTACATTCGCAGATTTTAGTCGTAAAATCGGAAATAATTCTATAGGTTGTAATAAAAAATTTTAGTTCCTTTTAAACGCAAATTTTAAAATATTTTCATTAAAACGCAGATAAATAAAATTTTACAAGATCCATAAGTAAAATCATAAAACTAACTCAAAACAAAACAAAAAAAGTGACCTTAATACCAATTTACATATTATTAATTTTCAAAATGTGAAAGAGAAATAACAACGTCCCGATAAAAAATAATCCTCTCTAATCTAACGGCAAGGTAACAATTAATTTTTAGCGGTTGCTCCGTAATTTTTTGAGCACACGTCGAAGCTCTAGGGAAATAATTAAAGTTAATCACGCAGCCTCCAAATTAGAGTTTTGTTTGATAAAAGGACTTCAGGCAAACTGAAGTTACGGTAGAGTTACAAAAAGCGATTCTCGGTTTTACGTGTATACGAATGATAAGGGCAATTTACAGATTGGAGACTTTGGGGTAAGTTTCTCCTTTACCTTGGATTAACCACAATCCTTAACTAAGTTCGCTTAGTTCAAAGTATAATTAGTAAAACTTGTGCTCTCTCTATTCATAATACTTACTAATTAAGCGGGCTTCGGTATTATTCTCCGTGTTCTTTTTTTACTAGAAATAACTTTTAATTGGAAAGGTATTTATGTAGTAGGTATTAATTATTATTAGAATGGTTTGTCATAGCTTGCGAAGCTGTACACGCCAATAATTTTAAATAGCGATTATCTAGATCCGTATTAGGTTAAATTTAAAATTATCCGAATTAGTAATGAAAGTAATATTTCGAGGTTGCTTTAACGGCACGTTTAACGTATGCGGTATTTATCCGCAGAATAATTATAAATTTTTAACAAGGAAGTAAGTGTACTTAATATACTTTGAACCAACGATACATGGGTCAATGTGAACAATATTTTTTAGTTAATTTTTTCGATACAATTTTACGTATCAAAATTATCGATATTTTCGAAAACAAACATGTTTTAAGAATTAGTTTTTACTGTTTACAACTTTTATATTTGCATAATTTTCTAAATTTTTAAAACGTCAAAATGGTGATCGTTTAAAAATTTTAAAGTCAACCATTTTGAAAATTGTCCGATGTTTTTTTTTAAATGTATATTTTTAGGATCGCCCAACAATACGCTAAAACTTATGTCTAAAACATTTTCATCAATTTCATTTAGTTTCTCTAGATTAGTAATAAAATCGTTAGTAATAATCGTAGTTTCGTAGTACATACGCCCTGTAGATGTAGAAATATATTGTTTTTACATAAAATTGACGTTTAAATCTTAAATCGACTGCTTTAAATTATTCTCGTGTCATCTTACAAGCAAATTTTAGTTCTTCTCTTGTTTGCTTAATAATGTGAAATATGATTCACGATTTAAAATTAAATGTATAATTGTTACGGGCAAAGAAATTATTATTTCTGACATTACATGCCGCTGGTTGGACAGTGTCGACTTCGCCCGCATCAAACCGAATCAAGTCCGCTAATTAACAATTTCTACGGACTATGCCCAACAGCTACGGACAATGTTGACATTGTCCGAGCAGTGTTTTACCCGCAACATAAACACTATTTGATTTTATTGATTAAATGATTTTTTATCAATATAATCTGTCAGAGGTGTAGGTATTTGATACACATAAGGTGACTATTCTACATTATTTATTATAATTTTTAATTAATTAGTAATAGTTTTCGAATAGTTATTAACAATTAGTTTAAAAATATAATAGCCAAATAAATACCTACTTTTATTTAAAATTATTATTAGATCACTTATTATTTGATCATGAAACAAATTTAAAACGATTGCATAAAATAACACTAAAGAGCTCGTCCAGTTTAATATTAGTATTGTCAATCATAATAGTATGAGTTTGAAATTTTTTAAAACGGTTTTTATTTTATCGCGTTTTAACTTAACTATAAGAGAAATTAAAAAAGAGTCGTTAAAAATAACTATTATCCAATATACTTCTGAATATTTATTAAATCAACAAAAGTTACATTAGAAGTTCTACAACTACACTGAGTTTTCAGGACCTAATATAAAGCAAAGCTTCTACGGAAGTTTGAAACACGCACAGGCAAAATAATGCTATAAAAACCAACATCTGCTACACAGAGGTTGTCACACATTATGCAACTTTTAAAATTATAGCCCTTCCACCATTATTCTGCCGCTATCGATAGTTTGAAAAACAATTTAAAGTTTGAGTATGTGAAAAGCGAGATCTAAATTGCTTTTTACTGCACGAAAATAAATACTAAGTACCCAATACGAATGCAGATCACAAAGTGTAAAAATATTAAATACTATTATTAGATCAGTTTCGATCAGTTTATTCTATTTAAAATGTGCGTACAGGGGTATTTTAAAAATAAGAAAGTAGGTATAAATTCAAATGAATGATATTAACGCGAGTAGCAGGTACCTACTTTTAAACGTGACGTCGGCCGTTCTTTATCCACTCGGGTTCTGAAGGATTAAACCGTTAGAGATCTCATTTTGTACCTAATTAGTATAAAGTGTAATTTTAAACTTATGAACACAAGAGATAACTAAGTACCTACCCGTTAAATTACAACTTAAATGGCTAATTTTAGCTAATCAATCCAATATAAACGTCGAAGATTACTTTTGTGCTTATCAAATGTGACGTCCTTTAATTCGAAACTTAAAACACCCAATACATAAATTAATACAATATATTTAAAGTTAAAGTAATAATTTTTAACGCGTCGAAAATATTAAAAAATATTTAAGTAGTACGATAAAGTTTAGTTACAATTAATTATTATTAATATATTGTTTCTATAAATGGCTTTCTACTAATAATAAATGTATGTAAGTATATTTTATTCTTCTTCACATTCAGAATTTATACATATAGGCATATTTACGATAATTAAATTTTTTATCGACAGTTTTCTAAATAAGATAATAAAATTATGTTAATTGTAAGAATTAAAATGTTTTTATTTACTTACATACATTTATCATTAGTTTCACAATATTATACGAATTACAACAAGAATGATAAGCATCGTTAATTTAGTCAAACGAAAGTGTCAACAGCAAATATTCGATAATTACATGCTAAGAGAATGCCGGAAAATCTAATTAAATGCCTTCACGTAATACCTGTTATAAATTTTAACTTCAAAGATTATAAAATATAAACGGCAATTTAAATTTAATAAATAATTAATACTATCGATGTTGCAATTAGTTTGGCATCAGGGCATGTTTCTGTCGTTGGCAACGTTGTGGAGCCGCCACTTGGAGGGGCGAACGGAAATGATAATAACAATAAAGCATTCGACAAAGTTTTTATTCGATCAAACGAAATAGTAGAATACCTCGAGGGCGTAAATCAAATGAAAACAACCGATAATTTTTGAATGCAGCTGCCGCAACACTAATTGAAAAAAAAATTAATTCTAACTAGATAGGTAGGTGGTACTCACCATAAATTTTAACTAGATAAAAGTTATTTTAATTCCATTTTGCCGCTGTAAATAATTAATACCCGCGTTTTGCAATTTAGATGTTTGTATGACAGTAAAACAAAAATTTAAACTTTTATTATTTTTTTATGCCCTAGCAATATTTTTATTACACTAACACCTGCGAAACGGTACATAACTTTCCACATAATGCTAGTTACGACAGAGAATAACGGAATGTATATAAACAAAACTTCATCTTTAAAACCTTTGTATCTTAAGATCGATATTGAAAAGTTTGTTATGGGTTGCGCGTCTCCTGTTAACCGGACGCGAATGTGTTGTCGTGGCGCCACGCGGACCCTTCCTGCAACATTACAACCCGACAGCTTACTTAATGACGTCATTTATAAAATTTATATGAAAAAATATTCGATCCTTTCTACGGTTATCGGCTTCTGCGGACGTGCATCCTTCGGGTCCTACTTCTTGGAAGAATTTAGCATCGAGGGCTATCTAAACAAAGATTCACTATCCTATATCGTAACCTTCTGAATGTGTATAAGAGGGTAAAGAATGCATTTTATTTCTAAAACCTGTAGCGCCCGGGAGACGCAATAAAGCGCAGTGTCGTCTTAAAAATAGTCCTTCCTTGAAGTCGAGAAACTTTTATTAACCTCAATGTAAATAAATCTGCGGGATTTATGCAAACATAATCTTTTACGATTTGTACCTATATCTACTTATCTCCTAATCGGTAAATAAAAATGGATCTTTGAAAAATATTTATCGATATGGATAATAGCTAATATATGAATACCTTATAAATTCAACCAGTTATAATATTATTTTTATGTACGACCTATCCAAGCGTATAAACTAGATTGTTTATTTGTAATTCGGTTTAAAGTTTGGAAAGTGACATATACTCGAGATCATTTGTCTGCGTACATATTAGATGGTATAAAGAAAGACTACAATTTATTAGAACTGTAAAAATACGAGGTACGAGGTGACAGCACTGTGTGAAACGTCATCATCTAGTAACCTTTTATTGATGACGTGAATCGTTTATACGCTTGGATAGGCCATACTTACTTAATAACTATTACCGGTATCATCAATCAATCATCAATTAATTACCATAGAAACATAAAAATATTTATCTATCCGTTAGTTTGTATTTTGGTAAATCGCACTTTTATAAAAATAAAAATCATCAAAAACTTTTCACGACGAGTCGAAAATATCAAAAATAGATTCTATTTAATTTGAAAAATTAAAAGAATATTCCTATTTATGAAATAACAAAACAATGATGTAACGATAATATGCACTTATTATAAACAATTAGATAAGTATCTAATATGATGTTTTAAATTAGGCATTTCTATGCAACTACTGTATAAAAGACTAAAATTAAAATCTTTATTTACATACGTCGATTTCTCTAAACCATCCACGCGTATTAATAAATTCTCTATCACGTGCTATTATTCCAAATTATATAAGAATGTATTCATGCACACGAAAATGTACCTATTAGGTAGGTATGTCTATATTTCAAAAATCTGTTCCAACAATTCCTTTTAATAAAATTATAGAAGGTACATTACCTACTTATCGTTATCTACAAATATTTTGTTATTCGTGACAATGCTTAGTTTCAGGGATACAAAATGTTGATGTTTCTTTTTTCAGAAACCGTTTCCATAATTTATACGTATCTTTATTTATTTAGATTAATTTACAACTTCATAATAAAATATTAATCGTTTGATATAATACCACCTATTTTACAAAAAATACTTACATCTTCTATTATTTTTGAAATATACAGCATGTGAAAATTGCTTTCGAGTACAACTTATTCAACAACTGAAAATATCGAAAATTTACAGAACACTTGTTTTTTAAATAAAACTTCTAATAAAATGAAAATACGTGACTTTTCGAAAAAGTGTTATAAATCAAACTACACTTATTTTTCGCAGGTCTATTAATTGCCGAAATTTTTATTTAAAGTTGAATCACGCCGTATACCTATAGGATATATATGCAGGATGTCTATGAAATAGTGTAAAATCTCTCGGAAGTGTTTAAAACCACGTCAAAATAATGCCACAAATTCTTATATTTTTTTACGACGCTCCCCTGTCCAGATATTCGCCCCCAAAGTTGAAGAATAAAAATTAATTTTTTTAAATTAAAATAAAAATAAAATATTTATTTGGGAAATCCGAAAATAACCTTGCAAATTTAGAGACGTAAACTTCTGAAAATATTTGAGGTTAGAAAGGTTAAGGGGTAGTGCACCTCTGGTTCCGTTGAGGTAATATTAAAAGAACTATTGCACCACTTTAAAGACCTTTATTTATTATGTATGTACACCAAAAATTATTAAATTCCAAGAAAAACTAAAAAGCTATTTAAAAACATTGATTTTTATTTTTTAACTTTGAGGGCGAATATCTCAACAAAGGAGCACCCGCAGAAGAAAATGTATAGGAACATATAGCATTATTTTGACGTTTATGTTCCCTAGAGATTTTACACCATTTTTTTGACACACTGTATATAAGTAACTATCTACATACTTATGTATGCTATTCTCGATAAATTAAACTATTGTAAATTAATGTTCTTTTCTTATTTCTAATACTTATACCTATTAAAATGAAAACGTGTAAATTGCTCGTTAGAACTTGAAATATAACTAACAAAAAGACGACCCACAAATTGATGTGATTGAGCGTAAAAAAGAAGACAAACAATAACAAGTGAAATAAATATCTCGTTAATAAATAGCACGAAAACCTTAACACTACATCAGGTAATTGGATATAAAATAATTGTATGTCGTTATTAATGGCAATAAAAAAGGAAATATTGCCCAGAAAAGAATTTAATAACAACATCGACGATAATAAATTACTATTGAATATGTACTAGGCAATACGCGATATGTTATAGCATTTTGATTTCTATAAAAATATTAAAACTTATTAATATAGTAAACACAGATGCAAAATTATATTTTAGTTATGACTAAATTATTTTCAAGTGTGATCGACAGAAATTTACTGCAATTGAATTGAAAGACGAGGTCTTTCTAAAATTCGTTAAAACCAGAACTTAAGTTCGTTTGTACAACTTTTATTTGTTGTAAAATCTATAATAAATAATAGTTAGTTATTTTTACGTTTAGTAGATATATATTCTGCCTTAATACACAAAATATTATAAAAATATAATTCAGTGATACCGACTTGCACAAAACCAAAGTACTACCCAAGCTCCTTTATACATAATTTGTTTAAAATAAGTAAAATGGATATAAATGTAAATTTTCCTATAACTAATCTGCTCAATCTGATACCTGCTATAAAAAACATAACTCGAAATACCCGACAAACGTTGATTTTGATTAATTAGTAATTAACTGAACACTAATAGTACAACAAGAAATAGAATA